>OX336389.2:555319834-556012281 GCA_946902985.2 Meconema thalassinum | reverse complement strand
AAAAAGTCTTCGTTCTTGGTGTCATGCCGTAGTTGCAGCACTGAGATATTTGTTTACGCATCGAGTTGTTGACATGCGACAGGCGGGATTATCACCGAGCACAGATCTATAGATAAGGCGTGCTAATGAGTAGAGAGGGTTGTCTTGTCCTGACCTAGTGAATTTTGGAATGCCTGTTTAGTTGAAACTTTGATTATTTAAAGGGTCAGATCCTCACACGACTGACGGTAGTCTCATGTCTCGTTTAAAAATATACCTTGTTTTGTTGTATATAATTGCCACTGGGCAGTGTGATTTGATATTTTCAATTAATGTTTGATTTGCATTTTGACACCTTGTTTGTGTGTTTGTATAAGGTGAAGGCGGTCATCAGTTGATGTCAGTGAGCGTAGTCACGTGCGTTCATACTTGTTTTGATTCTGTGAAATCCTGTTTAGGCATTTGTTCATGTCTCTGACACTTGATAAAGATTTCGACCGGAAATCTCAGCTGTAGTTTATTTATGTCTAGCGAGTGTCGGGTATTTGTAATATTTGTGTAGATGTAGTTTGTGTTCCCATGACAATGTCTAACTTTTCATATACGGATCCGCAGCTTGTCAGCTGGTGTCTATGGTCACGGATCACGTCTAACATAGCACTTTTTCCATTTTCTGTTTGCTCGTCACATCGCCACACATGGGTTGAAGGAATGACGGGACCATTGATGGCCTGATTTTAGTGCAATCTCATTAGAGAGATTTTTGTTTTGATAAGTGTCATTAATTAATTTGAGGGTGTAATTTCGGGAGTTGTTTCATTTTGTTTTTATTTGTTATTGATCTGAAATTAAATTTGTTTAGTTAAATCTTGGCTTAACTTTTCATTCGTTAGTGATATTTTTTACCTATGATACCTTGTTATGATAAGAAGCACATATCTATAACAAGAATGGTATGGACCGAAACACTTCCCCGAAACATAGTCTCAATTCGCGACTTTACAAGGGTTCATAGAGTTCCAAATGTCTTCCCAACGTGGGGTTTGTTGTTGTTGCTTTGTAGAATGGCTGGCCACCATGGTGCCTTGTTGCCTTATATTCATTTTGCTGGGAGATGATGCCAGGCAACGCCGGTTTTTAATGTAAATTCAGTAAGATTAAGCGAAGTCTTACCGCTATTTGTGACCAAGTAAAATCAATGAGTTCATTCAAAGATATAAATACGAAACACAGTTGAATTTGATATTTGATGGATTTTGTGACGTGTTTCGGGCGCCCAGTGTAATTAAATTAGAAATTGTTTTAACCAATGAAATCAAAATATTTAAGGTGATGCTTTAAAATTTTAATTGACACTTGGTTAATTAAAATATTGTTATGTAAATTTAGGCACGTTAGGAATTTAAAATCTGATCAATGAAGGTGAATTAAATATAAAATAAATTCATAATACTCAAGGATGCATAGATTGCTGTTTTGTTGTAACGGAAAAAGAAATGAACTGAGTATTTTAAATAGTAAATATCAAACATGTGTGTGTGTGCAGCGGACGTCACTTATGTGCATGGTCCCTATTTCTCAAGAGTATATTTTTGTGTATTGCCATTTCAACGATCGCGGAAATCAGTGCCCTGATAGAGCTTGCTTCAGCAAGAACCATGGAACAGTTGGTAGATTTAAAAGTTGAAATGAAGGCGGAAATTAAAGACAGTAGTAGTGAACAAATGGACGAAATAAAGGCGGAAAATAAAGAACAATTATTATAATTAAAGGCGGAAATTAAAGACACTGGTAAAGGACAGTTAGATTAATTAAAATCTGAAATGCAGAAAGCTAATAATGAATAGATATAGAAATTAAACACTAACATTACGGCACAATTAAATGCGCAGAAAACAGAATTAAACACTAGATTTGCAGTACAGTCGGCGGCACAAACAGAACAATTAAATAAAATCACATCAGACATTAACGATAGCACAAAGAAACAGTTGGATAAACTAGCTAACGAAATGTATGACATTAACAATAAACAACTAGGGCAAATTCAGGTAATCGAGAGAAAATTTTACAAGAAATTACTCGAACTTGATGAAATGGTAGCCGCAAAGTTAAAGCAAATTGAGCAGGCTTGTGTAAATAATACGGCAGGTATTAAGATCGCGCAGGATGAGCTACAAGGTATATTTAATCAGATGGAGGCCAAGAGAGTCAATATACAAGAGCAGATTAAATCGGTCGACAAAAATGTATTAGGTCTCGTAAAAGAAATGGACCGTTTGGAAATCAAGACAAACGATAGGTGGGAACACTTGGAGGTGGACCAATATCAGATAAAGAAATGTATAGCAGAGAATAAAATGCATATTGAGGAATGTATGGAAGAGAAAAAAAAAGGCAAATTGAGGATCAACTGGGGAAGATTGAAGCAGGTCAGACCGGGAATCAGGAGATGAATGAAGAAAGGATAAAATTACTTAAAGACAAGATTAGGAAAGACTGGAGGCAGATGAGCGAAGAAACGAAGGAAGAAAAATCACTTCTAATTAGGAAGCTGAGATAAAACCAAAATCGTATTCAAGCGCTTGAAGAAAGTATGAAGGTCAGGTTCCAGGAGCAAGCCGACAGGATAATTACGAGTGAACAACGGTCGCTTGAGCAGGATAATCTATTTTCGTCCACTGGAGTGTTGGGAGCCTTAGGCTATCGAACTCAGCTGGTGGTACAAGCAGTGAGCAGAGTCCCAAGACAGGAGTAAACTCAGTAGCATTTCGCGACTACTGAGGCGGAACATCGACATATTTGCAAAACACAAACACTGCGCAGAAAATCCATGTTATTCGAGGAAACGATTTCAAACCATCAAAATTCAGTGATGGAATGGGAACGACACCAAATGCCTTTTTTCTGCGAACTGGAAGAATATTATAATGACCAAAAGATTAGCCCAATAAAACAAGTAAGGATGGTATAACGATTTTTTCAAGGTTCTAGCTTAATTTGGTTCCAGAGCTTCACATACACCTTTGAAAACATGGAACAATTTAAGGAGGCATTCTTAAAGAAATTCTGGAGTTCTTCTTTACAGCAAAGCTTTAGAATGGATTTATACTCGAGATAATACCATAATACACATTGTACGAAATTTTCCGAGTTCTTTTCGCAACAAATGGTGAAACTACGGGACCTTGACGAGCCGCCGTCTGAAGAAAACCTAGTTTCAACAATACGGAAATAATTGCCAATGAATATACAGCAATTCCCGGTGACAGCAAACGTGAAAACGGCACTACAGGCGGAAGAAATACTGAGGCATTTAGATGAAATAAGTAAGATCACACCTCAAGGGAGTCAACGGAAAATTGAACAAGTCAACACCACAGAAGTAGTCAGGAGTACTAGTAACAATAGCACAAATACTAATTCCCAGGTGACAAATACACAACTCACGCCACGGAGACAAGAATATCAAGAGAACAGGGAGCGTTATGGGTACCAACACAACAATAATAGAAACTATCAGAATAATCAAAGACCATATCAGGAGGGGCTATTCAAATTGACAAGAAAACAGGAGGCAGGAAAGACCATACGAAACAATTGGCGGGACGCAATTTTGGCGGAACCGGCGGAATAACGTGGAATCAGAACCACGGGATGACCGAAATAATTGGAAAGAGCGTTACCTGGAGTCGCAGAGGTACTTGGAAGAGCTGCTCAGAAATGAAGAGACGGAGCGGGAAAAGTGGGGAAGAGCAATGGAGCACAGAAAAAAACGACAATCACGGTATCGAGGGAGCGGAAAGCCTAGCCAGACAGCAGGAGAGACAGAACAATAACAGAGGCGGAAATTCACAAGAGGGATTCCGTGATTAAAAATTACACAAAATCAGAACTAGGAGACAACCTAAATCCAGGAGTGGCTGATGACCAGGGTGAGTTCATTATCGCACATATCGAGGAGTGGATAGCTTTTCCAGAGGACTGCCTGGAAGAAGTTAATAGGCCTCAGAATGATGTTATAGACAATTACCGATAATATATGCCAGGATAGGAGGGTTGAAAGTTAGATGCCTCTTAGATACGGGCAGTCAGATCAGCTTAGTATCTGAAGCCCTGATTAAAGAAGTGGGAAAGATTCAGAATGTTCCACTGTTTCCCGTGCCACAAATCAAACTCAGAGTAGTATTACCTGAAAGAACAGTCATATGCAAACACCAGGCTTATTTGGAGTTGTAGATCATGAACCATACTTTCGCACAAACTTTTATTGTCATGACTAAGATGAATTATAATATTATTTTGGGAACCAACTTTATATGTGACTATTACGCACTCATCGATCGTCACAATAACACTGTAAGGTTTAAACAGCTGGAAGACTTGAGCAACGTAGGGTTGAACATGGAGGAAACGCCCCTTGGACGAGAAGCGAGTACCTGGATGATGGAGACGATAACAGATGACGTCACGGACGAGACAGGCATGCAGGAAGAAGAGATAATTGACACGGCAGTAGTAGTGATTACAGATCAAGATAATTTGCATGAACTTTGGACATTAATGGCTGAAGAGGAAAACATTGGATAAAAATTTGAAATTTTAATGCAGGATAAATTGAAAGAAGCAAAATTAGGGGAACCTGACAGAAGAAAATTAGAGGA
The DNA here is from genome assembly GCA_946902985.2 of Meconema thalassinum. NCBI lineage: Eukaryota > Metazoa > Arthropoda > Insecta > Orthoptera > Tettigoniidae > Meconema > Meconema thalassinum. Next base: position 556,007,638 of record OX336389.2, on the reverse strand, counting down.
CATTTTACGTCACCATAAAGAAGTCTTTGATATAATTCCAGGGGAAATCCTAAATTTCCAATACGCTATGCAAGTTGATGATTGGACACCTGTTAAAAATAAATTGTACCCGATCCCAGAGAAATATCATCCTCAGGTGAAGGCCATTATAGATAATCCGCTTGAAGCCGGTATGATAAAAAAAATCACCGACACCTTACTTAAATGCTATTTTGGCGGTGGCCAAACCAAATGGTTCCATTAGGCTGTGCCTACACGCGAGGTTTTTGAACAGTAAGCTTTTGCCTGAACACGATAAAGCGCCGCTTATACGTGAGGTACTGAAAGGTTTTAGAGGAAAAAGGTCTATAGTAGCGTAGATCTTACAAACAGTTTCAATCACCTCGAGCATGAAGAAAAATCCCAGTTGCTGACGGGATTTTTATTCGATAACCAAACATTCATATGGCAAGGAATGCCCTTCGGTGTAAAAACTGCAGGTTGTGCGCTTATCAGAGCTCTAGATCGTAACCTAACAGAAGAAGTGAAGAATTTTACAGTACGTTATGTGGAAGACATTCTCATAGGATTAGAGACGATGGAAGAACACTTGGTAAACATAAACACACTCCTGGACAACGTGAGAACGATGAATTTTAAGATAAACTTTAAGAAGTGTCACTTTTTCCAGAGTGAAATTTTATATAAGGGGCATATTATCGACCAAGATGGTGTGAGGCCAAATCCGGCGAAGATTGATGCAATCAAGAATTTCCCGACACCAACCATAGTGAAGCACGTCAGAGCATTCTTGGGAGTTACTGGATTCTTTAAGGAAAATTGTCCCAACTATACTGAGACTGTAGTGCCAATGCAAGAAATGCTCTAGAATTGTAATCGATGGTCTTGGAGTGAGGAGTGTGACAGGGCCTTCAATCCAACGAAAGAACTACTTGAAAACAGCGTATAACTTGGCTATCCTGACTTCGGAAAGAAATTTATTGTACAAGCGGATGCATCTCTAATTGGAATCGGAGCGATGCTGTATAAAGAGGACCCTGTTGAGCCCAAGAAACGTTTATATTTGGCATTTACAAGTCGCAAATTGCGCAAGCACTTAGGAACTACACCGTAACTGAACTTGACTTATTAGCAATAATGTATGCCCTGCAACCATGGAGGAAGATTGTCTTTGCCTATTCCATTGTTGTCTGAATTGACAACAAAGCGCTGACTTTCCTTTTTAAAACAGCGATGGTGAGTGAGAGAGTAACTCGTTGGTCCATCTATATCCAAAAGTTCGATATTAAAATAGAACACTGTCCTGGGAAGATGCACGTTATCCCAGACGCTCTGAGTAGAAATCCCGAAGAAGAACACGAGACAGCAGTGGAGGTGCAACATTTAGAACTTACAGCCAAGGATCAAGAATTTTTAAACAGATTGAAGGATATCCAGTTGGAACAGGAGCGTGACCCTTGGATGCTAATGATGATCAAGTAATTCAAGAAAGAGACACAACCGGGAACACCTGAACACAGGGAGGCTAAATCTAAAGGAGCAAAATACCACTATTTCAATAATTTGTTACATAAATTCGTGGACGAGGAACACACACGATTTGGGATTCTAGTTCCAGCATCACTTCAGTGAGGACTAACGTGGCATATTCATGAAAGTATCGGTCACATTGGAGTAGACAAAACTGAAGCGACAATTGGAGAATCATTCACTTGGCCGTGAATGCGATCGACCATTGTGGAGGTAATCAAGACTTGCGACGCATGCCAGCGAACTAAGCACAAAAATTACCTCATGAAACAATATCCGAAGCCTTTACAGCCACTAAAACCGTGTGAATACTGGCGATCGACTGTTTTGGGCCCCTCCCCAAAGGAAGGCGTCGGTGCTGACGTCTTCTTGTGTGTATTGATGTATTTTCAAAATATGTTGTGCTATGCCCTATCTAAGAGACCACGTCAAAGCAGGTCTTAAGTAGACTTAAGAACAAAGTTATACCTACGCATGGAAAGCCTGAGTACTTACTGTCAGACCATGGGAGTAATTTCATGAGTTCTGTTTTCAAATCGGGGATTGAGGAGTTGGGAATTAAGCATATTTATCCAGTATCCGCCACGCTCAAGCCAATCCTAGCGACAGAGCAATTCGTTGTGTGGCCCAATGTTACCGCAATCTAATTCCCGAGGAACATCACAAGTGGGTGGATCGAGTGAGCGACATTGAGATGAGCATGAAAACGACCAGGCACGAATAAACTGGATAGACCCTTTAATTGTCCATCACAACAAGTACCCGGAGGGATCTTGGGATAATATCATCCAGAGTCCGAAGGATCCATTAATAGCGCATGAGCTAAGAATGCAGAACACAGTGGAACATATGAGGAGCCAGGCGGACCGACGTTTGCGCCGATACAGAGGGAAGAAGTTCCACCGGGAAGTAAACGAAGGGGAACATGTCCTCGATAAAAAAAACACCAAATTCTGATCCTAAGAGCAAGGTATTCGCCAAATTCTATCCACAATATGTTGGCCCGTTCAAAATTGTCAAAACTTGGGTAACAATGCCTACAGGATTGAATAACTGAGTTCTGGAACAAAGTCAGTTTCCAATATCGCTAATCTTAAGCTGTATTTTAGAATGGAACCGTGGGAGCAGAAAGGAAACGATGTAGCAGCTAATTTATTGGAATGTTGAAGAAACACACTAAAATGTACGTAAAGTAATGTCGTCGCGTCAGGAGATGGCAGTTGAACACGCTGCGACGGTGTGCGGTGGGTTTTGCAGTACGCATGCACGGCTAGCCTTTTCCAGACCTAAATATATTAGCTTCCTGCATGTCAATCATTGTTATTGCAGCACACGATACGCAGTCAGTGAAAGAAGGAATGTGCTGAGTGAGAGAAGCAAGTAGTGACTAACTTAATGTTTTTGGAATGCGCGATACGCAGTGAGCGGGAAGACATCTCCAGTTCAAACCCAACTGCCAACTCCTGGCGCGATATCAGTATAACTGAGTCAGGCAGCTTTGTTTACTAACAAGACGGGAAGCGAGAAGTCACCGTGCTTGTTATGAGAGAGAGGGAGATACCACAAAGTAACAGGTGATGACAGGTATGTGGAGTCCGAAGTGCGATGAGTCAACAGTGAGGTAATTAGTGAGACGAGACATGTCACTGAACAGACGGAAGTGGGACACTTTAAACTGAAGATGATTACAGCTTGAAATTATAATGTAGTGGGTGGCTGAACATCGACTCAATGTCTTGAGCCAGACTTTCAGTTCAGCTGGTGGTAAATGAATCCTTATTAAATAGATCGTATAATAATGAATCATGTTTTAATTTATTCATCGTATTGAGGTACAAGTATGGTACAGTTGAGGTAGGCCAGTGGGCCGGGTGTTGTTGCAAGTTGTCACAGTCAAGGAAACAGTTGGGACAAGGGAGATATTAATAGCCAGTTCTTGAAAGACAGGCGAATGAACCTTGGCGCGTAGCTTGGTCTCGTTGTTGAGGAAGGTCAAGACAGAGACAGAAGAGCTCTCATGAGTAGAGATAGGAGATGTTTGTGACGTCAGATGGGCGTGGTGTTTGAGTGTAACCCAACGTCCGATGCTAGAATTAACATATCACCGGGAGGACGCCTTCTAGTGGCGCGAAAGATGCATCATATCAAAATTGGAGGGAACTACGTTTTGATTGATTGAGCGAACGGATTGAGATCCGCTGACCATGAATGTGACCTGCGCGAAAAATGAAGATGAATGATACCACACACAAGTCTGTAGCTCAACTGCTTCGATTAAAAATATTTTATTAGTCCCCACCATGAAGTTTGTGCCATTTTCATATAAATGAGACCTCGGTGGTAGTCTACACACACTATTTTTCGAAGTCTCTAAGGAGACGTGTTGCTGTTCGACGATACACTATATTTGAAGTCTCCGAGGAGAGGAGTTGCTGCCCGAGAGTTCGCTGATTTTCAAGTCTCATTTGGAGACAAAGTACTGTTTGTTTGAGTCTCAGTGGAGTCAATTTAATTACGCCATGTGAACTTAAAAATTTCAAGTTAGACTTTGGGTTTGTACAGCATTAACATTGTCATGTTTTAATGATTTGTAAATATGAATTTTGCGTGTGCAAGTGCGTGTGAAGCCAGGCATTTATGTAATTAGGGAAAAGTCTACCTTATAAATTGTACAGGACTGTGAGTGAAACTAGTAGCTCATGCGGCAATTTTAGAAGGTTAATTAGTGTATAATTATATATTTGAACAATTTTTCATCTTTAATAAGTCTGCAAGATGACGACTACATGGTCAGAAACCGGGATGATGTCAGAGAAACCTACATTGGACATGGTTATGGCTGAGTAGAGAGATCCTGCTGGGGCCATGTCTTGTGACGTACGCTGATTCGAGACGCAGTAATGGATAAGTACTAACAATTGAATTATTTCAATAATGTAGATAGATTTAGGTCTGGGAACTGTATATAATTTAATTTAGATTTTGCTCGTGTTGTTTTTTCGATTTCTGTTGTTAGGATTTGTCCCGACACTCATATGTAAATGTGCCGCGTACTTGAATGTGCTAATTTGTTTTTGCGGAACATGAGTTAAGGGTCGTGTGACAAGTGAGGCGTTGTTAGGATGATTTAAGAATAGGTGTGGAAGGAAATTAGCTATTTTGGTAGCCGTTTGAATTAAACAGGCTTTATTATAATTTGAGTTTGCCTATTGCAATTAATTTTGAGGAGAACCGTCTGTTCTCTAGTTTGATAAATTAATTCTTGTGTCGAAGCTTTTGTCGAGGCTATGATCTGGTGCGCTACGTGGGTGGAAATTATTATGCATTTATTTTAGGTATGTCAAACCCTGATGTATGCGTTGTGTGTCAGTATGTGTGTTGTGTCAAATGTGTGTATATTTTGCGCGGAGGAAACGGCTATGACCTTCCTTGACTGCAGCAGTATGGGCGTCATATGTTGCTCTATGGAGACTCTGTACAGACCCCGACGAGGTTCTTTAATTCTATGTGAATTAATGGAACTAATTTGTATTTGGTGACACACTTGGTATTCTTCGGATCTTGGAGCTATGCGGTAGGCTGGCCAAAGATATTTTATGACACACACATCATTTTACTGGAGTACATTAGAAAGTCTTCGTTCTTGGTGTCATGCCGTAGTTGCAGCACTGCGATATTTGTTTACGCATCGAGTTGTGGACATGTGGCAGGCGAGATACTCACCGAGCACAGATCCATAAATAAGGCGTGCTAATGAGTAGAGAGGGTTGTCTTGTCCTGACCTAGTGAATTTTGGAATGCCTGTTTAGTTGAAACTTTGATTATTTAAAGGGTCAGATCCTCACACACTGACGGTAGTCTCATGTCTCGTTAAAAATATACCTTGTTTTGTTGTATATAATTGCCACTGGGCAGTGTGATTTGATATTTTCAATTAATGTTTGATTTGCATTTTGACACCTTGTTTGTGTGTTTGTATGAGGTGACGGCGATCATCAGTTGATGTCAGTGAGCGTAGTCTCGTGCGTTCATACTTGTTTTGAGCCTGTGAAGTCCTGTTTAGGCATTTGTTCGTGTCTCTTACACTTGATAAAGATATCGACCGGAAATCTAAGCTGTAGTTTATTGAAGTCTAGCGAGTGTCGGGTATTTGTAATATTTGTGTAGATGTAGTTTGTATTCCCATAACAATGTCTATCTTCTCATATACGGATCCGCAGCTTGTCAGCCGGTGCCTATGGTCGCGGATCATGTATAATATAGTACTTTTTCCATTTTCTGTTTACTCGTCATTTCGCCACACATGGGTTGAAGGAATGACGGGACCATTGATGGCCTGATATTAGGGCAATCACATCAGAGAGATTTTTGTTTTGATAAGTGTCATTAATTAATTGAGGGTGTAATTTTGGGAGTTGTTTCATTTTGTTTTTATTTGTTATTGACCTGAAATTAAATTTGTTTAGTTAAATCTTGGCTTAACTTTTCTTTCTTTAGTGATATTTTTACCTATGTTACCTTGTTATGATAAGAAGCAAATATTTATAACAACAACGGTATGGACCGAATCACTCCCCCGAAACAGAGTCTCAATACGCTTCTCTACAAGGGTTTAATATGTGTGCAAATCGATTCCCCCTATCAATTCAAACACGGTGAAACCAAATTGAACAAAATTTGGCACAGAGGTAGCACTAGCAAAGGGCACCTCAGTGTCATATTTTATATCAGCGCCATCTTTACGGTAACGTAATGGCGGCCACCCAAATTTTCAAAGCTTAAATCAAATTACGACTAACCTAATCATCCGATCTCTACCAAATTTTGTAACAATATACCATAATGTGGGTAGCGTCATTTACCCAAACTACAAGGTAATCAGCCAAATTGTTTCAAGATGCTGGATGTATGAGTCATGCAAGTATTATAGCCGAACCGTAACTTACGATTCAACAAGGCCTGGCCTCAACAATTCAGCCTATCGTACATAGGGAGGTTTAATCTGTCCTCAAAGAGGTGACAGTAGGATAATAGAATATATAGAATAATATTATAATAGAATATGCAACCGTAGGAGTGACTTACAGGTGAGGCCTACCGTGCTATATCGTTGTGGGCCCATGCCATCCCGTTGTCAAAATGGCCTCTATTTTTTGCTCGTAAATACATATATTTCCGTAACTGCCTTATATCCTTTTAGGAATGTACCGTACTGAACAAAATAATACATATCTAGTATGAAATGGTTTATAGAAACGCCAGAAAACGCTAATGAAATAGTTGATTTCAACACAAAATAACATACAGTTATACTAAACCAGTTGTGGATCAAGTATAATCGGAGCGCAACAGTGGCATAATGGTAGCGACTTCCGCTCATACTCTGGGGGTTCGTGGATCCAATCCATAGGAAGGAAGGAAGCTTGTAGTTTAACGTGACCGTTAATCTTGAGATCATGAGCCGGATCAAATCCCTGCAGGTTAATTTTTATTACTTTATTTTGGTATTTATTGATTTATAACTACTCACACGTTATAATGTTAGGCATATATAGTGTGTATTTGCAATCGAAAATATTATATATAAACGAACACCGCATATTTCACCACTCGAATACCGCGATTAATATCCGTCGAACTTAATCCGCGGTAGAGACTATTGTTGTTGATTTTTTAGAGGTTTTGCAGCATCATAGTCTTGTAGTCCCGTTTACTTGGGTGAGTGTAGAAGTTGTCTGATAACCTGTGCCACTGTGATGTCTGTAGGCTTACCAGTGTGTGTACTTTTATACGAGAAAGGAGTTGGGTAGGAAGCTGTTGTTGTTGTTTCATTTGAGATGCATGGACATCATGGTCATTTATCCCCGTGTGCTTGGGTGAGTGTTGAATTTTGTCTGATAACCTCTGTTATTGTGATGGCTGTATTAGAGTGTGTATATTTAATTCAGGTGAATATTCAATCAATATACGTATGGCACGTTCTATTTAAACAGCTACTAGAACCAACATTCAATTTTACTCCTTGAAAAGGACAAAGAGTTATAACTATACCCATGCATTTAGGAGTAAGTAGGCTATATGTTCTTTACTGAACATGTTGTTTAATCGCTTATCCTCCAAGTTCGGCTCGCACACAGACTCTGCTAGTGATCATTTCTCTACCACCGCAAGGACGGTAGCTGAACACACTTTGTCTGCAGATACAACTGGGGATGGTGACAGGCCGATCGGCCAGGCGACCACTTACTTGGTTCTAATTACGGATGGATCTGGGAAGGGATTATCAAAGGAAGTCGGCCGTGGACCTGTTGAAAGGAACCGTCCCGTGAAAAGGGGAAACCATGAAAACCATTTTCAGGCCTACCGAGGAAGAATTTGAACCCACGCTTTCCCGATGCCAGCAAGGCATGAGGTAGCACGTCAGCGTTTACTATATGGCATCTTGGACACATTCTGAGTCGTGACCCTCCTTGTGTTCAGGCAGTTATAACTACCCAACTGCCTTGTTTGTTCCCTGAGTTGCAACTCATGGGGCTCTGTGTAAGTAATGCTATAAGGCATCCAACGTTTAGAATGAAGCACTGGTTAGAGAGGGATATTCTTCTCTCTTTCTGTTACACGTGAGACATGTATGACGCTGTCATTTTCTAGCAATCCACTGTTGCCATATCAGTCGAAAATTTTTCTTTGTCGAAACAACAGCATATTCAGGTAGAACTATGTTTTGCCGATCTTTTTGTCCTATATTAGAACTATGTAAACTTGATAGAAATGCTAGAAAAATTAGATATCCATATTTTAAAAAAACGATAAACTGTGTCCCCTTTTAGTAAAATCGATCTTATATCATGTTGCATTGACTCTGTGATGCCTATTTTTCACACACGTGTAGCTAAATGTGCCGTCTTGATGATGGATTATTGAAATATTTTATACTGGCAATATTACAATTTTCATGTAGGTAAAACTTCTGAATATTCTCTCATAACCGCATAGCAGCATTGAAAAAGTTCGTATGCTGCCAACTTTTCTATTTTTAAAGATAACTATGTCATGTCAGTTGGAGAGTTGTAGAGGAATGTTGGAACAAGTTTTCTACCGGCTTACCTAGAGTGTAGGTTTAATTGTTTACACAGGCCGGGCTGTTCATTGACCGCAGATTATATGAATGACGTTTCGAAGGACTGCGAGGTGCAGCATGCTACTCACAGCTTTATTACAGTGCCCTTCGAGCTTGTATTTCAGTTGTTCAGCAGTCTCTATCTTGAGTGTGTGTGCAGCAGTTCTGTTAGATTTAACGTGTTGTATTTTACGTATTTCACGTACAACAATGGATAGTTTTGTGAAAAGAAAGCGTGGTCAAGTGCTCAGAAGAAGGGAAAAACAGGTCGTAATTAATGTGTTCAGTTATTTTAAGAATCTTAAACCTAACGAAAGTATAAATAATTTAGTCAATGAAACTGCTCTGGTCACAGGAATATCAAAGACTACCGTTTCTAAAATACGTAGTGAGAGTGGACAGGGTCCAGTACTGTCGCCACGCAAAAAGAGGCTAAGTAATACACTTCGCAAGAATAGCAGGAATGTTAAATATAATGACTTTGTGAGGAGCAGCATCCGTCGCAAAATCCACAAATTTTACTTTCGAAACCAACCACCAACTTTACATTCAATCCTGGCTGCAGTAAACTCAGATTCCTACCTTAGTGATTTTAAAACATCTACTTTACATTCGCTGTTTAAGAACATGGGATTTGAGTACGCGAGAAGAGGAAATAAAGCCATAATGGTGGAGAGGAGTGATTTAGTGATATGGCGTCATGATTATCTTGTGGCAATAAAAAAGTACCGAGATAAAGGGTGGAATGTTGTGTATAGTGATGAATCCTGGGTCAATACTGGGACTACAATTGAGAAGATATGGCATGACAAGACAATAACAACACCAAAGCAAACGTTTCTTGCGGGACTTTCGACAGACCTAAAGGCTCCTACTGCACGAGGTCCGCGGTTTGTATTAGCCCACACAGGAAATGAAAATGGATTTGTACCCAACGCACAGTTAGTATTTTTGTGCAAAAAGAACACCGCAGACGCGCATGATGAAATGGATGGTGAAACTAACGAACATTATTTCAAACACCAGTGCTACCTAACCTGCCGGCCAAATCTGTGATTGTTATTGACAATGCGTCATATCACAGTCGTAAATTTAAGGCTATTCCGACTTCGGCATGGAAAAAAGGAAAAATGCAGGAATGGCTTACGTCGCACGGGGAGCCGTATGAAGAGCATATGTTGAAGAAACATTCAATGGAAATTATTAAAAGTGTGAAATATAAATACGATAAGTACAAAATTGATGAAATTGCTAAAGATATGGGTCATTTAGTTCTACGCCTTCCACCTTATCATTGCGAACTAAATCCAATAGGATTAGTGTGGAGTCAGGTCAAACATCATGTTAAAATGAACAATTTGCACTTCAAAGTAAAAAATATGGAGCAGTTGATACAGGAAGGATTTAATAATGTGACAACCGAAAAGTGGAAAGACTGTGTCGAGCATGTAAAAAAAATCGAGTCTGAAATGTGGAAAGCCGATGAAATTCAGGATGACATTGAACCTCTACTCATAAATCTGGGTGACAGCTCTTCATCAGATACTGAATCAACTGACTGTGATGACGAACGGGATGCCTGTCTGCTGTCATCATGAAAGGTAAGACAATGAGGAGTATTTTCTTTAATAATAACGTACTTCAACTTTAACTGCAGTCAAAACTTCACACATTTCCTTGTGCTTGTACTTTACTTATTTTATTTTGATTGTTTCCTTTATGTTACATTCAGCATACGTTATAGTTAATTTAATTTCGTTGTATGTGTTTTGTTAGCCTACTATTAGTATTATTATGCAGTACTTGATTCAAGACTTCGTCACTGCACAATCGCTGAATGCGCGGAAAGTGTACGCGAAGCGCTTTGTACTGCCTCCTCTCATGCAGTGGCAACCCTGTCGTAACGCGCCGTAAGACCAATGCTTCATTCTAAACTTTGGATGCCCTATAGCAACCTACTTCACTTGAACATTGTAAACCCGCAAGAAATGTATTGAGCAATCCTCGGACCTATGGGAGTGATTGAGTCCCACACTCATCTGATAGATCAGTGACTCCTTGGGAACGTACAGACAATCGAACTGGCATTCGACGGGGTGCAACTAATATCGAGTGTGGTTATGGAATGAAGAAAGTAGAGCTAGTAGGATGAGATTTGATATCCTAGGGATTAGTGATCAGATAAAGGCAGATCTGGAGGAGGAAGTAGGAGATTACAAGGTATATCTATCAGGTATAAAACGAGGCAGGGCAAAGTGGGGAGTCAAAAGAACCTTAGAACATAACATAGTTTTTATTAGGTACGTCAATGAACAATTGATGTGGATATATTTGGAAATGGCATGAAATCTGATCAGGATAGTTTCAGTGTACGCTTCCTGTGAAGAAGCGGATCAGGAGGAAGTAGACAGAGTTTATGAGGCACTGAGTGGTGTGGTAGTGAGAGTTAACAATAAGGATAGTTTAGTATTGATGGGGGATTTCAATGCCAGGATAGGAAATAGAACTGAGTGGTATGAGAAGGCAATTGGTAAGTGGGGTAAGGATAGGGACGCACACACCAAAGGGAAATGTTTACTGGACTTCTGTGCTAGCATGGGGTTATCTATTGCGAACATATTCTCGAAGAGTATTAGATTCACAGATACACATGGGAGGGCAGAGGAACCAGATCAATAACAGACTAGCATCATTAATAGCTTTGAATTTAGTAAATTGATAAAGAATTGTAGGCTATTCAGGAGCGTTTATGAAGAAACAGACCACAAACCGATCTGCTGTGAATTAAGCATAGTTACACCTAATGTGCAGAAAGTCGGTTTGCAGGTGGATAAGGGTTAACAATCTCCAGAATAACGAACTTACGCATAAATACATGGATGTGATTGATGAGAAATTCCAAAGAGTGAATGGTAAAGAAGTGCACGACGTTGAAACGGAGTAGTCAGGATACAGGAATACAGTACTATAAGTAGCAAAGACATGTCTAGGGACAACAATGTGTAACGACAGGAAAAGGTGCACATCTTGGTGGATGACATAGTGAAGTCTGCTTGTAAAATTAAAAAAGAAAAGGCTTACAAATCTGGCTCCAAACAAGGAATCCGGCAGACAGAGAGTTATTGTGCCCCATTGGAATTTGGCACAAGTCGAACACGGAATTATTTGATACAAATGTAAGGGAATCATAGGCAGCCAAGAAAAGATTCTCACAGAAAACGGACTTTAGAACCGAGCTAAGAGCATGCAGGTGGCTAATTGGAAACCATCAGAAACTATAAGTTCACATTAAGGTGACAGTTTTTAATATAATATAAACGTTGGGACTAATAAAAAAGTATTTAAGGAGACATGCAGCTGAAGATATTGAGGGAGCTAAGGGCCATCGACATTCCTCAACGCAGCAGCTTTAAGAGAATTGATGGCCAGTTAAGTGTTACAGTAATGTGGAACTATTTTTTAATATTAACGATTATTACACTTCTTAGAGAGGGCCCCAAGAAGTGCAACCTTGCGTTAATTGTGAGCATAGAGAAAGGAAAACCCCCGTCTTACAATAAAGAATTGAGGGAGAAAAACTTGACGAAATATAAACACCACTTTAAAAGGCCAGAAGCAGAAATGAACGAGGAATAAGATGCTTCCGTAAGTTTAAAGCCTGTAATATATACAAGAAGGAAAACTGCTGAGCTAAGATGGCGGCATCGGGGAATCCAGCGCATTGCTACGAGGATGCATGAGGTGAATAACAACGTTTTTTATTAATTGAAAATTAATGAATGATCCGATTTCATTCCGCCAAAAAGGAATCTCACATTTATGATAGGTCACACCTGTAAATAAAATTAGAAGCAGATTGGAGCACGGATTCAAAAACGAGCTCAGAAAGTCATTAAGGGACTATGTTTCATATGAAATCAAATAAATAGGCTCCGAGCGAAGCCAAAGGATGACAGTATCATCACAGACCTCAGTGGAGGTTACACCACGTGACAGTTCATCAGACAGTTCATCCAGCACGCCTCACTGTAGGCAGGTCGCGATACAAGCTACACGCTACATCAAGTACGCCTCATGGTAGGCAAGTCACGCTAAGTTGCGCTACGTTAACAGTCAACAGTTTGGGACTCTGAGGAGTCATAAGGACTTGTAAAGAACATTTCAAGTACGAACTTTGGAAAGAATTACGCTAAGTTCAGCGGTCAACAGGGAACTTTGGGTTCTGAGGAACACTAGTTCAAAACCAATAAGCAGAAGTCATAGGGACTTAAGCTACAAGTTGCGTTACGTCTAGTAAAGACACGTTAAAGACATTATATCCCCGAGGGGACAGCAACAGAAATAGAAATCGTGATCGCGCAGAACGAAATTATACGGGAAAGGAACCTAAGAGATTGTCGGTTCGAAACAAAGCGATAGATATACTCAAGGGAGTATTCGTCAGAGTAAATAAGCTAGACAGTTTATGGACCTCGAACTGGAGGCCAAAGTATTGAAATTATAAGTCGCGATAGAGAGATAGAAGGAAACAAAGTGACGGCGAATTGTGCAGACATTTATCGCCTAAATTGAACAGAACAAGTAATAAAAGTAAAGTACAGTATAGACAGTACCGAAGGAGTGGAAACTAGGAGTTTTCCGGACGCAGGAAAGGAACTTTGTAGGAGTAAATCACACGTTCGATGCAGAGAGAGGTAGAATTAGCATCATGGAGTGGTCAGCAGGAGTGAAAAATCGCCGAATCGCTGAGATACGAACCGTGTGAAGAGTAAATAAATGTCAATGAAGTGTATCTTTTTATAATTGTTAAGAAAAGTGAAATTATGTGTTTTAATATGTATCAGTGTAATCACAGTGAATGTAATATGATGGTGATTAAGAAGAGTGTAAATATGTTGTGTAAAAAGTGTATTGAGATGGGCGAGCCCATTCAAAGATATGGTCATCGGCCAACGCAGCACGTGAGGTGAGTCATGAAAATTTCATTAAATCTTATATTGTACATTGCACTGAATTAGTGAAGTCATGCACTGATTAGGGAGATCATGCACTGATTAACTAAATAATTGAAAGTAATGCACCAAATAATTGAAGTAATGTAAACTAATGAATGGATACTAATTGAAATTTACGATAAACATTGGTCATGAATACAATGTTGCTAAGTGTGGAAATATATAATTGCATTGTGCAAGTAAAGTAATGGGAACCCGTGAAAATGATAATCAATAAATAAATACGATCTGAGAGAAGAAATCGAATATAATTGTACTACTGGCAGGTATTTATGCCAAGTAAATGAATTTGAAAGTAATAACGTAAATGAGCACCAGTAATAATAATAATAATAGTTGAGTTTGTATACTCCTGAAATAAATGGTTAAATAATGAGTTGTTGCACTCCGTAATAATGTGTTGTTGAATAATAATAATAATAATAATTGAAATGACTGATAATAATAATGAGCTCAAGTTGGTGGAAATAAATGATTAAAGGGTTTTTGGATACCTTAAATGTAGATGAAGTGATAAATGATTTCTACAGAGCTTAAATGTTAAAAGGATTAACGTAAATGGTGATTATGGAAAACCTTGAGATTGTTTTGTGAGATTTGTGGGCTTTTACGCCAAGTTAAGGAAAAAGTCGAAGGGAAGACCTGTTATTTATACCGCGATGAAAGTAAAGTAGTTTGTTATGAGGACAACTAAATATGTGATGAAAACCCAAGCGTATGATGTATTGCCATAATGTGCCAAATAAATAATGAGTTAATAAAGCAGCGTAAAGCTAGGAATATGTACGTGATTCATGATATGGATTGTTCGGGAGATTGGAAGTAAGTCGGATTCATCGTCGTTTTAAGGGTAGCGCCCATTGATAGACCGAGGTCTTGTCAAGTCAGCTTATGTTATGGTATGGTATATTTGTGTGTATTATGGTAATGGCATTGTAAGACCCGCTAGGCAGGAATAAGATCTCTAGCGTGGCGTTGCTATGTTGTTAACAAATAAGACTGGTGGGAAAACAGCGGTATCTACGACATACTAGCAACAGAGGAGGCGACGGTTGTCGTGTCCGAGCCATAGCTATGTATTATCGATCCCTTGGGCCAGCATTGTTCATATCCGACAAGTAATTGAATTATTATATTTATTGGGAGACAAGGTTCTCGCCAAGTAAACGTATGCGTCGTATATCATCTCCGAATCAAAATGCATAGTTATCTGGATACACGGAATAATGATGTGATAAAGTGAGGAAGCAAAGTGCAGTAATTGAATGATTTAATAAGTCTTGGATGTCCATATTTTAAAGAGGGGAATGGAAGTAAACATTGTGATACCGCGAGGGCCAATGAACAGGTCTAGACGAATTGTCCCGAATCTGAAGCAAGCAAGGGAGCCACATAATGGGGGCTTTGTGAATAGCGTTTTGAAGGGTCTGAGTAGGTATTGGCAATTAGCGAGTGCTATTGTAATGTTTTGATTGAAAGGTGCTAGAATGATATAAAGTTGATGTTTGTAGTGCTGGAAGTGAGACAAATGTCCCCAGCTAAAATTTAAATGAATTATGTAATATTTGACGGAAATAGTCAAAATAAATATTGTTGATAAAAGAATCGATTTATTCCTCAAAAGTCAATGAAACTATACGGGTAATGAATATGTTGATTTTGAATCAAGTTATAAATAAATCCACTGAGAAAGTAATGGGTATAGCGCATAATACAACATAATGAAACCACCTTATAGCATGAGAAAGAAGTGGAGGGTGTTGGGTTCGACTGATGACATGTTGAAATTTATGTATTGTGTTTTAAAGAGTGAATACCTAAGGCTTGAATGAAAGTGAATTCGTTCAGTTTAAATGAACTAAATGAGGTGTTAATAAATGAAGGAATGGCAATGTTGTTTGCAACCAAACAGAAGTGCTAGCAACTTGGAAAAAATACTTTGAAGACCTCTTAAATTGTGAAGAAGTGGCAACAAACATTGAAGAGGAATTGTACCTAAATGTCCAGCCAAAGATTAACCCTCCTACCTATGAAGAAGTTGAAAAGGTAGTTAAAAGTTTAAAAAACAATAAAGCCCCTGGAGAGGATAACATAATAGCAGAACTTCTTAAAGCAGGTGGAAGCCCTTTGCTAAAAAGGTTACATAACTTAATTGTAGAAATCTGGGAGAAGGAAGAAATCCCAATAGAATGGAAGATGGCAGTAGTAGTTCCGATTCACAAAAAGGGAGATAAATTCGAGTGCAATAATTACCGAGGGATATCATTAATAAGCAGCGCATATAAAGTATTCTCAAGAATAATCTACAACAGACTAGCATGTTATGCAGAAGAAATTCTTGGAGATCACCAAGCAGGATTTAGAAGCCAAAGATCTACAACAGACCAAATTTTTGTCTTAAAGCAAGTAATATCCAAATATTGGGAGTTTAACAAAACAGCCCATCTTCTTTTTGTAGATTTCAACAAGGCATACGATAGTGTCAATAGGAAACAAATGTGGAAATACATGCAGCGGAATGGAATACCAGAAAAACTTATCACTATGGCAAAACTGTGCACAGAAGGGTCCAAATGCAAAATTAGAATCAATAATGAATATACCGAAGAATTTAATGTCAACACTGGAGTAAGACAGGGAGATGGACTCGCGCCTTTATTATTCAATTTAGCTTTAGAAGAAACATTGAAACGAGTAAACCAGCTCCACCCAGGCCTTGAAGTGGGAACCAAGATAAACATATTAGCTTATGCTGATGACATAACACTCATGGCAGAAAGCGAATACGATCTAAAAATACTCACAGAAACCCTTATTGAAGAAGCCAAGGAGGTAGGTCTAATGATAAATGAACAAAAAACAAAATATCTAGTTGTAGGAAGGAATGCAGCACAAGTACAAAACCCCTTAACAGTTGCTTCATATGCTTTTCACAGATGTACTGAGTTCAGATATCTGGGGATTATCATAGACCAGAATAATATGGAAGAAACAGAAATAAAATCAAGAATTCTCAGTGGCAACAAAAGCTACTGGTCTCTGCAAAATCTCTTAAAGAGTAAAATTATATCTAGAAAAACTAAAGTGAGAATTTATAAAAGCATTATACTTCCTGTTGTCACGTATGGCTCAGAAACCTGGGTATTGTCCAAGCAAACTGGAAGGAAATTAGTAACTTTTGAAAATAGAATACTACGACGCATTTTCGGACCGATAGTAGAAAATGGCCAGTGGAGAATTAGAACAAATAAGGAATTGCGGGATCTCTACAAAGAACCGGATATCGTCGCCCGTGCCAAAAGCCAAAGACTACGCTGGGCTGGTCATGTACATAGAAGAAGTAGAGAATTGAATTTAAGGGCAGTTTTGGAAGGTGTACCCAGAGGAAGGCGACCATTGGGACGACCGAGACTTCGCTGGTGGGACCAAGTTCAAAAAGATATGAGAAAAATCGGAGTCACGGAGGACATAATGGATGATAGAGAAAGATGGCGCCGTGCTGTTGGCGAGGCCAAAAACCTGCTTAGGTTTGAGTGGCCATCTAGGTAAGGTAGGTAATAAATGAAGTTATAATGAAAGGAAACCCGTGAAGGGAATGAAGTAAAGTAAATGTTTACAAGACTTAGATGAAATTTTGAAGAAGCGATAGGCACGCTTTGTGTCTAAATGAATGTATAGTTTAATGAAAGGAATATTAATGAATGTTATTAGAGGACCTAAGCAAGATAAAATTTGAGTGATTTTTGAATGATTTTTGTAGTGATTTTTGTATTGATTTTTACTTGATGGGATGGATTCCAAGTAAATGTTTGATTTATTATTGTAATTTTTGTTTCTGGGTGCATTCCTAAGAATAATAAACTAATGTTAAATTGTAATATGTGAGGGATTTTTGTAGTCTTGTTGACCTAGTCGAGTCTCATATCTGAATGTGCGGTCATATAGTGGCATGATCGTTCTACCCCCGAAGCCGAGAGCTTAGCCAGGTTATGACCAAGCATTCTCCGTTTGTAAACGGGCACACTATATGTAGTGGAAAGGACCAGAACCAAGCAAATAATAGTAGACTTCAAAAGGAAATCATGGGAGGAAATTGAAGATAAATTAGCGAAGTTTAGTCAAGCGGCATGGAACACCTTCTGGAGTGTAGTAAAGAGTCCTAGGAATGGAGAAAAAAAGGAAATAAGCAGCGTTCTGGATAATTCAGTGAAACTCATAGTAGATACCAAGGAAGCACTGGGAAGATGGCAGGAACACCTCGAAAACTTGCTAAATAAAGGAGAGATTGTACCTTTTTAGTGGGCAAAATATTTAAAAAAGTTTATGCTTATAAGCATTCCTTGGAGTGAACTTTAGTAGATACATATGTTTTCTAATGACATTTTAGCCACTAAATCCTTTACACTGTATATTAACTAATTTCTAGATCTGCACAACTTGCCACGCCCCCCTTTTGCGTACTGTCAACTTCTTGGACGTGAAACACTTCATTTTTGCTATATGTTGATTTATGAAGATATTTCGTGCTCAGAGTTGACTCCTCTGTTGCCGCGGAGCAACTGTCAATTGTTGATTGTGTTTCTGGCGCGTTTTCTGTACATGTTTACATCGGAAAGTTTGCTTTTGTGTCATCATGCCTCGAATTGGAAAAGTATTCAAGAAATTCAAAGAAGGGCCTGTAGGAAAACCGAAAGCAAATGTACTTAGTGATGATAATGCTGGAAATAATAGGAATTTGGTTAGTGAAAGTGCTTGAGGCTCTTTGAGATTACGTTCAACATGTGTTTCAACTTCCTCACAGAGTTATATTTCTATCAGTGAAGATAGTATTGCCAGTGATTCCAGAAGGAAGTTGAACACTGATTCAAGTGTAGGATCTTTTGTAAATAATAATGCTAACATTGAAGAATAGACAAGTGGCAATGTTGTCATGGATATTGAATTGTTGTCATCTGCCATATCTTCATTTGCAGTTTGTAAACAATGCCATGCTGGTGACAGTTTATTTTGTTCTGAATATACCACTGCTAGATACGGACTTGCTAGTAAACTATTTCGAAAATGCAGTAAATAAACCTCAGCATCCATTTCGCACCAGCAAGAAGGTTGACAGTGGGTATGAAAGTATGTGTATGGATTGTGTTCTATAGGTAAAGGTGAATTAGCGGTTGGATAAGCATGTTCAGAATTGGATGCTATCAGTGTAAAAAAAAGCAGATTATGAAGTGACTATGATGGGTAGAAAGGCAAGAATGCCCTCAAGGAATGCCAAGAAGCCTAGGGAGTATCTAGAAAATAAAAATGACCCTAGATATGTTGCAGGGATGTTCTAAGGTGAACACTTAACTATGTTAAACTTTCAAACTTCATGTTTAGGTACATTTTTCTCAGGAATTAACCATCATAGAACAGTAAAACTTTAACTTATTTCAGAGACTTGGATGAACATTATTTATGCATTTTTTTAAGATGTTGAGTTAGATATTTTAAAAATTAAAAATTTATTTATAATTGTTTAAAACTTGCAAAAATTTCTCTAAACATACATTATACAAGCTATGCACCTAATAAAATAGATTTAGGAATAGAAAACCTCTTCTATCAGCCATTCAAATTTTATAATATACTGCTCAAAAAAATTAAAGCACCACTTTTTTCAAAGGCCACTAAATTTTGAAAAGTTGACCTACAAGCTCGAAATCTCAGTATGACGTTTGCCCTGACGCCTACCAAGCATATGCTTCAGCACAACTCCCCAACTTGAGTAGTTTCGGGGTAGCACCCCGAAAACCAGCCCATTTTCGAAAACCGCAAATTGAAGTTTGCGAAAAACGCTGCAGGACTTGTCGCAGGTTGCCAAAGCAGTCAAAAATGAATGAGTCTTGCTCTTAAAGGTTCCACAAACACGTAGAAATCGTTACATTTGACGTTTGGGCATTTTCAACCCCCTTCATCATCCCCTAAACATGGACTACCATTGGGGGCGTCTGAGAAGGTACCGGGTGTGTTTAACCATCTGAAAACCTGCACACCGTCCTCAGTTGCTGATTGCAGTAAGTTCTTAAGGCCTCCGGCAATGTCCACACCCCCAAACACCCTCAACTGGCATGGGACCAAACCACCCCCTCTCGATTCACCCCTAAGGAAGGTTTTAATCGAGATGTTTATCAGTGCTGTGAATGCGGGGGTCTTCCCCTACCGTTTCAAAAAAGGAGCTGTGCCTTTGTCACCACCCCTTCCCCTGCAACCCCCGTTTGTATGATTTTTCGAATCAGGCCCTTCTTAAGGGCTGAAACGAGGTCTTAATCGCTGAAAGGGCTGTAAAGGTCCTTAGAAGTAGTGGTGACACGAAATCAACCCCTTCCGATCGATGATTGACATTCCGTCCCCGAAATTCGAAATTGTTGCACCCCCAACCCTCCTTGTCTGGACGCGTAACGCGTCATGGCAGAGTTTTCAGAGTTGGATGGAAATGAAGCTTATGGCCTGACAAGGAGCCCAAAACAGTAGGTTGGATGGAAATTCATCGGTAGGGTGGGAAACGGGACCAAAAAGTTTTCAAAAAAGTTAACAGCCTCTAGTAAGTACACCAATGCATAGGCAACCCACATCACGTCATTTTTCTCTCATTGCCAAACTTTGTAACCTATTGCCAATCATAGGCAACCCACACGCACGGACGTGATGTGGGTTGCCTATGCATGGGCGTACTTACTGTAGGCTGTACACTTTTTGGAAAAATTTTGGTCCCGTTTCCCAACCTACCGATGAATTTCTATCCAACCTGCTGTTTTGGGCTCCATTGCAGGCCATAAGCTTCATTTCCAGCCAACTCTGAAAACTCTGCCATGACGCGTTACGCGTCCAGACAGGGAGGGCTGGGGGTGCAAAAATTTCGAATTTGGGGGACGGAATGTCAATCATCGATCGGAAGGGGTTGATTTCGTGTCACCACTACTTCTAAGGACCTTTACAGCCCTTTCAGCGATTAAGACCTCGTTTCAGCCCTTAAGAAGGGCCTGATTCGAAAAATCATACAAACGGGGGTTGCAGGGGAAGGGGTGGTGACAAAGGCACAGCTCCTTTTTTGAAACGGTAGGGGAAGACCCCCGCATTCACAGCACTGATAAACATCTCGATTAAAACCTTCCTTAGGGGTGAATCGAGAGGGGGTGGTTTGGTCCCATGCCAGTTGAGGGTGTTTGGGGGTGTGGACATTGCCGGAGGCCTTAAGAACTTACTGCAATCAGCAACTGAGGACGGTGTGCAGGTTTTCAGATGGTTAAACACACCCGGTACCTTCTCAGACGCCCCCAATGGTAGTCCATGTTTAGGGGATGATGAAGGGGGTTGTAAATGCCCAAACGTCAAATGTAACGATTTCTACGTGTTTGTGGAACCTTTAAGAGCAAGACTCATTCATTTTCGACTGCTTTGGCAACCTGCGACAAGTCCTGCAGCGTTTTTCGCAAACTTCAATTTGCGGTTTTCGAAAATGGGCTGGTTTTCGGGGTGCTACCCCGAAACTACTCAAGTTGGGGAGTTGTGCTGAAGCCTATGCTTGGTAGGCGTCAGGACAAACGTCATACTGATATTTCGAGCTTGTAGGTCAACTTTTCAAAATTTGGTGGCCTTTGAAAAAAGTGGTGCTATATTTTTTTTGAGCAGTATATTATCTTGAACGGCTCACGAGAAAATGTACCTAAAATTGCAAAATTTAACATGGTAGGCCTACAATCTCCCAATACAAGGTACAAGGTACATAACTGGCAATATGGAAGATTTGAAATTATGCAGGAGGAGAATGAGAACGCGAACAGGATCGCGGTTCAGAAATTGGAGATGGTGGTAAATTAACTACAAGGTCACAAAGTGGCAGGGGCAGATGAAATTCGGCCAGAAATGGAATAGCATGTTGGGAAAGCAGGGATGAAATTGCATATGATAATCCAATTGGCATGGGTTTTAGGAAATGTACTTTACCCGATAATATAATGGTGAAGTTTGTGATGAGATAAGCATTGTATTATACATGTTAAAATTGAGAATCTCTAGATGCTGGTAAGCTATCTGTATTCAACACGTGCACGAGAGTCGAGCGAGGGGGAGATTAGCAAAGAGTTCACCGCATCCAATCAGAAAATTGTATTTATTTAAAGAAGATAGAGACGGCAAAAACCTGTTCTCAAAGGGAGCTGACCGACACGAGAACAATGGAGCGGTGGCAGGGGAAGATAGACTCGCCCGCAACAACTAAAGCGTGGAGATCGCGTGGCGACTCGTGACCATGGAAGGGGGCTAGAAATGCGCCTGATAAGTCATGTGGCCAGTGATAGCCAATCAAATAATTGGATTTAATGAATTCACGAAGCTTCTCATCAGTAATTAGGAGGCTAATTGCCAGTAATTTTAATTAAGAATATCCCAGCAATTTTGATAAGAAGGAATTTACATGGATGAGAAGTAAAATAATAATTCACTGTTACCGCCAAGATAGACCGCCAGTTTTTTATATGACACCGATTTCAGCGCGGAGAAGGGCGATAGCGTGATTGACTCGAGGCTTATTATTTGTGAAAGCCGAGGTCAGACGTGTTGCTCTGTCCCGCTCAAGGGCGAACGTAATATAATATATTTACCGGCAAATAAGGCGACGCAACAGGCGAACAAATAGAGGACGACCGCACTAGTCGAACTACGTACATAGTAAATTTCCGCAGTTTCACTGAAAGGACTTAGTAATATTTACGACAATTTACTATTTGGTAATAGTGAACATAAACATTTTCTACCATAATTGTTATAAACAATTACAACAATTATAACGACGCTACGAGAAAATATGTTATATATTTCGATATTCCGAAAGTGCAACAAATATCACCATGATTATCACAGTGAAATTGTGAGAGACGATTTGATATTTTGCCAGCGAGAAGATAATGGCGTACTCAATACCATGAAGTAAACATTAGCTGCAGGATGATGAAGATATTTCAAGTAACTTAACGCAAATGAAGAAAGCAACTATTTTCGACACAACATTTGAAATCATGGCAAACTAAAAATGAAATGACTACAAGAATGAAATTATACACTTTTACTACCAGCGAGGATGAAGACGAACTAGGGTTATCCCAGTTCACAATGCAGTTCGACTTAAGAACTAGGGCCATCCCAGTTCTTAACTTCCGAACTAGGGCCATCCCAGTTCATGATGTCAGTTCGATGCCCGGACGAGTAGATGCTGTGAGGGATGTCTACACGATGATGTCTGGAGTTCGATTTTGTACGAGGGAATCTGATTCAGGAACACCACGGAACAGAGGTATGAAAGAAGACCTTGGTTGTGGAATTCAACGCAAGAGGAACCTCCCCGAGTCATCAATAAATCGACACAAGGTAGAGAAAGAATTTCATGTAGAATTTTTGTAGTTTGCTGGCTTAGGAATTTATTTGAAGCAACCATCTTTCTGAATTGTTTTTGGTATTAAATTTTTGAATTAAGGTTTTTGAACTTAGGTTTTATACAGGATTTTTGACTTTCCAACGTTAGATGGTTTTTGAATTTGAATTCTTAGACAGAGTCTTTTCATTTTGCTATATTTTAGTATTTTAATCCAGTTTGGAGATTTTTACGATATTCGATTTTTCAGTAGGATTGAAAGGATTGTTAATCGTAGTCTTGATCACGCATTTTCATCAACGTTGGATGATACAATTTTAAACGATATGAGGAAGGACATTTGGATTTAGGATCCAATTAAAAAAAGAAACATATTGAAAGTGGCATAATAAATATTTGATATTGTGGAAAATCTTATGAACTTTTATGAAAAGATTTCTACAATTTACTATAAAATGTAGCATGATATTTTAATGAGGGAGGAAGTATTGGAGAATGTTATTTGAACATTCAGTCATAATTTATGCATTTTATGCAGTTGAAAGGTAAGTTGACGAGAGCTATTTACATTTATTGAAGTGGTATTGCATTATATTGTTGTGAGATTGTTTTGAAATGAGTAATTGGGCTAATATTGAACAGAATTGATAAGGGAAGTCTGTATAAGCATATTTGACGAAAGGAAGTTATTACTTTGCAAGATTTGTTACGCATTTTGAGAAAGTAGAAGTACGCACGAGTTTATCGTGTGATTTTTGAAACTGAGGAGATTATATTCCAGTTCAATGAGATAATTGTTGATATTGTGCGTTGATAATGACAATGTGTTATGACATTTTTCATTTATGAAATAGAAAGGATTATTCTTCGAGGAAATATTATTACAAGGAAATAGTGAGATTCATATGAAAGGAATGCGAGGCTTCTAGAGCACTTTTGTGTTTATGAAGGTAATTTAAAGACTTCTGAGAAGTATTTTGCAATATAGAGATGTGTGACGGTACAGCTGAAGTAACAGCTGATAAGAGTTCAATTTTATTCATGATTGATAAATTGTTTAAAATGGAGAAGTAACAGTAATGGCAACAATGATAAGTAAAAGGAACAACTTGTATTATTATTATTTTATTGAATGTAAAGAAGGAGGACATAAGTACTATATTCTAAGCTTTGTTGCACGGGCTACATATCTGAATTTGACTTCATAGACCGAATTTAGACAGGAGCAGGTGGTGAATTTACGTAAGGTTTTTGAATTGTCGTAAGAACAATTATTTTGTGTATTATATGTAAATATTGACACGGAGTATGAATATTTGGAACATTTAGATTAGAAGTTATTAGAATAGGAATTGCTAGGATAGGAATAACTAGAATAGGGATTAATTAGGAACAAGGAGATTTGTATAGAGTTAAGTTTAAAGGTTGTAATAGCGAAAGGCCATCGCTAATTTATTTTTAAAATTAGGTAATTTAAAGTATTTTCTTTTCACTCCTTAAACTTAGGGCACTATATTTTCATGCCAGGGGCATATGTTAATTTTTAATTTGAATTTAGTTAGACTTATATAGGAACGATTAGGAATGTTATTTTATTTTAATTAATTAATTTTATTTTGCCCACGTTTTAAATGAAATGTAATTATGTCTTCATAAATAAATCAAGCAGACACGTAATTACGAATGTCTGATATTCTTATAGAACATTGAGTTATCTTTTGCAATTAATTAAGTAAATGTAGTGTGCTATAGAGGTAGAATATGACTCAACTCCCATACGTTTTTCCCGTTACACCCCGAGAATCGCAAATGTCTCACTCTCCATTTATAGATAGGTGCCCATTATCCAGATAGAGTAGTCCTATAGCACATTAGTGGTAAGTATATCCCATCAGTGTTATCTGTCAATAGTTTCTTAGTAGTTCTTCTAGCCGGGTACTACAAGTTGCTGCAATCCACCTGCGGACCCTGGCAGATTATACTAGATTCGGGTACAGTACCCTCTGACTGGACAAAAGCAGTAATCGCCTGAGTTTATAAGCATGACAACGGGAAAGATTGCAGCAACTACAGAGGAATTTCCTTAATAAATATCCTGAGCGAAGTGTACTCGGGCACTTAAAACGAGGCTTCGATCATTCCCCGAGAGTAAGATGGATGAAAACCAGTGTGACTTTAGATCACAACGAGGATGCCAGGATCAAATTTGTAGTATGCGCCAAGTTACCGAGAAATACAACTAGAGGAATAGACATTTGTGTATGTGTTTAGTAGATCTAGAGAAGGCGTACGATTGAGTACCAAGGAAGAAGATGCTGAGCATCCTGTGAGATTATGGTATCCAGGGAAGGCTGTTACAGACAATCAAAATTATTATGGTGATAATCAGGCTGCAGTAAGAGTTGATGGCAGGAAGGGATCTTGGTTCAAGGTTGTTACAGGAGTGAGGCAAGGCTGTAATCTAACTCACTACTACTACTGTTAATTTTGTATGTGGATCATTTGCTGAAGAGCATCCAGGTAAGCAGTATGGCCTATGCTGATGACCTAGCTGTAATGACAGACTCCGTCGAAGGCTTAAAAGTCAATTTGTTAGAACTTGAACAGAAATGTAGGGAATATTGTATGAAAATCAGCATTTCAAAAACGAAAGTTATGTTGGTAAGGAAGAAGCACAAGAAAATAGAATGCCAGATAAGAGGAACTAAATTACAGCAGGAGGATCATTTTACGTACTTAGGCTGTGTATTCTCTGTGGATGGTAGTATGGGGAAAGAAATAGAGTCGAGGTGTAGAAAAGTCAATGCAGTGAGTTCTCATTTACGATCTGCGGTATTCAGCAAGAAAGAAGTTGGC
Organism: Meconema thalassinum; assembly: GCA_946902985.2. NCBI lineage: Eukaryota > Metazoa > Arthropoda > Insecta > Orthoptera > Tettigoniidae > Meconema > Meconema thalassinum. The sequence goes on along the minus strand of OX336389.2, from coordinate 555,981,711 downwards.
GTGGCAACGAAACTATCCCTACATCGCTCAATATTTATACCTACCTTGCTGTATGGAAGTGGGAGCTGGGTAGTTTCATGATATGTAATAAATAAGCTAGAGGTAACTGATGAGGGTAGCATGAATGATTAATGGGACAAATAGATGGGACAAATGACAGGAAGGTACTCGAGTTAAGTTTGCAGCTTAACGATGTTCGTGGCAAACTACAAGTTAGTTTGGTCCTCACAGGTTCTCCACGAGTCTGAGTATTTTACCACCGGTACTTCAAAAGAAACGAAGACTTTGACAATGTTGTTTATTGGTAGACCTTCACTAAGCTTGTACACATATATTTACATAGCACGAGGCCTGTCCGTTTGCCGACCGGGAGAGTCTCTGCATGATACTTCATACTAGAGTAAGTTTGGTGGTAGAACAACTAACGCAGTCGAGTCTCTCCGAACTAAAACACCAATGAGGAAGCCCTCTTAATTAGAGAATAGCCAATAGAGGGTAAACTCGGCCAAGAGTAGGAGAATAGCCAATTACAGTATGGCTCTTGGGGAGTTGGCTGTGTTGGCACCGTCCAGGTTTTCTCGGAATCAGTGGATTCTGGAAAATAACTTGCTGTTCTAAGAATTATTTGTCAGAGAGGTGGAGACAGCTTGCTCTTCCAAGAATCGTTATCCACTCCCATGTTCTGAAAGTAATTCTCCGTGTTCTCTCTGAGTAAGACTACATGACTACCTCTTAAATTTATGGCAGGGTTGGACCTGCTTCCGTTCTCTGACCTGCTCTGGTGGTCCCAATATATGCGTTCCGCACGCTGAAGCAGATGTACAGAATATAGCTTGTGTTTTCCAGTATGAGAAATAATAATAACATTTATAAACAAAAGACATTGGAAGACACAGGCTGGGTTAGAATATCAAGTGGGTGACTAGGCGAGGTATATAACTCTCGTATTGAGGGGATAAAGGATAAGTTAGATATGAACGCGCTAGATGTTCGTATGAGCCAACTCAGATGGTGGGGTCATGTGAAGAGAATGGAGGAGGAGAGATTACCTAAGACGTTAATGAGTTCGGCTGTAGATGATAAGAGAAGCAGAGGTAGACCTACGAGCCGATGGTTAGATTTATAGTTGAATTATTTTAAAGCGAGATGTGTAGAAGCAGAGGAGGTCGCAATGCCAACTGCTAATAGGGGATCATGGAAGTCACTTGTTCGCAAACAGAGGCTTTCAGACTGGACTAGACGCTGAACGGCAAAACGGTCTCAAATGAAAATCAATGAATTCATCATCTAATGCTATTATAATTCATTTTTATGTTTTGGTTTACCCCTGAGATCACGTGTTAAATAGACTTTTATTAACCATCCTATATTGCACATCGAACACTCTTCATAAACACACTGTATAAGCTGCAATGTTACCCTCACATAACGCTCAACCATCAATTCATAAATACGTCATATTTAATTTATCCATATTCTCATTTTAAACTAGCCACCAATTTACCATAATCATTAACAACATCGTAACATTACTCCTTCATATCGAAAGGTATGCGCAAACTATAACCATTGATCTCACATTCGACTTACTCAAAACATAATACAATTGTTTGATGGACATAATCAGCCGTTTGCAACAGTGATGGCCGTCCATAACTTTCTTACGACAAATGATCTCGCCTTCAACTAATCAGTCGTAATAAAAATAACATAGTTTGTACTCTGTCATATCGCATTCCCATAGCACATGTGATCACCTAACCATAAATTGTACTTTATTTGCCAAGAGTAACACTAACTATTCAACTGAATGAAAATGTCGTCACACGCAAATCTAGCTATTCTTCCAATCTCATGTTGAACAATTAAATCAATTAAATAATGAACTGGCATTTATAATATACACTATTTGATAGCTGGGTGCCTGCTACTCCGTAGAAAGATGATAAAATAAAGTACAGTTCCGTAAGCAATTATTCTTTTAGTTACTTCTGATTGCATTACATATTATAATTTGAAATTACCAACACTTGACAAAACTACTGAATGAGGTCTAAGGTCATACTCATCAGTATCTTACTTGCAGGATTATCCTTCTGCTTTGGATCCATAGGTGAAGTTGGTCCACGTCTCTCCATGATTTGGCACGTATAGAAAGAAACATGACGAATATTTCGTCATCCCCAACCAGATTAAAATAGCAAATCATAGTAGTGGTGTTGGATTCCATTCCAATATGTAGATGTCCTTCATATGGTGATGCATTTTCACAGATGAATAGAAATATGAATTTCCGTCTCCAAATTCAAATACTGTATGTTAGTGTGTAGAATACTATGAATAATAATAATAATATATATATATATATTTTTTTTTTGTCGTTTACCCTCCAGGTTGGTGGAACCCACGGACTCAGCGAGGGAACTCACCACTACCGCCTCTACGGGCAGTGTCCTAGAGCTGGGAACATCGAATCGGAAGGGACACAACTGATGAGGTGGGATTGGCACCTCGCCCAGGCGGCCTCACCTGCAAAGCGAACAGGGGCCTCATGAGGGAAGGTAAGAGATGGTTAGGATGGATAGACAAGGAAGAGGGAAGGAGGCGGCCGTGGCCTTGAAGAAGGTACTGCCCCCGGAAATTGAATTATATTGAGACCACGATGGCTGTATTGGAAAATATCAGTAAAGTTATGGATGTCATAGTTATGACGTGGATATTCATGACGTAGGCACGGATGACGTAGAATTCATGCCAGTAGGCTGATTGAGCTGAGATTCTTGGTGACGTCATGATTTTATTCGAGAAAGATCCGAGATTTACGACGCAGTCGCAGGAAACAAGGTATTGTGCTAAGGAAGAAGCTACGCTATTGGAGGAGAGACGCGAACCAATGAACGATAGTTTGGAAGGAAGACGGAATTGCTGAAACTACGATATTCGATTACTTTTGGCATGCAGATTTGTGGAAATCTATTTTCAGTTATGGCATTGATTTGGAATTTTGAAGAAATTAATTTTGAGTTTTTGAATTTTGGAAATCCGTCAAGTATAGCCAAAGTTAAAACTTCCAGCAATGACGCAGCAACAGGCTATGGAAGGGATGGTTACGCCCCTTAAGAAGTTGATAAAAGGTCGTGCACAGGAGAGAGGAGCTCTCATACTCATACTCAGATCTCATACGCTCAGATCTCATACTTGTGATCGCATATATATTTCTGGTGATATAGAGTTATTTTCAAGTGATTCAGTGAAGTAAGGTGTCTTTAGCGTGAGGTGAAAGCCTTGCCGCATCGAACGAACTTGGAGCAGTTCCATTCTACGCTGCTCAAAACTAGGTGAAGTTGAAACGCGCACATTAACGTTTCCACCAGTCAAGATATCAAGCGCTAACTTCAGCCTTTTTGATAATTCTATTAGGCAGTATAACATTAAGGTGTATACAAGATTTGAAGAATTTCACAGCGATACTTCGAAAGATATTGGAACTTTTAGGCTGCCAACAAAAGTGATTTTCTCGCCACAGGAGAAACACTTTTATATTCCACATTATACACTACGGCTGACACGTGGAGTGCAACAGTTTGATATTACAACGATACATTTGACTATGGAACATTATAATATCGCAGTGCTTTTGATCATTATAACTGCAGTTGTGATGGAGGGCTAAGGCTTTGATGCAATTGGGACATATATTATTGGAGTAAAGTAACAGCATGGAACTTCGTTAATCGTCTTTCTACAAAAGCGAGCATGTAGTGAACATCCAACTACACTCATGCATCGTTAATCCATCGCTGAATTATACCAGATAACAGTGGAAATATTTTCATACTCCACAACTATGAATATTTCTGCGGAAATAACTACATTAAACTTCATGACGAATTCCTGCAAGAACTTCAGAGAACTTTCAAGAGAGGCCAGGGTTATCCCGGCGCACAATGAAGAATTTTGCCGGAAGGATGTTTCTCGTATCCACGGAGCAGTGCAATTTCGGAGGAGGAAGCAGTTCGATTCTCCGAGGACGCTGGTTCCTGTTTCGAGGATGGAGCTCATCTTTACGTTGGTGAAATGGATCCACCAGCAGTCTTCGTTGGGGAATTTTCCTCTGGAACTTCAATCGGCAGATAAGGTAGTTGTGAACGTTTCTTGTATTATTTGAGTATCGTAGCGATATCTGAGCACACAATTTTCCCATATTTTCTGTCCTACCTTTTGCCCCATTTTCTTGATTGATATTTTTGGACTCAGTACACTTCGATGATTTATGCCTTTTTCTTCGATTTTTGAGACATTGTTATGTCATTGGCATACCTAAATAATTTTGGATCAGTTGAGACTGATGATTTAGATTCTTTCAGTAATTTGCATATTTTTGTAGTCACGATTTAACTGTAAAGGTAACGATTTGCTATGGCAGATTTGAATTCAGACAGCGTGTCATTTTATTAAAGTAATTCTAATCAGTTAATTACTTTGACCAATTTTCTGTCATCCTCGAGAAAGAAGAATAATTTAAAATATTTTAGAGCATTAAAATCTACTACGATATCGACGATCTTTGAAATACTAGTCGTCTTATGAACATGATTGCAACATAGACATTTATCATTGCATTATAGACAATTTTATGAAATACGAACGTTAATTACAATTTATTGAATACACTACAGTAATGAACATTTGACTGGAGTTTTTCTCAATTATAGATTGGAACAATAATGTTTGCATTCCACAATCTAATTGTATTCTATTCGACTATTTTGCAGTTTAGTTGAACTTTGTTTGAAGATAGTATTTTTATACTGCGTTACTTTGAAGATGTTAATCTCAATTTTGATAGACCAGGCAGGAGTGTCTAACCGTATTTGCTATTAAATTTATTTGTGATTGGCAAATTTTTACTTCATATCGATTCATGAATGAAACCCACGAAGGTTAAATAATAACAGTCATTATTACAATTGATGAATATAAGAATTTTTAAAGAGGAACAATGGATGTATAATCGATAGTTCAGTGGACGTGTAAAAGTCGCTGTTGAGTAATGCCCTTGAATAATGAAGGAGGTTCCCACAATAATTAATGAAGTTGTTGAATTAATAAGTGGAGGTTTTTGTGTGTAGTTTGGAAGATTTTTATGCCATATATATAAAGATATATGATGAATTTTGGGCCAAGTGTTGTGCCATGTTTGTGCGTTAAGAGCGAAGTATTTTCCCGCTGAATGTTATTGTTCCTGTTCTTTGAAAGATTATTCATATGAAGATACTGTTAAAATTAACAAGAGTGTTAAATAATTTGAGATAAAGATTTTGAATGGAGGTTACAGTCACAAATATTAATAATTATTATTAAACATTATTAAACCTGAATTTGACAGTAAAATATAACTAACCTTCATTGGTCGTTTATATCAACACGATTTGAGTAATTATCAACCGGATAGACGTGTGGTTCAATGTATTCCTTGTATAAATAATATAAACAATTTAATAGTGTAAAATAATTCTGTAAATATCTTTGTTAAATAATTTGAAATGATAGTGATTAATAGAAGCGTGTATTAAATTTTCAATGGTCATTTGACATTGTTATAAACAATTTGTTATTGTTATAAATAATTAATGAACTTTTGTTATTAACATTTAGAGTCTTTTTTGTATACTCTAAACAACGCAAGTTAAGCAAGTGGTTTAAACAAATAATCATGATTTGGGATTGTTGGAGGAATCCAATGGTGTTTGAATGAAGCATGTAAGACATTTGCGTGATAATATTTCAGTTGAGATGTGAACATTTACGTATTTGAAAAGAGAGAGCCGAGCTCTGAGGTAACACGCTTATGGTAGGGTTGAACGAACGGGTGTCCGTTTTGACGACACAGGTGCCTTGCAGCTGGTCCGGACAACTGTGTTACTGAGACCAAGGGCGTTTCATAATAGCCTTGTGGCTATAAATAAAATGTGCAGTATAAACACGCAAAGCAATTGATATGTGTGTCTCATCCCAAATCCCGTTTCCATTCCCATTGCATTGTTATATTTTCGTTGCTATAAGCTTGAGAAAGCTAAAACATTATATGTAGAGAATACAGGTCCTACAGGAGGACATGGTTATGTGGTCGATGGCTTCTGATTGCCACGTATGTTTTGTTGTTTCATTTTTGTTAAAAATCATTCTTTATGTGAAATAAATTATTGTGCAGTTTAAAGTTTCTCGTCTTCGTTTTTGGTTCATTTTAAATATCATGGTGGAGGTTATTGTGAGGACATACTTTTAAGTGATCCAGTTGACAACCCAGTCCCCGAGAGATATATTTAAGAGGTAAGTGACGGTAAGTAATAACCCCCGTATATTTTGGTGTGTTCCACAATAATTTTCTTGTTAACTATTGTGCTCTAATCTCGATAGTATCTGTCAGTGCCATTTTCATTGATGTAGCTATGCCGGCGCGTTTGATTATTGGCAATCCGATCGAGGGGGCGGATATCTGACAGCCTACTATCCGGAGATCGGGTACAGTAGGATTGGCGCCCAACGTGGGGCATGTTCTACAAAACTGGATTACCAGGAGGATTGCCGCAATTCGGTGGGGCTCGATTGTCTCGATTGGCACGTTCGACTGAATAAAATTGGATTACCAAGTTATTGCAGTAGAATTGACACCGCAATTTTTGTGGAGTGTTCGAATAACATTGGATTACCAAGTTATCGATGTCAAAGGGATTGTGAAGACTCAAATAAAGAGGTTGATTCTTTGTTAGATGTCTTAGCCAATTGTAGAATTTGAGAGTGTGATTATATAGGAATAAATGTTGTGTTGTATTAGGAAAATTACACTCAGAAAAGATCAGATCTTATACAACTTGAAAGAGGTTAAATAGGCTGGAAACTTAGAAAAATCGCCTATGATCTGGAATCTTATTTTATTTGACAGGCTTATGACATGTATAGTCATATTAAAGATAAAATTAAACTATTTGGATTATAAATTTAAATTATTTGTGTTAGGATATTTTAAAATGAACCAAAGAAGCTTGAACATGTGCTTGAGTTTATTTCAACATGAAGTGTCTACGAAGGTTAATTATAAGGTAATTATAAGTTAGATTTAAGACAGAAAATTGCTCAAATTTATATATGGTGAAGAATGTTGCTCAGATGTTGTTATTTTACTCTGTTTGATGTATGTCCCTAAAGCAGTTTATTATTGAATATTATTGAAATGGCAGATGAAAGTCTGAGAATGATGTTGGAAGAAATGAAAGCTAGCATTAAGGAAAGCATGAGGGAGATGGAAGCTAGAAATACTAGTCGAATGGAGGAGAATTCTAGTAATTTGTCTGCTAATTTGTCTATTAGGCTGGATGAGAGTTTGAAAGTTATTCAGACCAGTTCTGCAAACCTAGAGGATAATATGTCGCGTTTACAGATTAATACCCAAGGAATAGAGAATGCTGTGAGTGACATGCATAAAGATGTGTCTGTTGTTAAAATTGATGTGTCTAAGGTACAAAAAGATCTGACTATGTTGAATCTTGATGTTGCTAATGTCCGGAGTGATATTTCTTGTGCTAGGGCTGAAGTAGTTATTGTTAAAAATGATGTTGCGACTGTCCAAGACAAGGTTGAGGAAGTCCAAAGAGAAGTCCAAAATGTTAGAACTGATGTGTCCAATGTTCAGGTTGATATTAATAACATTCATTCGGATGTAAATGAGATGCAAAGTGACATAAATAAGATTCAAGTAGAAGTCAACACAGTTTTCGTAGATATTGCTAAAGTCCAAACTGATGTAAATAAAGTCAGGGAAGAAATAGAAAACTCGAAAACACTTTGTACGCGTAATATGAGTGCATTAACGACTAGGCTAGTTGATGAGTCAGTTAGAACGACAGCGTCTTTAGCAGGTTTAAAGTATGATGTAGAGGTCATGAGAACCCAAGTATTAGACCATAATAGATTACTTAAAGAAGATATCGAAGGAGACATAGCAGAAATGTTAACGGCAAATGTAGCAGTATGGAAAGCCGAGTGGAATAGGTCAAGTGGGGAACATGTAACCCAAATTCAGGAACGTATTGAAAGAAAACTTGCCAGTACTCAAATAGATATTAACAATGAAGTAGTACAGATTAGGAAAGATTTAAGCGTAAGGATGGATTCGCTATCCGAGAGACAAGTAGAAGATAGAACACAAATAGGTCAGGATGTGCAAGCATTAAAATCTGCGTTAGAGGATCAGATTCATAAAGTTGTCTCTGATGTAAATGAAACGACGACCAAACTGCAGAATTTGAAGCTAGGAGAAGCTAGTTTGATGGAGACATACAAAGAAGAGTTAATCAGGAAAGTCTTAACGGAAATCACTGACAAGGATACAGAAGGCTTGGCTTGCGAAACTAATAGGAATTATGCCAGAAGATATAACCTAGATCCAGAAGAGAGAGACGTGACTCCTGAAGAACGTATATCCAGATTCAGGGAGGAAGATGACGAGAGGAATAGGGAACCTGAGTGGAGCTATAGAGATAGTGGGAAAAACTACCCGGATTCATATCCGAGGAATGTAACGGTCATCAGGAATTTTGAAGACAAACCGCAAAAATTCAGCAACACTGATAGTTTAACGCCTATAGAATATGTCAGGAACCTCAAAGATTATTTCATCGAAGCTCACATTCCCAGAGAGAGAGAGATGAAGATAGTGGAAAGATTTTTGATTGGAGGACCCCTTGAATGGTTTAGAGCTTTTAGATACACTTTCAGTAACTTTGACGAGTTTGCAGAGGCATTAATCAAACGATTTTGGTCCATAGAAGCGCAGAATTCGTTAAGAGCGGAGGTTTATTCAAGAAAATACTCAGGTACTCTTCCAACACGGTACGCTGATTTCTTTACGAGTAAATTGTCCCGTTTGAGATTTTTGCAACCCCCATTGTCAACGGAGCAATTAATTGATGCGATTTCTCGTATGCTGCCTGTGGAAGTGAGGAGACTAATCATTTCGTCAAACATCAGGGATTTGACCAGCATGGACGAATTACTGAGGAGGTTAGACTACACAAGTCCAATGCCTAACGTGGTACAGAAAGGTCAAAGGCATGACTTCAAGGAAATAAATACTGTATACATGGACCAAGTTCAGCAAACTGACAAGCCAGATGAAGAGAAAACTGACAATGTAGGTCCTCACAGGAATAATCAGTTTCGGAATAACAGATCGCAAGGTTACCGTCCGTATCAACAGAGAAGAGGCTGGAACTATAATCGAGGCAATTACAACAATGGAAGAGGCAGATATTACAACAATAATGGTTATAACAGAAATTATAATAGAAATAACCAGAACCAAAATAGAAATCAGGATTCTCAAGGTCAGGTTATGACACCCGATCAGTATCAGGAAAGAGAGAAGGAAAGCCAGCAATACCTGAAGGAGTTACGCGAAAAAGAAGCCGAAAATCAAAAGAAAAGGCAGGATGTTGTGATTGATCCTGGGCCTTCTACGAGCCAGCATAATTCGGAAAACAGAAATTCAGGACAGAAGAGACAGTAGAGAGGAGGGAATACATTAGCCACACACAAACCAGAGAAGAAGAGACTTATGATTAAGGAACATAGTAGAAATATCATAGAAGAGTAAGCCAATAATAATTCAATTTCGTGTTCAAGTGAATTGAGATATTTATAACACAGAGTTTAAAAACAATTTGCAACTGTTTTTAAAACGTGGTGAAGGGAGAATGCCCCCGGAAATTGAATTATATTGAGACCACGATGGCTGTATTGGAAAATATCAGTAAAGTTATGGATGTCATAGTTATGACGTGGATATTCATGACGTAGGCACGGATGACGTAGAATTCATGCCAGTAGGCTGATTGAGCTGAGATTCTTGGTGACGTCATGATTTTATTCGAGAAAGATCCGAGATTTACGACGCAGTCGCAGGAAACAAGGTATTGTGCTAAGGAAGAAGCTACGCTATTGGAGGAGAGACGCGAACCAATGAACGATAGTTTGGAAGGAAGACGGAAATTGCTGAAACTACGATATTCGATTACTTTTGGCATGCAGATTTGTGGAAATCTATTTTCAGTTATGGCATTGATTTGGAATTTTGAAGAAATTAATTTTGAGTTTTTGAATTTTGGAAATCCGTCAAGTATAGCCAAAGTTAAAACTTCCAGCAATGACGCAGCAACAGGCTATGGAAGGGATGGTTACGCCCCTTAAGAAGTTGATAAAAGGTCGTGCACAGGAGAGAGGAGCTCTCATACTCATACTCAGATCTCATACGCTCAGATCTCATACTTGTGATCGCATATATATTTCTGGTGATATAGAGTTATTTTCAAGTGATTCAGTGAAGTAAGGTGTCTTTAGCGTGAGGTGAAAGCCTTGCCGCATCGAACGAACTCGGAGCAGTTCCATTCTACGCTGCTCAAAACTAGGTGAAGTTGAAACGCGCACATTAACGTTTCCACCAGTCAAGATATCAAGCGCTAACTTCAGCCTTTTTGATAATTCTATTAGGCAGTATAACATTAAGGTGTATACAAGATTTGAAGAATTTCACAGCGATACTTCGAAAGATATTGGAACTTTTAGGCTGCCAACAAAAGTGATTTTCTCGCCACAGGAGAAACACTTTTATATTCCACATTATACACTACGGCTGACACGTGGAGTGCAACAGTTTGATATTACAACGATACATTTGACTATGGAACATTATAATATCGCAGTGCTTTTGATCATTATAACTGCAGTTGTGATGGAGGGCTAAGGCTTTGATGCAATTGGGACATATATTATTGGAGTAAAGTAACAGCATGGAACTTCGTTAATCGTCTTTCTACAAAAGCGAGCATGTAGTGAACATCCAACTACACTCATGCATCGTTAATCCATCGCTGAATTATACCAGATAACAGTGGAAATATTTTCATACTCCACAACTATGAATATTTCTACGGAAATAACTACATTAAACTTCATGACGAATTCCTGCAAGAACTTCAGAGAACTTTCAAGAGAGGCCAGGGTTATCCCGGCGCACAATGAAGAATTTTGCCGGAAGGATGTTTCTCGTATCCACGGAGCAGTGCAATTTCGGAGGAGGAAGCAGTTCGATTCTCCGAGGACGCTGATTCCTGTTTCGAGGATGGAGCTCATCTTTACGTTGGTGAAATGGATCCACCAGCAGTCTTCGTTGGGGAATTTTCCTCTGGAACTTCAATCGGCAGATAAGGTAGTTGTGAACGTTTCTTGTATTATTTGAGTATCGTAGCGATATCTGAGCAAACATTTTTCCCATATTTTCTGTCCTACCTTTTGCCCCATTTTCTTGATTGATATTTTTGGACTCAGTACACTTCGATGATTTATGCCTTTTTCTTCGATTTTTGAGACATTGTTATGTCATTGGCATACCTAAATAATTTTGGATCAGTTGAGACTGATGATTTAGATTCTTTCAGTAATTTGCATATTTTTGTAGTCACGATTTAACTGTAAAGGTAACGATTTGCTATGGCAGATTTGAATTCAGACAGCGTGTCATTTTATTAAAGTAATTCTAATCAGTTAATTACTTTGACCAATTTTCTGTCATCCTCGAGAAAGAAGAATAATTTAAAATATTTTAGAGCATTAAAATCTACTACGATATCGACGATCTTTGAAATACTAGTCGTCTTATGAACATGATTGCAACATAGACATTTATCATTGCATTATAGACAATTTTATGAAATACGAACGTTAATTACAATTTATTGAATACACTACAGTAATGAACATTTGACTGGAGTTTTTCTCAATTATAGATTGGAACAATAATGTTTGCATTCCACAATCTAATTGTATTCTATTCGACTATTTTGCAGTTTAGTTGAACTTTGTTTGAAGATAGTATTTTTATACTGCGTTACTTTGAAGATGTTAATCTCAATTTTGATAGACCAGGCAGGAGTGTCTAACCGTATTTGCTATTAAATTTATTTGTGATTGGCAAATTTTTACTTCATATCGATTCATGAATGAAACCCACGAAGGTTAAATAATAACAGTCATTATTACAATTGATGAATATAAGAATTTTTAAAGAGGAACAATGGATGTATAATCGATAGTTCAGTGGACGTGTAAAAGTCGCTGTTGAGTAATGCCCTTGAATAATGAAGGAGGTTCCCACAATAATTAATGAAGTTGTTGAATTAATAAGTGGAGGTTTTTGTGTGTAGTTTGGAAGATTTTTATGCCATATATATAAAGATATATGATGAATTTTGGGCCAAGTGTTGTGCCATGTTTGTGCGTTAAGAGCGAAGTATTTTCCCGCTGAATGTTATTGTTCCTGTTCTTTGAAAGATTATTCATATGAAGATACTGTTAAAATTAACAAGAGTGTTAAATAATTTGAGATAAAGATTTTGAATGGAGGTTAGTCACAAATATTAATAATTATTATTAAACATTATTAAACCTGAATTTGACAGTAAAATATAACTAACCTTCATTGGTCGTTTATATCAACACGATTTGAGTAATTATCAACCGGATAGACGTGTGGTTCAATGTATTCCTTGTATAAATAATATAAACAATTTAATAGTGTAAAATAATTCTGTAAATATCTTTGTTAAATAATTTGAAATGATAGTGATTAATAGAAGCGTGTATTAAATTTTCAATGGTCATTTGACATTGTTATAAACAATTTGTTATTGTTATAAATAATTAATGAACTTTTGTTATTAACATTTAGAGTCTTTTTTGTATACTCTAAACAACGCAAGTTAAGCAAGTGGTTTAAACAAATAATCATGATTTGGGATTGTTGGAGGAATCCAATGGTGTTTGAATGAAGCATGTAAGACATTTGCGTGATAATATTTCAGTTGAGATGTGAACATTTACGTATTTGAAAAGAGAGAGCCGAGCTCTGAGGTAACACGCTTATGGTAGGGTTGAACGAACGGGTGTCCGTTTTGACGACACAGGTGCCTTACAGCTGGTCCGGACAACTGTGTTACTGAGACCAAGGGCGTTTCATAATAGCCTTGTGGCTATAAATAAAATGTGCAGTATAAACACGCAAAGCAATTGATATGTGTGTCTCATCCCAAATCCCGTTTCCATTCCCATTGCATTGTTATATTTTCGTTGCTATAAGCTTGAGAAAGCTAAAACATTATATGTAGAGAATACAGGTCCTACAGGAGGACATGGTTATGTGGTCGATGGCTTCTGATTGCCACGTATGTTTTGTTGTTTCATTTTTGTTAAAAATCATTCTTTATGTGAAATAAATTATTGTGCAGTTTAAAGTTTCTCGTCTTCGTTTTTGGTTCATTTTAAATATCATGGTGGAGGTTATTGTGAGGACATACTTTTAAGTGATCCAGTTGACAACCCAGTCCCCGAGAGATATATTTAAGAGGTAAGTGACGGTAAGTAATAACCCCCGTATATTTTGGTGTGTTCCACAATAATTTTCTTGTTAACTATTGTGCTCTAATCTCGATAGTATCTGTCAGTGCCATTTTCATTGATGTAGCTATGCCGGCGCGTTTGATTATTGGCAATCCGATTGAGGGGGCGGATATCTGACAGCCTACTATCCGGAGATCGGGTACAGTACCATCCCGGCATTTGCCCGAAGACGAAGTGGGAAACCACGGAAAACAACTTCGAGGATGGCTGAGGGGGAATCGAACCACCTCTACTCATTTGGGCCACCCGAGGCTGAGTAGACCCCGTTCCAGTCCTCGTACCACTTTTCAAATTTCGTGGCAGAGCCGGGAATCGAACCCAGGACCTCCGGGGCGGCAGCTAACCATGCTGACCGCTACGCTACGGAGGCAATAATACTAATAATAACAAAAATAATTAGCTGTTTTGTGCACTGGAGTGACTGATTACTGAATAAATTCACGATCTTAATCTCGGTTCATACTGTAAGCTCATAAGCGGCCATTGCACATTAGAAAAACGTGGATTTTCACCGACCGTAAATCACGCCACTCTGTCAATAATTTCACTTGTACGCTGATGATAATTATCTCCGTCAACTATTATTCCGTTCACGCACTCTGTTATGCAATTATTTAAGCGTTCACAGTTTTAAATATAACAATGATGTCTACATAATTATAACACGCACGCATTGAATCTGGTCTATCACAGAGTGAGTGTAAAACTTGGCACCTTCTTTCTCGTGCCAGGATACGAACAAGTATAAATCCTCACGGTGACAACTTCCGTTTTCGGGAACGTAGTGAATGACTATTTAAAAATGCATGTTATAATAAAACAGCTTCTTGATGTGATAAAATTTACCTCAATAAAAAAAAGAATTGCGGTATTCACAGATGTGAAATGCGTCTCTCCAAAGATAACGAGTGCCAGGGTCTGCTTACGTCACATCAAAGTACAACCTCTGTCTGAAAAGTTCGGTGAATGGGTCTATATTACGAATGGATCGTTGGCTTACCTGAAACAGTAGTTACTGTCCTTCGAAGTGATCCCCATGGATAGGTATGCACTTCTTAGAACGGCTGTACAAGTCCTTGAAACTCCTGGCATAGTCTTCTTTAGGGATAGTGTTGTGTATTTACTTGAGATAACACGAACATTCTAGTCACTATGCCCAGAAAATTCCAATCTGGAACATTCGAATCTGGAACCTTCCATACTATGTATATATGCACCCGCAGACTGTAGACGACAGTTCCGCGCTAGTTCCGCTCTGGACCGCTCAAGTTAGTCCACCTTGTGTATCGTTGTATATCAACTACCGGTAGTGTTAAATGAACCGTTGTTTTATATTAACAAGTGTGTGTTATTTATCTTGTATCTCCCACGATATAATAGTGGTGTCAGAAGTGGGATAAGATAAATAACGTTGTGAAACCGAGTGAACGTTCTAACCTCAACGCAAGTGTTTGCACCGAACTAAGTTCATCGCAGTGCGTGTTGGAAATACTAAACCGAGTGAACTTTGTAACCTCAATGCAAGTGTGTGTACCGAACTCAGTTCATCGCAAGTGCATGTTTGAAATACTGTTCTCCACTCATCTTCACCATGCCGGACTTAAACTCTGAGCAACTCCAACAATTCTCGGCAATTATCGCCGACGCTATCCGACAGACAATGGGGTCAACAACGTCAGCAGAGCCTCGACCGCCAAAGTTCACAATGCAACCGTATCGTGCTACCGACGGGACGACTGTAGCAGACTATTTCACTCGCTTTACCTGGGTGCTCAACCTGAACAAGGTACCCGCGGATCAACATGCACACTTTGCACGAGATTACATGGGTTCTGAACTCAATGGCACCCTGACGATACTGATGAGTCCTGATGATCCGGAAAATCTGTCATACAATGAGATTCAATTTAAGCTGAAAGGCTACTTCGACGCCACACGCAACAAGTTTGCTGAGAGCATCAAATTTACGAGTGTAATGCAGAAGCAAGGAGAAACCGTCGCTACCTTCACCTTAAGACTGCGGCAGGCTGCAACGTTTTGTGAGTATGGCACATTCCTTGATCGCATGTTAATTGAACAAATACTCGCAGGGTTGGAATCACGAGAAATGTGCGACGAGATTATTGAAAAAAAAAACACAGAACTTCACCGCGGCATATGAAATCGCGCACGCACTCGAAGCTACTCGCATCACCACCGACGAGGTTAAAACAGCTTCCGCTAAGTCTGAATCAACCAATCGGATTGGATACGAGAAGCCTCTGTCCAGGAAGAACAGCAACCAGCAGCCACTACGCAGCAAGTCAGCTCATGGAAGACAAGGGTCTTACAGCCCAACCAGGCAGCACCAAGGGCCACACCAGGCAAACCGAAGTGCATCCTAGGACAACCAATCAACATGTGCAGGGTGCGGTGAAGCTCACCCTCGCAGTCAGTGCAGGTTCCTGAACGCCGAGTGCCTTAAGTGTGGCAAGAAAGGTCACATCGGAAAAGTTTGCCGATCGAAATCTAGGAAACATCGTACAACAAACCATGTGACCGAAGAAGAGCTTCCAGCAGAGAACCTCGATGTCGTGGAGTACCTCAGCAAAATCGAGGTCATCGGATCGGTCAATGCAGCACCTAAGCCACTGGTTGATGTCAGCATAGAGGGAACCACCGTCAAATGGAACTCAACACCGGCGCCCCCTGTTCAACCATGAGCAAATCAAAGCTAAGTATGATCAAACCAGGTTTTGTGTTACAGAAAAATGATCGTAACTTCGTCAGTTACACCGGTCATCCGATCAAATGTATTGGCAAAACGTCAGTGTTCACCACCATCGGAACCACAACCAGGAATCTGAATCTCTACGTGGTTGACGATGAAGTCGAATCGCTCTTTGGCCGAGAGTGGATTTCGGAGTTTGTACGGGAGTTCGACTTTGGTCACCTCTTCAGAAAATCCGACCCAATCCACAAGCTCTCAGACAAGCAGCCTCTGACCTTGGAACTACAGAAGCAGCTCGACAGCATTCTATCTCGCTATCACGATGTGTTCAGCGATACCCCTGGGAAGGTCTCAGGTCCCCCAGCAAAGATGCACCTGAAGGCTGGAGCCACACCTGTCTTCGCCCGAGCTCGAGACGTACCAGTTGCCCTCCGCGATGCCTACGCCAAGGAAATCGACAAGAAAATTGCATCTGGCTTCTACAAAAGAGTGGACTACTCTGAGTGGGCATCGACAACGCACGTAGTCGCCAAGAAGAACGGCAAACTGAGGATCACAGGCAACTACAAGCCTACTCTCAACCCGCGGATCATCATCGATGAACATCCGATTCCCAAGGTGGAACATCTGTTCAACCGAATGCGCGGCGCCACTTTCTTCTTCCACCTGGACATCACCAACGCGTACACTCATCTCGAGGTCGACGATGAGTTCAGCCATGCTCTCACGCTTAACACTCCAACTCACAGTCTGATCCGCCCAACACGAACAGTATATGGAGCAGCTAACATCCCCGCTATCTGGCAGCGGCGAATGGACACAGTCCTGCAAGGTCTCCCAAACGTCGTAAGTTTTTTCGATGACAGTCTAGTTTTTGCTGATAGCTTTGAAAATGTGATGCAGGCCCTCAGCAGCACTCTGGAACGGTTTCGGCAACACAACCTCAAGCTCAACCGAGCCAAATGCGTTTTCGCTCAAACATCCCTGGAAGCCCTTGGCCACAAAATCGATGAGTCAGGCATCCACAAGTCTGATGCACACATCCGAGCTGTACGTGATGTACCAAAACCGACTACACCAGAAGAACTCCAACTGTTCCTTGGTAAAGCAACCTACTACAGCTCATTCATCCCTGATTTGTCCACCAGAGACAGACCACTCAGAGACATGCTGCTCAAGGACCCTCTCATCTGGACACCAGAAGGCGACAGGGCATACAAAGACATCAAGAACGCCCTAACCTCGCCCCAGGTACTCATGCAGTATAATCCAGCGTTGCCACTCCTGTTGGCCACGGACGCCAGCAAGACCGGCCTGGGCGCAGTACTGTCACACCGGCTCAGCAACGGGCAAGAACGTCCAATCGCTTACGCCAGTCGAACGATGACAGCAACGGAGCAAAGGTACCCTCATCTCCGCACGAGACCCAACTTGACCAGGCCACGTCGAGGTCACCGCGCAATCGACCAGGCCACCACACAACCGACCAAGTCTCCGCGCAACCGACCAGGTCACCGCGCAACCGATGAGGCCGCCGCGCAACCGACGAGGTCACCGAGCAACCAAGACGAGTTCGCTTCACCAAGACACCAACAACAGTCCAAACACCACCAGCCACACCTGTAAACAAGCCACCACCTACTTCATAGACCCCTTTTGTACCCCGCAGGAGTACTTGCCAGCGACCACCATTGAGATTCTCTCCTGATTAAATTTCCTAAATCATCCATTTAAAAGAGGGAGGAAATTTGTGTATTTACTTGAGATAATACGAACATTCTAGTCACTATGCCCAGAACATTCGAATCTGGAACCTTCCATATACTATGTATATATGCACCCGCAGACTGTAGAAGACAGTTCCGCGCTAGTTCCGTTCTGGACCGCTCAAGTTAGTCCACCTTGTGTATCGTTGTGTATCAACTAGTGTTAAATAAACCGTTGTTTTATATTAACAAGTGTGTGTTATTTATCTTGTATCTCCACGATATAATAGATAGTCTTCAGTTGGGTCGACACATTACGTTGGATATCCGAAAACCTCTGGCCCTGCAGGGCTATTCGGTGACCCTGGACCCCGCCACTCCATATTTTGACGCTTGCCTTCGAGGTCGTACCTCAGGCACAAGGTCTCGTTATCCGTGACGATGGTTTTCAGGACCATTCCATTCCACGGAACATTCACCCTTCTCACTGCCGCCCGTCTATCAGGTGTGCAAGGCAGTTTGCATAAATTCACGCGTCTGTCTCGCTTTCAATTTAGAGTTTTGACGACCCAAACTGAAGACTATGCCAGGAGTTTCCAGGACTTGTTCAGTCGTTCTAAGAAGTGCATAACCATCCACGTGAATTACTTCGAAGGACAGTAACTGCTGTTTCAGGTAAGCCAACAATCCGTAATATAGACCCATTCACCAAACTTTTCAGACAGAGGATGTAGTTCCACTTCGCAGTAGCGTCACTCCCTCAGCGGCAAAGTCTTAGACTCCTGTCGTAAATCACATACGGTCACACTGCTGTTGATTGTTGTCGATTCTATTAGGGGTTATGCGACATCGTGGTCATGTAGCCCCGTGTACTTAGGTGTGTGCAGAATTCTGATAACTTGTGTCACTGTGATATCTGAACGAGTGTGTGTATTTGTAATTGAGGTAGAACATATCTTGGTCTGTTGTTTATAGGATATATCTTTGGACTAATGACTAGGGACCCTGATTTATGGTAATACAAAAAGGTCCAAAGCGGTGAAATAAAATGTTCAAGGCGGTGAAATAAAAAGGGAGGTGTGAGTGTGCTTCATAACAATGTGTTCAGTGCTCGGATTTGCTTAAATAATGAGCAATAAAGAAATATTTGGAGGAATAACAAACTATTTTTCTAATTATTTTTCTTCGAAGGAACCTGAACACAAATGAATTATACATTATTTTCTGTGTTTAAGACCTACTGTACTTTACTTCAACAAATATTCTTCCAAGATTTCAGGACGCAGATTTGTACGTCTATCTGAGTATGCTGAAAACCCTCTTTCACTGTCCGCATTACTTGTGCGAATGAGTTTCCAAACTACGCCTGGAAAATTCAGGATAATTTTCCATTCACTATTTTCGTTCAATAGTTCTGGTATTATGTCTTCTGTTACGATGCGTACCGGAAGAGCAGATCTTTTCAGCACAAATATAAACCTGCATGTTTGTGGCACACAATGACGTGATTGTACACACATCAAAAAAAGTTTTGCATCACCTCGGTTCCAAGAGTTCCGGAACCGTTAAATACAAAGGGAATAGAGATCAACACAAACAACATTTCAGCTCGTTTTATTGCTCATGAGACCCACACATTGCATGTTGTACCATCATACAGCTAGACTTTCAGCATTTGTGGTCCAGATTGCAGTACACACCACTACCTCTAATACCCAGTAGCACGTCCTCTTGCATTGATGCATGCCTGTATTCGCCGTGGCATACTATCCACAAGTTCATCAAGACACTGTTGGTCCAAATTGTCCCACTCCTCAGCGACAATTCGGCGTAAATCTCTCAGAGTGGTTGGTGGGTCAAGACGTCCATAAACAGCCCTTTTCAACATATCCCAGGCATGTTCGATAGGGTTCATGTCTGGCGAACATGCTGGCCACTGTAGTCGAGCGATGTCGTTATCTTGAAGGAACGCATTCACAAGATGTGCACGATGAGGTCGAGAATTGTCGTCCATGAAGACAAATGCCTCTCCAATATTCTGCCGATATGGTTGCACTATGGGTCGGAGGATGTCATTCAGGTATCGTAAAGCCGTTTCGGAGCCTTCCATGACCACCAGTGGCGTACGTCGGCCCCACATAATGCCACCCCAAAACATCAGGGAACCACCACCTTGCTGCACTCGCTGGACAGTGTGTCTAAGACGTTCAGCCTGACCAGGGTGCCTCCAAACACGTCTCCGACGATTGTCTGGTTGAAGGCATATGCGACACTCATCGGTGAAGAGAACGTGATGCCAATTCCGTGGGGTCCATTCAGCATGTTGTTGGGCCCATCTGTACCGCGCTGCATGGTGTCGGGGTTGCAAAGCTGGACCTCGCCATGGACGTCGGGAGTGAAGTTGCGCATCATGCAGCCTATTGCGCACAGTTTGAGTTGAAACACGACGTCCTGTGGCTGAACGAAACGCATTATTCAACATGGTGGCATTGCTGTCAGGGTTCCTCCGAGCGGCAATCCGTAAGTAGCGGTCATCCACTACAGTAGTAGCCCTTGGGCGGCCTGAGCGAGGCCTGTCATCGACAGTTCCTGTATTTCTGTACCTCCTCCGTGTCCGAACAACATCGCTTTGGTTCACTCTGAGACGCCTGGAAACTTCCCTTGTTGAGAGCCCTTCTTGACACAAAGTAACAATGCGGACGCGATCGAACTGCGGTATTGACCTTCTAGGCATGGTAGAACTACAGACAACATGAGCAGCGTACCTTCGTCCTGGTGGAATGACTGGAACTGATCGGCTGTCGTACCCCCTCCGTCTAATAGGCCCTGCTCATGCATGGTTGTTTACATCTTCGAGCAGTTTTAGTGACATCTATGAACAGTCAAAGGGACTGTATCTTGGATACAATATACACAGTCAACGTCTATATGCCGGAGATCTGGGAACCGAGGTGATGCAAAACTTTTTTTGATGTGTGTAGAATTGAAGCGTCATAACGTTGCAAACATTTTTGTCCGATGGGGGAATTGAACCTTTGTTCCAGTCCATTGCATGGCAATCCAGTGGTTAACCACATTATCCTGTTTTGATGGAATTGTGTATTAAGAACTTCTAAGAGACGTTACTCCTCCAGTTCACTGTTTCAAATGCTCTCCACGTCACTATATCGTAATTTTAAGTGTTAATTTCATGATTTGTAATACCCAGCCACTTGGCACGACATCTTCAAGCAGATGATATGTTGCACTACAAAAATTGACTGCAGGTACTCAGCCCGTGTAAGCTCATGCTGGTGCTTTGCTCTTTGGACGCATGGTCAATCGCATCAACTATGTGTAGAACACACCCGGAAGCTCGAGAAGACTTCCGCATGCTTAAGAATCTATTTTGACTTTGGAGAATTCTTGTAAATAATTCCAGGAATAATTTATTTAAACCATGATATCACTTTGCACATCACAGGAATTCATAATAAGTAGTTCTGCATAACTGTTTGGAACAGCTACCCACGTAGCCCTCCAGAGAGTAGCACCTTACGGACGGTCACTGTATCAGGTGCAGTGTCGTCAGTTCCCCTCCCTCTCTCCTGTGCCTAGGGATGAACCGAAAGAGACAATGGCTGAGCAGGGACTGAGTCGTTGGGGGCGACTGGCGGTCAGAGTCGAGTGTGGTGGCTATGCACCATGTTCAGTTTGAATATTACTCACTGTGTGAGTAGGGAGGTAGTAGGGGTTCTGCCCCACTCGACGCGGCTGTGCCCAAAAAACAAACATGGCGGCAAAGCGAAGTTCAAAAATTTAAATGAATTTTCCTTGCGAACCAATAATTGGATTTGAACAAGTGACATGTTGTTGGACTCGGGGTGACATTCTCTTTCCTATGAACGACTTGTTATATTTTCCATTTTTTGAAAATTTTTGGTTTTTGAAAATAGGCGATATTTTCAAATACAAACATGATAGAACGTTGTGCAATGGTTCAAACGAACGGCCTCTATGTACTTTATGGTCAGAACAAAAGTTTATACTTTTAGATTTTTTTTTTTTTGAAAAAGTCCAATTTTGAAATTCTTACATAAGGTGCGTTCTAAAAGTAACGAGCCGGAGGCTGGAATGCGCAAACCGGTGACTACATCGGCTAATCATGGCGTGTGTAACGAGGTGTGGTTCCGACCAGAGCGTGGAAGGTCACAGCCCGTCGCTAGAGGGCACGCGTGCACGTCACGTGACTATACAAAGCGAGCAGCAGCATGCATCAATCGTCCAACGCTGCCAGTCGCATTGCAAATAGTGACATGGAGGAGTCAACCGAAGAGCAAAGAGGTGTTTTTCGGTTTCTGACAGCGGAAGGAATAGGGGGAACGGACATTTATCGCCGAATGTCACAAGTGTACGGCGAACACTGCATGTCCCTTGCAAGGGTCAAGGCGTGGCACAAGCGCTTCAGGGAAGGACGGGTGTCGTTAGCCGATGATGCCCGGTCTGGGGCACCCCCTGCATTACCGATGACAACGTCCAGATGGTTGATGCACTCATTACCCAGGACCGCCGAGTGACAGTAAACGCCATAGCCGCCCTGGTCGCTCCACGACAATGCACGACCTCATACGGCCAACACAGTCGCGGCACTCCTGCAGAAATTAAAATGGGAGGTTCTAGACCACCCCCCATAGAGTCCAGCCCCTTCTCCCTGTGATTACGCCATGTTTGGTCCGCTGAAAAGGGCTCTGCGGGGCCAACGATTCACCTCGGACGCCGACGTCCAGCTGTACGTGCGGAACTGGTTCACATCGCAGCACAGGGAATTTTATGAGACAGCCATTCACCGCCTCGTGTTACAGTGGGACAAGTGCCTCAACAGCCAGGACCAATTACTTCTCTAACATACAGGTACTGGTTTCTGTAATTATGCCTCCGGCTCGTTACTTTTTGAACGCACCTTATAGTTTGGAAACTAAGCATTTTACAAAAAACGTTTGTTTGACATAAATTGATGGCCTTTACCCCCTCTACTCCCAAACCAAGTTTCAAGTCTCTAGGACTAAAACTGTGCAGTAGGGGAGCAGTGGTGCTTCTGAATCAATTTAGAACCCTCCTCACTCCAATACTAAGCCTCAGCCATCTGATATTTTCGATATCTCGTGAGCCCATGGTCGGATTTTGACAAATGAGGTGTTGTAGGACTCCGCCCCCTTTCCAATCAACCACTTGTTATATTTTTTTTTGGAAAATTGTTTTTGAAAGTAGGCGATATTTTGAAAACCAAACATGGTAGAACGTTGTGCAATGGATTAAACGTATGGTCTCTACGTCCTTTATCGTTAGAACAAAAGTTTTTTTTTTTCAGAAAGTCCATTTTCAAAATGAGCTAGCCTATATTTTGGAAACTAAGATTTTTACAAAAAAAAGTGTGTTTGACATATATTAATAGTCTTTACCCCCTCTACCTCCAAACCAAGTTTCAAGATTCTAGAACAAAAACTGTGCATGAGGAGAATTTAAACCCCTAGCGTCAGCAGTTTTTAAATTGCGCGCGCTTGAGCCAAGTTAGATGGTCGATAATTCGCGAACCCATGGATCGATTTGGACGTGTGAGGTGTCAAATGACTTTTCTTGCAGCCCTCTTTATTTTGTTAATAGGTGAAAGTTTTGAGAATGAGGGAAAAAGAATTTTTGGGCTAAAACTGTGATTTTAGACTTTTTGTTATATCTCGCAAACCAATTACGCTAGAGACGTGTACGGGGTGTCAATGACTCGGGGTGACGCCCCCCTTTCGAATATAGGATTTATGTTTCTAAAAACAGTTACAAAGGGCCTAACGCCATCCATTTGGAAAAAAGATTTAATTTTTAAAACTTTTTTTACTTGTTTAAAATGTTAATAAAGAGTGGTTGTAGATAGAGAGAGACGATATCGCTGGGCATGTGTTTAAACGAGGCTATCACTGACCACAGTGGCTGTGCTCATTAGAACAATCGATATTTCGGCGGGACGGTTTATGACAGGGCGAGGGTCCGTTTTTCCGGTATTTTACCCCCGAAGGGGATCATTAACGTGTAAACGATGATGAATTACATGACAAATGATAATTCTATGATTAGATGAAGGACAAACAGAACTTTGTTATATGTTGGTTGAAGCGAGTAGAGAAAACAAACTTGCGGAGTGGCAGACTAGCAGGATGTGAATGTTATTTGAGCTTATTGGAATGCGCTGATCTGACTTGACAACAGGTGCAATGGAAAAAGTAGAGGCACAGAGGACGCTTGAAGGTCAAACGGTCTGACAACCGTGGTGGGAGGGGAGAGCGAAATGCATGTGAACACGTGGGAAATGACATTATTGCAGACCTTTATGAAACAACATGTAAGCTAACAAGTCACATCCTGTTTGGTTCGTACGTGAGAAAATGCAAGTTGATGTGTAATATGACCCGACACAGGTGTTCACCTTGGACGTTAGCTGTACACGTGCACGATAACAGCAAACAAGTCACATCCTGTTTGGTTGGTACGCGAGAAAATACAAGTTATTGTGTAATATGACCTGACACAGGTGTTCACCTTGGATTTTAGCTGTACACCTACCGCGGAAAGTAATGATAACAATAATAATAATGAACCTAGCCTAACCTAGTCAAGCTTACCTAGTCTAGTCGACTTAACCAAAACCAATTTGATGAAGGGCCTAACTACACTTTTGTTGATATTTCCTAAACCCATGACGGGATTTTGACCTGCGAGATATCGTTGGACTCGGGCAGATGCCCCCTTTTTTTGAATGTATTTTTTGAAATTTTGACAAAGGCCCTAACGTTAGTTGTCACTTTAAGTTTCTTGTGAAAGGTTCGTTATCATTATGATGAAACAAAAATATGTAGTGAAATAGACTACAAAAAAGACGTTGTCATTGCCAAAGCATGAGGTTAAGGCCTCGGTTGACAAGCCCTTGCGAATAAAGAAAATAAGAAATAATGTGTTGACGATAAAGAAAGCCCTTCGACCAGCACAGAAATGTGTTATTCCGAAACGTCAGCGAGAGGTTTCAAAACAAGGCCGAGTGATTCCTATCTCCAAACGAGCTGGATTTTTATCTGCTTTATTCACCGGTCTGGCTGCCCTGGGTTCACTTTCTGGTGGTGCCAGTGATGTGCCTAAAACCATTAAAGCTGTACAGCAGAGCAAACAACAATTGAAAGAAAGTCAGCGACACCATAAAACGATGGAAGCCATTGCTATGGGGGCTAAAAACACAAATTTAAAGCCAGCCTTTTATCAACAAGGATTTAGAATTTTCCCATTTCCATTTTTTTTTACCACAGCCCTAGCAAGACATGCCCTGACCCATAAAGAAGTCGAAACAACTAAAGTTTTCTCACTTTTGAAGTGTGTTTATGCGGAACCAATTACCCCCCGTGACCCTGGAAACAGGAATGTGCAATTCTAAATCTAGAATAGACTACAGGACCAGGAACTCATTATGTAGCCTATGTGATAGAGGGGTGCACAGTATGGTACTTTGACAGTTTTGGGAATCTGTCCCCGCCCATGGAACTAGTGGTATATTTTGGAAACAGGACCAAGATATATTATAATGTGAAACGTGAGCAAACCTTTAACAGCCAAGAGTGTGGGCGTTTGTGTTTAATGTTTTATATAAGACATAGCATAAGCAAAAACGTTAACAGTATGTCAGCAGAAAGTAAGACGTTTACACTGCATGGACGTGGACTTATATTCAGACTAGAATTTTACCCCTATTGTATTGAGTGAAATACCTTATAGTTTGGGACTTGTTTCTCTTGAAACGTACAATAGAATATACAACATACTACAAACGATCATTTTTATTACCAAGTTAACTTTACTAGAGATTAGTTTATGCTTAACAGTTGACATGGAAGTATCAACGACTAGCTATGGTAAGCCATGTGCTTACTATAAAGGATATACCTATATTGTGAAAAGAACTAACAAAAATGGAACTGTTATTTGGTGCTGTTCGAAACAACGTTCAATACAGTGTCGAGGAATGCTAAAGACAAAGGGCTCTAAAATACTTATTTCAAACGATCATCATTGTAAATCTCAAAATAATACTCATTTAAATGGACAAAATACTCTAACCAAGGTAAAAAAAAAACAGGTCCAAGAAAAAAATACTGTGGCTCAAGAGAGTGCATTGTTTGTTAAAAAGCATTTATCATCTCCTGAAAAACACATATTAGGACAGTCGTTCACGTCTAAGAAACCCCAAACACTATCTAAGGCATCACAAACTATGCAAAAGGTTGTTGCATTGCAAGAGGAACAAAAAGGATTAGATAGTAATAGTGATGATGATAAAGATGATGATTATATTGATGATAATCATGATGATGATGTTGATAATAGTAATGCTCTGTTTACACCCAAAACATCATTTGTTAAATTTGTTTACTGGAACAATCCCACTAAGCTAATCCAGCGGCTTCAGTACTTGCATGCCTGTAGACAGGCTGGTCAAACTGAATAAGAGGAAGAACTATTGGATATAGAAAATGAGCTTTGTCATGCCAAAATTATTGTGTAATGAATCCACCTAACCGGTTAAACTATTTCTAAACAATACATGTGATATTTTCTACCACTCTTCTACTACTTGGCTATCCACTGTCCAACCAAGTGACGAGTGTATAAATAACAGGCCAACCCACGTCAAGCATTTCAGTCATGCATTGCTTTAAAGCCTCAAGAGGTGTCACACCTATGAATTTAAAATCTGAGGAACAACGTTTCAAGACCTTTGCGACATGGCCTGTGCCTTTTATGAACCCTCAAGCATTGGCGGCCGCTGGTTTCTAGTATTTAAAAACAAGAGATGAAGTGAAATGTGTGTTTTGTTCCATTTCCATAGACCAATGGGAAGAGAGTGATGAACCTATGCAAGAACATCAGCGCTGGTCACCAGCCTGCCCCTACCTATGTAGAATGGATGTGGGTAATATACCTTGCCATTCAAGCTACCTCTCACTAGTGCCTCTTAAGTCATGAAAAAAGTTATGATACGTGTGGACCTTATGGTGTCAACGGTGCTTCGGTGAGCAGCTCACAGTCAAAAACATCAAGTTTAGAGACATTGGGGCATCATCGGTGTTATGGACGTTATAAACACAAAAGACTGTATTGTTGTATGATTTTGTACTGTCCCTATCCCAAAATGACAAACGCATGTAAAACGTGGTATGCCAATAAAATAATGTAACAAAAAATCATTGATAGTCAGTTCGTAGTCAGTTGGACTTGGTCCAGACAAGCGTCAACATGTTGAGCACACTGATTGTAGAATGTCAGGGGTATAAAATTAGAGATAACAAATTTATATTTAAAGAGGTGGCCATGGTCGATTGTTCTACCTTTTGGATATCACAAGCTTCTCATTTGGTATTTAAACCAGCCTATGCTTTTGATTTGTTGTGTGAGAAAGACCGTACACAAATTGAATGGATTGAAAAGCATATGCAACTAGACTGGAATGAAGGAACCATTTCGTATAAGCACCTGGACATTGTCATGAAAGCCCACTTGTCCTCTACCCATGTAGTATTTGTAAAAGGTAATGAAAAACACCAATGGCTACAACCATTTTTGGCGCCTTACTGTCAATGTATTGATTTAATGGACTTGGGCTGCCCCTCCCTGCAAACACTCATGGACTGCTATCCCTGTGGCAGAGATTTCTACAAGCGACGTGTAAACATCTACAGTACGTGATACAATGGAGAAAGGGGATGCTACCGATAAAGCGATTAGGAAGTTATTTGTCTGCAAAAAGAAACTAGACAGTTTTACCAAAGAGGAATTATTGGCGCTCCCCAAGTCGTTCATTTATTATGTGGCAGCGAGTGCAATGAAAGAAATCTGGCAACATGTACCAAAATTATGGACTCAAGACCCTGTGTTAAGTGAATTGCAACCATGTACGGATTACGATCACCATAGGCAAGTGGCTATGCCAAAAATACCCTCTGTGCGACAGTGTGCTACTTGCCAGCTGGTCAAACTTTATCACGGTCATAAAAGTCCGTGTAAAGACTTTGTGTCATCATTTCACTGGTGTAAAGGCGAGAAAAAGCAACAACAACAACAACAAACATCGTCCACAGAGGAGGAGGAGGAGGAGGAAGATCAAACCTTTACATCATCAATGGAAGAGGATATGCCAGACCTGTACTGGCAATGGCGTCATTGACAAAGTGGTTCAATACTTACCTTTCGAAATCCATTTTCCTGGTTATCGTTTTTGTGGCCATGGAACTCGTCTTAAAAAAGGTTTGCAGCGTGGTAATGTACCCATTAATCTTTTGGATCAAGCATGCAAAGAACATGACCTTTCTTTTCGTCATAGTCATCTTGCTTTAAGACGTGTGGCTGATAAAGTGTTGTTGAAAAAGCTAAACAACGTTTCACATCCTATGATGCCTCAGTGGGAGAGAGGTTCGCAGCCCTAATTGTCATGAGTGCTATGAAAGGAAAGTTAATAATGCACGGACATGAACATTGAGGAATTGGTATTTGTTTGTATTCTATTTTTTTTAAATGCCTATGGCTATTTAATATAACACATAGTTTACCAGAGCATGATGTTTTTAATTTAAAAAATGACGATACTCATTTGTTGATTTTTTCATTTTCACATTTCACACATTGCCATTTGTCAATTTCCAATTTCTACTTTTTTTAAATGTCAGTTTAAAGTTTTTGAATTTTGTCGATATGAAAAAATGGATTTTCTATTTTTGCATATCACTGTTAACACATTTATGTTTTAGTCCATGTTGAAAGTTTAGTTTTGTAAAACACACGTTTGCTGATTTCAAGTTTTTGAAATGGTCTTGATGGAAGTGCTTGGCCATGGTGATAGTGCAGTCTCTTTCTGTTTGTTTCCGAAAACATAGAGGCCTACTACTGCTACTGCAGGTAAGACTGTTTTACAAAATAATGCCTATCTACCGCTGCATTTTAAAAAAACTCCTTGAAAAAAATTACTATTTACCATTTGCTATATACATTAATTTCCCCACTACCCTACCTTGCCGTGTTCGCTCTGGTCAAACAATCAATGTTATCTACACACAAGCTTTCTCTCTATCTCTTTCACACAACCATGCCTGTCTTTGGAAACAAATACAACCACATTATTTATTCCCAAACAACATCCTTGACATGCAAACTCATCCCAAAGAACATTTAGTAAAAACATCATCATTTACCATTACAAAAAGAATCCTATTAGTTATTTAATATATACAAAAAAACAAATAGCACCTTTGTATAGCTTTAAAAACAAATAGTTATCATTACCCATTTTCGAATTCTCAACTCAGTCAAAATTAAAAAAATAAACATAAAAACTAGGGTTGCACAGGGCTTTAAAGAGCAAAAGGCTTAAGTGGTTTCCACTATTTACAAAATCCACTTTTTAGAATGACAAAAACCAATATTTACAAAATACAAAATCTACTACAGTAGTTACAAAAAGCTATGTCTCTAAACAATCCAACAGAAAAGTCACACCTCCTCCTCGTCGTCATAACCCCATGGTAGACTGGTGAGCAGGTCATCAGTCCACACACGTTTGTTATCCATCGAGGCGAGGGTGCGATTTCTCTGTCCCACAAGATACAAATTATGGTTGCTAGATTGTATCCTGCACTGTTTATGCAACAGAGCTTTGCCAGTTTGTAAAACCGCTAGGTAGTCGTCTACATATAGCGATTTTACCACTGCTTTACCTATGCCTTTTGCTATTTTGGCTTCCAAGATGTATGCCTATCGCACACTAGACTGTGCAAGAAGCTATTTTCCCGCCATGAGAGCGCGGACAGGAAGTAGGAGTGTGTATTTCACTCAAGGTCAGGCCAGCCGCATAACGGAACTTGACCCATGACGCACAGTATTGTCTTATTGTGAGAGAAGTATTGGATATTTTAGACGACGAGTGACGTCATATTTCCTTTCAAGAATGTTAAGAGCAATGATTGGAATGTAACGGAGAGATAGGTTATCAGCTGTAAGCTGCTTTGATAGAAATGACGTGTTACGTCATATGTTGAGTCTGCTATTATAAGCGACAACTGTTATATGAAAGATTCATGTTTTATCAGAGTATACTGAGAGGTTATCACTGTAATAAATAATGACCAATTGATAATTTGTATAAGGCTAGTAACTGATGTAATTACAGTGTCTGGAGGACACGTCACAGGGAGATTTTTGAGTCCCGCAAACATTATTGTGGTATTGCGGCAGTATTTGAGCCAGCGTTGCCAGACTGACCGATGAATGTATTCGCGTGCTATTGAGAGCCGCGTAGTGTTGTTGCTGTTGGAGCATTTTAGCTCATGGTATTATTGTGACTAGTGGAGTCACGTTGTTGTAAGCATCTCTATTGAGGCTTACAGTTGTATTCAGCCTGCATCATATGGTCAATCTTCGAGCGACACAAAATTTATTAGGGAGCCTTAACCTACAACTAAAATCTGAAATAAATCATGAGAACTAATTGCCTTAAACCGACGTGTATAAAATGATGGAATAATTTGAATCACCTACTCTTGTACCTATATTCTCTGGTTCGTTTACCGATGCATTGAGCTGACCATTTCCGAGTGGAAATGACTTAGAACTAGCCGACACTGCTTTGGAGCGACGAAGAATTACTGGCACCATAAGTTCGTAACACGTGGGCCGCTGTGATTCTAAGTGAAGTTAGACGTAGTTATAACTACGCATTCACCAACCTAATGTACACGCATGAGATGACAATTAAGGGCAAAAACAGCTCCTTATTTGTGTATGAAGGGTTTGTGAATAAGAATATTTGAGTTTATGTGTATTTTTCTTCAATTGATCCACCTGATATGTTCCTGTGCCCTGTGAAAATTTATGTAGTACCATCTATTGTTTATTTATTGGATAGTATGGTTGCTATCATAGCTGTGAATTAATGTTTGTATACGGATGCTTTTCGCCATATTTTGCTTTAAGTCAGGATTTAGCTAGTTAATGTAAATTTAAATGTAAATACGAAAGTGGTACCATTATAGCTTAGGACCTTGCTTGTTCTTGATGTTTAATGTAATTCTGTGTATTTAACTGTGATTGTATTTGAGAGGGGTTTATCTTACGTGCCACATTCCAAGCTTTGTTGTTGTTTTGAAATCTTGTATTGAAGGACTTTCGAGAGGGCTAACTTAGCTTCAGTTAGGGCCTCATTTCTTTATTTAATTTTGTTTATTAGCTTTGCGGATTAGCCGATATCAAACCATCCGAAGTAGGATATGGGATTGAGTTCTCGGAATAAATGATTCACGAATTTTACGTAAGTCTGGATGTTATTATTTATTAGCTTTGTGTTTTGAGGGTGTACTTCTTTGGGCGTCTATGACATCACTCCGTGTGAAAGCCCGATCCCTCGGGAACTTGAATCTCGTGCCGGCGCTAGCCTTAAGGAAGTGCATCCGATCCCTATCAAGTTTTGTGTTCGACGGATGGGGTTGTCTGGAATGCCAATTTCGGTTGGTGGTACCCCGGCAATCTCCTCTGACGGGCACAGTACATCATATTATTCGAACAGTCTGCAGTCACATCGAGAGAAAAATAATAGTGTTCAGTATCGTTTGCGGATTATGCTTGCAGTGCATTAGTACAGTACGGGATGCAAGCAGACCTTCCTGACAAAACCCCTTAGTTGGGCTGCATAAAACAATATTATTAGGGACAGCTGATTCACCCAGTTTACTTCATACATTTGTGAAAGAAGTGCCGCTTATTCTTGTGGGGCCTAAACACAGTCAGATACAACATAAATGAAACTTCTAATGTACAGTGATCAAAATCTTGAAGTAAAGCAACAAGTAATGAGAAAAAAAAAAGAAGAGTGACCGAAGAACTGGAAACCAAGTGAATATGGACATGCTAACTTGCGCGGAGTTTTTTTTTTTTTTTTTTTTTTTTTTTCGGATTGAAAAAAGTGGAGTGGGCCGGAAGCCCCCGACGTAGGGTCCGTGGCCGCTCTCTACAGCCCTGCCTGATACTGATCATAGTTGTAATGGTAATTGGAAATGGGGGAATTTTTTCTCGAAAATTACCATACTTAAGATGCTTTTCCGAATGTACTAATGTCGGTAGTTTTCTATTTTCTCAGTAGGGCTAGATACCTGGTTCAAAAAGTTTTTTTTCTTTAATCAAATGCAATGAATTGATGATCAGCAATTCTGAGAAAGTCAGAAATTCAAGTCTTATGTAATTTGAATCATAATTGCCAGAA
Organism: Meconema thalassinum; assembly: GCA_946902985.2. Lineage (NCBI taxonomy): Eukaryota > Metazoa > Arthropoda > Insecta > Orthoptera > Tettigoniidae > Meconema > Meconema thalassinum. The sequence continues at coordinate 555,949,472 of OX336389.2, read as the reverse complement.
ATTCCATGGCTTGATTAAGGGAGATTCAGCATTATTGAAGATAAGAGGATAAAAATATGGTCTTCAACTCTTTATGTAGAAAGTAAAACAGCAAACTACTGTAATAAATAATAAGACGACGTCGCTGTTCAACCCCTTAAAACCTCAATAACTAACTGCCTCTTGAGCAAAGGTTATGGCATGTCGACATGACCTATCCCTTATTAACATTTGAAATCCTGACAACCCTATATCGGACAGAACTTTGCTTAAATCAAACAATCCTTCATATTACTTTGTGATCAACTGACCAGTAAACATACAAAATACATTTTCTTCCAAATAAAGTACCACCAAGCTGACAGTGATTTCTCCAGCACTGTGTGTTAATTCGTGAGGCATGGGTAAAAAAAAAGAAAAAAATATAACAAACAACAAATCTTGTTTGATCATTTAAGCCAATAAACCATTATGTTGGATTCAAAATTATCTTTGGGGTAGTATGCAGCAACTTGTTGGAACATCATGATTTGTGGTTTAGGTTAGAGAATTAATATTTACGAAGTAAATCACATACAATCTACCTATCAATTTATCATGGTCTAGTGCCACTAAATTAAACTGGCAGGTGTATCCAGAAAGAGGAGATGGTAAGCACAGATTGAAAATAGTAAAACTGTGAATAAAATAATTGTTGGAAGGCAAATTTAATACTGTTTAATGGTCCCAGAAAAAATAACCACTACAGGAAGACACAATAGAATTGAATTTCCTATATAAGAATCCAGGTATTCACAATACCCTGTTTTCCTGGACAAAAATTTAAAAAAGGAATATATCCATTAACATTTACATAAAACAATTCCACCATAAATGACACATGTCTACTACACAAGATCAGTCCCAGCCTTAATATAATAAAAATCAACACATATACTATCAATGATAACTTAAGGCACCATATAGTTTGATCAGGTCTCTTACAATGATTTATGTTATTATTGTGAGCCAACAATTGCTTCATTTACTAAACTACAACAAATGGCATGAAATTTTCTCAGAAAATAGTTGTAATAATTGCTAAACCTAAATGGCTTAGTGAGTCAATTAAAGATTGTATAAATACTTCTGATTTTTTTTTTTTATTTTTTAACATTTCACACGAGTGACTCAAGTGACTGTACCGTAATCAACATTATGCTCGATATTTTATTGTTTCTTTTTTATCTACAGTACTGTTTGTAGAAAGTGAAACACCAAGAACAAGAGATGTGACTACATTGCACTTTATACCACAGATTAGGGACATGACAATACATTACTGATTAGAAGGACAGTCCGGTAAATGCACGTTGTCAGTTGATCTTCAGTACGGCGTCTCGCCACCACGTGCTGCACTCAGAGCCGCTAGACGTCGTGGCAATGGAATCATACAGCGCTTGAATACGCTGCTGGGAAATACCGTCCCAAGCGGTTTGTAGGTGCGTCCAAAAAGCATCAACAGTGGCGTCAGGTGGACCTGAACGAACAAGTTGCCGACCGACCATATCCCAGACATGTTCGATGGGCGACATGTCAGGCGAACGGGCAGGCCAGGGAAGCTGAGGTATCCGTCGTTCTCCGAAGAAGGCTTGCACAATCCTCGCCACATACGGGCGGGCATCGTCCTGCTGAAATATGACCTGTGGAACGACCTGCAAGAGGGGTATTGCCGCAGGCTGTAAAACTTCCCTGATGTTGCGGTCACTGTTGAGATTGCCCGCAAGACGTGCGAGGCGCGATCGCCTTTAATAGGCAATTGCGGCCCAAACCAATACACCTGGTGTTAGTCCGCTATGCCGCTCAACAATGCAGTCTGCCTGATTGCGTTCTCCACGGCGGCGTTGAACGCGGCCATCACTGAAGGACGGGTTGAAGCGGGACTCGTCCGAAAACACTACATTTCGCCACTCAGTCTGCCAGTGTCGGCGTGCACGTGCCCAGTGTAGTCGGAAGCGTCGGTGGTTCCCAGTAAATGGAAGCCGACGCAGTAGCATGCGTGCTACCAGTCCAGCCCTCAAAAGACGACACCGCACCGTCAACGCAGACATGGCCACCCCCGTTGCAGTGCTCCAACATCGAGCCAACACCGAGGACGACGCTGTTCAGTCCGATACGGCCATGCGGAGAAGATGACAGTCGTCTCGCGCTGTGGTCACATTGCGCCGTCCTGTACCCTGTCGTCGCTGTGTACGGCCCTCCTCTCTCCACTGGATCCAAATACGCCTTACTGTTGACGCATCGTACCATGTACGAGCCGCAATGTCCAGGAACGACAGACCCACCTCCCGTTCAACCGCACTCACATGCTGATAGTCCACCCTGTGATGTCGGCGAGGCATTGTTGCACTTGCTTACACGTTTTCACTTGGTATGATGGCCCCACGCCGACAAAGCTGTGCGTAACACTGACCTGTCCGGTCCCACGATAGAGGGCACTAGAAGGCCAATGTGCACGCAATCTCTCTGTGATTTCAATCACTTAGTATGGTACCACAAGCCTACACGACCCCTGTTCGGGGAGTGTCTCCGACCATTTATTCTGGGTGTTTCACTTTCTAAAAACAGTAGTGTATATTATGTTTTCAACTACACAATAGAGCATTCATATTGTGATCAGTCAAATTGTCCACTCATATTATATTGGAAGTTATGTATGTTAGATGTGGCTTTGTTCTGCAAAGAAAAACACAATTGTTGTAGCTAAAGGAACCTTAAGTGTGTTGATTTGTAATAAATACTCTTATGGAAGCACTCAATACTTATTAATAAGTTTTACATACACAATAGGCAAATATCGAACGTTACACACAAAACTATTCTCTGCCTACTGTAATAAATAATGACTAGAAACAAGTAAATATAAGGCGTTATCAAAAAGTTTCCGTTTGAGGGCGTTGCTGCAGCGTATATACACTGCACAGCAACAACAAAAACGACGCACCAGGAAGGAATTGTCCGATGGCGGTAAAAATCGGTGGATGTAAGGAACAGACATTGAAAAACAAACGATCAAAAGTGCAGGACGACAATCAAATAATTTATTGCAGAGTTAGAGCGTTACAAAGTCAGGACGTCAATAAGGTGTTGGTCCACCCCTGGCCTGTATGCAAGCTGTCACTCGACGTGGCATGGACTGATCAAGTTCCCGGATGGTGTCCTGAGGAATCTCGCACCAATGGTCTCCAACTGTTGGGCTAAGTCGGCGACATTTCGCAATGTTCGCAATCACCTTCCTATGACGTCCCGAATGTGCTCTATGGGAGAGAGATCAGGCGACCGAGATGGCCAAGGAAGGATAGGGCAAGCTTGAAGACAGTCCATAGCAACACGTGCCGTGTGCGGCCGGGCATTATCCTGTTGGAAAATAAGGCCTGGATGTCGCTGAAGGAACGGTAACACAACCGACCGTAAAATGCCATCAACATACCGATTGCCAGGAATGACTACCAGAGGGGTCCGGCTATCAAAGGAGATGGCACCCCAGACCATCACCCCCTGTTGTGGGGCTGTGTGGTGTGCGATAGTCAAGGCAGGATCCCCACGCTGGCCTAGACGTCTCCAAACACGTCTGCGGTTGCCGTCAGGGCACCGTTGGAAACGGGACTCGTCACTTAAGACTATACGTCCGCAGTCAGGTTGGTCGAGCGCGGCACCACTGTAATCTGACTTGACGGTGAACAGGCGTGAGTGGTAAGCGGCGTAACGGGCGGCGCTAGCGCAAATTCCTGTCGCTCAGGCGTCTGTTGATGGTCATGGTGGACACATGTGTGCGGGTCACACGCTGGATCGTTGATAACGACCACCCCGGTGCTGTGATAGCTGTCCTGACAATCGCTCTGTCTGTCCGTGCTGTTGTGGCCCTCGGTCGATCACTGCCGTCCTTACGGTGATGCCTGCCGTTGCTGACCCACGCTTGCCAGCATCGTCTGATCGCCGCATCACTTCGACCCAAATGTCCAGCGACAACTCGATTCGACCAACCAGCTTCTTTCAATTCGATCACACTACCTCTTTCAAACTCTGACATCTGCTCGTAATGAGCACGAATCCTTCGGCGTGATATTCTTACAGCCGACGTTCACATATCGCAGTCAAATGCAACAGCTACTTTGAGCGTACGCTTCATTATCGCGCCTTATATACACCTGATGCATGCGCAGTTCGGATGCATGGGAGCTCCCGCTATTCATGCATTGGACACGAAGCTTTAATCAGTTGCATGTTCGGTCCGAATGTCTTTGCATACGTAATTTCCTTACAATCGGACAACGCCTTCCAAGTGCGTCGTTTTATTCGTTATACAGTGTACAACGTAGCGCGAATCCGGTGACTGTATATAAGCACGGGCACAAAGGTAAGGGATTAGTGTGGCAGCCGTGTCTTGCCGAGGTGCGTGCGTTAAATGCGGCAACGTTATTACCAAATGTGTCCAAACAGGTCCAGCGTGCTGTTATCTCGGTTTCCGAAGGACGAACACTGGTGGAGAATTACGAATGTGTATGGGGGACAGCATGTCTGTCGAGAACACCGTTGTGTAATGGTGCGCCAAGTTCCGTGCTGGTCGCGTTTCGACACAAGACATCGGTCGAACTGGGGGGCCAACCACATCCATCACGGACAACAAGCGGGTGGTTGATGATGCGATTAGAGCGGACCAGTGCATATCAATTGGTGAGCCAACAATGGACCTCCACATCAGCTTCCTTAGCGTGCAACACATTATCCGGCAGGAGTTAGGCTACCGGAAGGTCGAACCAAAAGCACACCAGATGGCTGTTTGCCTGCAGCACCTGATGCGTTTCAATGTTGAAGAAAACGCGTTCCTGGAGCGCATTGTTGCAGGCAACAAACGCTGGTGCCACTACTGGGAACCGGAATCGAAAGCGTCGACGATGCAGTGGTGTCATCCATCGTCCCCTCGTCCCAAGAACTTCAAGAGCCAACCACCCGTTGAAATGGTGATGTTCACCCTGTTCTTTGATTACCGGGGCTCATGCTCATTGATTCAAGGAACCTGGTGTCTCCATCACTGGGGAACGGTACTGCGCAAGATTGAAAAAATTACGGCATGCAATTAAGGTGAAACGTCCGGGCAAACTGCAACAAGGGGTGCTTGCTACTTCATGGTAACGCATGCCCCCATTCCGCAAAGATCGTAACGCAGAAGGTACGCTAACTCAAGTGGGAGACACTCGAAAAACCGCCCTATAGTCATGATCTATCCGCATGAGATTATCACTCCTTCAGTCCCTTAAAAAAGGTCTTGAAGGGTCGACGATTCCTGTCGGGCGATGCACAGCAGGCGGCTGCGGACTTCTTCACACCGCAGGACACGGTGTTTTACCACACGAGGATCTTTAACCTGGTACGTGGGTGGAATGAGTGCCTCAATGCTCACGGCGATTTTTCCTGATTGGCATACCAATTCTGGACTGAACGGCCGTCAAACGGAAACTTTTTGATCAGGCCTTATATAATGACTTCAATCAATCAATCAATCAATCAATCAAAGACTGAAATCTATTAACTTACATTAAATACGGAACACAATAAAAAGTCGTACCCATACAGTACACGGTATATTATGGCACACAACAGACAACAAAAATACTAATGCGGAACAAAATTATTCTCAGCCATCAGTAATCGGCATTTCACCCCGTGTAAGTTACTGGACCACAGAAACCTATATAAACAGTTGTATCCACAATATTTTTTCAACAAAACATGATTTAGCACAATCACGGTGGAAATTCGAAGATTGTTTTTCTGCAGCTTCAGGATATTGTTGTTAGCACATTTAGGGGCTTAGTCCATAATGGGCATGTTTGATAGACTGTGTTATTGGGGTGCCTGAATAAGTGTGTGCGCTTATAATGGTTTTACGTCCCTTTTAATTAAAACAGCTTTTAGAGACGCCGGGTGACGGAATTTCACCCCAAAGAGGATCTTTGACGTGCCAGTAAATTTACTGACAGGGCTCCCTCGCATTAAAGCACCCTCAAATACCAACTGACTGCGCCAGTATTCGATCCTGCAACCTTGGGAGAGAACATTACCGCTGCGCCACGCAGCCATCTCTAATGAACAGAAGCTGGTCAGATTTCAAAGATATGTTTATAGCTTCAAATAGTGTTTGAGGTTCTTAGAATTTGTCCAAAACTCATGAGTTGATGTATCATCATGTTCTATGACTCCTACAAGCGAATTTTAGCTTTGCGTAATTAGCGATAAAATATAAAATGGCTCAAAATGTGAAATTATTCATTTCATGCAAAATACAGGAAATGATATATTCTTGCTTTTATAGAAAATAAATAAATTTTAAATAAAATAAAACAACTGCTACATATAATATTGCACACATCCTATTTTTTTGTAACAAATGTACTACAAAACTCTAAAATCCGAGCCCAAACTACAAAATTTTAGATGTTTGAGGGCGAGATACTACAAACTCTAATCATCTTATAATTAGGTAATGTAGGCCAAACGCCTGTATTCCACGTGATGTAAATTAATCACACAACATTAACGATATAGGAGAGAGCATCTAACAGAGAAAACAGTAGTGAAAAGCTTTGATGCACCATAATGGACACAATAAAACTACAATGCTACCTAGTCATGAAGAACCTCAATCAAGAATACACCCACTAATACAGCCATCACAACGACACAGGTAGACATATTCCACCCACACACGCACATCAAAAGTACATGGGGCTACATGACTACAATGTCACCAAGCCCCTAAATGGTTCAAAAAAGTGAAAGACTTTGTCGCCATCGCATAATCGTCGCACCCTACTTTCCAAATACAAAAATTCGTCTATAAAATTTCATCGCATAATCGTCCCATAGCACATTCGGATTTGTGCACAGATCGATTGCACATGCTGCCGTGAGCTTATAACCTGGCGTGACATCAGCAGAAAGGAGTCTGTGTCTCTGCCTGCAGGCCATGACGCTACGGGAGTGGACGGCACGCTAGACAGCGCCCGTCCAGGGGATTGAAGCTTGTATGGACACATCGCTTTCGCCTAGGAATGACGAGATTCGAGAAGCGCTGCTACCCCCAGTTCACCCACGTGAAAATATGCCTAACTACTATTGGCGGAAACTTACGCACGGGTGACCCCGCGCTAGTCTAGCATCAGCCACTTCCGTGGAAACATCGTAACAGAGACCCGTGGGTGAGAAAATCAATAATTATACGATCTTGATGAAAGTGAAATACACGGGATTACAGATTAAGCAAATAATGATACAATACATTTAAAAACATTGTGTTTTTTTCTTTGAACTTAACATTCTTCGCATAATGGTCACGTCCTGCTTTTCTTCCACGAATTATACGCTAAAATATGCGACGATTATGTGAGGAAATGTTAGTTGATTTCCAAATGACCTGATATTATGCAGAGTTTGTTTCATAACCAGACTCACACAGGGATGAATACTTGAAAAGGTTTGAGATGATGGTTAGAAATACATTTTGGAATGTTTAATGTGTACTTAAGAGATGTATGTTAGCAAAACTAAGAACTGTTTCACATTTAATCCTGTTCATATCACCATACAGGTTGCATCCATTTTCTTCAATACTATCTGTCAAACCAGGTCAACAGTTCACCACTGGAACATACAGTAAGACACAATCAGCCATTATTGAACAGAAATATAAGTAAAAATGATGATGATAATTGTTGTTTCAAGGGGCCTTACATCTGGGTTATCGGTCCCTAATGGTCTGGGTGATAGCTAAAATGACAATGAAATGGAAACCAGAACGAAAATTAAGTGAGACTGAAAATACTTAGAAAATGGAACTCAGATTGAAACGACACCCAAAATGGAGAGTGGTACTACTTACAAAAGGGAATTTAGAAGGAAAATACTAAAGGAAGAGATTGAAAAATACGCACAAAATGTAGTTTAGGTTCAAAATACGTACAAAAAGCAATGTAGAGTCGAAATACTTACAAAATGCAAGTGAAATTCAAAATACTTACAAAATGCAAATGAGATTGAAAATACGTACAGCCTGTTCCGATTCAACACGGAACTGTAAAATGGGTTGCCTACCCACCCGCAATCGGCTTGAAATCTGCTCGCAGCGCGCTAGCGACGGGACGGGGCTGAGTTCGATTTCACTGATTGCCGCCTTTGTATGCAGCATTGCAAAGTATTTTGCTGTTTCAAAAAATATTTACACAGGGTTCACAATAAGTTTGAATGATTTCTGTTTCAGAACTTGTTATTTTACGCTTCTGTTAATGGCTTTTGCAGAGCATTTCTATGAAATAAAAAATATTTTACAACATAGTTTATTACAAAACAATATATTTTTGTGTTGTATTTTATTTAAAAGACAATTTATTGCTTTTTAACCCAATACCACAAAGCGAGATACAATTTCGAAATGATTTGTTACAAAAGCCATTAACAGAAGCGTAAAATAAGAAGTTCTGAAACAGAAATCGTCCAAACTTATTATGAAGCCTGTGTAAATACCTAGCAAAATACTTCGCAATGCTGCATAAGAAGGCGGCAATCCTTGAAATCGAACTCAGCCCCGTCGCTAGCGCGCTGCGAGCAACCAAGCCGATTGCGGGTGGGTAGGCAACCCATTTTACAGTTCCGTGTTGAATCGGAACACGCTGTACAAAATGCAATTGAGGTTCAAAATACTTATAAAATGCAATTGAAATTGAAAATACACAATGCAATTTAGATTGAAAAACGCCCATTTCAGATTCTAAATACTCACAAAGTGCAATTGAAATTCAAAATACTTACAAAGTGTAAGGTAGATACAAACTACTCATTTGGATTGACAATACTTACAGAATGCAATTTAGATTGAAAATACTTACAAAATGTAATTTAGATTCAAAATGCAATTGAGAATCAAAATACTTACAAAATGCCCGCCATACAAAATGCAATTCAGATTGAAAATACTCACTAAAATGTCCTGCTCCTACATTGAAAGACTTACTAAAAAGCAATTTAGATTATCAATCCCTACAAAATGCAAGTGAGGTTCAAAATACTCGCAAAATGCATTTTAGACCGAAAAGACTCACAAAATGCAACTTAGATTGAAATTACCCACAAAATACCCACTTATGTAATGCACAATTCAAGCACAGCATTTATCAAGTCCAGCAGGGGGATGCATCAGTCATGCTTCGGACCGACAACATACATAGATGCTGTCTAATAAAAGAATAGCTTTCAGTTGGTCAACACATTAATATACCCATGAAATAGGGCAGGAACTAAAACTTACCTATTCACACCTGCTAACGTGGAAAAAATTACATGGATTAATTCTACAGTACACTTTTAGAAAGGGGTTAATTGGATGAAATGTTTCGTTCATAATGCGAACATCATCAGTTCTTGTTCACTGAAAGTGTTCTTAGACGTACTGTATATATAAATTATCATTTAGTGGTAATTTTTAAAAATTGTGTGTCAAATTTTGTACTTGTTTTTTTGTGAGTGGACATGCAAGTATCTTGATACTGTTACATAAATACTGAAGTAAGCAACGTATATGTTACTCCTACTAACTTGAAGCCATGGCCACCTCCTTCCCAATTCTCACCTGAATTACAAATAGATACACAACTACAGATCCCACAACACAGGTTATCAGACAAATTCTAAACACATCCAAGTACCACGATGTCCAAACCCCTCTAATGATGATAATGATGATAATTGTTGTTTTAAGGGGCCTAACATCTGGGTGAAATGATCGTGTGGCCTCCGGAAGGGCCGAGTGCAGGTCTTTCTAGTTGACGCCAGTGGGCGACCTGCGCGTCGTAATGAGGATGAAGTGATGATGGAGACGGCACATACACCCAGTCCCCGAGCCACGGGAATTAACCCCAGGAGATTAAAATCCCTGATAGCTCGGCCGGGAATCGAACCCGGGGTACTTTGGGCCAAAGCCTAGCACGCTGACCATTTAGCCACGGAGACGGACATCTGGGTTATCGGCCACTAATGGTCTGGGTGATAGTAAAAATGACAATGAGACGGAAACCACAACGAAACCTAAAGGAGATTAAAAATACTGACAAAAGATTGAAAATACACACAAAATGTAACTTGGAGTGGAACACTGACAAAATGGAATTTAGATGGAAAATACGCACAAAAGTAATTTAGATTAAAAATATGCACAGAATGCAGGTTAAAGTAAAAAAATATATATATATAAAGTGCAATTTAGATTTAAAATACACACAAAATGCAATTTGGATTCAAAATACTTACAAAATGCAATTTGGATTGACAATACTTACAAAATGCAATTTGGATTGACAATACTTACAAAATGCAATTTAGATTGAAAATATTTACAAAATGTAATTTAGATTCAAAATACTCACAAAATGCAATTGAGATTCAAAATACTTACAAAATGCCCAATCTACAAAATGCAATTTAGATTGAAAAACCTTGCAAAATGTGGTTTAGCTTGAAAATACATACAACATGCAATTGAAATTCAAAATACTCACAAAAAAGTCGCCCTACATCTAAAGACTTACTGGAAAAGCAATTGAGACTGTCAATCCTTACAAAATGCAATTGAGGTTGAAAATACTCGCAAAATGCTATTTAGATTGAAAATACCTACAAAATGTAGTGTAGATTAAAAAAAATCACAAAATGTAACTCATGGAACCAATTCACAAGAAGTAGATCCGTGAAGAACTAAATAGCCTATTTTCATATATCCTACGTATATTAATTACCTCTATCAACATAAAAAAAAAACAGTTTGATTGCTGTAATAGATTCGTAGATATTGAGAACCGTCTAAATATTTCGGATGGTCACCATGTTAGATTTTTATATATAGACCTTAGAGTTATGTACTATTACATGAAGATTATTATGTAGGTGTTTTATTCAAACTTCAACCGCATGATTAGGACACAAGAAATAAAAACAATACTTTAACATTTCGCTCAGCCGCCATCTTGTGATGGATTCAAATTTATATAAGGATATACCGTACCAAGTTTTACTGCGCTCGGATGGTTAAATCGCGAGAAACGTCCATTTAAATATTTATATTTCGCGTCGCCGCCATGTTGGATTTGTGCTCACCAGGTTATTGAAAGTCCCATAGGTGAACTTATGTTCATAGCCTCTATCAACATACAAAATTTCAGTTTGATTGCTATAATAGATTAATAGATGTTGAGAACCGTCTAAATATTTCGGATGGTCGCCATGTTGGATTTTTACACACACTGCCGGAAAAAAAATTAGGTCACCTGAAAAGACAACGTCGATTTTGATGCGATGACGGCAGATGCCACTTGGGGGATAGTAGATGTACTGATAAGGATTTCAACTTCGTCCGCCAACAGATAGCGTAGTGGCATAGCTACCAGAGCGCCAGCTGTGTCTACCATTTAATAGGGAAAGCACACAGCCACACGGCTCATTGTGGTGCAAACGTGTTAAGCAAGCAGGTACAATGCCACGGAGACGCACTCGTGCTTCCTACAGCCAACTGAGCGAGTTTGAAAGGGGTCAAAGTGTGGCCTTCCGATTGGCGGGATGGTCCTTTCGGAGAATTGCCACACAAGTTGGACGTGCTGTGTCCGTTGTGCAACGATGCTGGTATCAGTAGTCACGTGAACATTCTCACACCCGTAGACGAGGTTCTGGACGTCTACGCAGCACAGACGTCCGCCAGGATCGTCGTATTGTAAGGGCAGCAGTGGCAGATCGTACAGCTACCACAGCACAGATACGAGGGTTTGTGAGCCCAGAAGTGTCAACACGAACTGTTGCAAACCGGTTACTAGCAGTGGGACTACGGGCACGCACACCTCTAGTCCGTCTTCCACTCACGTCACAGCATAGACGTGCACGGCTCGACTGGTGCCGTCAGAGGATCACTTGGAAGATGGAATGGCGCACCGTGGTCTTCAGCGATAAAAGCAGATTCTGCCTGCACGCAAGTGATGGTCGTTGGCGCATTCGACGTAGACCTGGTGAGCGCTGTCTTGTACAGTTCATTCGTCCAAGACACACCGGCCCCACCCCAGGCCTTACGGTCTGGGGTGCGATAAGCTACAACTCTCGTTCACCTTTGGTGTTTCTGGAGGGAACGCTAACCAGCGCTCGGTACGTGCGGGATGTTGTTAGACCCGTTCTTTTGCCGTTCTTGCAACAGGAAGGGGAAGTGTTGTTCCAAAAGGATAATGCTCACCCACACACTGCCCGTGCAACTCAACGTGCACTGCAAGACGTGCAGCAACTTCCCTGGCCAGCACGATCGCCGGACTTGTCGCTAATCGAGCATGTGTGGGACATGATGGGTCGACACGTGACTCAACCACCCACAACTCTTACAGAACTGAGTGAACAGGTCGAGCAGGCTTGGAATAACGTATTCCAAGACGGTATTCGCCATCTGTATGATCGACTGGATGCAAGAGTCAGTGCCTGCATTGCCACCCTTGGAGGCTACACCTCGTACTAATATGGGTGTTTCAGCATGGGTCGATACCTGGTATCTCTGAACCGCTTGACCTATTGATCTGTATATTTAATCATTTCATGTACTCCATATGCACTGTTGCCACAATAAATCTTAAGTGAATTGGTAACCTCTAAAAGGGTGACCTAATTTTTTTTTCCGGCAGTGTATGTAGGCCATAGAGTTATGTACTATTATATGACGATTTTTGCGTAGGTTCATTATTCAAACGTTCACTTCGATCGCATGATTAATACACAAGAAATGAAAACTTAATTTTAAAATTGCACACAGCCACCATCTTGAGTTTATGTGAACAATTGAACTAAATTAGATGCCAATGCATTACAATGTGTATAAACATTTACTGTACCATATTTCAATGCGTTCAGATGGTTAAATCGCGAGAAAAGCCTATTAAAATGTTTCACCTTCACTTGGCCGCCATGTTCGTTTTGTAATTAACAGGATTTTGAAAGTTTCATAGGTGAAATTCTAATAGAGCCCTAATAGCGCAACGGTCAAACTATTTGCCTCCTACCAAGGTGGACCAGGTTCGATTCCCGGTCAATGCATGAGATTTTCGAAGTGAAATGCCCTATCCTGTGGTTCGGATTCCACGTAAAAAGGAGGTCTCGTGGATCATGATCGCACGATTAACGGTCACTTAAAACTACAAGCTTCCTTACTGTAAACCAGTTACTAATTTCCTATGGACTGAAACCTACAGTAAATACACCAACAAGAATAACAAAATTTAGTAAAACCACTCCTGATCAAATTTTTATAAATACAGATAAATATCACCATTCAATAGAAGTCTATTGTCCGGGTTTTAGTGACCACCATGGACAAATACTGAGTTTTGAAGTATCCGAAGTAATCAATAATAATGATAATGGAGTAAAATCAAAGTGCAGGTCATTCACTGAAGCAAATGTTACATATTTCAATGACTTATTAAATAAGGAAACATGGTCAGAAATTTATGAACTAGAAAATGTAAATGATAAATTTAATGCATTTAACAGTACCCTAAAACACTATTTTGAAATAGCATTCCCCTTTAAACGAAGAACTGTTCAAAATAACAAAACTAGCAATTGGATAACAACAGGGATTATAAATTCATGTCAAAGAAAAAAAATTCTACACAAATTATATAAACAATACCACACAACACCTGAATTCAATTTATACTACAAAAAATACACTTGCATATTAAATAAGGTAATAAGACTAGCAAAGAAAATGCATAATGATAATTTTATTTCCCAATCATCTAATAAAAACAGGGCTATGTGGTCCGTAATAAAGAAAGAAACTGGAAAATATGCTAAAATACAAAGGAACATTACACTGACCAGAAATAATAAAGTGATGAATAATCCAGAGGAAATAGCAAACACTTTAAATGACTATTTTCTGGAAATTCCGCAAAAATTATTAAATAAATCACAGGTAAATACACTAAATTCTAATAATAAAATAAATATATGCAGGGATTCTTTATTTATAAATCATGTCACAAGTGAAGAGGTAAGAATAGTTATAAAAGAGCTAAAAAATAAATTCTGTGCTGGCATTGATGGCATCCCTGATGCAATTTTAAAGAAATGTGCCGAAAATATAATAAATCCACTTACGCACTTAATAAACAGTTCAATTCTCTCAGGAACTTACCCGGATATTTTGAAGTTATCAAAAGTAATTCCAGTGCACAAAAACGGTTCAAAAGATGAATTAGATAACTATCGTCCTATTACCTTACCAACTGGTATTGCAAAAATTGTGGAAAAAATTATGTATAAGAGACTGATAAGTTTCATAGAAAAAAATAAAATATTATCAAACTCACAACATGGATTTAGAACGGAAAAATCTACACAGACAGCAATTTACGAATGTAGTAATAGTATACTGAAATTAATTGACAATAAGGAACATGTAACTGGCCTATTCTTGGATTTATCGAAAGCATTTGATGTAGTTGACCATAAAATCCTCCTTACCAAACTAAATCAATATGGTGTTAGAGGTCTAGCTAATAAATGGATAGAGTCTTACTTAACAAGGCGTAAACAAATAGTAAGCTTGAGACACAAGGATGATGGAACCAAATTACTTAATGAAACATTGTCCAATGAGGGAATTATTGAATTTGGAGTACCCCAGGGATCGGTTTTGGGCCCACTACTCTTTCTTCTATATATCAATGATATAACACAGAACGTTCATTCACATAAGGAAATTTTGTTTGCGGACGATACAACACTCGTAATAAAAGGTGAAACTAAACAGGTCATACAGCAGTCTGCTGACTCCGTTACAGGAGAGTTAACCAAATGGTCACGAGATAATCGCCTCATAATAAACTATAAAAAGACAGTATGTCTAAATTTCCACACTATACAGAATAGGAATCCTGCGATGCCCAATATAACATTAAATGGTCATCAAATAGAAAATAAATCAGAAACAAAGTTTTTAGGACTATGGATACAACAAGACTTGAAATGGAATAAACATATACAATATCTGAATACTAAACTGAACTCGATGTGCTTTGCGTTACGTATTTTGAAAACCTGCACTAGCATGCACACATTAAGAAATACTTATTTTGCTTATTTCCATTCATACTTAAGATATGGGATCATATTTTGGGGTATGTCGCCAGATGTACTAAGCACGTTTAGGATACAAAAGAGAGCGATTAGAATTATGGCAAATGTAAACTCGAGAGAATCATGTAGACCTCTGTTTAAAGATTTAAACATTCTCCCACTGCCCTGCATATATATCTTTGAAAGTATTATGTTTTTTAAAAAGAATTTAATGAATAAAGATGTTTTTCTTAAAACAAACAATGATGTTCATAGGCATAACACAAGACAAAATCAAAACATTCATATTTCACACACACACACAAGCATATATCA
Source organism: Meconema thalassinum (assembly GCA_946902985.2). NCBI lineage: Eukaryota > Metazoa > Arthropoda > Insecta > Orthoptera > Tettigoniidae > Meconema > Meconema thalassinum. Next base: position 555,933,983 of record OX336389.2, on the reverse strand, counting down.
AAAAGGAACTTTTCACACTGGAGTTAAATTATACAATAAACTACCCCAGTATATAAAACTGGCCCCAAAAATAAAAACCTTTGATAGAATGTTGAAAGCTTATCTGCAGTGCCATTGTTTTTACTCAGTAGTTGAATATTTTAGCGTATAGGAGTGATGGAATCTATAACTATATTTTACTTTTTTAATTTAATTTTAATACCTAGCTGTATGTTGTTGTATTTATAGAATTAAGTTTTCATATTATGATAATAGAGTGAGGTGTAAATAGTTGTGCAATAAGATTGTATCTATTAAGATTTGCTATTATAATAAGTTATAAATAGTTATAATCTTAGTAATATATACCTGTTAGTTCTTTTATTTTATGCATGTAAATTCTGACGTGTCCTATATCAAAAATGTATTGAATGCATGTATTTGATCAAATGGAATTAATAAAAATCTATCTATCTATCTATCACCGTACAAAATTTCATGGGGATATCGGTAATAGTTACGGAGATATAAAATGCCGGTGAAATATTTCGCACAGCCGCCAAGTTGGATTGCTGAAACGTAATAAAATTTGAAAGGCAAGGTCGGAGTCGGCCGAAATAGTACTGTGACCTTACCGAGTTTCATTGAAATCACTTCAGCAGTTTAGAAGTTATTAGGGGGACACACGGACACACACACACACACACAGACAAAAGGTGATCTCATAAGCCTATTTTTTCATGAATGAAAATAGGCTAAACACAGTGTGGGAATCTTAAAGAGAAAGGGAAATATAATGAAAAGAACAAGAAGGCTGAACCCTAGAAGAATGAGGGATCAGGAAAGATGAGAGAAGGGCCAATTAAGGCAGGAAAGGAAGAGACTCCCTCGGCCTCGGTCACCCTAATACCGTCGGGGTCGGAAGAGAACAAGAGTTGACCAAGAGAGGTCGACAGGAAAGAAGATGGAGGGGAGCCCGGCACAAGTAAGTGCAATCAATGCTGGACTCAGCTGGATCCCGTGGTTGCCAACCCACCTCCCACTAGATGTGAGCCCCCGGGGGGCCCTCTAAGGAACCAACATATCTTTGCAGAAATACTGCAACTGGGTCGAGTATCTCTCACGGCCACTGAATCACTGGTGCTCAGCTGAGGATCATTTGTATGCACTGGTTGATTTAATTCAAGGTTTTCTAGTGCATTTATTTATAGGCTTGATTCCCAAGGCCTCCACATACTTACAAGAAAGTAAATTAAAAGCAATACACTTCAAAATATCAATAAATTATGTAAATATTAGAAGATGTCAAACAGCAAGAAAAACACGTGTGAACTGTTGGAACTGAAAAGAAGAAACTGAAGTCTATTCTCATAATAAGAGGTGCATTGGCAGTACATCTGTAAGGATTTGTCTTGGGGTCTGGAAACTTTAGACACAACTTCCATTTAAAGCCCATTACCCTCATAGAATTACCCGCTGCTGGGCGAGGAACACAGTTAAGGGATGGGAGGTCAATCACAAGTGCTCCCTTTACATGCCGGTGAGTATCCACTAGCTGATGGAACTACACTGAATTCTCAAGATGCAAATACCTATGCACACTGCTACGAGCTACGAAACACTACATTACGAGACTGCAAGTTATAATTCTTCATTGTAAGCCTTCAGCAATTCTTTTTTCCTCAAAAAGAAAAAAAATTCAGAAAAATAGTTCCACTTTAATCAATGCCTATTGATAAAAACAATTTTAATTTGTACATGTTCCAGGCCATCTCAGTGCCCTTCTGAAGCTAGCATAAAAGTCAAAAATTGCATGCATTCAAATTAAATGCTTAAAACATGGAATATATGATAAATATGGGTGAAGATGAGGTGAAAAGTGAAATTAAAATGTGCACATAGGCATATAGTTAGAAACAGAATAAAGCTGAGCATTGTTGATTGTTCATTATCATCTTCAATCATGTATAAGAACACTGAGAGGCTGAAACATTTCTTGATATAGAAAAGATAATGTTTTCGTCATCACATTGTATGCCAGTAATAGATGAAGAACTTGAAAAAGCTTTGTAAAGAAGCATCAAGAATAGGCTCATTTGTATAGACATGTCTAAAGTGATGGATTAAATATTTGCAAAATTGAACATGTTAAAAACTTCATTAGAAGTGTCTATAGGTGGTTCCTCATTCCATTCTGGTTGATGGTCAATGGGATGCAATTTATATTATTTATTTGGAGTGCACACTGGTTGTATGTTCTAGAACTAAAATGAAAGGAAAAATAAAACCGATTGAGACACGAAAGAAAACTGCGTATTGAGTTGTAAATATGTGTGTGTTGAAAAAGGAGTGTGTCACGATACGCCTGTGTCTGTGTCTAGCAGGCAACTGTATTGGAGATATGATGTAGCTTTCAGTTGCAAGTCAGAGTAGAGGAGGGGTAACAGATAAGGAGGGTGTGTTGGTGATGTGGGTAGGCAATTGGTTTGCATTGAGCATCCAAACTATAATTCCATTATAAGAAACATTATTGAAGGAAAAATCATTTAGATAGAGCCTGTGATCTAAATATATATTGAATTGTTCATGGATGTTCATCACTGTGCCTCTATTGAAAGTGTGTACAATTTTGACATCATTCTCATTAATAATAGAAAGGAATGCCTATCTTCCATACGAGAATTCGTGACAGAAAAATGTTTGTGTTTTGAGGCACTGAAATGTTTCGCCTTTGACTAACTGAATGCGTAATGTGTTTGTTAATTTTTCACAACTTCTAAAATAGTTTCTTGGTACTGGAATGGGTGTACTACTGAGTACAAAAGATGCATATAAGAGCCACATCACCAACCTCTGAGGGGAGGGGATGAAACAGTGCAGAAGAACCTCCTATCTCCGGACTTACTGCAGTTCCCTATTGTCATCATAATGGGTGATTTATGCGCACGGTTATGCCACGAGAGCCTGCATTGGAACACAGTGTTCGATGAGGAATTATGGAGAGACAGAATGAAGTAGATAGGAACCTTTGTCTCCACCTGGTGTAAGCTAGAAAAAAGGAAATGAACAGCAACAACATTTGTTTCTCTCGCCCCGTAGCAGAGTCTGTCACAAAGATCTGCTGTCTCCATATGGTTCTGTCATGGACCAGATTTTTGGGTGGAGACCGGCAATCTTCAAGTATTTGTGAAAAGTATTGGCCCATGAGAGTTTCGGCCATACCTTGGGTCTCTTGCCAACAGTGATGATGATGATGATGACGACGACGACAACGATAATGATGATGATGGTTATGTAGTCAGACCCAAGGCAGGTATGATCCTCAAAACGTACCACCGCAGGTTATGTGGGTAGAAAGCCACAAGCGCAAAGATAACCTTTTGTTTCCCCACATGGGTTTTGAAATATTTAAACCAGCTCAATTCCCCACCACTAAGTTTTGTTAATACAACACCACTGACGCATCATTTTCATATCATTACTTCACATTCAGAAGCTGCTTTACTATAGTAATCAGGCACATATTCAGACTAGTTCATATATATATATATCTGTTCGGCATGCCGGTTGTACAAAGACAGGGATTGTGTGGTGAGGCCAAGCACCACCCCTGCCCAGCTGCATCATACTCTGTTCCATGGCTCCTGTTGATAGAGCGTTAGTCTTCCCATGCTCGTAAGCTCTACGTAACATCTACGTCAATTTTCTAGAGAGTTCCAGCCTCCTCACACTAAAGATTGCGGAGTGACGCGTGGTCAGCGCGACAGGTCCCCTTGGCCGTTAGTCTTAGTTTTCTTTACTGGGAAGCTACCATTCTCATCAGTCAACTACTCAATATTGTCATCACAAGACTGAGTGCACCCCACTCCAGCCCACAGGTCAGTTTCTATAATCCCTGACAGAGCCGGAAATTAAGCCCCGGGTCTCCAGGTGAGAGGCAGGCACGGTATCCCTACACCACAGGGCTGGCGAACACAATACGTATTGCACAATATACACTGTATCACAATGGCAGCATACAAATACAGTACTGTAACAGTTTGAGGAAGTCTGCAGATATTCACCTCCACTGTTCAGGCACTTATCCCAACACTGAACAAGTTTCACTGCACAAAGAAGAATGATGCTGTTTGCAGTGAAACCACTCTTCCACAGCATCAGTGGTGAAACAATTACCATTCAGAAACTTCTTAGATGGACCGAACACATGATAGTCACGAGAGAGGTCAGGGCCGTCGAAAAGTGGTTTCACCAGCGACCAGGGAAACTGGTTCAGCATTGGGATAGCCCACTAGCCTCTCTTCGATGGATGTGAAATATAGTAAATATGAACATTTGCTTAAAACAATGTAATGCTGGTATCGTTAAAATCTTGTCGTTTTTCAACTTTCATAATTTAATATGGCAACAGCCATGAGTAAAGATTATGAAAGCACTGCTCTATACAAGGATGCGACTAGGCAGCCAAGATCAAACAATTCCCCAGGTCAGGAACAGCCGATAGACTTCAGAAAAGTATAGTAAAAAGTGTGTGATTTTGGGAGAAAAGAAGGGAAAGTATGTCACACTCAGCAACACCTCTTATAGTAGTTTACTACTGTTATAAAAGACACATCGGTTGTACTCGATATATTTTTTGGGGCCGCATTGACTCTCAATAGATTAGTATAAGAGAGTGATCAAGATTGTTCCGCCCAGTTAATACTTATGTTTATGGTATTTTGTTTGTAAAAGTATATGTTTTGGAAAACAAATTGTTTCCTTTCTCAGCTCTTTATGAAAACAAGCATATTATAAAATATTGAAAATTTCTTGCATATGCCATATGTAAAATCATAACTGAATCGGCACATGCTAACAAGACCTAAGTCACAAGAAATAGCAAACCGAGTTAAGCAAGAAAATTGCATGCTATAGGATAGCCTCAATCATCTATGTTATAAGGGATTGAGTCACACGTGTGGGATACCTAATATTAGCTAGGGATATTCTTAACGTACGCTAAAAGGTTCTCAATCCGTTGCTTAGACACAGTTTTTTTTTCCGTGTTTCTCAAAACTAGGGTGCTTGGCTGAGGCCTATTTAGCATGTGCCGATTCAATTATGTTAAGTCTATTAAAAAAATAAAAAATACAATTGTCTCATCTATTCTTATACGTCAAAATACAGGGTCTTTATTTTTGCTTGGCAAGGACATTCTCGTTCACACGCTCCGCCAGTGACAGCTCAGTTCCCGGCTGCCGCGCGCGCGTATAGACGGCAGAATACGGTGCTGAAATTCAGTATCATGCATTTTTACTCACCATGCTCACAGTAGATGCTGAAAATGTTCCCCATCCAATGCCAAACATTACCGGCATATCCTTATGAAGTTTCCGGTTACTCTGGTTAATTTAGCTTCAGTAAGGAAATAACGACATTTACGTCTATTTTTATTGTTTACTGAACCTGTACATTTGAATCTCTTAGCCAGTTGTCTTATTGTCCGATTTATAGGAATGGGTCCCCCTGGAAATCTCACTCGAAACTTTTGTCTTGTTCTAGCGCGCGATTTCCTGCACTTTATGTACGTATTGTGCAGATATACACGTCCACGTAACGAATATTTTACATAAGGCATTACAGCACTACACACAATCACAATAAAACACTACACAATACGATATACAGTACCGGTACACAGTAGCTTTATAAAACACTGAAAGACTGAAACACCCAATTAGCTCAGAGCTCGGACTCTACAAAAGAGCGAGTGAATACGGCTGGTGACCACGCGCCAACCTGGCCCGGGACCGGCGGCCAAGGTCGAGCGAAGGTTTGCACAATAGCCTACGTGCCGCTCATATCCAGGGAGACCCATTCCTATAAATCGGACAATAAATAAACTGGCTAAGAGATTCAAATGTACAGGTTCAGTAAACAATAAAAAAAGATGTAAATGTAGTTATTTCCTTACTGAAGCTAAATTAACCAGAGTAACCAGAAACTTCATAAGGAGATGCCGGTAATGTTTGGCAGCGGATGGGGAACATTTTCAGCATCTACTGTAAGTATGGTGAGTAAAAATGCACGATACTGATTTTCAGCACCGTATTCTGCCGTCTATACGCGCGCGCGGCAGCCGGGAACTGAGCTGTCACTGGCGGAGCGTGTGAGCGAGAATGTCCTTGCCAAGCAAAAATAAAGACCCTGTATATTATATATTTAAATATTGGTATATAGCTGAATGGGATCAAGACATACCATTGAAGGCTTAAGAAGTGTTGTACAAGACCTATTACTTACCAATAATGACGTATGGAGCAGAAACTGGGCCGATGATGAGGAGAGATGAAAGTAGAATACAGGCAGCCGAAATTAAATTCCTGAGGAGTATGGTACAGAAGACTAGGAGAGATAAAGTGAGGAATGAAGACATTCGATAGGACGTGAATGTACAGAAGCTGAATGATAAGCTGGAGCAGAACAGATTGAGATGGTATGGACATGTGAAAAGGTTGAATGGTGAAAGAATGCCGAAACAAATGATCGAGAGATGGATGACTGGAAAGAGAGGACGAGGAAGTCATAGAGTACAGTGGATGGATTTGGTGAAGGACAGGGTGAGACAACGAAACCTGGAGTGGAGTTTTGTGGTTGAGGAAGGATGGTGGACAGACTGAGTAAAGTGGAGGGGTGCCATATTTGCTCCGACCCGGCCCAAGCTGGAAAACAGAAATTGATGATGATGATATAGCTGAATGTTGGTTTATCCGTTCGTTATTTATACAAATCTGCACAGTTTCACGGAACTGAACCAAATTTGATGTACCGTAGCCTACTTATCTTTTGGACAGCCTTCTTCATTCCCTAGATTTAGGCCATTTGGCACATTTTGATTTAAAGAAAGAAAGAAAGAAAGAAAGAAACAAACAAACAACTAATTGAGGGAACAATTCAGGAGCTCCCCTCTCATTCCAAATGATGCTTGATGAGTAGGGAGAGGAGGGGATGGTTATCAACCATGGGAGTCAGGCACCTTTTGATCACTCACAGTACGAGGTATATTATAGTTATAACACCACCTATTATTTTCTTTCTCACTAACTAATCACACGCAAACTGTGAAACTTCTGTCACTTCTTGACGTAATCTCCCTGCAGCCGTGTACATTTTTCACAACGACTACACCATGATTCCATGTCTATAAAATTTCAATTGTCTCTTTCTAAAAGTGTCCGATATCTCCTCAGAATGTTGCTGAAACTCGTGAGACTTCCAATTTATCCACACTCCCTCATGCACACCGGGCCAAAGCTTTACTTAAGGATTTTCCTTACTTGTTTTTCTAAATTTTTAGTGAGTGATCTGTCTTCAATGATTAGGGTTTCTGATCAGGTTGAATTACCATGTTATAGTGTTTTAATTTTGTGTTTCGAGATATTGATTTTTTGTTGTATCTGTTCCAGGTGATTCTATAGGCTTTTATTAGTCATTTAGAGATTCTCTCATTGTTTGCTTCATGATTTTACGTAGATGGTTGTATGATTTACCCTAAGTATTTGAAATTACTAGATCTGCAAAGGCCAATCATTTGAGATGAATTTTATCTTTAACCCTCCGTTAGCAACGCACTATGTCACAGACCGACGTCATAAACGATTGCGCCTCCTCCTTTGTCCGTTGGAGTGAGCTAGCTGCGCATCAGGTTACCTTCATCAATTTCATTCTCGAGTATACTCACCACTACACAAGTTCGAACGATAACCGTACAGATCAGTGGAAGTCTTTTCGGTCTCACACACCCGAGGTCACTAAGAGCGTATTAGGTCCAAGTATCATAAGTAGGCTATTTGTGCCTTGAACAATCAAATGTTGTATGCCATGACTGTCTTGAAGGTTAATTGTGTACTGACGCAAATTTACAAACTTAAGATCTCGATCATGATAGTTTGTTTTCTTTTCAACAGAGTTTATCATTGGATATTTCACTAATGTCACTTTTCATAACTCAGTTATAATTTCTCCTTATTATTGCTTATAGATTACTTAAGTGTATTTTAAATAAAGGTTAAGATGACAAAATACTTATGTATTATACCCTTCCTTAAAAATATACTTTCAATATAATGAAAAGTATGGAATTATTTAAGGCCGGTCTACTGGACAGACGTCTTTTTTCCAGGTTCAGATTACTTTCTCTAGCATTAGATTGAATAATAATGGAGATAAGCCATCTCCTTGTCTGACACCTGATTTAATAGCAAAGAAATCAGAGATTTTTCTTAAGAACTTAACTTTTGGGATGGTGTCAGCAGGGAGGGAAGTGAGGCGGCATGCGCCGGTATGGAATACCGGCACTGCTTTCAAAGGCCCAATGGCATACCGTCACTGCTTTCAATGTCAAATAGCATACCGCTACTGAAAACCAGTGGATCTTAAATTTGTTTGCTCAGTAGGAATTAATATAATTACTTTTCATGATCATTCATCCACTGGTACCAAGCTACCTTCACCGATAAACATTTGCCTGTAGACATCGTCAATATAGAACCGTGCGTTCCTTTTTAAAGCGAACCCGTAAAGTGCTTCAGCATCGCTGCAGTTAACTAGAGTGGAAAAAAAGAACGGCCATGGCCGTCCATGCAGCAAAACTCATAAAGCGAGATCTTACGAAAATCCACATCCTGCTTCCAGTCTCCGACCGGGTCAGGAATGGAATGAATGAAGCCCCCATCAAGCGGCGAGGATATGAACTGTGCCGGCTGCCAAGGCCTGACGCACTCCTCTGGGTCAATGATTACATGAATGACAGATGAAATGAAATGATAGTGGAGAGTGTTGCTGGAATGAAATTTTGGCAGGGAAAACTGGAGTACCCGGAGAAAAACCTGTCTGCCTCCGTTTTGTCCAGCACAGATCTCACATGGAGTGACCGGGATTTGAACCACGGACCCGGCGGTGAGAGGCCGGCGTGCTGCCGCCTAAGCGACGGAGGCTAAAGCGAGATCTTATACGGATGCTAATTATATGTCAGCAACAAACAAACAAAGATTAATTTAGTTCCCCACTTCACTCATTTAATTTTATTTATCTGTATAGCCTAAATAATAATTCACACATAAGTTATATTCTTTAAGTGAAAAATAAAATTTATTACTTAAGCATGATGCAATTCCGAGTCAATAGAACAATTTCCTGCATATCCCGTTACGTTGTAAGGGAGGGGTATGCTTTTTTTGAAGTTGAGGTATGACAGGGAATATATCTTTGGATAGCATACTGCCTCTGGTTTTTTCCCTCTTCCTTCACTGGGTGTCAGGCAGTGTCAGGCAGTGTCTGTCTGATCTAACTTCTTGTTTTCATATCTACTCTGAATTCCTCGATCACATGAAAAAGTGTTTGCCATCTAAGGAATCACACGCTTTTTGAAATCTACAAAAACTGCTACTGTTTGTCTGGTTTTACGACCTTGTAAGATAGATTTGAGATTAAAAATTTGTTCTACACATGATATTCCTTTTTTAAAACCAGCCTGATATTCACCTATTAGGTGGTCTGTTTGCTTCTCAAGTCCGCTAAGTATTATTATTATTGTTGTTGTCAATATCATTTAAATTGTCACCAGCCACCACTGATACCTACACTGTTATCCTTAGTTAAAATGTTCTATACACAAATCTCTTTGTTTATAGCATATTTGTAAAAATTATAAATGCGGCTATGTCTTAAGTAAATACAATGAACGAATGATACTGTCATACAAAATGAATACAATACTACTTGAACTAAGGAGGTCAGCTCATCTCCATAAACCTTTTCAATTACAATTAACACACAGGTAGCCTACAACAGTTCCTCTAAAATGTTGGATTGTTCTATATGTAGGCCATTGAGTTATGTACCATTAGATGAAGATAATTGCATAGGTTTATTACTCAAACATTCACTTGGATTGCATACTTAAAACACACAATATAAAAACTTGATTTTAAAATTTTGCACAACTGCCATCTTGCTTTTATGAGAACAATTGATGATGATGATGATGATAATAATTGTTCTTTTAAGGGGCCAAACATCTAGGTTATCGGCCCCTAATGGTCTGGGTGATAGCGAAAATGACAATGAATTGGAAACCAGAATGAAAATTAAGTGAGACGGAAAATAGTTACAAAAAGGAACTCAGATCAAACAATTCACAAAATGGAGAGCGGCAATAGTTACAAAAGAGAATTTAGAACGAAAATACTCACTAAAGGAAGAGATTGAAAAATACACACAAAATGTAGTTTAGGTTCAAAATACGTACAAAATGCCATTGAAATTCAAAATACTTACAAAATGCAAATGAGATCGAAAATACATACAAAATGCAATTGAGGTTCAAAATACTTACAAAATGCAATTAAAATTGAAAATACACAATGCAATTTAGATTGAAAACTGCCCATTTCAGATTCTAAATACTCACAAAGTGCAATTGAAATTCAAAATACTTGCAAAATGCAATTGAAATTGAACATTCTTACAAAATGTATGATAGATTTTAACTACTCATTTGGATTGACAATACTTACAAAATGCAATTTAGATTGAAAATAATTACAAAATGTAATTTAGATTCAAAATACCCACAAAATGCAATTGAGAATCAAAATACTTGCCAAATGGCCACCATAATCATCATCATTTCCCCTTATCCAGCTCCTGCCGGGTCGGGGTATTTATGGCACTTCTCCACTTTCCTCTGTCCTTCCACCATTCTTCTTCCACGATCTTGTCCCAGTCCAGATTTCTTTTTCTTACGCTGTTCTTCACTGAATCAATCCACCTTGTTCTAGGTCTTCCTCTTAATCTCTTACCCTTGCAAAATGCCCACCATACAAAACGCAATTCAGATTTAAAATTCTTGCGAAATGAGGTTTAGGTTGAAAATACTTACAATGTGCAATTGAAATTCAAAATACTCACTAAAATGCCCTGCTCCTACATGGAAAGACTTACTAAAAAGCAATTTAGATTGTCAATCTTTACAAAATGCAATTGAGGCTGAACACACTCGCAAAATGCAATTTAGATCGAAAAGACTTACAACATGCAACGTAGATTGAAAATACCTAAAAAAAATGGAATGTAGATGCCAAAAAAAAAAATCGCAAAAGGGAATTTAGATACACAGTGCGGGAATCTTAAAGAGAAAAGGAAATACATGTATAATGAAAATAAAACAAGAGGTGTGACCCCTCGAAGAAGGAGGGATCAGGAAAGATGAGACAAGGGCCAATTAAGGCGGGAAAGTGAAAGACTTCCGAGGCCTCGGATACCCTAATACCGTCGGGGTCAGAAAAGAACAAGAGTTGACCAAGGGAGGTCGACAGGAAAGAAGACGGAGAGGAGCCCGACACAAGTAAGTGGAAGCAATGCCGGACTCAGCTGGGGTCACGTGGTCGCCAACCCACGTCCCACTAGATGTGAGGCCCTGGGGGAGAGAGAACAATTCAATTGAATTTTATGCAAGTAGATTAAACCTATGTAGACATGTAGGGTGATAGGTTTCACTACGCTCGGTTGATTAACCCTCGAGAAAATGCCATTTATATAATTTCACTTCGCTTGGCACCATGTTGGCTTTGTACTTAACATATTCTTTAAGGTCGCATAAGTAAATGTACATTAGTACTCTAATTTCAGGATGATATCGGTCACAGTTTCGGAGATATAGAATGCCGGTGAAACAATTTGCACGGCCACCATGCTGGATTGAAAAAACGCATTTAAATTTAGATGGCATGGTCGGGGTCGGACGAAACAATAGGCCTACTACGTCCTTACCGATTTTCATTGAATTCGCTCCAGCCGATTAGATTTTATTAGGGACACAAACACACACGGACTAAAGGTGATCTAATAAACCTTTTTTTTTTTTTTTTTTTTTTTTTTTTTTTTCATAAATAAAAATAGGCTAAAGTGTGCATACACATGTGTGTGTGTCTCCCCCCTAATAAAATCTAAACGGCTGAAGCGATTTCAATGAAACTTGTCCGACCTAGACCGTGCCTTTCAAACTTTAATAAGTTTCATCAATCCAACATGGCAGCCGCACAAAATATTTCACTGACATTCTAGATCTCCGCAACAGTAACAGATATCACCATGAAATTTTGTGGGGTGATAAAGGGTACTACTAGAAGTTTATCTGTGTGACTTTAGTAAACCTGTTAAGTACAAAACTAACATGGCGGCCAAGCAAAGTTGTAGACTAACATTTAAATAGACTTTTCTCGCAATTTGACCATCCGAGCGCAGTGAAACTTGTAATGCGCCGACATCTGATTTAGTTCAATTGTTTACATAACCTCAAGATGGTGACTGTGCAAAATTTTAAAATTAAGTTTTCATTTCTTGTTCCCTAATCATGCGATCCAAGTGAAAATTTGAATAATGAACTTGTGCAATAATCTTCATTTAATGGTACATAACTCTATGGCCTACATTTATAACAATCTAACATGGCGACCATGTGAATTATTTAGACAGCTCTCAATATCTGCGAATCTATTACAACAATCAAGCTGAAATTTTGTATGTTGATAGAGGCTATTAACTTAAGTTCACCTATGCGACTTACAATAACGTGATGATTAGGGCCCGGATGTTGATGACATGTCATCTTTTTACTGAGCTGTCTAAAACAATGCTGAAGTACATAGACACTCCGGACGGGCCACCCCGTCTTCAAATATGTCATTTTTAATTTGCATTTTTTGCTATTTTTCCATTTTAAGAGCATTTTTTTAAGTTTGGTAGAATTTTTGGGTCTTATTTTAGAGAAATCGGCCTTTTGAGGTCATTTTTTTTTTCCAATTTAGTCATGTCACAGCTTTATATGAGGGAATTACGTTTCTCAGAATTAAGAAGAAGTTAGTAGCTGATACAAGATAATTTGAAATATTGATTCCATTTCCTTAATCAACCGGGTGGAAACTAGTCTTAGCAACAATTGTGACGAAATTGCTGCGGGTATTGCATCAAAACTGAAAAAAATGTCGGACAAAAACACCGGGTATAAAAATTATGCAACATCTCAGACATTCTTTCTGGTGAAATATACTGCATGGATGGGATTGAGGAGGATTTAGCAGTAAACGACCTTCCTCACTTCAAGTACACTCTGATCACATCAGTTGATGTAGAACGCAGCTTTTCGAGATATAAAAACTTGCTGGCTGATAATTGTAGAACATTTACATTTGACAACATCAGAATGACATGCGTAGTGCAGTGCAACAGACTAAAGTGAACATAAACCTTTTGTTAAGTGCTAGAAATCTATTCTGATTGACTTTTCAGTTTGATCAAGATCTCATTCTTGAAATATTGGTGATTTTATTAGTATAAGATCATTTTCTCATAGTGCATTTTTCAAATTTTTAGGACATTTATTACAGTCATTTTTGAAAATTTTAAGTGCATTTTTAAAACTTATTTCTTGCATCAACATCCGGGCCCTACTGATGATCATAAAACCAACATGGCGGCCAAGTGAAGTTTAAACATTTAAATAGAATTTACTCACGATTTAATAATCCGAGCGCAATGTAACTTGGTATGGTAAATGTTCATAGAAATTTCAATTCACTAACATCTAATTTCTTTCAATTGATTTCATAACCTCAAGATGGCGCCTGGGCAAAAATTTAAAATCTCGTTTTAATTTCTTGTGGCCGAATTATGCATTTGAAGTGAACGTTTGAATAATGAACCTACGCAATAATCTTCATCTTGCGGTATACAACTCTTTGGTTTACACATATAACAATACAACATGGCGACCATCCAAACTATTTAGACGGTTCTCAATATCTACAAATCTATCACAGCAATCAAAATGAAATGTTGTATGTTGATAGAGGCTATTAACCCTCGAAGTGCTGAACATTTCACTCTTAAGTGTTAAGCATTTTTAAGGCAGTGAGCAGATATATTTTATTAAAATTATAATAAATACAAATTTGTAACTATATATCAATGTATTCAGGAAAAATTAGAGAATAAGATAATAAAGTATCCAGTAGAATTATAATGGACGATTAGTCAAATAATATTAAAAAAATAGAGGTTGGTCACAAGCACTACTTTATCTGAAATACAATTCGAAGATATACAAAATGTGCCAAATTTCATTACACTCCTAGTGTAGTATTATACAGTGTTGGTATTACTACTAGTGGAGTGACACAGTGTGGTGCAATAGCACATAGTGTAGTGTTATACAGTGTTGGTATTGCTACTAGTGGAGTGACACAGTGTGGTGCAATAGCTCCTAGTGTAGTGTTATACAGTGTTGGTATTACTACCAGGTGAGTGACACAGTGTGGTGCAATAGCACATAGTGTAGTGATATACAGTGTTGGTATTGCTACTAGTGGAGTGACACAGTGTGGTGCAATAGCACCTAGTGTAGTGTTATACAGTGTTGGTATTACTACCAGGTGAGTGACACAGTGTGGTGCAATAGCACATAGTGAAGTGTTATACAGTGTTGGTATTGCTACTAGTGGAGTGACACAGTGTGGTGCAATAGCACCTAGTGTAGTGTTATACAGTGTTGGTATTGCTACTAGTGGAGTGACACAGTGTGGTGCAATAGCACATAGTGTAGTGTTATACAGTGTTGGTATTGCTACCAGGTGAGTGACACAGTGTGGTGCAATAGCACGTAGTGTAGTGTTATACAGTGTTGGTATTGCTACTAGTGGAGTGACACAGTGTGGTGCAATAACACCTAGTGTAGTGTTATACAGTGTTGGTATTGCTACTAGTGGAGTGACACAGTGTGGTGCAATAGCACCTAGTGTAGTGTTATACAGTGTTGGTATTGCTACTAGTGGAGTGACACAGTGTGGTGCAATAGCACATAGTGTAATGTTATACAGTGTAGGTATTACTACTAGTGGAGTGACACAGTGTGGTGCAATAGCACCTAGTGTAGTGTTATACAGTGTTGGTATTGCTACTAGTGGAGTGACACAGTGTGGTGCAAAAGCACATAGTGTAATGTTATACAGTGTAGGTATTGCTACTAGTGGAGTGACACAGTGTGGTGCAATAGCACCTAGTGTAGTGTTATACAGTGTTGGTATTACTACTAGTGGAGTGACACAGTGTGGTGCAATAGCACCTAGTGTAGTGTTATACAGTGTTGGTATTGCTACTAGTGGAGTGACACAGTGTGGTGCAATAGCTCCTAGTGTAGTGTTATACAGTGTTGGTATTGCTACTAGTGGAGTGACACAGTGTGGTGCAATAGCACCTAGTGTAGTGTTATACAGTGTTGGTATTACTACTAGTGGAGTGACACAGTGTGGTGCAATAGCACCTAGTGTAGTGTTATACAGTGTTGATATTGCTACTAGTGGAGTGACACAGTGTGGTGCAATAGCTCCTAGTGTAGTGTTATACAGTGTTGGTATTGCTACTAGTGGAGTGACACAGTGTGGTGCAATAGCTCCTAGTGTAGTGTTATACAGTGTTGGTATTGCTACTAGTGGAGTGACACAGTGTGGTGCAATAGCACCTAGTGTAATGTTATACAGTGTAGGTATTGCTACTAGTGGAGTGACACAGTGTGGTGCAATAGCACCTAGTGTAGTGTTATACAGTGTAGGTATTACTACTAGTGGAGTGGCACAGTGTGGTGCAATAGCACCTAGTGTAGTGTTATACAGTGTTGGTATTACTACCAGGTGAGTGACACAGTGTGGTGCAATAGCACATAGTGTAGTGTTATACAGTGTTGGTATTACTACTAGTGGAGTGACAGTGTGGTGCAATAGCACATAGTGTAGTGTTATACAGTGTTGGTATTACTACTAGTGGAGTGACACAGTGTGGTGCAATAGCACCTAGTGTAGTGTTATACAGTGTTGGTATTACTACTAGTGGAGTGACACATTGTGGTGCAATAGCACCTAGTGTAGTGTTATACAGTGTTGGTATTACTACCAGGTGAGTGGCACAGTGTGGTGCAATAGCACATAGTGTAGTGTTATACAGTGTTGGTATTACTACTAGTGGAGTGGCACAGTGTGGTGCAATAGCACCTAGTGTAGTGTTATACAGTGTTGGTATTGCTACTAGTGGAGTGACAAAGTGTGGTGCAATAGCACCTAGTGTAGTGTTATACAGTGTTGGTATTGCTACTAGTGGAGTGACACAGTGTGGTACAATAGCACCTAGTGTAGTGTTATACAGTGTTGGTATTGCTACTAGTGGAGTGACACAGTGTGGTGCAATAGCACCTAGTGTAGTGTTATACAGTGTTGTTATTACTACTAGTGGAGTGACACAGTGTGGTGCAATAGCACATAGTGAAGTGTTATACAGTGTTGGTATTGCTACTAGTGGAGTGACACAGTGTGGTGCAATAGCACCTAGTGTAGTGTTATGCAGTGTTGGTATTGCTACTAGTGGAGTGACACAGTGTGGTGCAATAGCACATAGTGTAGTGTTATACAGTGTTGGTATTGCTACCAGGTGAGTGACACAGTGTGGTGCAATAGCACGTAGTGTAGTGTTATACAGTGTTGGTATTGCTACTAGTGGAGTGACACAGTGTGGTGCAATAGCACCTAGTGTTGGTATTGCTACTAGTGGAGTGACACGGTGTGGTGCAATAGCACATAGTGTAATGTTATACAGTGTAGGTATTACTACTAGTGGAGTGACACAGTGTGGTGCAATAGCACCTAGTGTAGTGTTATACAGTGTTGGTATTGCTACTAGTGGAGTGACACAGTGTGGTGCAATAGCACATAGTGTAATGTTATACAGTGTAGGTATTGCTACTAGTGGAGTGTCACAGTGTGGTGCAATAGCACCTAGTGTAGTGTTATACAGTGTGGTGCAATAGCACCTAGTGTAGTGTTATACAGTGTTGGTATTGCTACTAGTGGAGTGACACAGTGTGGTGCAATAGCACCTAGTGTAGTGTTATACAGTGTTGGTATTGCTACTAGTGGAGTGACACAGTGTGGTGCAATAGCACCTAGTGTAGTGTTATACAGTGTTGGTATTACTACTAGTGGAGTGACACAGTGTGGTGCAATAGCACCTAGTGTAGTGTTATACAGTGTTGGTATTGCTACTAGTGGAGTGACACAGTGTGGTGCAATAGCTCCTAGTGTAGTGTTATACAGTGTTGGTATTGCTACTAGTGGAGTGACACAGTGTGGTGCAATAGCTCCTAGTGTAGTGTTATACAGTGTTGGTATTGCTACTAGTGGAGTGACACAGTGTGGTGCAATAGCACCTAGTGTAATGTTATACAGTGTAGGTATTGCTACTAGTGGAGTGACACAGTGTGGTGCAATAGCACCTAGTGTAGTGTTATACAGTGTTGGTATTACTACTAGTGGAGTGGCACAGTGTGGTGCAATAGCACCTAGTGTAGTGTTATACAGTGTTGGTATTACATACCTGCCAACTTTTGAAAAGGGCTATCAGTAAAACTCACGCGCGACAAAAAATCGAACGCTTTTCGATATACCCCCGTCAGATCACGGTGACGTCACCGATCTCCCTGAAAACTCCCCAGACGCCGCTGTAGCGCAATGTATAGTTGAACCCAGGATACTTCAATGAAATCATATCTACTTACATAATTTGTAGATGAACATAACAATCCAGAAGAAATCCATGTTAATCAGCAGCAGGCGTGGTGAATATTGGTTTGGAGCACACATAACAGGACTTCCTTGATAGATTAAGCTGATATGCGATAATTGAAAAAGGCTTTACACAATAAAACTTGTTTAACGTAACACAGGCAAGAAATAATATAATACACACTGCAAATCACATGCTAGTTCGACTTTAAAGTCATGGTTGTGGTCTTTTTAGCTTCCTGCAAAAAGTCATGAGAAAATGTTTTGTCATAACAGCGACCAGAACTCCTGGTCTTCAAAATAGAAATAGACTCCAGAGATTCATTGGACATGGATGACCTGAACTGTGTTCTATTTTTCTTCACAAGGCTAAAAACACGTTGACATTCTGCATTGCTATGGGGTATGGTGAGAACAGAGAGCATTACTCTAGAAATTCGGTTATACTTAAGAAGTCTATCGGCTCCACGAATTCTTGATATTTGTGCCCAACTGGAATCACTTGCAGCATCTTGATGTGCAGCCGAAGTGTCATCTACCTGAAGAGCTGTGAACTGCCTCTGAAGCTCATTCACCACCTCATCTGTAGTTTCATTCTCTTCCTTGCATAACATTATAGGAAACTTTTCCAAGAAAAAACGAATGAAAGAAAACTGTGCATCTTCAATTTTGTCTAACCTAGCAACTTGAGCATTCTTTAACACGTCATCCTTGAGTGGAAACTTGTTGATGATGTAGTCACAGGCAGTACAACAGTAGTTTCTCACTGATGGAAAGAAAAGGGATTTATCTGTATCCGGTCCGTTCTGAAGGCACTTAACAACTTCAGATGATGCATTTTTTGCCATTTTATTTACAAAGCATGTCGTTTTCGTGCGACCACAACTATATTTCTTTGCAACTTCTGATGTGGGAAACATCTTAAATAAAGCACCCGCATGATCAGCCGCACTTAAGGGCACATTGTGTTCCACCAAAAAGGAAGTAAACAGACACTCGGCCCTAATTACGTCACTGTCAACGTGAAGAAAGAATATGCACATGGTAGAAATAAAAAACACACACACACGTGGAACGAATGTAATTAGTCCAAGGAATACAGGAAACTGCGAAGCACGAAGTTATAGCACAAAAACTCGAACGCTTCATTAACATATGCCATAACCTTAAAAGACGAAAACATTCAAGGTACGCCAACTTCGCGAACAATGAACAACTCACGTGGTCAAAGAATATGGTTTAAATCGCAACGAGCGAACGGAGCGGAACAAAGAATATGCGAAGCAGAGCCTGTCGACACCTAAGATTCACATGGAAGAACGGTTATCCCGGCTTCAAATTCAATTACAATGAAGACACAAACATCACACGGTTAAAAGTACGAATCATATCAAAGAACGAGTTATCGACTATCGTGGACTTGCCTTCGACCCACGCAAACAATCGATTGTACGGAAGTGGGCGGTATTATCGAATGTAAATTATCTTTTCAAATTTTTGTCCGCGAAATCGTAAAATGACACCGTTCATCCGTAAAACCGTAAAATGCTGCAATTTCCGTAAATTTTACGGATAAACCGTAAAAGTTGGCAGGTATGGTATTACTACCAGGTGAGTGACACAGTGTGGTGCAATAGCACATAGTGTAGTGTTATACAGTGTTGGTATTACTACTAGTGGAGTGACAGTGTGGTGCAATAGCACATAGTGTAGTGTTATACAGTGTTGGTATTACTACTAGTGGAGTGACACAGTGTGGTGCAATAGCACCTAGTGTAGTGTTATACAGTGTTGGTATTACTACTAGTGGAGTGACACAGTGTGGTGCAATAGCACCTAGTGTAGTGTTATACAGTGTTGGTATTACTACTAGTGGAGTGGCACAGTGTGGTGCAATAGCACCTAGTGTAGTGTTATACAAAGTTGGTATTGCTACTAGTGGAGTGACAAAGTGTGGTGCAATAGCACCTAGTGTAGTGTTATACAGTGTTGGTATTGCTACTAGTGGAGTGACACAGTGTGGTACAATAGCACCTAGTGTAGTGTTATACAGTGTTGGTATTGCTACTAGTGGAGTGACACAGTGTGGTGCAATAGCACCTAGTGTAGTGTTATACAGTGTTGTTATTACTACTAGTGGAGTGACACAGTGTGGTGCAATAGCACCTAGTGTAGTGTTATGCAGTGTTGGTATTACTACTAGTGGAGTGGCACAGTGTGGTGCAGTGGCACATGGTGTAGTGTTGTACAGTGTTGGTATTGCTACTAGTGGAGTGGCACAGTGTGGTGCAGTGGCGCATAGTGTGGTGGTGTGCAGTGTTGGTATTGCTACTAGTGGAGTGGCACAGTGTGGTGCAATAGCACCTAGTGTAGTGTTATACAGTGTTGGTATTACTACTAGTGGAGTGTTACAGTGTTGTGCAATAGCACATAGTGTAGTGTTATACAGTGTTACAGTGTATATATATATAGTATGATCAAGTAGGGAGTGATAGAGGAGTAACACCTCTTTAAAAAAACCTTGGTCCAGCTGGCCCGGCTGGTAGTACCTTGTTAGGGTCCCTTGCCAGGGTTACGGTGAAGTCCTCAACGGTACCTGCAGTGAAAGAGGTGAACTCTGGCACAGTGTGGTTGGCGGAAGGGGCAGCCTATTGCTCAGGTTTAATAGGGCAAACTATTGTCCATAGTTATGATGGGCAGGTTTTGGCCCAACGGCAAAATGAGGGGATGAGGAGCCAATCACTCTCATGGCTCCCAACGGTCATAGAGGCGGAAGAGGCCACGCCAGACGGACTGGCTGTAAAGGCGCACCTCAGTAGTACTTGAGTATGCGGCAGTTCGTTGCAGTCTCTGTGTTCAGTCCTGCATGTCTCATTCTTTGTGAGCCGCAGGATAAGGCTCAGAGATCATAGTGTGTGGGTCTCGTCCTGGCAAGCTGAGATCCACCCTAAACAAATTCACGCCAGTGGCACTTCTTCCGAACGTCACTTTTCAAAGTCCAACGGCGATGGGATATGGACGGTGGGGGCAGGTTATGGGTGTAACTGGAAGCCCCTAGTTCGGACCTGCACGTTGGCAGCAGATGTGTGATGGTCGTCTTCCGGAGACTCTGTGACTACTCAGGAATTCGGTCCTGCATCTGTGTTTGGGCAGGCCTATTTAGGATCACCGCTGCCCACCCCACATGGGGAAGGCCCTAGAAAAGGTGGGCTAAACATCGGAAGTCACAATCTTGGTCCGGCTGGGCAACCGCACTCAGCAGGTCACCCCTCATGCGGTCGAAACTCAAAAACAGTAATGAATCACAATCTGATTATTGGATCATGGAACATCAGAACCTTGCTTGATTTTGACAATAACATTAGACCTGAGAGAAGGTCAGCTCTTTAACCCATGAGTTATCAAGACTCAACGTTGACATTGCTGCTCTCAGTGAAACTAGGCTGTCTGCTGAAGGCAAGATTACTGAATCTGGAACAGGATATACCATCTTCGGGAAAGGAAAGGAGGAGGGTGAATGTCGTATTCATGGTGTGGGCTTCGCTGTGAAGACCAAACTGGTAAATTATCACCAACTTACGCCCATTGCAATCAGCGAAAGGCTCATGACTCTCCGCATACCACTCTCAGGAGGTTCCTTTATGACACTCATCTCTGCCTATGCTCCTACCTTAGATTCTGATGATGAAGTAAAGGCTCAGTTCTATAATCAGCTAAGTGAAATCATCTCCAAGGTACCATCTGCAGATAAACTCTTGCTCCTCGGTGACTTCAATGCCAGAGTTGGGAAAGATCACAGGCTATGGAATAATGTGATGGGCAATCAGGGACTTGGAAAATGTAATCCCAATGGACTGTTGCTTCTTGGTCTTTGTGCAGAACACGAACTTTTCATTACCAACACGCAGTTCCGGCTACCTGACCGCTTCAAAACCACGTGGATGCATCCTCGTTCCAAACATTGGCACATTCTTGATTATATCATTACCCGGCAATGTGATAAGAAGGACACTCTTATTACCAGAACAGCAAGGAATATAGACGATTGTTGGACAGATCATAAACTTCTTATATGTAAGCTCAGGATATCCATCAGACCTAAACCACCTAGGAACATCAAAAATTTGCCAAGAAAAAGTTTAATACATCCAAACTTCAGGATGAATCCATGTACAAACATTTTGGAAACAGGATCGTCACCCAGTTATCAGAAAACCCAGTAACAAATGATATTCAGCAAGAATGGGCCACATTACAGAAGATTATCACACAGTCAGCTGAGGAAACCATTGGTTTTATAGTGCGGAAAAGACAAGACTGGTTTGATGACAACAATGAGGAAATTCTGTCTCTCATCAATGCCAAAAGGAATGCCTATCTTGCCCATCTTCAAGACCCAACTTCCAACACAAAGAGTGATAAACTACTGGAACTCAAGGGTAAATGCCAGACGCAGATAAGGCAGATTAAGAATACTTGGTGGCAACAGAAGGCTCAGGAACTGCAGAGACTATCGGATGTTCGAGACTTGAGGAACTTCTATGCCGTACTCAAGGAAATATATGGACCATCTCGCTCATCATCAGGTACACTGAAAAGCGGTGATAATTCTACTACCCTCACTGATAGTCAAGAAATCTTGGAACGCTGGAAGGAGCACTTCTCCAATCTCCTAAATCGTCCATCAGAACCTGCTGAAGACTTCCTCTGTGATGTGCCGCAACAACCTGAACAACTGTGGTTGGCAGTACTTATCATGAATTCAGTGCAGCTCTCACCCAATTGAAACCCAGAAAAGCACCTGGCCCAGAGAACATCCCTCTGGAACTAATTCAAGCCGGAGGTCATTCCCTCAAAACAAGAATTTTCATCCTTATCCTCAGAATATGGGAATCAAGAAAGGTACCTGGAGACCTAAAGAATGCCACTATCGTCACTATCTTTAAAAAGGGTGATCGCAGTGTTTGTGGCAACTACCGTGGTATATCACTGCTATCAATTGTGGGGAAGATTCTTGCAAGAATTCTACTTAACCGCCTCAAGGTTATCTCTGAGAGGATCCTCCCAGAGTCACAGTGCGGATTTAGAACTTCCAGAAGCACAATTGACTTGATTTTCTGTGTGAGACAGCTACAAGAAAAATGTAGAGAACAACAGAATCCACTCTTCTTAGTCTTTTATGACTTGGAAAAGGCATTTGATTCGGTTCCAAGACCAGCCATGTGGGCAGTGCTGAAGCGGTTTGGTTGCCCTCAGCGTTTTGTAGATCTAATCAAAGCTCTCCATGATGGCATGACAGGTCAGGTTTGCCATCAGAATAAGATGTCCGATGAATTTCCCATTACCCATGGACTGAAACAAGGATGTGTACTGGCTCCAACGCTTTTTGCGCTGTACTTGGCTGCAATGCTTTATGATTCACCCACAAACATCCCAGGTGTGGAGATCAAGTATCGTTTTGATGGAGGGCTTTTCAACCTAACTCGTCTCCGCTCCTTGAGGAAAACTCAGGTTACTAAGGTTACTAACATGTTGTATGCAGATGATGCTGCTTCACCAACTCTCACACCAGAAGAGCTGCAAGAGTCAGTTAACTGTTACAAAAGTGCATGTGATCGCTTTGGTCTTACCATAAATGTCAATAAGACTAAAGTCTTGGCACAACCTTCACCAGGCACACCTCTTCCTCAGTTCAATATCTCCATTTCAAATTTGCCATTAGAACAGGTTGACCACTTCTCGTACCTGGGCAGTACGATTTCTGTGAGCTGTACCTGTGAGCAGGATGTGGATAAGAGAATTGGCGCAGCCCATGCAGCATATGGACGATTAGCGCACCGGGTCTTCATGAATAAAGATCTGTCCTTGAGTACAAAGCTTATGGTGTACAAAGCAGTAGTCATTTCTACATTGTTGTATGGCTGTGAAACGTGGACCCTTTACCGACATGATCTTAGGAAGCTTGAGAGTTCCACCTACAAAAACTTCGATCAATCCTGAGGATTAAATGGGAAGACTACATTACCAATATTGCTGTTCTGGAAAAGGCTCAAATCAACAGCATAGAATCATCCATAATAGGTCACCAATTTAGATGGATTGGTCATGTCCATCGGATGGATGATGTGAGATTACCTCGCCAAATGCTATATGGTGAGTTATGCTATGGCACCAGACCTCATGGTGGTCCTAAGAGGCGCTACAAGGACCAATTTAAGCAGACCCTGAAATTGACAGGTCTTGATTCACAAACCTGGGACATGCTGGCTGAAGACCGCTCAACTTGGCGCCGTACCATCTCGGATACTGTAAAGACGTTTGAAAGGGATCGACGCATACATGAAGAGGCCAAGTGTCAAGCTAGGAAACTTCGAGCAGCCCAACCACGTCCTCCTCCAGCAATACTATGCGACTTGTGTGGTCGCTTGTTCCATGCCAGGATTGGACTCTTTAGTCACCGTAAACACATCCACAAACTGGACTGAAGGAAGAAGATTTATACTCGGATTCGAGTTAAAGCCGATGATAATACACTGAAGAAAATTGAAATTGCAACACCCACAAGGAGTGGTGCTACATTGCTGCAATTGAACATACAGGACGAGTGTTCGGTTGTGATTCAACGATTACACTTTCAGGTCCCTCTGACCGCAAGTTTGGACAACAATCAATACAGGATGTGCCCACCACGAGCTGCAATACATTGATGAATTCGGCGACGCATGGAGTCAATAAGGCCCTGGATCGCTTCCTGAGGAATCGTGGCCCATGCTTGCTGCACTGCACGGGTCAGTTGTTCCAGAGTTGTGAGTGGCTGAGGACGGTTGGTCAGTTGTCGACCCATCATGTCCCACATAAGCTCAATAGGACTGAGGTCCGGGGATCCGACGGGCCATTCTAAGGTTGTGATGTCGTGGAGAGCTTCTCTGGAGATGCGTGCAGTGGGAACCCGGGCATTGCCCTGCTGAAACATCCCATTAGCAATGTTCGCCATCATAGGGACAACCACTGGATTGAGTACCCTATCAACGTACTGTCGAGCAGGCATAGTGCCCTCAACAAGCACTAATTGTGATTTCACATTAAAGCCAATAGCTCCCCAGACCATAATGCTTGGTGTTGGCCCTGTGTGCCTCTCGACAATAAGGTCTGGGCGGCCCCTCTCCCCAGTACGTCGGCGCACACGATTCCAGTGATCACTGCGGGCAAGACAGAAGCGCGATTCATCACTAAAGACGACCCTATGCCATTCGTCAACCCACGTTGATCGTTCTCGACACCAGGCCAGCCTTACACGTCGCTGTTGTGGGGTCAATGGAACACCTTCTGCAGGGACACAGGATCGTAAGCCAGCTGCACGCAGGCGATTACCAATTGTTTGTTGTGTAACGTGGGGTGCCACAGCTGCCGAATTTGCGCTGCTGTTGCATGGGGTTCCATCCGGGCCATTCGAATGATGCGGCAATCCTCTCTCACAGTTGTCTGTCGCACTGGGCATGTGCCAGGTCTACGAGTGCGGGTACCTTCATTTGACCACTGCTGCCATACACGTTGTACCGTAGATGCCAGTCGGCCAACACGTGCAGCGACAGTCCTTAGCGATAATCAAGCCTCACACAGCCTAATTATCCGAGCCCTCTCAAACGGCGACAGTTGTTGATAGCGTGCTCTTCTCTGTCGTTGAGGCATGTTTGACGGGGAACACTTCACTGCACAGACTGCAAGTCAACTACGCTACACCAGAGTCCGTATACTGGAATTGACTCCTCCGTGACCAATCACGTGGGGGAGACCTGTAGCAACAATCCAATGGGTCTGAAACTTTGATCGTTTACATACCTACATGGCATCGTTCCATATCTTGAAAATCAACACAAACGACCAATGCCTTCATGGTGTTGCAATTTCCATTTTTTTTTCAGTGTAATAGAAACTTTGATTAATAATGAATAATAAAAGAGTCACAGGTAAAAAGTCTAACCATATCACCTATGGGACTTTCAATAACCTGGTGAACACAAATCCAACGAGGCGGCGAAGCAAAATTTAAGTATTTAAATGGCCGTTTCTCGCGATCTAACCATCTGAGCGCAGTGAAACATGGTACGGTAAATTCTAATACAAATTTCGGGCGGCTATTCGAAATTTTAAAATCTAGTTTTTATTTCTTGTGTCCGAATCATGGAATTGAAGTTTGAATAATACACCTATGCAAAATTCTTCATATAATAGTGCATAACTCTATGGGCTACACAGTGCTTGATTTGTAAAGAAAGACGTTCCGGTACTGTGGGCTACCGGGTGGTGGTGGGAAGCGGGTGGGGTTTATGCAATATTGAAATATAGAGTTCTAAAAACGATATTTTTACGCTTTTCTGAACACCTTTAAAATTTAATCAGTGGACAAACAAGCAATCTAATTCTGAGTGTCATGCATTTTTCAGTTTTTTCCTTAGTTTTGGTTTCTTTGGTTTACTTTAAACAGAACAAAACCGTAAAACAGTGACAGGCCGTCGAATGTTCTGGCTGTACTGAAATTGACAGCTAAGTGAAAGCTGAACTGTTGCGGGGAAGGATGAGTATGCTAGCACCTAGCGTACGGCTAGAAGTACAGTCCAGTCCAAGACCAAGTTGACCTTGACTTACAACTATCGTTTCACAGTTCTAAAACTTATGTTAATCGACTTTTCCACCAATCAGAGGTTTTGGTACGGCTTACCGGTGCGTACCGTCACAAATCTAGCCCTGAGCCTACATATATAAAAATCCAACATGGCAACCATCCGAAATATTTAGACGGTTCTCATTATCTACGAATCTATTGCAGCAATCAAACTGAAATTCTGTATGTTGATAGAGGCAGTTAACATAAGTAGGATATATGAAAATAGGCTATTTAGTTCTTCACGGAACTACTTGTTTAATGCATGATTCGATTTTACAAAATGGGGATTCAATCGATTGAACATAAAATTTTACATCATTCGTTATTCTTTTATATGGTTCATGGTGTAGTCATGTCCTTGTTCGTAAACCATGGGTAATGGCTGAGTGGTCTGGTAAGTGGACCTGACAGTCAGGATACCAGTTACTATGGAAAAGGAGTGGGCATCTTGGGCATATTCTGAGTCGTGGCCCTCCTCGAGATCAGGCGGTGAAGACTATCCAGCTCACTTGTTTGTTCCCTGAGGTGAAACTCAGGGGCCCTGCATAAGTATGGCTAGCCACCTGCTTCAATTATAATCTCTAAACGTGCCTAAAATGTCTTGATTAAGTCTCGGACCTATGAGAGAGATGGAGTTCCACTCCCATCTGACAGATTACGGACTCCTTGGAACAGGCAATCGAACTGGTATTCAATGGGGTGTTATTAATATCGAGGGTGGTTATGGAAGGAAGAAAGCAGAGCTAACTGAGTCAGCAAGTAGGATGAGATTGGATATTCTAGAGATTGGAGAAGTTCAGATAAAGTGAGGTAGAGAGGAGGAAGTAAGAGATTCCAAGGTATACCTGTCAGGTGTAAAATGAGGGAGGACAAAGTGGGGAGTAGGATTGTATGTCAAGAAAACCTTGGAGCATCGCATAATTCACGTGAGGTATGTAAATGAACGATTAATGTGGATAGATTTGGAAATGTCAGGAAATCGGGTCAAGATTGTTTCAGTGTACACTCCATGTGAAGTGGCAGATCAGGAGGAAGTAGACTTTATGAGGCACGAGTGATGTGGTAATGAGAGTTAACAATAAGGATAGTGTAGTACTGATGTGGGATTTCAATGCTAGTATAGGAAATGGAATTAAGGGATATGAGAAGGCAATGGTTAAGTGGAGTGAGGATATGGAAGCGAACACCAAGGGGAAATGTTTACTGGACTTCTGTGCTAGCATGGTGTTATCTGTGGTGAACTCATTATTGAAGCAAAAAGGAGTTCACAGATACACATGGGAGGGTAGAGGAACCAAGTCAATAACAGACTACCGGTATGTCATTACTGACTTTTAATTCGGTAAATTGAAGGAGTTGAAGGGTATTCAGGTTTCTTTTTTTTTTATGAAACAGACCACAAAGTTTATATAGAAATATATGGAAATGATTAATCCCAAAGAGTAGATGATAAAGAATTGCAGGACATTGAACAGACTGGTCAGGATATAGGGATACAGTACTAGAAGTAGCAAAGGTATGTGTTGAGACAACAGAGTGTAAAGACAGGAAAATGCGAAAATACTGATGGAATGACATAGTGAAGTCTGCTTGTAAAAGTAAAATGAAGGCTTACAAAAAATGGCTCCTAGGAAGTAATCCTGAAGACAGAGAGCTACTTATGTAGTGGAAAGAAACAGAACAAAACAAATAATAGAGTAAAAAAATCGGGATAATATTCCATTGCGATGCCGCCGCGATAAAATTCCCCTAAAACAAAATGGCGTCTACCATGACGTCATCAACGACGTCACTCCTCTAGCAAGCTTACGGGAAAAGCCTGGGTAATAGGGGTTTTTGGGTGGGGAAACACAAAAACCTTCGAATTCGCGATATTTTTTTACGCATCGAAATCTACAATTGAGCTATGTAGCTCAATTGTAGATTCCGATATACCTCGTATTTCGTACAATTTCATAATTAAAAAAACGTGCATCGAAATCTACAATTCACCTAAATAGCTCAATAGCATATTTCGATGCGTAGAAAAATTTCGCGATTTCAACTGATATTTTTAATTTTCCGCATCGAAATCTACACTTGGACTATATAGATCAATTGCAGATTCCGATACACATCGTATTTCTTACAATTTCAAAATTGAGAAAACGAGCATCGAAATCTACAATTCACCTAAATAGCTCAATTGCTTATTTCGATGCGTAGAAAAATTTCGCCATTTCAATTGATATTTTCAATTTCCCGCATCGAAATCTACAATTGGACTATATAGATCAATTGTAGATTCCGATATACCTCGTATTTCGTACAATTTCATAATTAAAAAAACGTGCATCGAAATCTACAATTCACCTAAATAGCTCAATAGCATATTTCGATGCGTAGAAAAATTTCGCGATTTCAACTGATATTTTTAATTTTCCGCATCGAAATCTACACTTGGACTATATAGATCAATTGCAGATTCCGATACACATCGTATTTCTTAAAATTTCAAAATTGAAAAAACGAGCATCGAAATCTACAAATCATCTAAATAGCTCAATTGCTTATTTCGATGCGTAGAAAAATTTCGCCATTTCAATTGATATTTTCAATTTCCCGCATCGAAATCTACAATTGGACTATATAGATCAATTGTAGATTCCGTTATACCTCGTATTTCGTACAATTTCATAATTTAAAAAACGTGCATCGAAATCTACAATTCACCTAAATAGCTCAATAGCATATTTCGATGCGTAGAAAAATTTCGCGATTTCAACTGATATTTTCAATTTTCCGCATCGAAATCTACACTTGGACTATATAGATCATTTGCAGATTCAGATACACATCGTATTTCTTACAATTTCAAAATTGAAAAAAAAAAACGTGCATCGAAATCTACAATTCACCTAAATAGCTCAATTGCTTATTTCGATGCATAGAAAAATTTCGCGATTTCAACTGATATTTTCAATTTTCCGCATCGAAGTCTACACTTGGACTATATAGATCAATTGCAGATTCAGATACACATCGTATTTCTTACAATTTCAAAATTGAAAAAAAAAGTGCATCGAAATCTACAATTCACCTAAATAGCTCAATTGCATATTTCGATGCGTAGAAAAATTTCGCGACTTCAATGGATATTTTCAATTTTCCGCAATTTTAGATTCCGATACACATCGCAATTCTTACAATTTCATAATTCGAATCAGAGGTATGTGTATAGCATTATAATTTCTGTATAAAACATTAAAGGTTTAGTTTTTTTATGTTGGCCACTGTATAAAACCTATTTCGCTAATACAAGAGACTGTTATATTATGTCATTTGCAGGTGTTCTTGTAAATTCCAATTTTGACCAATATGTTACCGATCACTTAACTTACTATGACAAATTTTCAATGAAATGCGACAACAAAAATAAATATAGGAACATAACACAACAGACATCAAATTCCACTCACCTCGCAATGAATGACTCCCAATGCTGGGCAGGTATTTGTTCCGAACACACACACAAAAAAACTCTTTCTTTTCCATGGCTCAGAAATTATATCAAAACCAGATAATGAAAAAATTAGTGGTAGCAGTTCACTTTAGACCATTCTTTGTATAAATATATTTAAAAACTGAAATTACCTGATTTAATAGTCAGGAGGATATCAGGAGTATTAGATGTTCACTGCTCCGCTGTCATAGACCCACTTACATAGTTGAAATCGAAGTTCTCACCCCCACACTCAAAAGTTAACAAGAAAGAACCGCAGCCTTCACACGTGATGTATGAAATCACTAAGTGAACTCAATTACAGTGTTTATTTATGTATTTATAATGTTTAACATACAAAAAGAGACCTAACCTGGGGCTTACGCCCCAGACCCCCTTGCTTGCGGTACTAACATTAATTTTCGACCTAGTGGAGGACATAAATTATTAATTATTAATGTTTTACATACAAAAACAAACCTAACGTGGGGCTTAGGCCCCAGACCCCCTTGCTTGTGGTACTAACATTAATTTTCGACCCAGTGGCGGACATAAATTCTATCTTATTAATGTTTTACATACAAAAACAACAATCTTTCAGTACTTACCAACAACCATCCAGCACGCCCCTTCCACATACGTAGCACGCCCCTTCCACATACGTCAGCCCGTTATATCCAAATACTACGTCACACACCACTGCACCAAAATGGAATTCTAACACACGCCATTCACGAATTCAACACTATCATTACAATTCGCCAACACAATTGCGTAGACGACATTACTAATATCACAATCTCGTTATAAACATACGCAAACAGGTGAAAAAAATGGCCGACTGTCACGAGAGAGAACCGCGCGAAACTAATGTATCAATCAGCTGACAAGCTCCCGGCAAGCAATGCGACTGAATACGTCAGTAGTGACGTCACGGTAACGCCACTGATGTAACTAAAATTTCCCCAGACAGGGCCGAATCGTAATGTCGCAATGAACCAAAAAAATCATGGTAAGAATTTGGAGATAAATTAGAAAAGTTAGGTCAAGCGGCAGGAGAGCCTTTCTGGAGTGTTATAAAGAATCATAGAAATTTAGGAACAATCGAGTGAATCGCAATTACTTGTGCCACTCGGGTCATTATGTCATCCATCATTGTGGTGATGGATGACATAATGACCCGAGTGGCACAAGTAATTGGGGACGGAGAGATGAAAGCAATGGTGTTTGCAGATTATTTGATGATTTGGGGAAACAAGGAGGAGGAGGTACAGGAACAGTTGGACGTGTGGGAAGGAATAATACAAGGATATGGGATGAAATTTAGCATAAATAAGAGTGAGATGGTGATCACAACAAGGAAGAAGGAAAGAACCACAACGGGAATAACAATTGGTGGGGAACAGCTGAAGAAAGTGGAGAGTTTTAAGTATCTGGGAAGCCTGATACAAGATAATGGAAGAAACGATAGAGAAATAAATGAGCGGGGGAGGCAGGCAGAAGCATTTCGGAGGAGTGTGAGAAGCATGTTATGGAGCAAGGATGTCCCTCAGAACAGCAAAAAGATCATATATCGGACGTACTATGTCCCTATCCTGACGTATGCCTCGGAGACCTGGGTTATGAAAGGAAGGGAGAAGAGCAAAATACAGGCCAGTGAGATGAGGTTCTTGAGAAGCAGTATTGGAGCTACAAAGATGAACAGAATAAGAAATGAGAGGACCAGAGAATTAATGAAGGAGGAACCATTACAGGATGGTATAGGGAAATCTAGACTTAGATGGTATGGACATGTAAAACGAATGGAGGAGAAGAGGATACCCAGGAGAGTACATGAGACGAAGTGGGAAGGAAAGAGACCGAGGGGAAGACCGAGAGACAGGTGGCTGAAGGGGGTGGAAGAAAGCGTGAAGAAGAGAGGAGAAGACTGGACAAGGGTGGAGGCTGAGAGATGGTGGGAAGACAGAAGACGTTGGAGAGGCTTGTGTTCCAAACAGACCCGGCCAGTGGCTGGAAACTGTGCAAGATGATGATGAGTGAATCGCTTGACAACTTCCAAGTTTAGTCCAGTCATTAAACGTTTACCTCATACTCCTTGCCACAATCTTGTCAAAACAATTTAGTATCCTAAAAATCTCACCTCAGTTGCCGTCACATTTGGAAGAGATAATAAGGATGCTGTTGTGAAAATGTAAGAACACAGAACTGGCAACATGGTCTCCAAGTGTGGGTTCTTCGTGGATCAAGAACATTCGTTCTTATGAGCCAATCCTGATGGTTGGTTGCTTGTGATTATGCGTTGTAGAAATCAAATACCTTGCCTTCGTCACTGAATCATATTTGAGAAAAGAGGTGATTAAAACAATGTCAGGAGTAAAATTGCAATTGAAACGGAGCCACTACTACTTCTTCCAGGTCCAAGGTCGATTGAATATCACCAGGAGAAAATGGTGTGATTTTGTAGTATATATTTATTTATTTATGTCTTTTGCAGTGGCGAAGTTAGGGCTCGTGGCCCTCTCTTACACTTAACCACATAGTTATAATAAAATAGACAAATACTACCATTGAATAAGATACGTAAACTAGAAATTAAGTTAGAATAAAACAGGACATAAAAATAAAGGTAGCAATGCACATCAAACAAAGAAACATATAAAATTGTTACCTGAAACAATAATAATACTAATACTAATACTACTACTACTACTACTACTACTACTACTAATAATAATAATAATAATAAGTGATAATGTTAGATCTAGTAAATAACTGGGTATTTTAATTTTTATTTATTTACCATAATGGCTCAATCTTGCTGTCTATCATCCATCACCAGTCACACGAAACAGTCAGCGGTGTTCAAAAGGAAATCTCTGCACGCAGTCTTAAATTTTGTGTAGGTCTTGCATTTCCTTACGTCAGCTGGGAGTGTATTCCAAAGTCGCGACCCAGTCACAACGAAGGATTTATTGTACTTGGAAGAGTGGTTAACGGGAATAGTGAGGGAAGAGCCAGATCTAGTATTAATATTATGAAATGAGGACAGGAAATGAAATTTCGAAGAAATATACAGTGGGAGATTTTCGTCTAGGGTTCGATACACCGACGCCAAAATATGAAAATTTCGACGCCCTTCAGGTTTCAGCCAAGAAAGAGCTTTGTAGCTAGGGGTTACGTGAGAATCGTAATTCAAGTTGAAAGCAAACCGAAGACTAGAGTTCAATGCTCGTTGCAGTTTTTTAGTTTGTTCGTTAGTTGCATCAACAAGGACCACGTCGCAACAGTCAAGTATTGGTAGTATCAGAGTCTCAATAAGTTTTATCCTCACATCTTGTGGTAAAATGTCCTTATGCCGTTTGAGTGGGTGTAGCGTCGCGTACATCTTCCTGCAAGTATTACTTACATGTGCAGACCAGTCAAGAGTTTCAGTCAAGAGTCATACCGAGGTTTTTCACTGTTTTACTAAACGGGATTACGGTTGCATTTAAAGTCACAGGAGGGATAGTGTAGTTTTTATACATGGAATTCAATAATCCCTGCGAGCCGATTATAATAACTTGGGTCTTTTTGGGGTTGAGAAGGAGAGCGTTATCGCTAGCATACACACTGAGTTGTTGCAGGTCGGTGTTTACATCTCGTATCGCGTTCGCTATATCTTTGATACCAACGTGACAGTAAATTTGGAGGTCATCCGCATAAAGATGATATCTATTATATTTTATTACTGAGGAGATACCGGGTGAGTTAGCCGAGGTCGTTGCGGCATGACTGTTGGCAGTCGCTCACATCCAGGAGGCGAGGAGGTTCGAATCCCCCCGCCGGCAACCTTGAAGATGGTCTTCTGTGGTTTCCCATCTTCCTTCCAGGCAAATGCCGGGGTTGGTCCCTAACTATAGGCCACAGCCGATACCTTCCAACTCCTCGACCCTCCCATCCAACATTCCTCCCCAACGGTACTTGTAGCTCACCCATTGGGTGTCCGTCTCGAAGCAGCTACAAAACTGGCGAGCCGAACATGTCCTCGGACACTCCCGGCACTAAAAGCCATACGCTAAAAAAACTGAGGAGATGTCATTAATATAAAGGACAAACAAAAGAGGACCAAGAACGGAACCCTGAGGGGTTCCTGCCTTCCTGAGTCGCCACTGTGAAGCAGTATCTTGTGTTATTACACGTTGCATGCGATCTGTAGGATATGCGGTGAAAAATTTTAAAGCCTCATTACCGAAAAGGCATGCAAGTTTCTTCAACAATGTCTGGATATGTATCGTGTCAAAAGCCCTACTGAAGTCAAGGAGTGTGAGTATTGTCACTTGTCTTTCGTCCATTGCTTGTCTGATATCATCAGTCACTTTCAGTAAAGCAGTTGCTGTGCTATGGCCCTTCTTGAAGCCAGATTGAAGTGGATCCAGAAGAGAGTGAGCGTGCAGGTATTCCAGTATTTGAGTATGTACCAACCGTTCTAACGCTTTGGAAAGAGCGGGGAGAATAGAAATTTGACGGTAATCGGATAGAAGTTTAGAGCCTGGGTTCTTGGGAAGTGGGATTACATTAGCGTACTTCCAAATTGCAGGTAATGTGCCGTTTTTGAGACAGTGATTAAAAATATGGGTGAGAATGGGTAGAATAGCGCCAATGATATTATGTATGAAAGTTATAGGAATATCGTCGACACCACTAGCTTTCGAGAAAGGATAGAAAAGGATGGGTAGTTATGGCAAACAAAAATGCTTCGAAAGCTGGTACAATTTTATAAGGAGTGCATTTTGCCAAAACTTTTAGACAGTCGAGTTGTTCGAGGCACGAGGCATGAAAATCCGAGGTCCCTCCTTTGCGCTAGAGGTTCAACGACAAAATCAGGCCGCAGAGGAAGCCATCTGACACCTTCACACAGAACAAGAAGTTTACATTTATAGCAATAAATTGTATATTTTCAGTATTTTTGCATATAATACTATAAGTGGTTCTTTTATTGTTTGTTTGTTTACTGAATATTAAAAATTCATTATACTTATAAAATTTTGCATACATGAACTTTGAATTTCATTACTAAATGAACAGCCATTTTGTTTACATAAATCACCTTCTGTGGTGTCAGTACATTATTTTTTTCCTTTTTTAGGTATGTTTTACATTTCATTGAGACAGTTTTGAAGTTTTAGCACACAATAAAAATGTTTATGATCCATAGAAACACTTCTTTTGAGTTGTAATTTTTATAATCATAATGTAACATGCTGGCCCCCTTTAATTCAGCTGGACGATAGCAAGGCAGAAAGCACAAGGCTGAAAATAAACGCACGGCTCGGAAAGCAGATTTGTGCGACTCGGAAGTGAGGTATACAACCGAGGAGAGAGAGGGAGGTTGTACGCAAATGAGACGTAGTAGGAGGTAGGGGAGAGTAGTGCACGGGCAGTGGCACGCAAAAGGCAGCTGTGCTGCTATCTCTTGTCCAGCGATTGACAGAAGAACTAGTCGCACAGCCTTAACATAAGTTCACGTATGGATCATTCAATAAGCTGGTGAGCACTAAACTAACATGGCGGCGACATGAAATTTAAATACTTAAATGGATTTATCTCGCAACTTAATTATCCAAGCACTGTGAAACTTGGCACGATATATCTTCATACAAGTCTTAATATACTGACGTCTAATTTAATGGAATTTTATGAGAACTTAAAAATGGCGGCTGTGCAATTTTTTCATTTCTCGTGTCCTACAGTAGGTTATACCAGTAAAATGTATGAAAATAGGCTATTTAGTTCTTAACCGAACGCCTTGTTTCATATGATGAAAATAGAATAAAAATGGAATTGAGCCTTTACAAGGTGTGATATTACAAAACTGACACAATTTTCGGATTCATAACATTAATCTCCATTAACATGGCCTATTTTCCAATTTACCGCAAAATCATGCAGGCCAGGCCTGCAAATATATATATATTCTGCGGTGCAAAACGAAAATAGGTGTGTTTGACTAACTTTGCTGCGCTGAATTTAAAAATGCAGCTTAATTTCTCGTGTCACTTCGGGTTAATTGGCAATGGTGAAAAATATATTTTGATTACAATAAAAAGGGAATCGAGCCTAAACAAGATGTGATATTCTAAAACTGACAAATTTGGGATTCATAATATTAATCTCTATCAAAATTGCCTAAGATTAACTACTGAGGGGACCCGATGCGCTGACCACGCATCAACCCAATATCTGCAGGCCCAATGGCTGGGCAGCCGTCGCTTGGTAGACCTAGGCCATTCATGGGCTGTAGTGCCAGGGGTTATTATTTCATTAGATTATACTATTATTATAAAAATTACCTATTTTCTAATTTACTGCTAAATTATGCAGCCTTTCCTCCATAGAATAATCCCTCAAAATGCACAGCATCTTTTCCCTTGGTACTCTTTCGTGTGCCTTCTCTACATCTACAAAACACACACAACCGTCCATTCCTTTCAAAGCATTTCTCAGTAACTTCATGCATACTGAAAGCTGGATCCTGACATCCCCGTTGCAGTTTAAAGTCACAATGGTTTCCTTTCATCTCATTTTCAGCCAATGATCGAACTCTCCTATCGGTAATGTCTGAGTACCCTTTCCCTGGGAAACTTACCAAAGAAAAACCTCTACAACTATAATTGATGGCCAAATTTCATTTAGCAAATGTTGCTTTGCCACACTGTACTTTATTTACCATCCTCTCTACTTCCTCAACCATGATCCTCTTCCAGTCCTCCTCCTCGTCCTCCTCCTTCTGCATAGTTTCAAAATCTGCTACTTTGCCAGAAAAGGCCCAAGGAAAATCATGCAAAAGAATGGTGGAAGAAGCAGCTCTGGAGACTGGTAAAACCTGGAGTGAGGTGAAACGATTGGCTGCTGCCCTATGCTCCACCAGGAGTAACAGGAAATAAGTCAAGTAAGTCAAGTATGTGTGCTTGTAACCAGGGCTACAATTGAGAAGGAGGTGGTACTCTTCCAGCATGTGCCTGGGGTATTAATTTCTGGCAGAACTGGAAATCGAGCCAACGATTTAGGAACAGGAGTCTCAATACATACTCCTTAGTCCTGAAAATTACATCCCCACCTATTTGACAGACATTCCAATAGAGTTGTAATGATTAAATTTTAAAAAACATTCACAATTTTAAAATCTTTAAAAGCAAACTTTTATGGTTTCAGATCAATGCTACCTGGAAAACTGTACGATAGTCGAAATGTATTATACAGTACATTGAAGACAGTTGTTAAAGCACTATGAAATTATAACCTTGATAATGAATCATAAAATAACAGTATTACCTTTCAGTTTATTCAGCTGCTGGAAAATACGAAGATGGGGCATTCTTTGGCTTCGAAGGTTTAGTGACATGCACCCGATTAGATAAACCATTTGGTAGTGAAGGTGTATTTACATGAATCTGTTCACTATTTGGGGTACGTACAACCTTAACTACCGGTTTCTCTTCCAACAGCTTTGGAACACAAGCATCATTGGGGTTAGGTTGAGCCTCCACTGTCAGTTTCATTTCCAACGGCCTTAGAACACTAGCATTATTGCAGTAAGGTCCAGCCTCAACTGCCTGTTTCCTTTCATTGCCTTCGTAACACTCTGTCTGTCCATTGGCTTCAGCACTCTGGCTGGTAGGTGAACATTCTGGTACTTTCCTTGCAGAACCATTCCCCCAATTATGCGGCCTGTGTAGAAAGAAAATATACGTAAGAATTCAATGACTGAAGGTGCTATAGAACGCCAAATATGTAACAGTTCAAGGAACATTCCACCAGCCCATACAAATCATCACTATAGCTAAAATGGAGGATTTGTTGACTTACAATTTACCTACTTCAGCTTCATCACTGCAACAACATATCAGAAATGTAAGTATCCCTTCCACAAAAAACAATTTAATAGAAGCAGTGGTAGTTGTTGGGCACTAATGGTTATTACCCTTTGTACTTCCTGTGAGTGTGAGTAAAATCTGGTTTTTGCCACTTGGGTAAAAACCCTACTTGCAAATAAAGACTGAATTGATTGATTGAACTACGTTATTGTAGTGTTTGTGCTGGTGGGTGCAAATGTGACTAGCTGGGGATAAAATTCGTCAGGAAGTGGTTTTTACAAATACGAAAGAAAGGAAAAAAAAAGCACCATCCCAGAATTTGACTAAGTCTATCGTGGCCAGTAAGAATTATGAATTACCCACTGCTATATTGGATCAGAGTGATCAGTACATGATAGTTTTGTACATGAATGCTACTTAATATGTGATATTTAATAACTAAGTTAATCTGAATAGAACAAAAGAAATGCACTCACGGTTGGCATTTTTCCCTTCGAGTGCCATAATCAAGTGCCCAGAAACTACTGATGTTTGCAATTAACTATCACGTAACTTACTCTCTCAATCTACAATACATGAATGGAGGTGTAAATGTTACTAGTAAAATTTGGACTTATGAAATTGCACTATTTACAATATCTTGATCAATTCACATCGTATATTCGATTTTTATAATACATTCATAGCCCAAGTAC
Source organism: Meconema thalassinum (assembly GCA_946902985.2). NCBI lineage: Eukaryota > Metazoa > Arthropoda > Insecta > Orthoptera > Tettigoniidae > Meconema > Meconema thalassinum. The sequence goes on along the minus strand of OX336389.2, from coordinate 555,895,662 downwards.
ACACTTCATCAGCACCTGACCATAGCTCTACGGAATTTTGTTTTGGATTAAAATAAAATGTGTCTCCGTGATATGCTAATCATGTATCCTATAGAAGCCACAACTTCCATAAAGACAAACATTATGTCTGCCTGAGGAAGTTTTATGTTTGTCAAGAAAATCTTACAGACAGCTATCCTTGGAATGTTGGTTTACCAGTTCAACTCCAGTCAAACTTCGGGATGGTACCATTCTTAGGGTAAAGAATTATTTTCCAGAATGACAATAGCACTTTCACTTCCTATAAAATGTCTTTACTATTATGTATGGTACAGCTTTGCCAAAATACACTGACGAAAAAAAAATCCCAGTACGTGTGCTTATACATCTAAAAGATGACGTTGATTCAAATTTCCCACAAATCACATTAGCATGGCGCTAGTAGTGGCCCCATGACGTTGCACATCAGTTTTGCTTTAAATACTGGCTGTACTGTGCGAGAGCGTTAGTTACCTGTGAGATTGGCCGGAGTGACTGTGAGTGGGTCAAGAATGCCTTTAAGAAGACGAAGAGGTACGTATCAACAGCTCACAGCGTTTCAACGAGGCTGAGTAATAGGGCTAAGTGAAGGTGGATTTTCCTTACGCACTATTGCAGAACGACTTGGCAGGAATGTGTCCACTGTGCATGCGCGCTGGCAGCAGTGGTCACGAGAAGGTATGGTTGCAAGAAGACCGGGCTCTGGACGTCCCCGTGGCAACACCGAGTGGGTGGACCTCTGTATTCGGCGCATCGGATGGCATCTGCAGCAGCAATTCAAGTGGCCGTTGGCACCTCAGTGACGCAAAGAACTGTTCGAAATCGGTTACTTGAAGGACAGCTCCGGGCCAGACGCTCCGCGGTGTGGATTCCACTTACCCCAAACCACCGCTGTCTGCGACTTCAGTGGTGACAAGCGAGAGCTCATTGGAGGATGGAGTGGAGGTCCGTTGTATTTTCCGATGAAAGCCGTTTCTGCCTGGGTGCCAGTGATGACCGTGTGTTGATTAGAAGGCGGCCAGTTGAGGAGCGCCTGCATTCCACCTGTCTGCGACGTCGACACACTGGACCTACTGTACACTGTGCGTTCTGGTCTGAGGAGCAATTTCCTACGACAGCAGGAGCACCCTCGTGGTTATCACATGCACCCTGACTGCAGATGTGTAAGTCCGTCTGGTGATTCGACCTGTTGTGCTGTTATTCATGAACAGCATTCCCGGGTGCGTCAACGCTCGTCCCATGTCGCTGTTGTAACCCAACGTGCTCTACAGTGTCAACATGCTGCCTTGGCCTGCTCGATCCCCCGATATGTCCCCTATGGAGCACGTATGGGACATCATTGGACGACAACTCCAGCATCATCCACAACAGGCATTAACTCTCCCTGTATTGACCGACCAAGTGCAACAGTCATGGAACTATATCCCACAAGCTGACATCTGGCACCTGTACGACACAATGCATGCTCGTTTGCATGTCTGCATTCAACAGTCTGGCGATTATACAGGTTATTATTGGACCAGCATGGTACATTTGAGATGGCTTTTCTCACGCGGACATTAACCTGTTGTCTTGTATCTTTAATCAATTATATGTTACCTCGCCAAATATATTGCCGAAATTTCCGTACTTTACATTCCTTGTTTCATGGTGATGGGATTTTTTCCCGCCAGTGTATGTTCACTGAAGGTATCTTATACACGATAAATTAATTAAATTAGGAAAATTAAAACATAGATTCATGAGTAGGACAATTTGAAGTACTTGACAAAATAACAAAAAATATGAATATGGATGCTACAATATTTTTCTACAATTATTTATTTCAGACAAAAATCTATTTAAGGATTGCCTTTCATTCAATTAACACAAAGATGGGAATCCCATTATCTTGGGTGGTTAATGTTAAGTCAATGAAATCTGCCAAAAATGGAATCTAATTAAACCAGAATCCTGTTTATTTTGAATTTGTTTTTGTTCCAACCAAAATCATATGATTTCCTGAATATGACAAAAACTGTCAAACGTGGAAATGGAAGCACTCTGCCACTGTTCAGATCGGGATCATTTAAAATGAACCGTCATACAGTACAGCACAACAGCAGCTGAGCAGAATACAGCACCTTGAAATCAGCGAAGTCGCATAAGAAAATGGTATAATCATGAAGTAATGAAATAATGATCATGTGGCCTCTGGAGAGGCCAAATGCAGGTCTTTCTAGTTGACAACTGTGGGCGACCTGCGCGTCGTAATGATGAAGACGGCACATACACCCAGTCCCCGAGCCACGGGAGTTTACCCCAGGAGATTAAAATCCCTGATGGCTCGGCCGGGGATCGAACCCGGGGCACTTTGGGCCAAAGCCTAGCGCACTAACCATTTAGCCACGGAGCCAGACAATCATGAAGTTGTAATGCGGAAGTGATTGGATTACAGGAGAAAAAGAGAGACAAACAAACTGTTAGAGAAATAATGTTGCAATTTAGTTGTAGTAAAACTCACGATCTACAAAATTTTATAGAACAAGCAATGCACAGTGGGTGAATGGTTTGTTGTAGTAATGGTGACATGAGAGGGAAAGAAAAACAAAACCATAGGAAATCAATAAACGGTTATGGGAGTTGTTCATTTATGCCCATTCAAAAAATACACAAATTTCTGGGTCTATTCAACAGAGCCAGGCCAATGAACTTGCAGAAAATATTCAATAAGTCAAAAGTCAAGGCCCGCTGATGAGCCAGCTTGGTGTCCTAGGTGAAACCCCACACAAGACACGGCTTAAACCTAGAAAAATTGCTGAGTTTTAATTCACTGGCCGTGAAAGCCAATATATCATCTTTTTGAAAGCCTTCATAGGGAGGTTATGGCTGTTTGAGCTTTTAGTTCTCGCAGTGAAGAGGCGCAGGTGCGCTTCATAAATGGGAGGTAGCACGCAGTTCGCTACTCACGTGGGGGTCCGGATGGGGACATCAAGACCCCGCTGATGAGTCAGCTTTGTGTCCTAGGCGAAAGCCCATACAAGTCAGGGCTCAAACCTAGAAAAATTGCTGAGTTATAAATTAATTGTTAAAAGGCTTCAGTAAGAGATTAAAAAATTGTGTTCAATCAGGAATGTTAAGTGAGGGACATCTATAGCTCACTTGCCCTTCAGAGAGACAGGAAAGAATGAAAGCATTATTTGAAAGATTTCAGCCAAATGGTGTCAACAATGGGGACAGAACCAGTTTGTTTCATAGGGTACTTCTTACATAATCACTCTCCCTGCACAGGGAAAAATGAGTAGGTAGCAAGAAATCCAAAGAAGTCATATATTTTTAAAAGTGGCAATAAGGCAGGAAAGCCTCAAAAGCCACTAATGATACACATTTATTTATCGTATGGCTTATAGTGCTGGGAGTGTCCGAGGACATGTTCGGCTCACCAGAGGTTGTAGCTGCTTCAAGCGGACACCCATAGGGTGAGCTACAAGTTCCGTTCAATTTCAAGTAGTTCAACTTTCGCTACCAGATGTCACTGATACCTAGTGGTGAACGTTGGAATTTTGATAGGGTGTTCCAACTAAATCTAACCTAGAAATGTATCTTCACACAAGTTTAGTCTGTGGAAGGATCTTTTACATGCCATAAATCTATGACATGGGACCGCCGGCTTTACTTCCCCTCCGAAGGAAGACATACTGAAGGATTTTAACGCTCTTAAAAAATCTGATGACTTCGGCTGGGATTGAACCCACTATCTTGGGCACAGCAGTTCAGCATGCTGCCAACTACGCCACCGAAGCCAGCTAATACTCGTTGCTTCATATACCTGGGTACAAATAAAACTGACAATGATTTGGAGGTTGATTAAAAAAGGCACCGACAGCAGTGGCTACGCTGGCTAAAGCACGGCGTTAGGTCATGGGGCCAAGCTCTCTGCTGACTCTGTAGACGCGTGGGTTCGAGCCCCACCGTCGGCTGTCCTTGAAATGGTTTTCCGTGGTTTCCCATTTTCAACACCAGGCAAATGCTGGGACAGTACCTTCTGACAGGCCACGGCCGCTTCCTTCCACATCCTTGCCCACTTTCATCCATTCATCTCATCTCTCATTCCGACGCGCAGGTCGCCCACGGGCGTCGACTAGAAAGACCTGCACTCGGCCTCTCAGGAGGCTACACGAAAAAAAAAAAGGCTTGGATGACAGCTGCATTGATGGAGGAAGGATTCAATAATTTCAATGCCAGGTTGAAGAGAGAAAATCACCATACTCTGCACTTTCTCAACAAAGCTACATGCCAAACCCTTATTAATTTATCCAGCTTGGTTTCTGCCTAACATGAGCAGTATAACTCAGTCCATGGATCAAGATGTGATTTATGCACTCAAATGGCATTACAGAAGGTAAGTCTTGCAGGCAATAATTGCTAAAATGGGCACTGCAAATAGCATACGGGACATTGTGAAATACATTTCTGTGCTAGATGCTGTAAAGTGGGTTCAGGCCACAGAACTGAAAATAAAATAGGAGACAACCATGAAGTGCTACAGAAAGGCAACATTTCTCCCCCATCCTGTACAACATACAGGATGAACTGCAAGTCGCAACAAATCTCAGCTCGAAAAGAAAGTTTGATACAGATGCTATACAGAACATCAATGGAGAGAGTGGTGTTTCTTCACACCAGACAGTAGAGTCTGTGATTGAAATCATAATTGATGAACAAGATGAAAATTAAGTTAATAACCAAGACAATGAAGATGAGCAGGAAACATCTCAAACTTTAATGAAGCTCTTCGGAATATCCTGAAACTACAAATATTTGCAGCTAATATAAATATGAACGAACTGCAAAATCATTTGTGCAGGGCAAAGAATCTATGAAGTGCCACTGAGTGCAACAGTAAGCAGGTGAAACTGACAGATGTTTGGAGCTACCACCAAAATTGAATGCAGTGAAATATAACTATACAAAATTAGTGTTACTAGTACCAGTACTGTAGTTACCCTCAGGGGAGCCTGTCAACCCCTAGAGGGCGCGTTCCCAGGTGGCGGATAGGGAGACTACAGAAATAAGGTCAGGTTGAGACACCCCAGAAAAGGAACCCACAGACCAACGGTCACTTCCTGGCAAGATGTTACGGCTGGTGGTGGGTTATGACACCCTCGAGATTAGGCAACCGTCTGTGTATGACAGTGAGGCAGCTTGTGAGAAAGTCCTTAGAGATAGGAGAAGAGTAGAAGAGAGGAGAGTAGATGAAAACCTTGGCAGAGGAGGTGGTTAACATTGTGTAGCCCAGGATGGTGCAAGTAGTGCATGGACAGGTGAAAGGACTGGACCAAGTTTGTGTGGCATGAGTAATTTGGTGTTGGGTGAGATCGGCCGGCTAGCCTGCCAAGGTGAAAGCCCTGATGAGTGATTTATAGTATGAGGTTAGAACATCAAGGGTGGAGCAGATAGGTTGCCCCAAAGGACAAGGCTGTAGGGAACAAAGGGTTTGGCATGGTAGGGATTCGAAACTTTCAAAATGTATATACGGTATTGTTGGTGATTGGTGGGATTGAAGTGGATGGATAACTCGATGGCGTTATTGAAGAGGAAGAGGTCAACCAGCCTCAAGGAAGGTGTTGGAGAAGGGGAGTTGAGGAAAGAGTGGAGAAAATGTAATTGATAAACCTACATTTCTGGCGAGAAAATCCCTCTCGAGTTTCTCCATAAAGAGCCTGTGTAACAGATCTGGAGGTACAGTTGGTTATGGAAGCTAAAGATGTAGCAGCTAAGAATGACGTATGCCAGTTGGAGGAGGAATGCAAAGGGTTAGGGTAGAATGATAAGCTGATCAAGGTCATTGGTATCCTTGACGAACTGAGGCAGGGATTGAACCCAGGGTTGTTTGTTCTTACTGTAAATTCAGTTTAGAAGCTTGGAAAATCTTTGCCAACAGCCTCATGTACATGTACGTGTGCTGAAATCGTCTGACGACCTGTGTTTCTGTGGTGATTGTAATAGAGTGTGTAACTGTATAGGGGCTAGGTTTGGGTTAGGTACCAGAGGACTTGAATAAAGTACTGGCACTTGTCTGGAGGGAGTGTGGACAAATCTGGGGAAAACCACTCTCAGGATGAATCCTGCCAGTGATGGAATTCAAACCTTCCATCTCCCCCTTGCAATTGTGGTGCATGACTGAACACGCACAGTTACACCATGGGTAACAGCTAGGCAACACCTTCCATATAAACTGTCAGGTGTGAGAGATGCCTCTTGTATTGTGGTATGTATATGCTCCTTTCATTGGTCCTGTTGTCCCTATGTTAGAGAATTCAATACTGACATGACATGACATGACATGACATGATCATAAACTTAACATTTGAAATGTACTTACTGTGGACCATGGGCAGCATTCCACCACTGTGGTTGCAGTGAATTCCAACATGGATTATGCGTTAACTGCAAAACAACGAAGGTGCATATATTAGCATTTCTCAATAATTATTTTACTATTGCTTGAAAATCAATTTTACTGATGGTTACTTGATCATCTAGCTAGATCTAAAAAAATTACACCAAGTCATCCAGGTAATTACACAAATACAGTGACAATATGGAATGAGAAATGTATTCTACAGTGCAGGACAAGAAAAAAATGTCTGTCTGATAACCGTATGTATCGTGAGTAAAAATTAGAAAATTAATTGACTAACAATTTTCTACACACGTTTGATTCAGTGACAGTTTAAAGCTCATGTGTGAAGCCCCACACTTTTATTTCATTGGTGAATCATCAGGAATATACCTTTCTCAATTCTACTTGGCACCTGAGAAAGAAAAGAATCTAGGTGGAACACAGAGAGAGAGAAGTTAGTTATTACTGTTCTAAGGGGGTGGAACAGCAAGGTCATCTGCCTAGAGAGAGAGTTTGTGGTGAGGAAGTTTGTAGTTTTATGTGACAATCTCGCGATCATGAGCCATGGGAGGGTTGGCAAGGAGGGAATGCATTTGCAAATAGGCGGGACATGTGCTGAGGTAAAGAGGTGACTCACTCCTAAACTTGCTACAAGATAAGCATAGAGACCTTATAAATTTGAAGGTATTAATACAAGAATTATGAAATTGTAGAATTGAGGGGTTCGGGTGTAAACAACGGTAAGTAACAAATCACTCATATAGGTTTGATCGCCTTTTTTCTTACATACCATTGTGTACATGCAGCAAAGCCGTAGTTATCACAGATATAAACATTCACCATGTTGCAGTCTTTTGTCACTTTTGGTTACTGCGAGAGAAACACAAGGAGAAACTGACAGGGACTCTTGAAACTAAAAAGAATTTGTGAGAGAAAGAAGAAGTGGAATCTAAATGGGGGATACCGAGAACAACCATCAATGAAGTTGCAGATGAAACATTGGGGAAGATAAAATATACGAAGATATCAGAATGGTTTGATGAGGAATGCTTAGCTCTAATCCAAGAGAGGAATTAAGCTAGGAAAAGAATGATTTTAAGGAGAATAAGACAAATAATGAAAGAGTACAAAGATCATCAAAGAAGTGCAGATAGGACATGCAGATCTAAGAAAATACTTTTTGAGAGAAAAAGAATCGAAGAATTCGATGAAATAAAAATTAAATATGAAAGTACTATGAGAGAACAAAAGAGCTCAAGAGATGGTGTCAACCAAGAGCTGTTTACTTTAAGGATAAGGATGGAAATCTTATCGGAGAAAGAAACAAAATGCTAGAAAGATGGCAGGAGTACTCCTATGAGTTACTCTGTGGAAATAACGAGGATGAGAGAGAAAAGGAAAACATGAATGAGGATGTGGAAGAAAGGTAGTAGAACAATCAGACTTAGAAGAAGTCAGGATCACAATCGAAGCATTAAATAACAATAAAACTGCAGGAGAAGATGGAATAGAGACGGAGTTGCTAAGATATTGGGGAGAAAGAATAGAGAAGGCTGTTCATGAACAAATAAATGAGGTTTGTACAAAGGAAGAAATGCCTAAGGATTAAACAGTGAGCATAATTTGTCCAATACATAATAAAGGAGATCAGGCAGTTTGTGGAAATTACTGTGGATCACTACATTAGATGGAACTTATAAAGTTTTTGGCAAGATATTAGCATCACGACTGGAGCACTGGATGCACAGGATACTCAGGGATTACCAAGCAGACCATACGAAACATCGCTCTACAATGGACCAGATTCTTATATTACGACAAGTACTAGAGAAGTTTTATGAGTATAACAAACAGCTCCATCAGCTGTATGTAGATTTTAAACAGGCATATGACAGTCTAGACAGGAGTAAGATGTAAAAAATAATGAGAGAGTTGGAATCCCAAGGAAATTGGTTACATTGACAATTAAAATGACCAATACATCAACAGTATGCAAGTTCAGAATTGAATAGGACCTGTCAGAAACGTTTGTTGTCAAGAGGGGACTAAGACAAGGAGATGTGCTTTCCACGCTGCTTTTCAATAAAGCACTGGAGAAAGTAATTCGCCAATTACCCATCAATCTCGGGTGAACCATACTTACCAGATTAGTAGAAGTACAGATTAGCATATGCTGACAATGTGGCTATTATCGCAAGGAATGAAAAAGCTCTTGAAGAAAGCTATGGCTTGTTGACAGGGCAAGCACAGGACCTAGGATTGGAAGTGAACATAAGTAAAACTAAATATATGAAAACGGGAGATGTTGAGGGAGTAGAAAGAGAAACCATTGTAAGATTACATAGAAAGGAATATCGAAGAATTGAAGCATTCAAATATCTAGGATCAATGATAACAGCTGACAAAACTTAAGTGGAAATCTAGGAAAGGATAACAAGTGGGAACCGATGCTTTCACACCTTGCATAATATGTTGAAATCCAGGAACGACAGTAGGAATTTAAAGATAAAAATATACACAACAGCACTAAGGCCTATAATTATGTATGGCTCAGAATGCTGGGTGATGACCACCAGAGAAGAACATTGCCTGTTATGGTGGGAAAGGAAGGTCTAGAGAAAGATATTTGGAGCAGTAAGAGATCAGATAATAAATACAGATTACAAATGTATTCAGATGAACAGTGTCGGTCGAGTAGTTACGGACAATACAAGATTTTTGGTTGTGCAGGAACACGTGTTCGAACCGAGTCCGGTATAAACATTTGCGCTGCCACGCTATATGGAAAGTGTGAGGGAAAATTAGGAGTGTTCTATTTAATTATTTTCATGTAAAGTGTGTAATAATTAAGGCCACGTATTGTGATGGCCCATTCTAATAGTGATAAGGATGTGGTGATGAAGCCGAAATTCAACGAGAAGGTCAGGAATGGAGATCTTCAATTGGCAGCTGTAATGTAGGTGTAAATATCATCATGGGGTGAACCTTCATCACAAGCCATGTCCTGAAACCAGATGAGTATTGTTAATATTACTGAAGTGTCGTAACAATGTGTGATGCAGAGAGAATAATTTGTTTTAGCTAACTCAGGTGTTGAATTTTAACTCGGGTGTAAAAGGAGGATGGGAGGTAATATGATTTGTGTTGAAAGGGTTAACTGGATATTTTTAATTGCGTTTTATGCCTTTCGTATAATGCTGTTTCAGTTAGGAATGTACACGGGTAACATAATTGCCCATAAACCTGACAATAATAATAATCGTTAATGTCACGATGAAATAAAAATAAGGATAATAATAATTAGGACATTAGAGAAGATCCTGAAGTTTAGGAAGAATAAATCATTATAATTTAATTAATTAACATTGGAATGCATAATGATATGATATTACGGTGATTAGAGTTTTACCCGAGGGTGAGAAGCACATTTATGATTTGAATTTTGATCGTCTCGTCATTCAGACAGACATCGGAGAAGCTAAATAGCTGTGGAGTATGCAACAGGTGGGAACGTATGTTCTACCAGTATACTTGGATCAGCGAAGCAGGTATTAAGGTAGGTCGAACCGTCCAGAGGGGCTTGGTCAAAGTGTCATATTATGTTGTTTATGTGTGTGTGTGTGTGTGTGTGCGCGCTGAGTTTTCCCATTTTTTATTGGAGGTATATGCCAGGATGGATTCCTGAGGTTTGTTAGAAACTTGAGTTCGGACCCATGTGAGGCCAGCTCCGAGACAAAATTGTGTTCCAGGAGATGGATCCCGAGGTTTTCGAGGGGGGAGTTTTGAAACCAGGAATAAGTGTATATATTGTAAACACTATCACACATACTTGTAGACATATATTTAATAGCCTAAGTGTAAGGGAACTGATGATGATCGCTTGACGATCAACACTCATCATCAAAGTGTATAAATTAATCTAATGTTTTTTTATTGGATTGGGGAACTACCCATTACAATTGGGTACAATCGTGTTGGCCGACCGAAAAACATCAAAAACTAAGGCAACACTGAACAAGATGTTCAGTAGAGAACATATAGCCTACATTCTCCTAAATGCATGGCTATAGTTTTAACTCTTTGTCCTTTTCAAGTAGAATAATTGAATGTTGGTTGTAGTAGCTTGTTGAAATACAACGTCCTATACAGATATTAAACGTTGATTGATTGAATCCTCGCCTGAATTATATGCACACACTAATACAGCCATCAATATAACACAGGTTATCAGACAAAAATTCAACACTCACCCAAGTACATGGGGCTGAATGACCATGATGTCCATGCATCTCAAATGAAACAACAACAACAACAACAACAACTTCCTACCCAAATCCTTCCTCGTATAAACGTACACACACTAGTAAGCCTACAGACATCACAGTGACACAGGTTATCAGACAACTTCTACACACACCCAAGTAAACGGGGCTACAAGACCATGATGCCGCAAAACCCCCAAAGAATCAACAACAAAAACAAACAACAATAGTCTCTACCGCGGATCAAGGTCAACAAATATTAATCGCTGTATTCGAATGTTGAAATATGTGGTGTTATAAGTATACCGTATATATAATATTTTTGATCGCAAATACACACTACAGTTAACATTATAACGTGTGAGAAGTTATAAATCAATAAATACCAAAAAGAACGAAGTAAAGAAATTTGAACCTGCAGGGATTTGATCCCAGAACCCCCTGACTATGAGCCCCAGTGGCTATCATTATGCCACGGATGAGCTACGATAATACTTGATAAACAACTGGTTTAGTATAACTATCATATTTTGTGTTGAAATCAACGATTTAATTAGAGTTTTCTGGCGTTTCTATAAACCATTTGACACTAAATAAGCATTATTTTGTTCAGTACATTCCTAAAAGGATATAAACTTAGGAAGTTACGGAAATATATGTATTAAAGAGCAAAAATAGCGGTCATATTGACAACGGAACGGCACGGACCGACAACGATATGGCACGGTAAGGCTGACCTGTTAGTCACTTCTAAGTTACACATTCTATTATAATACGCTAATATCCTGCCGGTCACCTCTTTAAGGACAGATTAAACCTCAGTGTGTACGATAAGCTGAATTGTTGAGGCCTGGCTTTGTTGAAACATAAGTTACGATTGGGCTATAATACTTGCATGATTCATATATCCACCACCTTGAAACTATTTGGCTGATGACATTGTAGTTTGAGTAAAAGACACTTCCCACATTAAAGTATATTGTTGCAATATGTGGTAGAGATCGGATGATAGGTTATTCGTAATTTGATATAAGCTCAGATCATTTGCGTGGGCGCCATTTCTTTTTTGTTACGATGGAGGCGATACACAACATGACACTGAGTTGTCCCTTGCTAGTGCTACCTCAGTACCAAACTTCGTTCAATTCGGTTTTACCATGTTTGAATTGATAGGTGGAATAGATTTGTACACATACATGGCCACCATCTACAAACTATTGGGATGATGACCTTGTAGTTTGGTCAAACGACGCTTCTCACATAAAGGTATTGAACCCTTAATATAAGAGCACCATATATTAATGTTTCATTATTTTAATGTGTGCTGTTGAAAATTATTGTATGTCTTGCTAAAACTCTGTCTGGTTTCGCAATGTCAGATACCTTGTTAGAGACACGAAGTCGAAAGGCTTAGGACCAACATTCCTAAGAACAAGGGAAGAGGATTGGAGATGGAAATTATGGCTGGACGAAGTACGGGAAGATGCACCGTTACTTATGGGTTCATCGGACGGTAGCGCTAGGTGACGCTATGATTCAGAGCAGAAATATGATATTGTCTACCAACGACTGACAGAGATGGCTATTGGATTTTATGAAACAGAGATACTGTGCGAATACGCCTTGTAGAAGGTTCCAGAAAAAAAAAAGCGGCAAAACTACGATTGAACCAGCGTATGGGAACGAGTGACGCTTCACGCAGCGGAAAGTTAGCATCACAGCGGATTGATCAGATTTGGAGGGAATCTAATTGCTGATTAATCTGCGATCAAATTTGTTTTTGATGAACAGAATCTTGCACTTCTTTTCAGAGTTGGCATGTTTAAAACAACATGTTTTAAACAGCATGTTTAAAACTGTTTAAAACAATGCATATTGTTTAAAATTAGTTTTAAACTCAATGCTTTCAAACAACCGTCTAAAATATGTTTCTTTAGAAGAATTTTCTTTGTTTCCATATTTTTAATTAATCATTTAGCAATACAGTGGAGTACAGTGGTCTTCTCTGCCTCCTGCTGAAGGTTTTACGTAATAATATAAAGTTTATAGAGTGATTTTGTAATGGTTTTGATGTCCTTGTTAAACATTTTTGCAAGCGAACATCCATCAGAAAATATAGGGATGTATTTAAAATATTATAAATCCAAATGTCACTGCCACTTTGTCTTTATTCAACAGGTTTCTTGTTGAGTTCACGAAAAACACAAACTAGTTTGGCAGCCTTCTCAGTCCCTAACCTATTCCTGACTTTGCTATGCACAAACCCAAAAGTGGAGAAAAGACGTTCTATCCCAGCTGATGAAGCAACTGCACTATGCAGCTGATGTGCTAGGCCTGAAGGTGTGTGATGAATGTTATTCTGCAGTGCCACCCGCCATGTCAGGGGTTTAATTTCTTTTAGTATTGCAGGACCAAACAGGTATTCCTTGAAGGGTGAACATTTTGCTTTGTACTTAATTAGGTCAGGCATTGCATCTGGGTGGTAAGCTTCAACATACTCCATAGCAGAATGATATTGTTCTTCACTCAGTCTCTGTCCTTGATAGCGTGGATCCATGAGATTGGCAAGGAGATGGGTATCAGTTACAGCGGTGTTAAATCGTTTCATGAATTTCTTTAAGTCATTGGGATTGTTTTCATTTTTTTTTTTAATTGAGCAGGTCAAGACAAACCTCGACTGCTTCCCCAATGGTACAGTCATCACGCTGAATCTTATCTAATGAGACTGATGCAGTCTTAAGTTTTTTGAGATAGTCTTGAACATTTTGTTTCATATTGATATCATTTACCTTTGCACTTATAATTGGTTCAATGGCACTTCGATTTTTAGTGCAGACTTTGACAATACTGTAATATGCCAGTTACCCAAATAGGACTCTATAGAGTCTGCTAAAGAATTCCAGCGTACATCCGTAGGAAGAGCAAGAGCTGTTCCGCCAGCCTGTTTGTACTTGGCTGCTGCAAAGTGAGTGTTCCAGAAGTACCAGTATTTAATAATTTGTTTAACATGTTCTGTAATGCCAACCACCTCCAAGTCATGTGCTACCAGATTAAACAGGTCAGCTGAACAACCATAAGTTATCACTTCTTTGATATCTTATTTTGCCAATTCATCCCTCATTCTCCCCATATTGGCAGCATTGTCATTGACAGAACTTCGAACATGGCAGCCAAAATTCCCAGCTGGTAACTAAATTTCCCTGCTGGCTGAGTTTCAGTTGTAAACATTGGTTTATTACTTACCATACAACTCTGGTCAAGATGATCTCTAAAGTATTTATATTTAAGTATTAAAAGTACAGCATTTTATTACACTGTTTAAAACATGTTCAGAAAAAACTGTTTAAAACAAAAAAACCTGTTTTAATGGTTTTTTTTTTTTAAACTGCTATTTTGCCAACCCTGCTTCTTTTTCATAAGAGGTTTGGATGTAATTCGCATGTCTGTAGATCGACTGCCTTAGAAATTAGCTAAGGAGCGTGTCCCCACTCCTCACAAATTGCCAATTTATAAGGAGCGTTCAAAAAGTAACGAGTCGGAGGCATAATTACAGAAACCAGTAACTGTATGTTAGAAGTATTGGCCCTGGCTGTTGAGGCACTTGTCCCACTGTGACACGATGCGGTGAATGGCTGTCTCATAAAATTCCCTGGGCTGCGATGTGAACCAGTTCCGCACGTACAGCTGGACGTCGGCATCCGAGGTGAATCGTTGGCCCTGCAGAGCCCTTTCAGGGGACCAAACATGGCATAAACACAGGGAGAGAGGTCCGGACTGTATGGAGGGTGGCCGAGAACCTCCCATTTGAATTTCCACAGGAGTGCCGTGACTGTGCTGGCCGTATGAGGTCGTGCATTGTCGTGGAGCAGAATGACCCCACGGATGAGATTGCCTGGTCGTTTTGTTTTGATCGCTTGGCAAAGGGTGGTCAAGGTTTGCGAGTAACGCTGGGTATTCACTGTTGTCCCGTGCGGCATAAAGTGTATCAGAAGGACGCCATCTTGGTCAAAGAAAAACGTCAGCATTACCTATCCTGCACTCGTGTGGATGGCCTTGCCTTTTTTGGGTGGTGGTGACCCTGGATGCTTCCACTGGAGGCTTTGTCGTTTGGATTCTGGTTCGAAGTGATGACACCATGACTCATCTCCAGCCACCACTCGTGCCAGGAACCCATTCCCTTCCCTCGCATAGAGCTGCAGATGACCAAGACAGTGGCCCATCGACATGCTTCCTGGTGTGGTTGAAGACTGTGGGGGCACCCATTGGGTACACACTTTGCGCAAGTGCAGTCGTTCCTTCATGATGATGTGCACACTTCCGACGCTCAATTCGACCATGGCGGCCATGGTGTTCACTGTCACTCGGCGGTCCTGGGTAATTAGTGCATCAACCAGCTGGACGTTGTCATCGGTAATGCACAGGGGTGCCCCAGACCGGGCATCACCAGCTAACGACACCTGTCCTTCCCTGAAGCTCTTGTGCCACGCCTTGACCCTTGCAAGGGACATGCAGTGTTAGCCGTACACTTGTGACATTCGGCGATGAATGTCCGTTCCCCCTACTCCTTCCGCCGTCAGAAACCGAACAACACCTCTTTGCTCTTCGGTTGACGCCTCCATGTCACTGTTTGCAATGCGACTGGCAGCGTTGGACGATTGATGCATGCTGCTGCTCGCTTTGTATCGTCACGTGACGTGCACACGTGCCTTCTAGCGACGGGCTGTGACCTTTCACGCTCTGGTCGGAACCACACCTCGTTACACACGCCACGATTAGTCGATGTCGTCACCGGTTTGCGCATTCCAGCCTCCGGCTCGTCAATTTTTGAACGCACCTTATAATATAAATAGTGGTCTTGAACCTGTAAAGTTAACTCATATTCGGCATGTCGTAGGACACTGACAACTCTTATTCTGTGTGTCCGAGGACACTGACGTGCACTATTATTTCTGCGTGTCAAAGGACACTGTTGAACTTATAAATTTCACGTTTCAGGATGTCAGGACTCGTAAAATTTAGGGAGTCACAAGACACAAAATTTGTACTTTAAATAATGGCATGGCGGATGACCAGCGGAATTATGTCTAGTTGGACATCAGTTAAATTGTGTGTGTGATATTTAGATAGCTACCAGACTATATTAGTTAGGGAAAGTCATCGAATTGCTACGGACAATTGAGCGAATTGAGTAACTCTTTATAGCAATTAGCCAGCTAATTTGTGCGTGTGATATAATTTAGATAACTTGCACGATTTTCTTTCAAGCAGCAAAGGTCAACATGAAGACAGGAGCTATCCGAATTGAAGGAAGGATGTCATATTCCAGTACCTAGATGTCGTTCACGATGGTGTGAATATCTCAGTAGAGGGCATGGCGGATGACATCAGCTGAATGTATGCAGAAAGGCTGAGTACAACATTATGAATTTATTAATTTTGGTCGTGTCCAGATTGGTAAATGGGAACAGTATATATATTTATTTTGTGTGTTTTTATCTTAGATTCTTGTGTTAACGTAATTTACCGACTTATCTTTTAATTAGGGGCGTGGTGGCGCAGCGGTCAAGCTGTATGCCTCTCACCAAGGAGGACCGGGTTCGATTCCCGGTCAAGGCATGTGAGATTTTCGGTGTGAAATGCCATGTCCTGTGGTTCGGATTCCACGTAAAACGGAGGTCCCGTGGCTTATGATCGCGAGATTAACGGTCACGTTAAACTACAAGCTTCCTTTATCTTTTAATTTTGGGGAACTCATCGTGACTATTGTGTAAATATTGTGTAATTTTTACTTTTGATTGAAGTAGACATGGAGTACATGTACACCGTTGGGTACAGGAGTGTTTGTATTTGATATTTCATTCAACATGAACATGAACAATGGTTTTAGCAAAAAGTGGATCTTTATTAACGTAAATTTAACGGCAGATATTGGGGGATTTAGTGATTTTATTTTGCTGATTTATAATCAAACAGGCCATTTGATAATTATGCCATGTTGCATTTTATATTTACGGAGAGCCGTCTGCTCTTTGAGTAAGATTTTATTTTGATCACAGATTTGAAGAGGTGTTCTTGAACACCATATTTTTATTAGTCTTCGACTTGACGTGATATTGTATGGAATTTGAGTATTATCGAGTCCAGGTATTGTGTTATGGTGTCCATGTGTGAATTTGATTAAGCGCCGGAGTTGCCCTAGGTCAATCTCTGTATGCTGGAAATATAGTATGTCGGCAGACGTGCTCCAAGGAGACGCTGTGCGAATTCGACGAGTCTTGAAATTCCTGGGTGAATTATTGAGACAATAAGGTATTTTAGTGACACATGATTTTAGGTAGCTAAGTCTACGATCGTCGGTCTTGGAAAGCTGGGAGCTATTCTGAGGCATATTGGTATTTTTGAAACACACCTGGGACTTGGACAAGTTGAAGTGAGGGGTATTCCACTATGCACGCACATCAGAGAAAACGACTTGTGGTAATTAGAATGTCAGGCAACGTTGGACTGTGGCCTTTAATATTTAATGAGATAAGCCTGTTTGGTTAGAAATTAATTGATATTTAATTGGGGTGCTATACATGCTAAATCCACAATTCAAGGGGTGTGTTGATATGATTTCATGCTTGTATTTTGATTTCAGCCTGTTGCATTTATTTGAGTATTTCTTGTAAATTTGCATACTCTTGTATGCGTGTGTGTGTATATACTGTAAAGTGACAATCGGTCAGCCAGTGTGTTTATTTTTGTGTAGTCACGATAGTGTTTCTATAGCTTTGTATAAGACCTGTTTAGGCATTTATTCTTGCGTGCCATGTGCACTTGTATATGACTTCAGTTGTGGAAGTTTTGTAATATAATTTCATAAGGGTAGGGTAGTCTGTATTATTTGTATTCTAGTCGAGCCAGTTAATTAGTTCCCAGGAGCCAGGTCTAGATACGCAAAAGACGCAACTTGCTGAGTGTATCAAATGGAAGCGAATTGGCGTATAAATGTACTCATGTTCTTCGGCATTCAACTACCATACACGCGCACACACACATAAATGTGGAGATGATGGACTTGATCCATTGTGTCTATTTCAGTATATTTTATGCTGAGTGTTTAATTGATATTTTGCATTTTATTCACGAGGGTGAAAAATTTGGGAGGTGTTTATTTGTGTTTGATTTGATCAGTTTATTAAAATTGTTTTATTTTATATCGGTTTCACATCATTTCTAGTTTAATTACCCGTATGTCATCTTGATGAAATAGAAGCAAAATATATTTTACAACTAGCAACTTGAACAAGGACTGAGCGCGACTATGAAATAGAGTCTTGTCATATGCTTCTTTCAAGGGCACAGTATATCGTTGCAAAATTTGGATGAGATCAGATGATTAGGTTAGTTGTAGTTCGATTTAAGCATTGAACATTTGGGTGGCCGCCATTAGGTTTCCGTCAAGATGGCGGCGATATAAAACATGACACTGAGGTGCCCTTTGCTAGTGCTACCTCGGTACCGAATTTCGTTCAATTCGGTTTCACCGTGTTTGAATTGATAGGGGGAGGGCTGACATGCCGAGTACACAAACATACACACACATACACACTCACAGAGACACACAATTTTTGGTCCTCTGTTGATCTCATAAGTCTAATTTCATTTTTTGCAAAAATCGAAAGTAGGCTAAAAATGGCTTCCCACACGATCATGTAACATTTTGTATTATTGCTGAATAACTCTGCTTATCTGAAATTTGTTGTTGGTAGAACTTAAGTATTTTTTCTTAGTAGAAGTTTAGTATTTAGTTGTATGTAGAAGGTTAGTATTTTTGTTAGTAGAATTGCTCTATTACTTTATTCTGGAAGGGAGTAGCAGCCTTTCAGAATAAATCAATACTTTACTTGTCTTATAGATGGTTAAGATGTTGATAACCTTAGCCAAGTTCTGCTGCACGGCTGAAGGCAACGGGAAACTACAGCCGTAATGCTAATCCCGAGGATATGCATCTCTCAATGCATAATTACATGTGATGATGGCCTTCACTCTTGTAAAATTCCAATCCAGAGGTAAACTAGCCCCCCGTTCGGATCTCCAGATGGGGATTACTCGAGAGGGGGTTAACATCACAGACGTGGCAAAGAGGAAATCTGACATTCTACGGATCGGAGCGTGGAATGTTAAAAGTCTGCTAGGCGGTGGTAGGTTAGAAAACTTAAGACAGGGAAATGGATAGGCTGAGGTTGGATTTGGTTGGGATTAGCGAAATGCGCTGGCAAGAAGAACAGGGCTTTCGGTCAGGAGACTATACGATCATTAGCACTAAATCAAACAACGGCAAACCGGGGGTAGGTAGGCCTCATATTAAGTCGGAAACTTTGACAGCGGGTGGAATATTATTAGCAATATAGTGAACGGATTATTATGGCTAAAATCAATACAAAACCAATGTGCACCACAGTGGTACAAGTCTATATGCCTACCAGTCAAGCTGATGATGTTGAAAAGTTCTACGAAGAAATAGATGAAATTCTGAGGTATGTCAAGGGTGATGAAAATGTTATAGTAATGGGAGATTGGAATGCTGTGGTAGGAAAAGGAAGAGAAGGGAAGATAGTAGGAGATTTCAGATTAGGTGAAAGGAATGATCGAGGAAGCAGGCTGATGGAATTCTGCACCGAGCATGAGTTGGTCATAGCTAACACGTTATTTAATAACCACAATAGAAGAATATACACATGGATGAGACCACGAGATACAGGGCGTTATCAAATCGATTTCATTATGGTCATGCAGAGATTCCGAAACCAGATTTTGGATTGATGATGATGATGATAATTGTGATTTTAAGGGGCCTAACATCTAGGTTATCGGCCCGTAATGGTTGGGGTGATAGCGAAAATGTCAATGAATTGGAAACCAGAACGAAAATTAAGAGAGAAGGAACATACTTACAAAAAGGAACCCAGATTGAAACTTTTCAGAAAATGGAGAGCGATAATACTTACAAAAGGGAATTTAGAACGAAAATACTAACAAAAGGAATAGATTGAAAAATACACACAAAATGTAGGTTAAGTCCAAAATACGCACAAAATGCAATGTACAGTCGAAATACTTACAAAATGCAAGAAAATTCAAAATACTTACAAAATGCAAATGAGATGGAAAATACATACAAAATGCAATTGAAGGTCAAAATACTTACAAAATGTAATTGAAATTGAAAATACACAATGCAAATTGGATTGAAAAATGCACATTTCAGATTCCAAATAATCACAAAGTGCAATCGATATTCAAAATACTTACAAAATGCAATTGAAATTGAAAATGCTTACAAAATGTATGGTAGATTCAAACTACTCAATTGGATGGACAATACTTACAAAATGCAATTTAGATTGAAAATACTTACAAAATGTAATTTAGATTCAAAATACCCACAAAATGCAATTGAGAATCAAAATACTTGCAAAATGCGCACCCTACAAAATGCAATTTAGAGTGAAAATACTTGCAAAAAGAGGTTTAGGTTGAAAATACAAAATGCAATTGAAATTCAAAATACTCACAAAAGTCCCAGCCCCTATATTGAAATACTTAATAAAAAGCAATTTAGATTGTCAATCCTTACAAAATGCAACGGAGATTGAAAACACCTACAAAATGGAGTGTAGATGAAAAAGAAAATATCGCTAATTGGAATTTAGCTTCACGGGGGTCCAATTAACAAAAACAGTGCTGGAATCTTAAAGAGCAAAGGAAATATAATGAAAAGAAAACAAGAGGTCAGACCCCTCAAAGAAGGAGGGATCAGGAAAGATGAGAAAAGGGCCAATGAAGGCGAGATAGGAAGAGACTCCGTAGGCCCTGGATACCCTAATACCGTCGGGGTCAGAAGAGAACAAGAGTTGACCAAGAAAGGTCGCGGAGAGGAGCTCTGCACAAGTAAGTGGAAGAAATTCCGGACTCAGCTGGGGTCCTTTGGTCGCCAACCCACGTCCCACAAGTTGTGAGCCCCTGGGTTGGGGGGAGGAGGGAGGGAGGGAAAGCTGAGGACCAAGATGAATGGAGGCAGGTGATTAAGGAGGCAAAGGACCTACATGATCTGTAATGTCGACCAGCAAGCATGGGGAAAGAAATAGTCGAGGAGCAGAAAAGCCAATGCAGCGAGTTCTCAGTTGCAATCTACAGTATGCTGCAAGAAAGAAGTTGGTGCAGCGACGGTACTCTCCCTACATCGCTCAGTATTTAGACCGACCTTGCTGTATGGAAGTGAGAGCAGGGTACATTCAGGATATCTGTTACATAAGCTAGAGGTAACTGAAATGAGGGTAGCAAAAATGATTGCTGGAACAAACAGATGGGAACAATGACAGGAACTTACTGCTAATGACGAGATAATGTCAGAGTTAGAAATGAATACGATAGATGAAGCTGTTCGTATTAGCCAACTTAAGATGGTGGGGTCATGGGAAGAGAATGGGGGAGGAGAGATTACTTTAGAGGTTAATGATTTCGGCTCTAGATGGTGAGAGAAAGAAAGCTAGACCTAGAAGGTGATGGTTAGATTCAATGTTGAGCGATATTGGAATATTAGAAGCCATTTTCAGTGTTGCCTATGTAATCTACACACATCAAAGAAAAGTTTTGAATATTGTGATTTAGTGACTTGTTTGTTTTGCTATGAATGTGCATGTAATCACATTATACACAATTTCGGGTACATACACCCATTATATTGGGTGGGGAGTAACAAATTATAGCCTCCTATTGTATGAAAAGTGTTTTATTAAGTAGGCCTATATAAATAATTTATGTATATATATCTGAAGCCTCCGTGGCTTAGGCGGCAGCACGCCGGCCTCTCACCGCTGGATCCGTGGTTCAAATCCCGGTCACTCCATGTGAGATCTGTGCTGGACAAAACGGAGGCAGACAGGTTTTTCTCCGGGTACTCCGGTTTTCCCTGTCAAAATTTCATTCCAGCAACACTCTCCACTATCATTTCATTTCATCTGTCATTCATTTAATCATTGCCCCAGAGGAGTGCGTCAGGCCTCGGCAGCCGGCACAGTTAATATCCTCGCCGCTAGATGGGGGCTTCATTCATTCCATTCCTGACCCGGTCGGAGACTGGAAGCAGGCTGTGGATTTTTCATGTATATATATCTGGCACTAGGAAATTAATTGTTACTTCCCGCAATCTAATTTGGTACAATTGTGTTGACCAAATTCAAAGTGAGAGGTATAGAACCAGAGGAGGATGCAGTGCCAACTGCTAATAGGGGATCATGAGGAGACTTGTTAGCAAATGGAGGCTTGCAGACTAAACTGGATGTTGAATAGCAAAATCTCAAATAAAAACTTATATATGTATTCAAAAGTTTTTAAATACGAAGTTCGTCGTATTATAAAGGTTTTGTGGTCATTATAGATCTTTTCCCTGTATGTGAATATGCATATTTCTTGTGTTTCCTTCCTACTGGCATAACCTTCATTTTTAAAATGCTAACCTTCATACCATATTCCCCACATTTCAGTTCAAGTTCTAACATGCTGGCTTGTACTCTTTCGACGGAATCTGTCATTACAACTAGGTCGTCAGCATCAGCCAGACTGCTTACTTGGTTTCCACCTATTGATTCCCACCTAGCCAGTTTATGCCCTTCAGCAAATGGTTCATATATAAAATAAACAGTAGTGTAGACAGATTGCAGCCTTACCACACTCCTGTAACTACTTTAAACAGAGAACTCATCCTACCACCAACACTCACTGCAGCCTGATTATCAATGTAACTTAAATGCTTTCGATTACCTGTAGCAGCATTCCATCGATACCATAATCCCTCAGGATGCTCAGCATCTTTTCCCTTGGTACTCTGTTGTACGCCTTCCACAAAACAAAAATGTCCAGATCTCTCGTAGCATTCCTAAGAACTTGATGCATACTAAAAATTTGATCCCAACATCCCTGTTGTGGTCTAAAGCCAGACCATCATACTCTTGGTCAATGATTGAACTTTCCTTTCATTCCATAATGCATGAGTGCACTTAGCCTGGGGCACTTATCAAAGAAATGCATCTATAATTGCTGCATTCTTTCCTGTTACCTTGCTTATAAATTGGGGCAATTACTGCTTTTGTCTAGTCAGAGGGTCATCATCATCATCATGTACAGTTTCCAGCCCCAGGCTGGGTCTGTTTGGAACATAAGCCTCGCCACTTAGTTCTTTCTTCCCACCACCTCTCCGCTGTCACTCTGGTCCAGTCCTCGCCTCTCTTCTTGACACATTCCTCCACTCCTTTCAGCCATCTATCTCTTGGTCTTCCCCTTGGTCGTTTCTTCTGCATCTGCATCTCATGTATCCTCTTGGGAATCTTCTTCTCATCCATTCTCTTTAAGTGTCCATACCACCTCAGTCTTGATGTCTAAATCCCATGCCAATTGGATTATTCTATGCAATTCACCCTCCTTTCCCATTATACTTCACCATTTCTGGCTGAATTTCATCTACCCCTGCCACTTTGTGACCTAGTTTATTTACCATCCCCTCTACTGCTCGAGTCTAAGCTGCGTGGACCTTAGAAGAATGTGCATCGCAGACTATGAGTAGTGGTGGTGACGAGTGATGAGGTTTCTCGGTCCTTGCGTAGTATCAGAAGCAAATACATCCGTCGGTGACTCACTCACTCATTCCCAACGCCACACTGGTTTCAGAAAAGACCCTATGTTAGCAGTATTGGAATAGACGAGAATGTCAGGTAACACGGCGGGCTGTCGACAGACTTGTCAATTCTCTCCTGCTCCTACCCTGCCTTTCATCCCGCAAGTTCACAGAGCTTAGATGCGAGCAGTACTTCCTCAACTGTGATCCTGTTCCCGTCCTCATTCTGCTCCTGCACAATCTGCCAAGTTGCCAGATAAGTCCCCATCTACATTTAGCAAGTTTTCGATGTATTCTTGTCATCTCCGCAAAGCTACTTTGCAATCTTCAGTGAGTTTTCCTGACTTATCCAAAACGTTACTCGTTTTCTACCATTTCTAAGATTCTTTATAACACACCAGAAAGGCTTTCCTGCCACTTAACATAATGTTTCTAATTTATCTCCTAATTCCACCCAAGATTTTCTTTCGGACTCTACTATAATTTGTTTTGTTCTTTTCCTTTCCAATACATAAAATTTTCTGTCTGCCGGATTGCTAGTTTGGAGCCATTTCTTTATAAGCCTTCTTTTTACAAGGTGGTACTGTGCCCGTTTGACCGAAGTCCAACACCCACATATGCATGGATCTTGAAATCAGCTCAGCACGAGACTTAAAAGCATCTCAAGGTCTATCTGGGCGAACAAAATACAAAAGCTAGCTTAGCTGATCTCAAGACCAACACTTCAGTAAGAATAGAAAGGAACATGAAAATATAAATGCCACAGTTTCTAAAACATATTATCTCATTTTCTTTGCTTTCATAACGCATCCTAAAATAAAACAATATTTCCACAGGGAGAAAAATAAATAAATAAATAAATAAATAAATAAATAAACACTGACCTTAAAGAAAAGAAAAAAAAAAACCTATTCCCCCTGGGAATCTGTCTAATATGCACTGATCATAGAAGAAAACTCGATCCATTTGATCAACTTGAAAAAATCACCACAATTTACACTTTTTCGATGATAAATAATTTTCACTTATTTGTGTGATAACAAGAAAAATGAATAGTCCTTTCTGTTATCCACTTTGATTATTTGCATATCTACACACTTCATTCCAAGATGTTCAGAAAAATTATCAGTCCTATCTGACATCTGGAATATTATTAACAACTCAATATTTCCATTTTCACATTTCCCAAACACATCCAAATTTTTGAATTTAGTGTCCATGAGATTTTTCAAGTTTCCATGGCTATCAATGAGTTTTCCTGAGTTATCCAAAGCATTACTCATTTCTCTTTTTCCTCCATTTCTAAGATTCTTTATAACACTCCAAATTTTATGTGAAAATATTTTCATATCGTAAATTATCTATAAAAGTCTCACTTGATTTCAACAATCAGCTCAAAAATTGACAATATCAGCCTTAAAATTTAACCAATCAAATAATTGATCTTTCCACTCAATTTCTGATGTCTTGAATATTTTGAATTTTAAATTCACACTTGGTTGTCAACACTAGATCGAATACATTCTATCAAAAGTCATGAATTCAATTTTTCCGGTCTTGATTAACAATATTTAATTCTGAAAAATATCGGATTTTTATTTTTCTGATCACATAAGTATATTTCTAAATCGGACAATCCATCCTATATTCAATAGATTTATAGAATATTAATGTATAAATGCACCAATTATCAAATCTATATTTCTATCTGGTGATGGCATTCAGCAAGGTTTCCAAAAATATAACTTTGGTCTAAAGACACCAACTTGCTCTAAAAGCGATTACCAACCAACGGTAAGTATAATGAAGTAAACGAATACTGTATATGATTTTTACTGATGACGGCTAATGCTGGTTTATAATGGGGCGACTACGCAAGGTTTGACCCTACTTTTAATCACATTATATTTCTCTCTTTTAATGGGGCGACGACAATGTCTTACCCTTCTTTTAATCACAGTATGGGGCAAAGAATCATTCCCTCAAACTGACACTTTTCCTTTTCCATATTACCATTTATAGTACCATTCAGCTCCACAGGCTGCACACTATGGTTTATACAGTCAATACTGAGCCATGTCACATGCAAGTAACCCAATTTAAACACACAAACTATACCAGCTATCTGTCACATAGTTATTATTCAATTTTATTTCTTCTCGTTTATATTTATGCTTTTAACTATACCTCCATGTCACAAAATCTCCCTACATTATACAGGGTCCTTCTAGAATAAGAAAACCTTCCGTTCCCGAAAACATTATCATCATGACATTGCCAAACTATTTATTGTGCTTTTATTTAACTCATTATTATTATTATTATTATTATCATCCGATATTATTAGTTAACTAAATTTTTAACATACAACAGCTTATATTTCACCAGGAATTATTATACATTAAATTAAAAAGAAAAATACTCAAAAATTGTCAAAATTATTATCATCATCTCTGGATGTCAACTCTAAGGCTTTTCAAAATACGAGGGTCGAGTCATAAGTCTTGGCAACTATTTTCTTTCTCGCGAACAGAAGACAACACGGAAAATCTACGATATGCATTTGGAAACGTACGGTATGTACTTGCGTAGGATGCCACTAGATGGTGTATGTAAACAACAGTGTGGGTCTGAGCATGCCTTCAAGTTCAGTGTGAGTGAGAGCGTCACACAATGGAAGTCAACAAGCAGGAGCCTTATTCGCCTGACCTGAGCCCATGTGACTATGATCTAATCCCCAAAGTCAAGAAGCCACTACGTGGACGACGGTTTGCTAACAAAGAAGACATCGTAACAACATATCGAAGGGAGGTGTTACACGATAGCGATACACAGGTAGTCTGCGCCTGCCCCACCGCTGGCAACGCACAGTAGACACCTTGGGTGATTATTTCGAAGGTCTGTAACCAGTGGATACCTGTCTTTTTTACGTAGTCTTGTGTATTTGCTGTCTATACCATAATGAAACTATGTTAACTAATGGCCTGTGTTCTGTCACTTACCTACGGGCATCGCCTGACATCAGAATTTATCTTCAGGCACTATGCATACGAACATGCCCTATATTTCCAAATGCATATCGTAGATTTTCCGTGCTGTTCGCGAGAAAATAAATAGTTGCCATGACATATGACTCGACCCTCATATATAATTTTATGATCCAACACGCGGATTCATTTCCAACTTGTTCAAACATATTATTATTATTATTCACTAATCACAGAAAGATCGAATTTTTGACAATTATTATCCCAGAAGATTGGAAGAAAGGATTAATTGTCCCAATATTTAAGAAAGGAAGCAGAAAGGAGTGCAGAAATTACAGGGGAGTCACACTCATACCACACTGTGCCAAGATATATGAAAAGATATTAGAAAGTAGAATACGAGCCAAAGTGGAGAGAGAATTGAGAGAGGAGCAGTATGGATTCAGACCTGGGAGATCAACAGTGGATCTCCTATTTTCAGTAAAATAGCTCCAGGAACACCACTACACATTTGGAGAGGATCTGTTGATGGCCTGACATCGAAAAGGCCTATGATAGTGTGTGTAGGGAGAAGGTTTGGAAAGCAATGGAAAACATGGGAGTGGAAAAAGGGACTGTAGACAGAGTGAAGGAATGTATTGTGGAAGTGTGAGTTGTGTGCAGGTTGGAGGGGAAAGAACAGACTGGTTCAGACAAATGATTGGCCTGAAACAGGGTAATGCAATGTCACGCCTTCTCTTTATTGTGGTTATGGACGAGGTAATGACACAGGTAGCAGGAAAGATAGGAGAAGATAAGATGAAAGCATTGGTGTTTGCAGATGATCTCATGGTCTGGGGAAACAAGGAGGAGGAAATTCAGGAGCAACTGAAGGCTTGGGAAGAAACAGTGGGAGAGTACGGATGGAAGTTCAACATCAGTAAATGTGAGATCCTGTTAACGACCAGGAAAAAGGACAGACCAATGAGTGGTGGTGATGATGATGATAATTGTTGTTTTAAGGGGCCTATCATCGAGGTTATCGGCCCCTGACGAAATGAAATGGCTTGAAATGAAAGGATGAAGATAAAAAACAGCTCACTGCTATGGATGAAACGAAAATGGTTTAGATAAAATAGACAGTGAGCCCCAACAATTATGCCTTATGTAGCAGGAAAAATACTTACAAAAAGGAACTCAGATTGAAACTACTCACCAAATGGAGAGCGGTAATACGTACATAAGGGAATTTCGAACGAAAATACTCGCAAAAGGAATAGATTGAAAAATACACACAAAATGTAGGTTAAGTCCAAAATACGTACAAAATGCAACGTACAGTCGAAATACTTATAAAATGCAAGTGAAATCAAAATACTTACAAAATGCAAATGAGATCGAAAATACGCACGAAATGTAATGTAGATTCAAAATACCCACAAAATGCAATTGAGAATGAACTACTTGAACAAAGCGGGGTAGGTTGAAAATACAAAATGCAATTGAAATTGCTTACAAAAGGTATGGTAGATTCAAACTTCTCATTTGGATGGACAATACTTACAAAATGCAACTTAGATTGAAAATAATTGCAAAATGTAATTTAGATTCAAAATACCCACAAAATTGCAATTGAGACTTAACTACTTGAAATTTTGTTGAAAATACAAAATGCAATTAAAATTCAAAATACTCACAAGAAGACCCCCCCTATATTGAAAGACTTACTAAAAAGCAATTTTGATTGGCAATCCTTACAAAATGCAAGGGAGGTTGAAAAACACTCACAAAATGCAATTTAGATCGAAAAAACGTACAAAATGCAACGTAGATTAAGAATACCTACAAAATGATGCAGGAATCTTAAAGAGAAAAGGAAATATAATGAAAGGGGAGAAGAGAGGAGAGGGTCCGCCCCAAAGGTAAGGGACAAAAGGGGAAAACGGACCCAGCTCAGGAATCCCTCGGGGTCGCCAACTCCCGAACTCACCAGCCGTGAGCCCCTGAGGGTGTAGCATTATCTAGGGTGCACCAGAAGTGGTGAGGCTACACACACCCTGCCTCCTTGAGGGCCTTGAGCACAAGTCAGGAGGGAAAAGGAAAAGAAAAAGAAGGCTGACCCCTCGCAGAAGGAGGGAATCAGAAAAGATGAGACAAGGGCCAATTAAGGCGGGAAAGGAAGAGACTCCCTAGGCCTCGGATACCCTAATACCATTGGGGTACCAATGAGTGGGATAACACATGGAGGTGGACAGCTGAAGAAGGTGGAAAGTCTCAAGTACTTGGGAAGTAGAGTGGAGGAAAATGGGAGAAATGACAAAGAGATTACGGAACGTCGCAGACAGGCAGAAGCATTTCTGAGAAGGATTAGGAGCTTAGTTTGGAATAAAGATGTCCCACAAAAAGCAAGGAAGTGTTATACAGAAGCTACTATGTCCCGATACTGACCTATGCATCAGAAACGTGGATAATGGAGAAAAGAGACAAGCAGAATACAGGCAAGTGAAACCCTACGAAGTAGGATCGGAGTAACAAGAAGAGACAGGGTGAGGAATGAAAAGGTCAGGGAAATAGTGAAAGAGGAGCCCTTGCAGAGTAGGATTGAGACATCAAGACTGAGGTGGTATGGACACTTAAAGAGAATGGAAGAGAAGAAGATTCCCAAGAGGATACATGAGATGCAGATGCAGAAGAAACGACCAAGGGAAAGACCAAGAGATACATGGCTGAAAGGAGTGGAGGAATGTGTCAAGAAGAGAAGCGAGGACTAGACTACAGTGACAGCGGAGAGGTGGTGGGAAGAAAGGACTAAGTGGTGAGGCTTATGTTCCAAACAGACCCAGCCTGGGGCTGGAAACCGTACAAGATGATGATGAAGATTATGAAGATTACTATGGGCATCTACTCCAAATGATTAAATTCTGCTTTGAGTATAACTATGAAAAATTTTCATAATCCATAAATATTACATTCAAAGGAATACTAAACGATCTACAAAAAAAATATAGCGTGGCAAAGATACTGAATCGCAAACACGGCGATACTGTCACTCATGGATTTTATATAAATCCGATTTCTAAAAAGGCTTCTTCAATAAATAATTCAAAATCAGTATGCCACGCTATAACCCCAAACTTTATGTAGAAAAGTAACTTGCTTCCCACGAGTTGAAAAATATGTCGAGAGTACCGGAATGTGCATAGAAAGGGTTGAATTTTGTTTGCAGAAACATAGATAATGATGATAATTATTGTTTTAAGGGGCCTAACATCTAGGTTATCAGCCCATAATAGTATGGGTGACATTGAAAGATGAGATGAGAACGAAAACAATAACTAATACTAACTACAAACTTACAGACCACAAGAAGAAATGGTAAACAAATAAAGGATAAGGCAAATAAAAGACAGGAAGAAAAGAAATGCCCTCAACACTCGAAGAATGAGGACTGAGGGACTTGGAGGGACAAAATGGACTCAGCTCTGGAATCCCTCAGGATCGCCAACTCCGAAACTCACTAGCTGTGAACCCTTGAGGGTGTAGCACTATCCAGGGTGCACCAGAAGTGGTGAGGCTACACACACCCTGCCTCCTTAACCCCTATGCTGCCATGTTCGACTGTAGTCGAATGGCGATCACACTCCGTCCGCTGCCATATTAGACTTTAATCCATGGCCTCAGAATTTTGTAACCGCTTGATACAACGTTACAAAGGGTACAGTACTTGCCTGTGCCATTAGCACATGGACTGTCAGGGTGGTGCTGTTTTCCTATTTTTACAGTGTAGTTCAATATAATGTAAACATGTTGTAAATAATTGTGAAAATATTCCCTTACAGCGTTCTTGAGTAAGTCTATACTAACAAACAACAAGTAGTTCCGTGAAGAACTAAATAGCCTATTTTCAAATATCCTACTTAAGTTAATTGCCTCTATCAACATAAGAAATTTCAATTTGATTGCTGTAATAGATTCGTAGATATTGAGAACCGTCTAAATATTTAGGATGGTCGCCTTGTTGGACTTTTATATATGTAGGCCATAGAGTTATGTACTATTAGATGATGATTATTGCGTAGGTTCATTATTCAAACGTTGACTTTGATCGCATGATTAGGACACAAGAAATAAAAACTTAATTTTAAAATTTCGCACCATCGCCATCTTGAGTTTGTGTAAACAATTGAACTAAATTAGATATCAGTGCATTACAATGTGTATATACATTTTCTATACCAAGTTTCACTTAGCTCGGATGATTAAATCGCGAGAAAAGTCTGTTTAAATGTCTCAACTTCGCTTGGCCGCCATGTTCGTTTTGTACTTAACAGGTTTTTGAAAGTCACATCGGTGAATTTCTAGTAGTGCTCTTTATCACCGTGAAATACTTCAGGGTGATATCGGTAATAGTTTCGGAGATATAGAATGCCGATGGTGAAATATTTCGCACAGACGCCATGTTGGATTGGTGCAACGTAATAAAATTTGAAGGGCACAGTCGGGGTCGGACAAAATAGTATTACGACCCTACCGAGTTTCATTGAAATCGCTCCATCCGTTTAGATTTTATTAGGGTGGGGGGACACACATTCACACACACGGACAAAAGGTGATCTCATAAGTATATAATTTATCATGAATGAAAATAGGCTAAAAATTGCGATCAACTGAAGGGAAAAAAGGTGATTATGACTAAAGTCATCAATTAAAAGGGAAAAAATGAAATAAAGTAATATAAATATACAAAAAATATCTTCCACTTTTTCATTTTTGTTTTGCCTTTTTTTTTTGCAGTGTATGTGTACCCTCTACAAATATTTATGTCATAATAGTACTTTCAGTGGTCTTGAGTATGTATGTAATTAGAAAAAAAAGATATTTGAGGTAAGAATAAAAATTAAAATCTCACTGCTTAATTCAATCTTTTGAGAGTAAAGTTCAAAATTTAATTCGGCAGCATAGTGGTTAAGGGCCTTGAGCAGAAGGCAGGAGATATCATGAAAAGAAAAAGATGGCTGACCCCTAGAAGAATGAGGGATCAGAAAAGATGAGACAAGGGCCTATTAAAGGCCCAGTAAACTCATGAAAATCGATTTTCTGTTTTTAATCAATTCAGTTAGATTTCGAGCTGAAGATTGGAATGTCGAAATCGGAAATTAAAAATCTCGATTAGCTTGCGAGATACGAAGATTCGAAGTTTTAGGTAGGAGACAGCGTGACGTCACTGGAGCCTTACGACACGGTACTGCGCGTGACTTCCGTCTGTCTACTAGTGATTTTCAGAGTGCAGAGTAAGCATCTTGTTTGGAATAAGTAGTCATGTCCAGAAAAGTGAAGCCTTATCAGTTTGAACCAAAGTGCACAACATCTGGAGTAGAAAATGAACCATCAGCATCTGTTACATCGGAAAGACTGGGGAACACCGACTGCTGTAAGTGTGAACAGTGTGAGGCGATGCCCACTGCTGCTGTACAAACAGTGAAACAATGAATGAAATGCGTGGAAGTGTGACGTGTATGGTTTGGCACGAGGACTTTTCTAATGTTGTATTAAATTACAATGTGTTAAATACTGCACGTTGTCTTCATGTGGACAAAACTATATAATATTCCCTACGTGAGGGACAGACTGGCTATGAAAACCAACGCTACCTGGCGGTCTGTGGCCTATCGCCAGTTTGTGCACTGGGCCAACTCATGGACTCTTTTAGGAAGAAAGAAGAGGAAAGTTATACTGTCTTGTGTCGTGAAGGCAATCCGACAACAACAACCCGATGAAGGAGGTACATACTTAGGATTCCAGGCTGCTGAGGGACAAGAACCAGAATACTTAGATTAATAAATTTGAAACTATATTTAGAATATTTTATGTCAGTCTTTTCTGAAGATGTGATGAAACAGTCCTTTAACAATTGAATACTTGTAAGTATAAAATAAATACCTATATTAAATTATATATTTTACACACAGTTATTTTAACAGTGGGAGTATTAGATACAGTTTATAGCTGATGAAAGCGGGTGAAATTGCGAGAACACTCCATCCAAGGGCCTGGGGTCAGAAGTAATATTTCTTGGTAGTTCCGGCTCATAGTATGGATCTTCTTCTAAGGGAGTGATGTGCTTTTGTCCATTTGCCATTCCAATTACTTCGAGAAGTATATCTGTCCTCCATCCGTATTCTTTCTCCTTATAGACCTTACTGTTAATCCACTTTTTTGATGATTTTGAGTATCTTAAGTGTTTCACCCATTTGATCACGTTTTACATTGTTATTGTGATCCATAATTGCTAACAGATCGATTTACCACTCTGTAAAATGAGAAACTGGATCTTTTAGGCATGTATTTCAGTCGGACTTGATGGTAATATTCAAGGGACCCAGTGTGACAGTAATGTTTTATGCTTTGCAAGTCTTTTAAAGCGCTTGTCTTTGAGAAAGCTGGCTATGATACCATAGTCTAGAGAATTTCTATTGAGCCATTTTGTTTTTTGCGTTGGATTTTCGATTATTTTTTCGTGCTCACATTGGTGAAAGTGAGTGTTTCCTAACCATAAATGTGTGTCACAAATATGATTCAGAACGGACAGAAATTTCTCAACAAGTAGCTCCTCATTGTTCTCACATGTCATAGCTGACCACCAAAGATGATTAATAATGCTGTGTTTCCATTCTAATATTGCAGGTGCCTTGGTCGCTACTGATTTCAGCTTTTTACCTAAGCTTTTGGCAAGGTGCCACACACCAAATTCATGAATGATTCCAGGGTACTTGGTTCGTAAAAGCTTTCGAAAGCCCTGATGCCAGTCGGATAAGAATAGTTCTATATTTAGTCCTTCTGATGATAGTTTTGATAGCACTTTATCACACGCGGGCATTTCCAACTCGCCGAAAATTTTGCCTCGTTGCAGAACAACAAAGTCAATAATTTCCTCTGAGTTGATGTCCATCACAGAATATGTTACATATTTTGCACAAAAACCTGGACTGTCAAATTGACCATCACCTGCAATCCACACCCTCCTACCGGATGACATGAGATTCTTGACGGTGTTACCACGATGCAGAGCCCATGTATGCCTAATAGCTGGGGTAACGATTCGTTTCACAATTTTGTAAAATGTTGTGTGGCTCATGAAACATAAATCAATACAGTTTGTCAACGATTTCAGTAACGCAAAATCCACTCACGTTATGTACAATTACTGATAACATGGAGGATTTGTTAACATTCTTATGAGATCTCCATATGGCAGTATGGCCTGCTAGACAGGTCATTTGGACACTCACAGCAGGTCCTTTAGTAGAAGGAATAGTTTGAATTACTTTATTGCCGCAGGTAAGGCACCTAGCAAAGAGAAGTAGCAGGTTCTGCCACATTACGAACAGCAACGTAGTCTCACTGAAATGCCATGCTTTATTTTTTCTACTCACCACCTCCGGCTGTACTGTTTCATCTCCTTCCCTGTCATCGTCATCGTCATCATCATCATCATCATCATCATCATCATCATCCGAGGTAGTACCACTCTCTTCATCTGCTTCATATATTGCATCACGAACAGCAGGATCACTGTCACTATCGTAACACTTTGCGTTTCTAAATGTTTCTCCTCCTATTTCGCACTGTACTCCAACTGTATTGGGATTTTCAGACATGCTGGACTCATCATGGATAACACTCTCATTTTCACTGCACACACTCGGGGCAACACTTGAAACATTCGCAGAGGTACATTCAATCGCTTCAGTTAAAATTTTCTTCCTAATATATGTAGATGTACACCTTGTCACCGGAACAAGTTTCATTCCTTTCAAATTTAGCGCGGGCACAGCACCTTTTCTTAACACAAGTTTCCTCTTTTGCTTCAGGAGTTCTCCTTTGTATCTGCTCGATAGTTCATAGTCCTGCTCTCGGAAATGTGAGAGCATACGCGACTATTTCAGGTTGGCGAGAAATCAGCCCGACTGATTCTAGATAGCCAAGATCGGTATCTCTCTGGAGATTTCTCTCGACTGGGTAATCTGTGAAAACCTACATCTTTTTCCTTCGATGTTTTCGAAGTGGTTGCGTGCTTGCAACCATACACAACGCAGTAAACCATGTTTTCACTTAGGAATCATTTACAGTACTTAAATACACCGAAACAACAGCTGCACTGTCTGATTCTGCTATGCCTACTGTTGGCGCGCGGAAGGCGGCTCGGCTCCAGTGACGTCACACGCTCAAGCATTGTCGCCGTTTTCCGCTTATACCACCTGAACAAAATAAAATAACGCGGTAGTGTTTTCAGTACGTTGATTAAAATTTAATAATGGAATCAGTGAGTTATGAAACTAAAACTCGAAAATAAGTTGTCTGGGCCTTTAAGGCGGGAAAGAGAAAGACTCCCTAGGCCTCGGATACCCTAATACCGTCGGGGTCGGAAAAGAACATGAGTTGACCAAGGGTGGTCGATAGGAAAGATGACAGAGGAGCCTGGCACAAGTGGAAGTAATGCCAACTCAGCTGGGGTCCCGTGGTCGCCAACCCACGTCCCACTACCCGTGGGTACCTGGGGGACAGAAACATAGTACTAGCTACTAAAATGTATAGTTCTAGCTTACATATAGATGACAATGTGCTGATGCGTTGACTCCATTTACCAGTGGTCGGGTGATAGTTGAATACGTCAGAATGGCACTTGCCCACAAGCACGAGTTCCGCTTCCTCTTCACCTTCACGACACCAACCTGCCACCTCCGCTTCCAGATATCAGCTGCCATCTCATCCACTATGCATTTAGTGACCCATCACTAAGTTTCTGCTATAGAATTTGCACCACGTACAAAGATGAATGCCATTTAGCAACATTATGTAGCGTTCGGTACACATCAACACCTGTGGCTTGTGCCACCGCGAAAATCGCGAAAACGAACTGTCCGTTGTTTACCACACTCACTCCGTAAATTCACTTAAATAAACTTCCATACTTTGGCTGTAGACTTATGGTTGCTGTTAAACTTACATGACACTGTCATTCAACTGGCGCGATACACTTACAATCCCTTTAAGCTTATCTTCAATTGCTCTGCTATTTACTAGGCTATAAAATGTTCCACATCGATGCCTACTGTGGGATTGGAATATTCTTCCACACAATATGTCAAGCATAGTTGCCCCACTACGACGGCTAAGGTTATTCTGGAATTGGGATACTCAATCCATCCAACAGATTGGCTTCAGTTTCGTAGGCTAACTATTCTATGGGATTTGGATATTCTCCAACACAAATCTGTCCAACAGATTGGTCCCATCTACGAAGATTCCTAACATTGGGCTATTGGGATATTGTCCCGCACCAACTTCGTCGGCTAATGCAAATATCATAGTTTAGCTCTTGGACTGGTATCTGCAGCGAAGATCAGTCACAAGGACAGCTTGCTCGCTACTCAGACAAGGCAAGAAGACAACTGCTCATCTTCTGCGCTAGGCTTATTATCGCTGCTTCTTCATGCTGCGCTGACCACTGCGTCTCCCATCTGCGTATTGCAAATACAAAAATGCTCGTAACTCCGACATCACTCGTCATATCACTGTGAAATTTTTCTAAAATCATCAAAATTTAAAGCCAATATTCCCTTGATGTTTTGGTAGTTCAACCTCTTGGAATTTTCGACAATAGTGAAGTTCCATGACTGGCCGTCCACGCCACGGGTCCTCACTCAGCTGCTCTCTATACGGTGATCTCCAAACTCCAGCAGGCGCGCTCTTCAATTTCAAATAGTCGGCCGATTTTGACAAATAAAAACCTGGGCCCACCCTCAATAAAGGGCACATCCACCCCTCACACAGACAAAAATAAAAATGGCAAATTTTTCTACACTATGTTGTTTTTCTGTTTTCCTCCTGTTGTCTGGCTCTTGAAAGGTACTTCTTGAGACTTGATGCGTTGAATATTCCCACGAGGTTACCAGATCCGATGTCCGCAATTCTATAACTACCGTTGTCCAGGTTCCGTAATAT
This sequence comes from Meconema thalassinum, assembly GCA_946902985.2. Taxonomy (NCBI): domain Eukaryota; kingdom Metazoa; phylum Arthropoda; class Insecta; order Orthoptera; family Tettigoniidae; genus Meconema; species Meconema thalassinum. Next base: position 555,859,368 of record OX336389.2, on the reverse strand, counting down.
CCTGAAAGGACAGTGGTGCAAGCTCGCACATTTGGAGTATACTCGGGTACCCACGTCTGATGGTAAAGGTTTCCGAATAAGGACTCTAGTTCCTTCCCTCAAGGGCTTTATGAATTTTTTCCTTCGCACTCTTCTATCTCTCTTGGTTGCCTGACGTCTCAACCTCTCCAAAGCTTCGGTCTCACGTACCCTTCTACTGGGCACTAATTCCGGTGGAATCAACCCTATTCTATCCCATGGTCTAACTGACTTGTTTCCATGATGCAACAATAAAGGTATTTGCCTCGTGCTCTCATGTACTGTAGAATAAATGAATTGTGCTGCGATGGGTATAACGTCCATCCATTTCCAATGTTCGGCTGAACAATATGAATGATAAAATTTTGATATTTCCGCCATGATCCTTTCCGCGAGATTGCTCTCAGGATGTCGAACAGAACAAAACACCTGTCTAATACCCATGACCTTCATGGCGTTCCGGAATTCCAACTAAGTAAACCGCGATCCGTGATCAGAGATTAAAAATTTTTGTTTCCCAGCCTCAGGTAATACACCTTCTCGGATTCCTTTCAAAATACACCTAGAGGTGGCTTACTGTATGGGGCGAGGCATAGTGTGTTTGCTAAACACGTCCACTATAACCAAAATATTACGGTTTCCTCGTTTTGCTTCTGGTAAAGGCCCAACTATATCAGTTGCAAACATCTCACATGGATTTGATGGAATGATGGGTCAGGGTGCCTCTCATAACAACTGAGAATTGTGCTTGCTCCTCTGACACAAATCACATGCTCTGATAGTGCTCATAATCATGTTCATTAAATGTTCCCATATGAACTTCTCTTGAATGAGGTACATGGTCTTGTCCACTCCAGTATGACCCGAAATACGGTGAGCTAACCAGATAATAGCTACCTGTAATCTTGGTGGTACAACAATTCTCAATTTGCTATGTCCAGGATCAACAAATTTATACACATGACAATCCCATCCAGTAAAACATAATCCCTTGTCACGTTTTCCATGACTGGATAATCTGCGTCAGTTGGATCTATGTCTCTATGTAAAAATCTATAAATATTCTTCAGGGGCCTGTAACGTTTCTGCGATTGGGGCAAGGTCTCCAAACGTCTCAAAGTCTCTTTGTCCTCTTGTATTAACGTTACTTGCATGGCTTGAACCATCGACTCCACGACTCGACTCAATAAATCAGCTCCTACATTCAACTTTCCCGGCTAGTGCTTGATTGTCAGATGGATTTGTTGCACAAACAATGCCCATCTCGTAATCCTCTCACTTGCGAAGTAGGTTTTCAAGATGAATTCCAAGGCATGGTGATCTGTTCTTATAATGACAGAGTGCCCAATAAGCAATTTCTTCCCAAGTTTCCAAAGCATAAATAACTGCTACAGCTTCAAGTTCAATAGTATAATAATTTCTCTCCGATGGTCTCAATTTCCTACTAATAAAGGCTAAATAGTGTCTGGTGTGATCTTCATCCTGCTGCAACAATATGGTGCCTATCCCTACAGTGGATGCATCAGATTCAATAATGAAGTTCTTCTGAAAATCAGGATACTCTAGCTTCACACTGTTTAACAACAATTCCTTCGATTCCTTGAAAGATCACTCACATGAGTCGTCCCATTTCCATTTGTTAGATTTCTTTAGCAACTCTTGCAAAGGTGCCACTATGACATTGTATCTATGACAATGTCCTGCGAAGAATTGACAAGTCTCAAGAAATTGGCGAATGTGCTTCACCCTGGTGGGCCTAGGAAAGTTTCCAATGGCTTGGATCTTCTCTTCGTTTGGCCTGTAACCCTGACCATCCATCACGTGTCCCAAAAATCTGATCTCCGTCCCGGAAAGTCAATACTTCTTGACGTTCACCAAGAAATTAGACCTTCTCAAATCGTGGAACAGTTTCCGTAAATACATCAGGTGTTGTTCCTCAGTTTCAGATGCCACTAAAATATCGTCAATATAACAAAATGACTATATCTTTGACCTCCTGACTTAGATTCTTGTCTAATGCTCATATCAAGACAGATCCAGACGTCTTCATTCCAAAAGGAAGTCATTTGAACTTGCTGTTTAAACATGATTCCAGTAAATTTCTGTGAATCCTGACTCAATTTCTCATAGCAATAAGAGGATATAAGTAACCTGTGGAAAACCTTCTCTTTCCTTTAAACTTTCGCAGCAGTTCTGTGATAACCGGCGGTCTGTCATATTCAAGCAATATTCTGCCGTTCAAAGACCTGACATCCAGACATATCCTTAAATTCCCGTCTGGCTTTGGTACAACAGCCAACGGATTCGAATAGGAAGTTGTATGTTTTTCTATAATGTTGTCCTGTTCAAGATTCTGAATAATTGCTTTGATTTGGGTCCTGTATTTCTCAGCAATGGGATACAGTTTATTATCCTCTTCAGTCCTGAGCTCAGTTCAGAACTTTGAAATATACTTTTCTGTGTTTAACTTATTGCAATTAGGTAAAATAATACATATTTATAAAAAAAAAAAAAAAATCGAAATCACTGGGCTATTATGACATGTAGCATATATGCTACATCAGGACTTAATGACGACTCTCCTCCCGCTACTTTGCAATGCTAAATTGTTTTGTGATACACGATTACTAATGGTTTAATGCCTTGTAAAGTATTTACAATAGTAACATAATTTTTTGTACATTTTTCTATATTTATTTTGCATTACCTAAAGTCAAAATACAAATAATTAAGAAATGATAATTAAAAATTTTTGATTAAAAAGTCAAAGAACTAAAGAAGTTATATTAAAAAAAAAACATAAAATTGAGAGTACAACCCACAATATCCAGTTATGACTCATGAAATGCTGAGAAACAGTTTCTTTTTTCCGTAAAGCACAGGTACGTTTTTCATTTTTTGCACTGTACAAAAGTGAATCCCTTTCAGCCCGGTAGTCTACATCTTGATCTATTTTTTTGCGTTCTGCTCATCATGTCTGCTAGATGCAAAGCATGAAACTTCTTGGATTGAACAGACGGCATAGGCGCTGGTATTCTGCGGCGTCTCAAGTTTCGATTTCCATCGTACTCATCACCAACATCATCATCATCATCATCAGGTACATCATTCGCTTCATCTTCATTGTTGGAGATGCCGTATTCAATCTCGGGTCATCTTCCCTCCCATCATCATCATCTCCAATCTCCAGCTCAATATCAGACACATCAGGATCGATAGAGTCAATCAGTTTCACAATGTCTGCATCATTCAAGGCTGAAGAAATAAATGGTGAAATTTAATGTTACCGTTTTCATTACATGGTATGAGAAAGTAGGCTATGTGGTAAGAGAAAGTAGGCTATATAATATTTAAAGACCGCATATTCTCAACATTTAAGCCAAATGTGACTTAAGCCTTACCTACAGCACTGAAAGACATGCTAAAAATTAGGAAAATTCAGACATAAAATCAAGTAGCAAGTATAAAATGTCAAGGTCATTGCCTGATGTAGAGTATATGCTACGTAATGCAAATCGTGATCGTGTAAGTATTTTAGTATACTACCGAAACTTACATTCAATAGCACATTAACTGTTGATCAATTGTAAGCAATTTTTATAACATTTACATTACTTTAATATACAAATACATATTAATTACCTGCACGTCTTGTTGCCATGGCTACCAGTCCGCCAACTTCAATATTCACAGAGGTGCTGCCACCTATTCGCTCGAGCGGGTAACAAAAAAAAAATAATGTGCGTGATGCGCGGCCAGTAGACTATATGCTACAGCCGGCAACCCGCAGAGAAGCCAGCGCTTGAGTCAGAAAAAAATAAAAACCGCATGTAGCATATATGCTACGTGAGGACAGAGGAGGTTATGATAAGGAGTATCAACCTGAATGCAATATTCAAAATCCCGGATTTCTCCTAGCTTCGTATCAAAACTATCATCAAACTCCTATAAAATACTAGTCATCTCTGGAGATCTGTAGGATTGCGCAATAACTTCCTTGGATGTTTCCAGGTTCTCACAGACCCTAGTCCACCTATTATCTCCCTCAGTGATTTTCTCTTCTTCCTCAAAAGGAACGTCCCCAGCACGATGAAATGTTATCGTATTGGACTCCATGTCAATAACAGCCTTAAACTTCTATATAACGTAAGTTCCCAAGACCATGTCATGAGCTATGTCTCACATAACAACAAATACATGCTCGAATAGATATCCTATCTTAACTTCCAAGTATAGTTGAACCTTACATGTGGTGACCTTATTCGCGATAATCCCTTGGATCTTTATTCCAGCCACCGGTATCTCCTCCAAATCCTCTGTCAATTTCCATATTACAGCATACAATTTTTCACTCACCAGGCACAACATTGCTCCAGTATCGATCAATGTGTATACCGGTTTTCCAAAACCCTCACATATAATAATGGGTAACCTAGTTCTCGGTCCAATCTCTCTTCTCTCGTCATTACCATGAATCAAATATTCGTCCTCTACCTGCCATTGGATGATTTTGGAAATATGCCCTGTTACTGATCGTTTTGGCGATTGTTCCGATTTACAATCGGCGTTTTTTTTTTTCTCTGCCAGTCCAGATAATCTCTGCAGACCTGAAGTGCTTGGTGCATCCCTTGCAGCATGTAACTCTCCCAAATAACGCTTACTCTCTTCATGCCTCTGCTCTATATTTTGTCTTGCTTGATTTCTAAAACTCTTCATTCCCAAGTCTCTCATAAGGTTGATACTGGAATAGTTGCCTCGTGTAACCTAGCCTTTTCCAAAAATTCCACCTGTTTTCATATCTTTCCTGTCTGACATAAGATTCATTCCGATGTTTATTAATCCAATCCCTTCTATCTCTATTTTCCTGCGGTGCTTGCTCTTCTCTATTTTGCTCCGGCGTTGTTTGGCATTGTCGATCTGCTACGATGGCGTATACGGCTTAAGTATCCAACTTAGTATTCCTCCGATGGAAAAATTGGGCGTTCAAATGATCCAATCATTGGAGTACCTCATCAAACTCTTTCATATTCCCAACATTTGCTATCTGTGTCCGTTGCACCTCCAATGGAAATTGGCAAATTAATGCTGAAATCAACTCATACTTTCGCATTGGTGGATTTAAGAATTGCAACTTAGCTAATTGACTGGGAAATAATTAGAATACTTCCTTGGCTGAGACGTAGAATATCTTTTGGCATATAATTCCGATCTGTTCTAGTTAATAATAAAAACAAAGTGAGTGAAGAAATAAATAGAAGGATTATTAATGGAAACAGAGCCTATTTTGCCAATCTGAAACTCATTAAGTCGCAATTGTTGTAGCATAAAACAAAACTCATCATTTACAAGATCTCGATCAGACCAGTGTTAACTTATGGCTCAGAAACATGGAATATGTCGGTTCAGGATTGCAATCAACTTAGGGTGTTTGAGAGGAAAATAATATGGAGAATTTATAGTGCTGTATTGGATAGAGGAGAATGGAGGATACGAAATAATAGGGAAATAGATGAAATCCTCAAAATCGAAGACATTGTTCGATATATAAAATCACAAAGACTACAATGGATGGTCTACATAGAAAGGATGGAAGACAAAAGAACACCAAAGATTATATATAAAGCCAGAATGGAAAGAAGACGACGGATGCCCTGGTAGACCAAAGAATCGATGGAAAGATGAAGTGGAGGTGAACTTGCAAATAATGAACGTACGACCCTGGAGAACAGCCGTCCAAGATCGAAATCGATGGAAATCTATGGTTGGAGAGGCCAAAGCTCACACCGGGCTGTAGTGCCAGATAAAGAAGATATAATTCCGACCTAACGTGCTGTTGCGTCTCCGGCAACCACAATTTCCTTAAAAGGGCTTGTGTGAATTCCTCGTATGTTCGTACATTGCACCGAAAAGTGCAAAATCAAACGAGAGCTGGTCCATCAAGAAATTCACTGATAACTCTGATTTCTTGTTCCTTTGAAATATTTCAATCCTTCAAATAAACTTTTACTTCTCTAAATATTCTACGGGTGAGACAACCCCTGTCCCTGTAAATTTATTTGGTTTATCCTCTGCATTTTTTTAGTACTGTGATAGGTGTAGCATCATAAACAGTTTGAACTTCCTCTGGCCTTCCTATCGCTTGGGACCTTGCAAGATTTATGAGTGTACCATCGGTCATTTCCACTTCCTTCTTCTCTGACTGTGATTTATAAGTTATAAATTTGGAATCCAAATTTTGAATTGTCTTTCTCATGTTATCCACTGCTTTTTTGGTTGAGGATTCCCTTTTATTTTTATGAACATCCTTCAGATCCTCCATGATCATTTCATGATTCTTCATAGTAGTGTTTATCTGGCTCTGAAATTTTTCTATGTCATCCCGAACCAATTGCACCTTTCCGGCTATGACCTTGACTTCAGACGAGAAAGCATTCTTCAACTCTCTGGCTTCATCATGTGTATCCTGTACTATCTTTACCTTAACCTGAGTTATTACTGTGTCTCTCGCCACAACTTGCAATTCCTTAATAAATTATCCCTTTTCTTAAATCTCCAATGAGGATTTCATGGAAGTCCTGTGTTACTTTCTGTAACACTTGTCTAGCAATTTAACCCTCTTAGTGCCAAGCCATTTCCTGAAATACTTGCCAAGAATGCCAAGCCATTTTCAATGGTCATGCAGACTATTCGAAAAAAGTCATAAATTCCACATTTCCAACGATAGAATCATTATTTCAGCTTTGCATTATAACAAATACCTCATTCTTTCATATATTATGTTCACACAAGTAAATACGGCATCTAAACCTTTTTAGTTGAGGTTATTCTGATAATTGTTCATTTTTTCATTTTCTTTTTGTAAAAAATCAGTTTTGAGCCTAAATTAATGACACCTAAGAGTCATATTAGAGGAAACACTATGTTTCCAGCTGTAGAAAGTTCTTAGATACATCATTAGACAGAATACTTCAACAAGAAGATAACAACTGAACCAAAATTTTGGCGGGAATACGCGTGATTGGGGGAGCGCACAGAGAGGGCGTGAATACAAACTCAATCCTATCGCATAACGGACTTCGAAGGAAAAAGGTAAACACTGCACAGGCAAGCTTGAAACCTCACCTTTCCATCAGTATGAAATAATCACGGACATATGCCTACAGAAATCTACAAATATACGATAAACAGTGCGCCGATTGAATCAGCTTTGGCACTTTTGGCGCGAGCAGCGAGAGCCGACCTGATCGGCGCGTGGCACTGAGAGGGTTAAATCACATTCTTTGGTAACACGAATCTCCAATATTGCCACGTCACCTGCAACTTTCCTCATATTGTCATCAAGTTTATTTTCCATGGTTCTCCATATCTTATGGGACTCTTGCTTATGTTTTTCTAAAGCTTCTCTCATGATTTTCTTGCTATCATGGAGACTATCCTGCATGTGTCCATAATTAGTAAACAAATTATCTTTCAAGTTTTTCGCATTTTCGACATTGCAAGCTTCCAAACTCAAGACGTTTTCCTGTGGTTTTCTAGCATTCTCTTTCATTTTAGTTTCCTGGGCTACTACTTTGCCTTCAATCTGAGTGTCTATCGATTCTGACAGTTTTTGTTCTAAGGATTGAATATTTTCCGCCATGCTATCCTCTATAGCTCCTAAATTTTCTGACATTTCTAACTTCAAAGAATTAGAATTTTCTGTGATTTTTCTCTCCAAAGAAATAGAACTTTCGGTAAATTTACTCTGTAATGTCTTAGAATTTTCAGTCATTTTGGCCATCATTTGCCATTTTACCCAAATCGTCGATTCGCTTCATGTTCCTTCCTTTTCAACAATAATTTCATATGGGACAAGATATTAGCCGACACACGGAAGCTTATATATCTAAATTGTTAGTACAATGAATCTGAAAAACAACCTGGGCCTATCCTCAATAAACGGCACAGTACCCAAAATATCTGAGAATTTGATTGTACCGGTCAAACCAATAGTAGGACGACATTCTGCCTCGAGGTGTATCGAGGTACACATCTAAGCAACTGTGGTAGAAAGTTGCATCATCTCTGGCGCTTACACTTGGAGTTGTAGTGGTGCGTGCCAGGACGTATTTCAGTTCTTCTGCGAATTGTCAAATGGATAACGTGAAGGAGCAAAGGATTTGCATCAAATTCTGTTTCAAGCTGAAGAAAACTAGCAGCTGAAACCCACCGCATGCTGACAGAGGCATTTGAGGATAGTGCACTGAGTCAAGCAAGAACATTTGAGTGGTTCAAGTGCTCGAACGCCGACAATACGTGGAAGATGACAAACATTCTGTCGACTATCATCATTCACAACACCACATCATGAAAGTGAGTGACGTGATTCATGAAGACATGGCAGACAATTCACGAAGTTTGTAACAGATTTGGGCTGTCGTATGGTACATGTCTGCGAGGTTTTGAGGCACGGAGGGAGAAACGGCCAGAGTTGTGGAAAAAGAAAGACTGTTGGTGTACCATGACAACGCACCCGCAAAAACATCGCTCGTTGTGAAGAAATTCCTGGCGAAAAACAATATGGCAATGGTCCTGCACCCTCCGTACTCGCCAGACCTAGTCTCGTACGACTTCTACCTGTTCCCAAAAATGAAAATCGTGTTGAAAGGGCGACATTTTGACTTCATTAAAGATATCCAAGCAAAATCGCAATGGGTCCTGAACACGTCCTGACACGCACCATTAAAACACAACTACATGCGCCAAAGATGACGCAAGTTTGTACTACAGTAGCTAAGACGTGTACCTCGAGACACCTAGTAGCAGAATGTCGTCCTACTACTGGTTTGATCGGTACAATCTAATTCTCGGATATTTTCGGTACCACCTCATACTTTTATAAGCTGACTTCACTATGTCATTCCACCAAGACGAGCGCTTTTTCATGTCTTTATGCACTGCTGTCCCAAGACATGCCATTGCCTCTTCTAGTACTGCAACCCTGTACACTGACCCCTATGTTTCAAAGTCTTGTAATTCTTTACCACCTACTCTTCAGAATTTCTCACCAATCATTTCCATGTATTTCTGCCAAGGTTCCTTATCCTGGAGATTTTCAACCCTAATCCATCTGTAAACAGACTCACTTTCTGCACTATAGGTCTATCTATGCTTAATTCCGGGCAAATCAGTTTGTAGTCTGTTTCATCAAAAAAGTCACTGAATATCCCGACCTGGTTTCTCTTCCCTCCAATGTGTATAACACCATCCCACCAATCCACTCTAAGGGTCTTTTAATACGGCACAGCAAGCAGTGGGCCAATTCCTCTCCTACAGCTATGCTCAGGATGCCATGTACAAAAACAAAAAACAAAACAAAAAAAACAAAAAAAAAAAGAGAAACGGCTGTATATTGTGATGATACTTGATTTATTGCCATTGAAAATTAGCTGCAGCTAGCTGACACAGTAAAACAGACTATGTGAAGAGTACCATCATTTTTAAGATTGCTTATCATTGACACAGCACACATGCAAAATAATCTGGTAAGAAAAATGTTTTAAATATTTCTTTTCCATAAAAATATTTTTGTTGGGTGAATATTGTGCTTGGAGATTTTTCATAGGAGGCATCCCTTTACTGGGCAATAACCAAAATCATAATTTTTTAATTAACAAATGCAAAATTTCTATAATGCTTGCATGATTAGGAATGTTTTATATACAGACTAGCAACCCTCCCCGGCTTTGCCCGGGAACAGTGATGAATGCAAGGTGATAGGCTACTTTTAACCGAGGTCTTATAAGATTTCTTTGTATACAACATTGTCGTTTTCCCTCCAGCAGTGAACACGAAAAGATTTCGGTTTGATGTAACACGCGATAGAGCCACGTAAAGCTGTCCATGAGAAAAACATTCTCCACTGAGATCAACTCCAGTCACGCTTAAGTGACTGACCCTGGGCTTTGTTTGTAGTCATGCCAAAGCAGACTCTTACTGGGAATTGTACTCGTTTGAAATGATAAGGCAAATCTGAAGGAATCATAGGAATGCTGGGTACTAAGACCGTTTCTCCTGTACCACTGCCAGTTAAGAGAGTTGCTTCAATGAAACAGTTTTTCAAAGTTTTCACAACCAATCGCGTCCCATTGCATAACTTTGCTGGGTGTAATTTACGTAACAATATAATAGGCACTCCCACTTTTAAAATAAGCTTGTGTGGTGGCAAGCCAGAGGGAAGTAAAGAATTTAGGAATTCTGTAGGGTAATGAACAGCTTCTTCACTATCGACTACTGCGTCTACTGAGTAATATACTTGAGCCTGGGCAGTGAATTTCGAGAACACCAAGACATTAATTTTCACAACTTGTTTGTTTGTCGGCGATAATATTGCTCTTTCTTTAAACCATGAATGAGACTTGTTAGATAGGTCATGGATTTGAGGATAAACTCTATCAATCAAGTCTTGAATGCTGCTTACTAAAACACAGAAATCGTGACTGAGAGTAATTTTCCAATCAATGACCGGTAAATCTCCATTTCCGACTCTAAGTAACGAATTAGCAAACAGACTATTATCTTCTGAAGATAAGAGTACTCTCATGTTAGTTTTGAGTGCCAATTTTGTTATATCCGGCCAGATGTAAGATCTTTTTAATGAAGCGTTCACTTCGTCGGCTCTCGTTCCTCTGGTAACAACTGGTAAGATTTGACGAAAATCTCCGACGAACAAAACTGTGCAGCCACCCATAGGTGTGTTCCGATTCCTTAGATCACGCAAGGTCCTGTCTACAGCTTCAATGGAAGTTTTATGCGACATTGTAGCCTCATCCCATACTACTAAAGAGCAATTTTGGATTCAACTGGCAGTGTTACTTTGTTTTGAAATATTACATACGCTTCCATCATTACTGCTGACTTTCAAAGGAAGTTTAAATGTTGCATGTGCTGTTCTTCCCCCTTCCAAAAGAGTGGCTGCAATTCCAGATGATGCGACGGCAAGAGCAATATTACCACCAGACCTCACTTTGGCGAGCAACAAATTAATCAAGAACGTTTTGCCTGTGCCTCCAGGGGCATCGAGAAAAAATATCTTACGTTCCTCCTCAGTGATATGATGGTGTCATAAGCTTGTTTCTGATCGTGGTTCAGACGGTGTTCTTCTTGAGCAACGGTTTGAAGGAGCCGAGGACGATCGCTGAAGTACTTATTATTGTTTGGCTGTAAGTTATAGTTATTTGGAAGTGGAAGTCCAAAATCTTTGATAGATTTGTTAGCAATGGATTGCACTATTTTGTTGACTTCAGTCAGCTCTTCATCGAACACACGTATGTCATAGTTTAATTCTTGTAATGGTGCCTCTTTTCGCTTTCTGATCAATATGTCTTCTGACATGCTCTCCTGGTGATTATTCCAAAGACCTAATAAATCCGGAACTTGGCAAAAGACGATAATGATGGAAAACAAATATCTAAGTGAACTTGCCGAACTACACAGAGCAGCTTCTGATAATGTGTTTTCCCAGTGAGAACCATCTTCCAACAATCCCTTGACTCTGCATGCTTCCTGAAATGAGTCGTAAGTTATTCCTTCTACAGTCCTTAAATAATGAAAAGAAGTAGGACCTTTACCAATATGAAGTAACATCCTTAGATGAAAACATTCACTGTTGTTGGGATGGACTACATACACTCGTCCAAGTGCGTCAGTTCTTTTAATGTCATCGTAACCATCAACCGGCTCACCCCGTTTCCTCCATTGAAATTTTCTGTTAGTTTGATTCCAAGTGTAATAACTTGGAACCTCGTCATAAGTAAGAGTCTTCGCAAAATCGTCACCTGCACATAACTTAAAGAATGCTGTTAGCGTAGTATCACGAGGAATATTGGCAATATCAGAGGCAGTATTTTCAGTGAAACATACGCGTTGCCCATTTTCTAAATGGACTGCAAGGTGAGTGATTGTAGGTGCTCTTTCATGTACACTGAACGATAAAATTCGCCACACTGCCTTGGAGGTGCAAATATATATTCCAGATTGAAACAAATGTTACATATTTCAATGACTTATTAAATAAGGAAACATGGTCAGAAATTTATAAACTAGAAAATGTAAATGATAAATTTAATGCATTTAACAGTACCCTAAAGCACTACTTTGAAATAGCATTCCCCTTTAAACAAAGAACTATTCAAAATAACAAAGCTAGCAATTGGATAACAACAGGGATTATAAATTCATGTCAAAGAAAGAAATTTCTACACAAATTATATAAACAATACCACACAACACCTGAATTCAATTTCATCATCATCATCATCTTGCACAGTTTCCAGCCACTGGCCGGGTCTGTTTGGAACACAAGCCTCTCCAACGTCTTCTGTCTTCCCACCATCTCTCAGCCTCCACCCTTGTCAGTCTTCTCCTCTCTTCTTCACGCTTTCTTCCACCCCCTTCAGCCACCTGTCTCTCGGTCTCCCTCTTGGTCTCTTTCCTTCCCACTTCGTCTCGTGTATCCTCCTGGGTATCCTCTTCTCCTCCATTCGTTTTACATGTCCATACCATCTAAGTCTAGATTTCTCCATACCATCCTGTAATGGTTCTTCCTTCATTAATTCTCTGGTCCTCTCATTTCTTATTCTGTCCATCTTTGTAGCTCCAATACTACTCCTCAAGAACCTCATCTCACTGGCCTGTATTTTGCTCTTCTCCCTTCCTTTCATAACCCAGGTCTCCGAGGCATACGTCAGGATAGGGACATAGTACGTCCGATATATAATCTTTTTGCTGTTCTGAGGGACATCCTTGCTCCATAACATGCTTCTCACACTCCTCTGGAATGCTTCTGCCTGTCTCCCCCGCTCATTTATTTCTCTATCGTTTCTTCCATTATCTTGTATCAGGCTTCCCAGATACATGAAACTCTCTACTTTCTTCAGCTGTTCCCCACCAACTGTTATTCCTGTTGTGGTTCTTTCCTTCTTCCTTGTTGTGATCACCAACTCACTCTTATTTATGATAAATTTCATCCCATACCCTTGTATTATTCCTTCCCACACGTCCAACTGTTCCTGTACCTCCTCCTCCTTGTTTCCCCAAATCATCAAATCATCTGCAAACACCATTGCTTTCATCTTTCCTTCTCCAATTACTTGTGCCACCCGGGTCATTATGTCATCCATCACCACAATGAAAAGTAATGGTGACAGTGCACTTCCTTGTTTCAGGCTGTTTCTCTGTTCCAACCAGTCCGATCTCTCTCCTCCCACTTTCACACCGCTCACACATCACTTGTACATCTCTTTTATCCTCCGTATAGTCCATTTTTCTACTCCTCTGTCCTCCAGGGACTTCCATACTTTGTTTCTGCATACACTGTCATATGCTTTCTCAATGTCCAAGAAGGCCATCAGTAGATCTGTTCCATACTCATAGTGCTGTTCTTGCAACTGTCTTGCAGCAAAAATCAAATCCACTGTAGACCTTCCTGCTCTGAAGCCATGTTGTTCTTCCCTCATCCCTCCTTCTATCCTTGTCCTAATTCTCCTTTCCAAAACTTTCTCGAAGATCTTTGCACAATGACTCATCAGTGTTATTCCCCGATAGTTTCTGCATTCTGTTCTACTACCTTTCTAAAAGATCGGGACAATTATTCCCTTTTTCCAGTCCTCTGGGGTCTTCCTTTCCTTCCATGCTGTCTTCATCACTCGGTACAACCATTGTATCCCCACCTCTCCTGCTGCTCTCACCATCTCCACACTCAACTCATCCACACCCGGTGCCTTCCCTCCTTTCATCTTCCTCACTGCATCTTCCACTTCTTTCCATGTTAAGTCCTTTTCTGTTTGCAGTCCATCTTCCTCTTCCCCGATTTCTTCCTCCTCGCCATGGTTTCCATTTGGGTTCAGGAGTTGTTCAAAATATTCTTTCCACATTTTCTTCAGTTCTTCCCTATTTTCTATCTCTTGTCCCCTTTTGTTCACCATTTTAACATAATCCGTAGGATCCTTCCGCCTCTTATTCTTTACCATCCCATACAGGACCATTTTTGTACCTTCACTATCCTCCTCCATCATCTTTGTCCACTCTTCCATCCACTTTCTTCTCTCCTCAGCCACTACTCTTTGCCTCCTTCTTTCTTTCCTGGTACTCTTCCCTTGTCTCTACCGTCCTATTTTGATACCACCTCCTAAAGGCTCTATTTTTATCCATACTATACCTTTTGTCTTCTCATTCCACCATGGTGTTTCCTTCCACCTCTTCTTACTACTTGTCCTCCCACATACTGCTTCTGCTGCACCTACTAGTGTCTTCTTAAATCTAGCCCATTCCTCTTCCACCCCTCTTTCTTCATCTGTTGGAATTCCTTACTTTACCATTTTGAGGTACTCGACCCTTCTATCTCCTTCTTTCAGTTTCCATATCCTCATACGTCTTTCCTGGTTCTCAGTCCTTTTCTTCTCCTTAGTCCCTCTCAGGTTCATTACCAGCAATCGATGGTCGCTACCCAGGTTCTCCGATGGTATAACCTTGATGTCCATGATGTTCTTATTTAATTCTTTCTCATACAGTATATAGTCGACCACAGACTTCCTGGTCATGTCATCACTGTACCATGTGATTGTGTGGCTTTCTCTTTTCTTGAACCAGGAGTTCCCAACTAGCAGGCTGTTCCTTTGGCAGAAGTCCAACAGTCTCTTTCCTTCCTCATTTCTTCCGCCCCAACCCTCTGGTCCCAGCACACTCTCATACCCTTGTCTTTCTCTTCCTACATGGGCATTCAGATCCCCCATAACAATCATATTTCTTCCTACCAGCTGCTTCTGCAATTCCTCTTCAAACTCCTCCTTCTCTTCAGAGGCGCAGCCTACTTGTGGAGCATACACTTGCACTATTTCTACCGTCTCTCCCCTCAGTGCTACTTTCACTTTCATCATCCTATCACTTATTCTCTTCACTTCTTCTTTTAAACCATCTCTTACTACTACTCCCACTCCATTCCTCTTTCCCTCTTCATTCCCACTCCAGTACAGTCTATAGCCTTTTCTCAGTTCTCTCCTTCCTTCCCCTTTCCACTTTGTTTCTGCCAATCCCAATAAATCCAACTTCCTTCTTTCCATCATATCCACTATCTCCTCCACCTTCCCCGTCAGCGTTCTTATGTTTAAAGTTCCAAATCTTAGTCCGTGTTTACAGCCGTGTCGTCTATTATATCCATCATGTCCGAGGCTCGTTCCATTCTTGAAAGCATTTGGTTTCATCCACTACTGGCTTGCTGGGCCTATTGTAGCTTCACCAGAGCCCCGTTGGCCGCCACTTTTCAGGGTTCCTGTAGGACCTTCACAGCTACTGTAACAGTCCCGGGGCACACGAAGTCCCCACTGTACTTCGCCCCTACAGGCAATCTCCTACTTTGTGCCGTTGCTCGTCTCCCACGTCGAGGACGAGGGGTTGGACTTATGGGAGATTGAATTCAATTTATACTACAAAAAATACACTAGCATATTAAGTAAGGTAATAAGACTAGCAAAGAAAATGCATAATGATAATTTTATACCCAAATCATCTAATAAAAACAGGGCTCTGTGGTCCGTGATAAAGAAAGAAACTGGAAAATCCGCTAAAATACGAAGGAACATTACACTGACCTGTAATAATAAAGTGATTAATAATCCAGAGGAAATGGCATACACTTTTAATGACTACTTTCTGGAAATTCCACAAAAATTATTAAATAAATCACAGGTAAATACACTAAATTCTAATAATAAAATAAATATATGCAGTGAATCTTTATTTATAAATCATGTCACAAGTGAAGAGGTAAGAATAGTTATAAAAGAGCTAAAAAATAAATTCTGTGCTGGTATTGATGGTATCCCTGATGCAATTTTAAAGAAATGTGCCGAAAATATAATAAATCCACTTACGCACTTAATAAACCGTTCAATTCTCTCAGGAACTTACCCGGATATTTTGAAGTTATCAAAAGTAATTCCAGTGCACAAAAACGGTTCTAAAGATGAATTAGATAACTATCGTCCTATTACCTTACCAATTGGTATTGCAAAAATTGTGGAAAAAATCATGTATAAGAGACTGATTAGTTTTATAGTAAAAAATAAAATACTATCAAACTCACAACATGGATTCGGAACGGAAAAATCTACACATACAGCAATTTATGAATTCATTAATAGTATACTGAAATTAATTGACAATAAGGAACATGTAACTGGCCTATTCTTGGATTTATCGAAAGCATTTGATGTTGTCGACCATAAAATTCTCCTTATAAAACTAAATCAATATGGTATTAGAGGTCTAGCTAATAAATGGATAGAGTCTTACTTAACAAGGCGTAAACAAATAGTAAGCTTGAGACACAAGGATGATGGAACCAGATTACTTAATGAAACATTGTCCAATGAGGGTATTATTAAATTTGGAATACCCCAGGGATCGGTTTTGGGCCCACTACTCTTTCTTCTATATATCAATAATATAACACAGAACGTTGATTCTCATAAGGAAATTTTGTTTGCAGACGATACAACACTCGTAATAAAAGGTGAAACTAAACATATCTTACAGCAGTCTGCTGACTCTGTTACAGAAGAGTTAACCAAATGGTCACAATAAACTATAAAAAAAACAGTATGTCTGAATTTCCACACTATACAGAATAGGAATCCTGCAACGCGCAATATAACATTAAATGGTCATCAAATAGAAAATAAATCAGAAACAAAGTTTTTAGGACTATGGATACAACATGACTTGAAATGGAATAAACATATACAATATCTGAATACTAAACTGAACTCGATGTGCTTTGCGTTACGTATTTTGAAAACTTGCACTAGCATGCACACATTAAGAAATACTTATTTTGCTTATTTCCATTCATACTTAAGATATGGGGTATGTCACCAGATGTACTAGGCACGTTTAGGATACAAAAGAGGGCGATTAGAATTATGGCAAATGTAAACACTAGAGAATCATGTAGACCTCTGTTTAAATATTTAAGCATTCTCCCACTGCCCTGCATTCATATCTTTGAAAGTATTATGTTTTTTTTAAGAATTTAATGAATAAAGACATTTTTCTTAAAACAAACAATGATGTGCATAGACATAACACAAGACAAAATCAAAACTTTCATATTTCACACACACACACACACACACACACACACACACACACAAGCATATATCAAAAAGGAACTTTTCACACAGGAGTTAAATTATACAATAAACTACCTCAGTATATAAAATTTGCCACAAAAATAGAAACCTTTGAAAGAATGTTGAAAGCTTATCTGCAGTACCATTGTTTTTACTCTGTAGTTGAATACCTTAGCATATAGGAGAGATAATTATAATCATATTTTAATTGTAATACCTAGCTGTAAGTTGTTGTATATATAGAATTAAGTTTTCATATTGTGAAAATAGAGTAAGATGTAAATATTTGTCCAATAAGATTGTATGTCTTAAGATCTGTTAGAATTAGTTATAGTATTAGTAATATATACCTGTAAGTTCTTTTATTTTCTATGTAATTTCTGACGTGTCCTATATCAAAAATGTATTGTATACATGTAATTGATCAAATGGATAAATAAAAATCTAATCTAATCTAATCAAAATGATATCGTTGAACCTCATTTGTAGATTGAATGCTGAAAGTAGCCTGATCGCTGCCTTTATTTATGTACTTACATACATATTTAATGGATTAGACGGAATTACATAATTCGACGTTGATATGCACGTCAAAAATTTTAAGGAGAACCGGATTATAGGGAACCACCCATCGATTATCTATTTCATTGTTCCTGAGAGTTGCAGTTTCTCCGCCGTCATCAGGTGACAACCTACGGTACTTGGGATAACCATCATTACCAGTAGATGTGCAGTTTTGGAAATGTTTTGGATACCTTTTGGTGCAAACTCCTTCACGCATGCAAGGCGAATTTGCATTTAAAGCACCACATGGACCATGAATCATGTGTTTTGACACGATATCATGTAATGTCGGATCGGATTGTTTATTGGGTAACTCTGCAGAAATTACACTGTCTATCTGTTCTGGTCTAATCTTATTATGCAACCATAGTAGAAGATGGATGTGAGGCAAGCCACATTTCTGCCATTCGCCAGTGTACATGTAGCAGCGAGTTTGGCCAAAAATTCTCTCTTTATTAATTAGGAACATTAATTTTAGAATTTCCAAATGAAATACCCTGTTCACTATATCGTATCTGTTTCGAGGTGATGTATTTTCGGGGAGATTTTCTTTAATTTCAATCCAGTTAGAATTACAGGTAAGTGTAATGAACAAATCAGGTTTACCATATTTTCTGACATAAGTCATCTTGTGTTCTTTCATGAAGATACCTTGGCCCTCCTGTAAATGAAGACGGCAATATGACCAGCTGACCGATATTTCCAACATGTTCATTTTCCCGCAAAGCATCTTGCAAATGGATGTAATTTTCCACTCGTAGTTTTGTCTGATTATTCCGTATGTAGGCTCAATGTTCCGATTCAATTTTAGCATACATATCTACCAAATACTGGTTTAGTAGCATTCCAAATCTAAGTATTGTATTGAAATCATTAAGTCTCGTCATTATTCTGTAACGGTAATAATTCATGCATAACACCGTTTTACGTATCAGTTGTCCATTGATCGGGTCATGTTGAGAAATATTAATGGAATAGCCGTCTTCGCCTCTACATAATATTAAAGGATATTGCAAGCTATCATACGATCTGTGAATTTCAGGAATTTTCTGAAGGTTGTTATCTCGACTACGTAATACTATCTCCCGTCAAACTGTTGCCCAGCTATTACAACAGCTACTTCACTCGTAGTAGGTGCATTAAACCGGCCGCGATGTTCACCGACAGGAATTTTATCGGCGTGGATAACAATATCGAAATCCATTACGTTAGGTGGGACACTATCAATCTCTGCTTTGAAAGATTGAACGTATTTATCATGACAGTGTAACATTTCTTGCAAAGACCTCACTAAGCCATTATTAAGGGGTTGTGTAATGATGCTACATCTAGTAGAAGCTTGTATTTCTGGGTCCGCTATGAAATAAATCTGTAGGAACTTATGATCATTAGGTTCAGGAGGAGACAGACTGCCGGCCAAATGGTACACTTGTCCTTGTACCTTAAATGTCGGCATGAAGCCACGTTCGATTACTTGTGTACTCATGAAGGAGGTCATTTGAAATGCATTATTATAATGACATATGTGTTTCATGAATTCTTTACTCTTAGGGTGGTTTACTGTCAGAAGGGAATGCAAAGGTTCAGGAGGGGAAAGGATTTCATCTAGTTTAACTTTTCCCTGCTAACAACATATACCTTTTGATTCCTCTTTCCATTTTTGAGCTCAACAGTATTGGCAGACAACAGACATTGTACCAAAAGATACCGAAGCATCATTTATATAATTTATGGAGGAATCATAATTCATAGCAGAATTCTCTTTATCGGACCACCAACCATGAACATTTCTTCCCTGTGTCAAAGGAACTTGTGCGAATGACTCCCTTTGTCTTTGTGAAGTCATTCTTTCTCTCTCTTGTGACAATCGAGAAATTCTTTGTTGCTCTGTTTCATTGCTACGTGATAAGTGCATTTTTTTTCGATGTCAATGAACTTTGACCTATATCTGTTTTACGTCTTGGCATGATGACTTAAAATCACTGACTGGACTATTAATTATAACGAATTCTTGTAAGGCGTAATTCAAGAATGGCGAGGTGCAAGAAACACAAATCCCCCTTCCTAGAATGCAAATACAATTGCCATTGATAGAACAAATGTTTGTAGATATCGGTACAGATTATATTATATTAAATTATACGCCAATCAGTATAATTTAATATAATATAATCCTCCTTCCGTCCCATCTAAATTGACTGAATTTTGCGGCACGAAAAGTTCACAGGCGAAATGAGAGTTGCACTTCCAGGGAATGGCGAGGTGAATGAAACTCAAATCGCCCTTCCGTCCAATCTTAACTTGACTGTGTTTCACAGGCGAAATGAAGAAAACCCGAGTTACACTTCCAGGGAAACTCCAAACACAACCACTCTTGTCAGGAGTATTAACTCAACACGACTGGACGGTTTGCTGCTGGCTTCTATCTGGGGCAATAGGTTCGCCCGCTAGCTAGGCTGTAACAGAGATGATAGACTCGTCCTTAGCTAGCTCGTACTCTGTCGCCTCAGTAGTTGAATGGACATGGTCGGAAGAAAAAAAACGTAAAAACACTTACCGGTATAGTGGGCGATGAATTGAAGATAGACATATGCTCTCGTGGACTTTTTTGTAGAACTTTTCATGCTGAACAATTCTTACACTCACAGTATTCAGATATTTTTAACGGTTTGCCCAGCGTAAGCTTACAAAGCGCTCGGACGCCAGTTTGTTTTTTTTTTTTTCTTTTTTTTTTTTTTTCCACTGAAATCATTACTGCTCGGCTTCCTTTGATCATAAATTATTTTCTACAGAAATAATCCTCGAGATATCCTTTACAGAATGGTTGAAACCGCATCAAAATCCATCCAGTGGTTCTCGAGTTTACCCGTAACAAACAGGAATCGGGGACTTTGTTTTATACTAAGTAGAGATATATATGCGATTCTTACTGCCTTGCCATGCTAAATCCTAACTTTCTCTGACTTTCTTTTACTGTATTGTGTAAATTATATGATGAGGAAATTTATATGTAAATAAATTATGTAATTTTTAACGCCAATATAATATTGCCCATAATCCCTGTTTTCAATAAATTTGCTACAAAATCTTAGATGCTACATGTTAAATTTACAATTTACAATTTAACGTGCTAGATTTGGATTTTTAAATGCTATAAACCACAAATTTTCGCTGTGCCTGATTGGCTATGTCAGTAATGTGGTAAAATTCTGGAATTATCTGAATGTTGCAACAGAGCATGGAGGTTATCATCTGACTGCTACGTGGAGTCTAGAATCGATGCTAGGAGTGTACTTGGAGCGGTTTTGACTTTGCATGCAAAAGATATATGCAAGAAGGGGAAAGTAAAAATGGAGTGTCAACCTGGAGACAATGAGAATATTTTGCCAACTATAGCCATATCATCTTACCTATGCTTCTATTTATAAGATGAGTACCAGTACTCATTCAAGACTTGTAAATTTTCAATAAGAAGTATTTAAATCCCCAAATTCTTTATTTCAACTTTACAGGATAATGTGGTGGGGAGAGTAAGGCCATGTTTCCACACAACAGTACGAGAAAAAAAGTTTCCCATAGACCTTGGATAGGTCAACACCTGGCCTTGGGAACAGCTAAATTGCATCGCAACTTGAATAGAATGGCACAGAACATCGTATTGTGTAAGCCAACACAGAAGGAACTTGGAATATTATTTCTAGTGAGAATTCATGTTTAATTGAACTTTGGAACTACGTGAATGAAAGGACTTTGATTATTTTATAGCAAGAGAAGTCACCATATAGAATTGAACTTGGAAATGAACGTTAGTGAATGTGAATATCGTTGTACAATGGAAGCAGTTCATAGCATATGAGAATACGATTATTTCAAGCAGCTGGACTTACATTTTTGAATGCATCTTGATCGTACTGCAGCACAGGGAGATATAAACCCAGCAAATGTTACATCAGGTGAAAGTGAACATGGCTGATAATACAATAAGATTATCTGGTATTATAACTAAAAGGTGATAAAACGAGCTGGCAAGAGAATTAGCATCTGTGAAATACCACAGCAGACATGCTTGGTGGAATGAGAAATGCGAAGAAGTGATCAAGGAAAGACTAGAGGCATGGAAATTATGGAACAGAAATAAAACACTGGAGAGTTTTGAGAAATCAAGACAAATAAGGAAGCAAACACACCGCATACTGAGAAGAATCAAGAGGAAAATATCTTAGAGAACAAGTCACGGAAATGGAAGATAATTTTAAGAAGAACAACACCAGACTATTCTATTGACGTCCGAAACGGGGGAGGAGCTTACGGTCAGCTGTTTGCAATATGGCGGCGATATAGTGACGTGAAGTAATTGGGTGTGCGTTTGTTATGGCTTCAAATTTATGATGGCAAAATACTACATATTTCCTTTCATTGATAGAAATATTTTTATAATCAATTTAAATGCAGTGCCTAATTACTACCAGTTAAAAATATTACCCACATGTAGAGAGTTAATTTACTGTCTGCTGTTACATAGGCCTATATGAAGCCTGTACTTGGGAGCCTAGCGGTATCGATGTTTTTATTAATTTCACAATATATATATCTCACATAACACAAAGGACGACTCCCTGATAATAAATTGAATCAAGCAACCCTGAATTTGCATGAATGTTTTGGGTTCAAAGAAGCGTTTCTTGGGATGCTCAAATCATACTTCAATATTGCAAATATTGACCTACATACTTGCTGTTCAAAGGCAAGAATGTTAATTTATTAATCTCTTGCCACAGGCAATGGAGACATCCTCTTTATCAATATATTTAATTAAATATTTAAAATACAGACATTTAACACAGCTGGAGTCTCCATTTGAACTTGTCATAAGCAAACGGAACAGATCTAAAACTACAATTTAAGCCAAAACAAATTCACTCCTCAGCTCTACATAAACCATAATACCAATTAAAACCTATACAAAACATACTCTCCTTACTGTTGTACAACTTTCAAACCAACTATTCGCACTCAAAACTGTAAAACCTTGAAATGGGAACTAATTAAAGTTAGAATAGCCTAGGCCGATCCGGTCTCCTGCTACATTACCGCATATGTATACTTAACATCACTATAACTTCAAAATTACGGCTAAGTGACCTATCTGCCTGAGTAGTATAGGTGTTACCGGCCTGCCTGGGATGATGGGTCACCAAACCGGTACTTAAAACTAAGATTTTACATTTTAATTAACTAAATTCAACAGTAGGGAGATCATAGCCAAAAACACAATTTAAGCCAAATCATACTTCAATGACCTACATACTTGCTGTTCAAAGGCAAGAATATAAATTCTCTGGCAAATTAAGGCTAGGAACAGCATTTTTCTTAAGTTTTCTAACCATTCGGCTATTGTCAATCGGAAGAACCCCTAAAATAAGTTTACGAAGAGCGGATTACATTCATTGTACGGCACAGAAGTAATAGGCTATAAGTTTATCAGTATTTTTGATGTAGGTAAATCACTGATCTCTGTATAGAGATCAGTGAGGTAAATCCATGTGAATACAAATTAGAGACACTAACTAACAATAATCAACAGTACCGGTGGAAAGAAGTCGTCTTCACAAAAATGCAGACTGCACACTGTCATGTAACATGTAACACGTTTTCCAATTGACAGCGCCAAAGCCCATCTTTCTCTCTGAACTTTTTGTACAGGAAGTAGTGGAGATATTTCGTAGCCGTTTTATATGATTTGCAACCGTATACAGAGCAGTACCTCCTAGAATTTGACAAATTTCTTTCTGTTTCCATCACGACGTCAATGCTTCACCATCTAAATAAATCTCACCAGTCACAATGTTACAGCTTCAACATTCTGCCGCGTGGCTGCGCCATCCAACTTTTCTGACGTCAATAGGGCTTTTAACAATAAAATTACTGGTTACACGGCATCAAGCCTCCACTTTTAAAAAACTGACGGATCCCTTGCCTTGAATGATAAAGACAACTGTGAGATTCTTGCCAATTATTTCGAAGAACTCCTTAATTGCGAACCACCACAGGAAAATTGGAAACTCTGAAAGACACAGTCCAGAACCTACAATCAGAATCACCAGATGAAGTGGAGATAAGGAACGTAATAAATTCCTTAAAGAACAATAAAGCATCTGGAGAAGATGGAGTTATCGCAGAACTGTGGAAGATAACCAATGACGCCTTCATCACTGAAACGACGGAACTGTTCAGGAATATCTGGAGGGATGAAAAGATACCGGAGGATTGGTTAGTGGCATTGATTCATCCGTTACATAAAAAGGGACCGAAAACTGATGTCAATAATTATCGAGGTGTATCACTTTTATCAGTTACGTACAAAATATTTTCTAAACTACTACTGAACAGACTGGAACCACAAATTGACCAACAACTGGGAGAATATCAGGGAGGTTTCCGGAGCAAATACTTAGTCTGAAAATGATAATCAAATATTACACTGCACGATCAAAAGATCTATTCATCTCATTCGTTGATTTTCGCAAAGCTTACGATTCAATAGATAGAGACACATTGATGGGCATATTGAGGGAATATGGAGTGGATCCAAAGACGCTAAACCTACTTAGGCTGACGTTAACAAACACTATATCTAAGGTGAAATTCCGGGAAGAGATCAGCAAACCCTTCCAAATGAAAACTGGTTTGAGGCAAGGAGACAGCCTATCACCGATGTTGTTCAACGTGTTTCTAGATAGGATCATGAAGACATTGTGGACAACCAATGACTCCGGGGCATTACTTGGAAGTAAAAATACAAACATCAAACCCAGATGTCTGGCCTTCGCGGATGATCTGGCACTTCTAGCTGAAATGGAACAAGAAGCATTAATACAGATAAATTAACTAAAAGAAATCGCTGGGAAAACAGGGCTACAAATCTCTTTTCCAAAAACAGAGATGATGAGCACCAACAAGAACTACATGAAGAAAACAGTTAAGACGAAATATAGGAGGCAAAAGGTCACGAAACAGTTTAAATACCTCGGAGAGATCATTAGCAACAATGGACTGGACAAAGAGTCAATGGAAAACAGAAGACTTAAACTAGAAAAACTCAACTTCTCCACTAAAAATATATACAACAAAAAGAACCTCTCCCTTAATGCCAAACTACAACACTAAAATGCTGTGGTAAAACTGGTGATCTTATATGGTGTGGAGACGGCAAATTTATTGAACCTGGAAAAGCTTCTGAAGATTGAAAGGAGGATATTGAGGAGGATTTACGGCCCAAAAGTGGTACAGGGAACCTACAGACTACGATCAAACATGGAGATATATGAAAGGGTGGAAGACTTGGAAACAGCAATTAGGAAAAGACGTTTACGTTTCTATGGACATATGGTTAGAATGGATCCAACAAGAATAAATAAGCAAATTTTTGATAAATTATATAATCTGAAGAGCCAAGGGGGTTACACCAAGCAGATGAAGGAAGGAAGAAGCAGATGAAGGAAGAACTCCGGAGGCTAGGACTTAAAGATGGCGACTGTCGAGACAGAACACAATTCAGGGAAATACTTTCGAACATAAAGGTTCTTGTGGGAGAACAGAGAGAACGCAGGGGAGGAAGATGGACAGCAGAGAGAAAGGCACAAAACACTGAAAGAATGAAGGAAGTGTGGAGGAAGTGTGGAGGAAGAGAAAGGAAGAAAGAATTATGAGAAGGAAATGAAATATTTGCGTGGTTCTTAGTTTTGGCCGATTCGCGTATTGTAATGTAAAAGGTGATAAATTCTACACAGTGAATTGTGAAAGTTATATCAATCAACGTATATACAAGCCATTGTCTCGAATCTATGATGGTACTTGGGCCACATATGACATTCAAACTTACGGAACTGTGAAAAGTGAATTCCAAATATTTAAACTATGTAAGGATTTTGCGAGCTAAGAGAGATGTTATATCACTACATAAAAAACATGAGAATCATGTTAAGCTAAGTACCACTGTGAGGACATTAACTATGGAAGACAGACATATAATCAAATACAACTGAAATGGCAAGTTTAGTAGATAGTTATTGTTGTTTTAAGGGGCGGAACTACGAGGTCATAGTGATACAGTTTATTTAATTAGATTTCACGAGTATCAGAGATAGAAATTATATGATAGTTCATAATAAAATATGGTTTCATTGAGTTAAAACATATTCAACAATTTTAATGGCTGTTAAATTGGTTCAGAAATTCAAGTAAACTGACATTCAAAATCATGCAATGTAGAGAGTTGTTCATAAATGTATTTGGTCAAAGTTATGAAATTATACCATGAATGAATTTTGTAGGAATTGAATTTTTGTGTATTCAAAATAATTCAGCAAGATCTTTATTCAGAGGAGGTGTGTGATGTAAAACTAAATTTACTTGTTGTTGTGTAACCACAAACAGCCACCTAAGTGGGAAGGACATTGATCCATTTATGTGATGTGAAGTCTGGCTGACATTTTTGGACTTCAATATTTATAAGATAACGGAGGTTGTGTCCTTTATTTTTAATGATTAAGTACCGGGTGAGTTAGCCGTGGTCGTTACGGCGTGACTGATGGCAGTCGCTCACATCCGGGAGGCGAGGAGGTTCAAATCCCCCCGCCGGCAACCTTGAAGATGGTCTTCTGGGGTTTCCCATCTTCCTTCCAGGCAAATGCCGGGGTTGGTCCCTAACTATAGGCCACAGCCGCTACTTTCCAACTCCTCGTCCTTCCATTCCCAATTTCCTTCCCAACGGTACTTGTAGCTCACCCATCGGATGTCCGTCTTGAAGCAGCTACAAAACTGGCGAGCCGAACATGTCCTCGGACACTCCCGGCACTAAAAGCCATACGCTAAAAAAAAAAAAAAAAAATTAAGGAGTTTTATTTTACCGGTATCTACTTGTTCCCAATTGAGTAGGACAGGATCTTCTTTGAATAGAACAATTTTTGCAATTCCTGCACCTTATTATGCTAGAAAAATTTAGTTTGAAGACACTCACTATTACATTTATCTTGTTAACGACCCAAGATACTTTGATCTCAACCTACTGCGCTAGTTTAAAAAAAAAAAAATGAATTTTTGAACACATAATGTAAATCAAGCTTTGTATATGTTTGTCAGTGGCCAGGTGCAACTTACAGGCAATTCTTATCTCTGAGATATGGGTAAATGAGATTGATACAACCAAATTTTACTGCATTAAATAAAACATACCTGGCTTGGCATGGAAGGATTCTCAGTAATTACAGGGAGCTTGGAATCATTGTAAGGGGTTGATGAATTAACCGGATTGGTCATCAATCCACACTGTGATCTCAGTTTCTTATTCAACCGTGCAATGACTGAAAAAAAAAGAAGTTTTCTTTAACAACACAGGAAATTAAAATTCTAGGAAGTGATAGGAATCACACATTAGTACTCAATTATCATTATTTACTTATTTTTAAATCTACAGCAGGAGATTGGACCCAAAGTATGCACTTTGGAAATACTTGGTCCCAGCTTAGAACTCTGCATATGCTCATCTTCTGCTATCAAGAAACTGTTGTTGTTTCATATGAGGAGCTTGACATCGTGGTCTTTTAGCCCTGTATACTTGGGCGAGTATGGAATATTGTCTGATAACCTGTGTCTGTAGTATTGTGTGTATTTGTAACTCAGGTGAAGATTGGAAAGGAGGCAGCCGTGGCCTTACGTTAGGAACCATCCTGGCATTCGCCTGGAGTAGAAGTGGGAAACCACGGAAAACCACAGAGTTTTATCTCACAAGATTGAGTGTACCCCATGCTCCAGTCCTCAGACCAGAATTAAATTTCTTGGTCGAGTCGGGTATCAAACCCGGACCTGCAGGGCGACAGCGAAGAGTGCTAGCCGCTACACCAGGAAGGGGACAGAGACGAAACTGCCATAAAACACAACTTAGGAGTGAGAGTTATGGTACCTCAGCAGTCTGTTTAACCTGTGCACATGCAAAAAGGTAAATTATTAGTTCTCACCTCATTTCTTTTAGAAAATGAAAACATCTTCTTAGGAATCAAATGTAATGATTGTGATGCTGATTACGTGAGACAAACAGGAAGAGGGTTCAACACCAGATTTTTGGAACATGTTAATGCCACTAAACATAATAAATTTTCGGCAATAGGCAACCATATGGTAGAAACTGGGCACAAATTCACTACCATAGAGAACGATCTAGTCATTTTACATCAAGAAAACGAAGGCACACTCATGAATATTCTGGAACAAATAGAGATCGACAAAGCACAGAGATTTAACCCTTCCCACAATCTTAATGAAATAATTTTTAAAACCAGTATTTTATACAGAACACTAATAGATAGATTATATAGTAATAGATAAATTGATCAGTTGCATTCCACCATTCATACCATTTATTTTCCAAATTCAATAATGATTATATCTCTCATTTTTCGCATTCATCCACCCCAAAACAACAGCCAACATCGACACATCATAAACATTCACATTTATTTTTCCTTCGTTTTTATTCCCGTCCTCTATTTCCCTTCCCCTTCTCCCCTAGTATGTCTTTGGACAATCAAAGGAGTAATATTTGCGAGACACGTTTTGATCTGCTGTTGTTCACGCCCAAACACACTACATACGGCGGGGCATGGCACTGCTGCAGGGATTCTATGGTTTCTTTGCCATGATGTTCTCCAAGGGCAGCATAGAGATTAGTTCGGAAAACGATGACGCAACCAAACAGCGACTCACAACACCGGCCTGATTCAGCGGCTTTTTAATGCACCCAGGCCTGGAAATCCAATTAGAAGATCTTCTATGGAGAATCGGAAACAGTTGAACTTCACATTATTTATTTCACAAATCTTTATTTCATGTAACGTATGTTCTTATAAAGGTAATTTATCTTTGATATTTATGTACAGGCTGAGGAAGAAGGAGTTAACCTTCGAAACATGTACCTGTGAGTAGGTTCAATATAAGTATTGAAAAGGCAGAATCCCTTTATTTTCTAATATATAGTTCGTCAATATGGACCTCAATTACTGACATTATGAATGAAATGGAAAGCCAAGGAAAGAGGTTACACTTTAAATACAAAGATATCAAACTAAAGCTTTCCTATATTATAAAGGAGAAGAAGAAGAAGATGAAGAAGTGTAGAAATAATAATTTAGTACCGAGGCATCTAGCAACTTTTCAGCGTAAGAAGTTTAACAACGATTATGAATGTAGGACCCAAGAAATTGTTAATCGCACAATCATTCAACGAGAATTAAAATTCCTCTACATCAAAGAATAATATTAATAACAAACTATACCGCATCCACTTATTAGCTTCTAATATGTCTAGGGATAAAGAATGGGATGAATTCATGATCCAGCTACACCAAACTTTGCAACTCCAAGTCAACATGAAACGGCAAAACTAGCAAGGAAATTTGATAACCTGGTTAGAATTAACAGTGAGAAATCAGAAGCGCAACCCAATACAGCCAAACACATTTTCCAAAAACCAGTAAACAATCTAACTGACACTGTTTTCAACCAGTCTGAATTACGAATATTAGAAAGAGGCTTCAAGCATAATTGGGAATCCAATTATAATGCACATAACCTTACCAAATTAACAGCTGAGTCGGAGGCAGCTATCAAACGACTACCTCCAGAAGTACAAAGAGGAGCACGGCATGAGATCAATAAGAAAATTAAGAAAATAATTCATAGTAAGAACGAATATAAAATGGATTTTCAACTTCAGAAAGATTGCATAAGTTTATCAACCAAAATAAAACAGAACCAATTAATCATAACTAAAGCAGACAAAGGTAACACTACAGTTATCAAGAAAAATGATTATATTAACAAAACAGAAGATTTCCTCACTAATCCAAAATTTTGAAGTAAATCATAAAGACCTAACCCAAAGTATACAAAGGAAACTCTAACAGCCTTTGAAAAACACCATATTCATCCTTGATGACAAACTAAAGAGCAAAATGGTCAACATGAACCCGAAATTACCAACATTAAGAGCACTACCTAAAATACATAAAGTTAACATACCCATCAGACGAATAGTTAATTTCAGAAATAGTCCGACATACAAACTCGCCCAATTTGCCCATTCATTTCTCAAATCGCATTACATATTCAAGGCCAATGCTTCTTTCAAAAATTCAATACATTTCTGTGAATTTACAAGCAAACTGGAACCCATTCTTTACACACAATTGACATAAAAGATATGTACCCAAGCATACCGATTTCCGTCACTATCGATCTTATTGAGAAGAATTTGAAGAACAACAGTGATTTATCGCAAGTTGAAATCTCTGAATTTTTAAACATATTAACATTCATCTTTAATAACAACCAATTCAGCTTCAATGAGAAAATCTATACACAAAAGGAAGGCCTCGCCATGGGTTCTCCTTTATCAGGAATCATAGCAAACATATTCGTAGACAATGTGGAACACGAATTAATCTTAAACAAAAATGATGGTTTATTTTTTTGGGGAAGATATGTTGATGACGTTTTCATAATCCTTGACAACTCTAAATCTAAAATCGAACAATTTTTGCTACATTTGAACCAATTAAATAGCAACATTAAATTCACGTCAGAGAATGAAATTAACAGTTCCATAAATTACCTAGATCTGCTAATCAAACGTGAAAATAATCTCCTGAGCTATCAAATATTCAGAAAACCAACTCAAACCAGCACTGTTATTAGACAAGATTCTAACCACCCCGCATCCCATAAAAGAGCAGCCTTCACATGTTTTATTAACAGAGCTTTGAACATCCCACTGTCTGACGTAGAATATCTTCAAGAAGTTTCAATAATTCACCAAATTGCCGAAGCTAATGGTTTCAATAGAAAATATGTTAACAGTATTATTAACAAAATCAAGAACAAACCCGCTTCCAGATTAGCAAAAGAGGATAAAGAACCTTCCACTTATGCAATGTTCACCTTTGTGAACCAATCCACCTACAATGTTACTAGTGTACTCAAAAAATATAAAGTAAAAGTAGCTTTCAGAACCAACAACACTAATCACAATAAATTTTTCAACTCGCATATTCTCAATAAAACAAACAAATATAATAATTGTGGTATCTACAGAATCAAATGTAATGATTGTGACGCTGCTTACGTGGGACAAACAGATTTTTGGAACATGTTAATGCCACTAAACATAATAAATTTTCGGCGATAGGCAACCATATGGTAGAAACTGGGCACAAATTCACTACCATAGAGAACGATCTAGTCATTTTACATCAAGAAAACGAAGGCACACTCATGAATATTCTGGAACAAATAGAGATCGACAAAGCACAGAGATTTAACCCTTCCCACAATCTTAATGAAATAATTTTTAAAACCAGTATTTTATACAGAACACTAATAGACGCATTATATAGTAATAGATAAATTGATCAGTTGCATTCCACCATTCATACCATTTATTTTCCAAATTCAATAATGATTATATCTCTCATTTTTCGCATTCATCCACCCCAAAACTACAGCCAACATCGACACATCATAAACATCCACATTTATTTTTCCTTAGTTTTTATTCCCGTACTCTATTTCCCTTCCCCTTCTCCCCTAGTATGTCTTTGGACAATCAAAGGAGTAATATTTGCGAGACACGTTTTGATCTGCTGTTGTTCACGCCCAAACACACTACATACGGCGGGGCATGGCACTGCTGCAGGGATTCTATGGTTTCTTTGCCATGATGTTCTCCAAGGGCAGCATAGAGATTAGTTCGGAAAACGATGACGCAACCAAATAGCGACTCACAACACCGGCCTGATTCAGCGGCTTTTTAATGCACCCAGGCCTGGAAATCCAATTAGAAGATCTTCTATGGAGAATCGGAAACAGTTGAACTTCACATTATTTATTTCACAAATCTTTATTTCATGTAACGTATGTTCTTATAAAGGTATTTTACCTTTGATATTTATGTACAGGCTGAGGAAGAAGGAGTTAACCTTCGAAACATGTACCTGTGAGTAGGTTCAATATAAGTATTGAAAAGGCCGAATCCCTTTATTTTCTTTCTAATATATAGTTAGTCAATACGGACCTCAATTACTGACATTAGTACACATCAAATCGAAAGCTGATAAAATTCCAAGAATCAAACTGAAAGAGAGCTCAATAAAATAAACACCAACCTCCAAAATGACCCTTCTCTCTCTGATTCATTCAGCGACAAGGAAATTGAGTCAGGTATTAAAATGCTAAAGTTGAGGAAGACATCAGGCTTAGACGGCATTTTCCCAGAGTTCATAAGATATCTCAGAAAACTTGCAAGAACATTGCTCAAGAACGTCTTTAGTGATATCCTGGATACTGGGATCATTCCCCCAGAGTTCAAAGTGGCTCACACCTTGGCAATCCTCAAACCTGGAAAACCAGCAGATGTCCCTTCAAGCTACTGACCTATTGGCCTACTCAGTGTTTGCTACAAACTATTAGAACATCTAATCCTGAATCGAATCCAGGGAATTATAAAGGATATAGCTCCATCATACCAGGAAGGTTTCAGAACCCAACGTAGCTGTTGTGAACAGGTATTGGCATTAACATCTTACATCGAGGTAGGATTCCAGAAGAAGTTAAAGACATCAGTCACTTTTGTCGACCTAACAGCTGCATACGATACGGTCTGGCTGGATGGATTATTGCTTAAACTTAAAAGACATATACCGTGCCCAAAACTAACATCACTCCTGAAGAATATGCTGACAAGTCGGTATTTCAAGGTCACCATAGGACAAAGGACAAAGGACAAGCAAGTCATTGTCAGTAAACAATGGTCTTCCTCAAGGTTCAGTATTAGCTCCATTGCTTTCCAACTTATACACCAGTGACATGCCAGACACCAACAAATTCTACTATGCTGACGAATTAGCTACGATATTACAGTACAAACCTTCACACTTGAGGAAGGAGAAGGCATTCTCTCCAGTGATTTGCATTTAATGCATGCATACCCAAAATGGAGACATAGTCCCAATCCCAATAAGACAGGAGTGTGTGCATTTCATTTGTGCAACCACATTGCCCACCAACAGCTAAAAGTGAACTTCTGCCAGCAAAGAGTTAAGCACAATTTCAGCCCTAAGTATCTTGGCATCACCTTGGACCGTTCCTTAACCTTCAAGAAACACTTGGAAAACACAGGCCAAAAAACTCAAATCATGGAACAATATTATGAAGAAATTGGCTGGCACATCATGGGGTGCTGATGCAACTTCACTACGCACGACTGCCCTCTCCATGGTTTACCCTGTAGCAGAGTATTGTGCCCCAGTGTGCCACCGTAGTACTCATACTAAAAAGATCGATGTTCATCTGAATGAAAGTATGAGGGTCATAACAGGTACACTGAGATCCACCCCAACTCCCTGGTTACACACTATCAGTAACATATCACCTGCAGAATTAGGACGACAGGAAGCAACAGTACGTGAGTGGAGAAAGCTACATCAACAAAATCACCCACAGGATCTCCCAATTCATGAAGTTCTTAACGATCTTCCCTCTACTCGTCTTAGATCAAGGAACCCAATATGGCATAACATAACTGACATTAATTCCACGGAACAATGGCACCAAAACTGGAAGTCTGCTTCTGTGAAACATCAAGGTATTCTAGATCCTACTATTAGACTTCCGGGATTTAACCTGAAGAGAAACCAGTGGGTAAAGTTAAATCGCATAAGAACAGGTCACGCTAGATGTAACGCCATGCTACATAAATGGGGCCTTCATGATTCTCCTGCCTGTGACTGCGGAGCTCCTCTTCAAACCGTAGAGCATATTGTTCAAGAATGTCCGTTGAGGAAGTATGCTGGATCACCACAAGATGTTATTTCTGCTGCACCACCCTTTCTGGACTGGGTTCAACAACTGGATATCTCGTTATGAATGCAAACGCAACCAATGTTCTTGTGATGTATATATTGTAGCCTACATATGATATACTTAATTATATATACAGTATATATACATATTATAATGTAATTCACCCAGTTTCTAGCCATACGATAAATAATGTATGTATGTCTACCCCTTATTATTCCCGTTTTCCAACGGGGTCGGGGATGAGATGCGATGGAAGTCTTTGTGGCGATGATTTTTACGGCCGGATGCCCTTCCTGACGCCAACCTCATGAGAGGAGTTAATGAGAGATGAAATGAATGATGGTGAATGAAACTGGGCAAGGATGTGGAAGGAAGCGGCCGTGGCCTGTCAGAAGGTACCGTCCCAGCATTTGCCTGGTGTTGAAAATGGGAAACCACGGAAAACCATTTCAAGGACGGCCGACGGTGGGGCTCGAACCCACGCGTCTACCGAGTCAGCAGAGAGCTTGGCCCCATGACCTAATGCTGAGCTTTAGCCAGCGTAGCCACTACTGTCGGTATACGATAAATAATAAATAAATAAATAAAATTAATTAAATAAATAAAAATCTACTTAACAGTTTACTTCCATTCGTGTTGCTTCTTTGACACATCAACCAACTTCCTGATATATTCGCCAAGCAGTTCCCGCCCCTTATCCGTTTCTTCCCTTAATTTTTCTCCCTTGGCTTCTAGTTCCATAATTTGTAGCTCAACCTCCCTTTTTCTTTCCAATTTCAGCTGCCTTTCCTATCATCTGCTCTCTTTCTGGAAACTTCTTCCATATACCATCTTCTTGCATTTCTTGTGGAATGTATCTAAATCTTGTCAATCACAAGATCTTGCACATTGGGATCTGCTAGTGTTTTGACCAATCACCTTGCTACCAGAGTCTCTTTGGCCATGTTGTCTATTAGTTCTTCCTTATTGACAGAGAAACTGAATTATTATAGGGAATGATAAGAACCCTTTTTATTGCTTTTAGAATACCCGATTCTGGACTGTACCTTCCAAAAAAGTCACTCCTAAAGTGGTCCTCATGGTTTGCCGATTTGTCAAATGATTTCAGTTTATCACTGGCACTAGGATCAGCAGTTAGACCATCAATCCACTTGTTTTCTACTAAAATGGAGGGCAAGGATTGCAACAACTGCTTTCTGCCAATGATCTGTATGAGATAACTAATCGAGGATCAAAGCAGGAGGCATCTTTAGTAAATTTATACAAAAGAGGCAAGTGAGTCATCGTTTTCTGGCAAATTCTTATGAGATATTCTCTAGAATTTCCCATAAACATCACCATGCCTAATTCCTTCAGATTCTTTACTTCTTCAGCTCTGTCATGGTGGCATAACCCACCTTCAGGTGTTTCACTGGCAACAGATTCTCATTTTGCTTTATGTTGATGCATGAAGGATTACTGGCTTTCACTAAAACTTTCTTCTTAACAAATCTGTCATTGGTTAAGGGCCTGGGATAGCTTTGAAGCCATTTTTCAGTGTTGCCTTATTGACAATTGATATTGTAACTTTCAGAAGGTCAACACAAAATAATTCCAATTACTGGAATATATAATTATCTTAATCACATGTAATTTATTTCAGGTTATTTTTTCACATACTCCAGTAATTGGAATTACTTTATGTAGACCAACTGAAAGTTACAATATCAATGAAGGGCCTGTGGTCCGCACGTCTAGCTGGAACATTCTTGAAAAGATTGAACAAAGCACAAGATCTTCCATTTCCTTGATGGAAGTCTTAAAATCTCGTAAAAACTTAAAATTTACATTAGGGCCATCCATTGATAAATTGATTATGTTCTTCAATAAATGTAGAAACTCCTTATTGAATCTTCTTCTTCTTCATTTCCCGTTTCCAGTTCCCTGGGTCGGGTTGCGAATCAAGTACCTCCACAGTTGTCTATCCCTCCACCATTCATTTCCTTCTTTCAATACTTCTTTTACACCTCTTTTCTCTATGCTTTCCTTCACCGTATCTATCCACCTCTTTCTGGGCCTTCCTCATGGTCTTCTTCCTGGTATTTTCTCCATAAATATTCTTTTTGGTACTCTATATTCTTCCATTCTCATCATATGTCCGTACCACTTCAGCTTACTGGTTTCTATCTTGTCTTGCAGTTTTGGGAACCCAATTCTCTCCCTTATGTCCACATTTCTGACTTTATCCCTCCGTGTCTTCCCAATTATTCCTGTAAGGAACTTCATCTCAGCTGCTTGGATTCGGCTTTCATCGTGTTCTGTTATGAACTAAGTACCTGCTGCATATGTCAAAATTGGTGTGTAATACATTGAGACTAGAACTTTCTTGCATTTCTCTGGGACTTCCTGGTTCCATACTCAACCTCTTACACACTGGTAAAACCCATTAGCTTGTTGGATTCTCTTTCCAATTTCTTAATTTATTGTACCATCTTCTGTGAGTATGCTCCCCAAATACTTAAAGCTTTTTACCATTTCCATTCCTTATTGAATGCTGCTAGTAAATCACTTGCTACAATGTGACCAAAATGCAGAGGACCAGTAGTGTACAACTACGTCATTCTTGGAAGTGTCCCAATTGTTCTGTTATGAACTAAGTACCTGCTGCATCTGAGAAACTTTATTCAATGATTCATTGAAACCAACTGAAATTATCTTTGCTAGCTCAGCCTTATGTATGTCCCCTTGTAGAAGCATACACGAAACTAATATTCGGGGGTGTTCAGTCCATGTCATAAGGTTGGGTAATTTTGTACTTTGCTTCCATAAAACACAAGGTAACATAGGGAGAATATAACTACCAAGAAAGATGACCCAAAATTTAACAAATAAACAACTTTATTACACCGATAAATAGACACCATAACAACTAAATAACCCAATTGACACCCTTAATCACCAAAATAATCAATCACCAAAAAAAACAGTTAATAATGAATGAAATTACAGCTGCAAATGCTGTCCAAACAAAATAAAATACATGGACCTAGTCCTTACTCCACTCATTCTTTTGTCTTTGCATGCGACGTTTTATGACAAAACTTAGCCTAGGATGAGTACGCTGGTCATATGATATGCCTCCATAGAACCAAGTCGCAGGCTGCATATCCATGAGCGATTTCACCAGACCTTGGTATCGGGTTCCACACTAAATGGCTAACAAGTAAATAATAATTAACCAGCTACGCTACCCGTAATTATATTACAAATACTTCCATGTGAAGTCTTACATAAGTGCTAAATGCACACAAAACAAATTGCCTAAAAATCTAGGTCTCATATACACATCTCGTGAACCCTCAATCGTGGTCATCAGCAGCTAACACTTGGGAAAACCGCCTGTTTCCCGAACACAACAAAGTTACAACTAGCACATAAAATATGCTTCAAAATAACAACAAAATTAATGAGACAGTAGCCAAACAAGGAAACAAAATACAAACCAACAAATTCCTGAACTGAATTTTTGATATGAAGAACTGCCAAAGTTAAATAATCTAAGTAGCTTCCGATTATACAGCCTTCAATACTGATCGTTATCTTAAATGAGCACATCGAACACGGCACTAATTGCCTCAGTCATCTTTATCTGTGATCTGAGCTCGCAGTACGGACTCCAGTAGCCCTTATGAATGTGTCGAAATACCAGGCAGGTCCTGTCTCAAGCCACAGCTTTGAGAACCGAAGAAATTCAGCATACATCAACCGAAATAAAACACATAAATCGCAGATTCGTCCCCAACATTGCATCCCGCAATTTAGGACTGTAGAATAATTATCAGTAGCCACTCCCATGAGCGCTCTGATTTCGAAGACTTGCAGCCGCCAGGCAGGTGACCCTTGTCACACCCCGTGCAGTAAATAATACCTTGCCATGGTTCAACACTTCTCCTTCATAAAAATGCATCAGATCGCAGACAATACCTCACAGAAATGTGTTCCAACAACACAGTAATAAAAATGTGCTCCAAAAATTCAAAATAATTACCACAGAAGCATATGGCTTCTTGCTATAAAAATATGCAATATCGCATAACATTACAGCCTGTGTAATCCGAAACCTTCACTAATAAAATTCATATTTTCCCCCCAATGCTATAATTACGTTAGCTAACCAAAGCTTCACTTGTCATCAACTATTCAGTTCATTCACGTGTTGTATTTGCCAAAATACGCACACTGTACACACGAGTACAATTTAACTACTGTCCCGCACAAATCTTACATAAAATATACAACAGAATAACCACGATGAGTTCCACATTTAAAAATAGTAGCCGGTTAAAACAAAAACACACACAAGAAAAAATACTACAAAAATACAAAACTATCTACAAGGATTCCCTATAACCAAAGCTAGCCAACATAATGAAATAGATCATTTGGTACTCATCCTAATGGCTTCCTTCAGAACTGATGCATCCCGTCATGACCCCTCTATGATGCTCAACAAGCAACCATCGTCATCGTAATTGATTCCAGCATGGACTTCCTTACTTCAGATGTGGACACCACGTTTTCCATTGTTGACGCTGCTTGAATGAAATGTTTATCAGTTTAAAATATATTCCTCACACTATTATCCCTTCTAGATTGCTATATCCATCTACGATTCCTATTGAGCAATACAAAACCGTCGACTGGCCCTAAATTTATAGCAGGGTGCTATCTCAATAAATCTTCACACGCAAAACACATAAAATAATATACACACGAGATGAATTAGAATACATCTCCTATCAGCAATGATTAAGTTCAAAGTCTAAGTCTTTTATCCTCAGTTGACACGAAAATTCGCTAAGTCCATAGACATGGAACATCTTCAAAAATAACGTCGATTTTAACAGAGAAAATGTGCGTAGCTTGCGCCTTCAAAAAAGAACAGTCAGAATGAACGTTGAGTGAACTCTTCACTCCGTATTTATACATTATCAGCCCGAAAGTGGGGGTGGTACTAGATAAATATCTATATTTTTAAGCAGACGTCGCACAGACATGTAACTAGTATCAAAGAACTCGCCTTGGTGCGAACTGTACTCCTCTTGCGTGCGGATCTGATTTTGATCGGAGAAATAATCAAAATCGAGTTCCCTCCATAAATCCAGGTGACAGCGTGCTTTCAAAAGGGCGCGAACAAGTCCGCATGCCCTCTTCTCATTTGTGGGTGCAATTCAAAACTTCGCGCTATATTTCAAGGCTCCGCCCCAGTAGGCGTAGACGACAGCATATTTTTTCTATAGTTCACGGGCCTTTTTCAACTTCTCCCTCGCTTACAAAGACATTTTCAAGGTGATTCATATGTTCTTCGCGCCAAACTCGGCTCTTGACCTCCGTTCTAACGGTGTTCAGGTTATTTCTGCTGTTCTGGCTGCATTCCAATACAACCCTACCTTCATTGTTCTGGCAGGATATGAGGCGCGCCTTGCTTCCCCCAGGTAGAATCTTATTTCAACATAAATTTTCCAGCAGTGCCTTTAAATACACTTACATCTCCACGATGAGCAAAATATGAACACTCATGCCATCATAATTATATTAAGGGTTCAGTATTAACATGTTTTTGAAATATGGAGCAATTCCATGCACAATTACAAAACCCATTTTATCCTTTCGGAGTTGTATCTTAATTGCAATTTCACTATCGGGAAACACCTGTTTTAAAAGGCAATATAGCTGGCAGACAACCTCATGGTTCTCTGATTCATCACTATCTGAATACACCACAAAATTTCAGCCCTAGTAGTGTCTTCCTAAATCAAGAAATCATTCACTCTTGAATGTCTTTGCATTTGCAATGAAGACTAGTTTCCTTCGTATCTTGCAATCGACTGAGATGTGCAAGGCTCAGGCTTAGGAATGTGCAACTTAGCATCGACAGATGAACCAACAGACTTGCTTGTTAAATAATTTTTAATAGCACCACAATTTGATAGCACTCTTATGTTTGGAGCCCTCAGCACAGCTAGTAACTGCCCATCTACCCATATTACTCAATGAAAATGAATAGCAACATAACCTACAATTCGCCCAAAGTTTCAAACTACAGTACCACCCAAATTGAAAACAAGTTTTGGCCACATAAATAATTCTCACAAAATATGATCGACATAGTTCAACCATGTGTTCAAACAACCACGTGCTTTACAGGCTAAACCACATCATCAGTTTACAAGTGAAACTCACTAAGTCAGAGAGCAGGTTCATAAGGAAATGAGCAGTATGTATAACTACATAAGGTTCATCTTCACAAGAATGTGTTCGCTGCCTTAGTATATTTCACTGTTCCCTGACCATACATACAGCCTTTTTAATAACAGCACTGCAAAAACACCTTGGAAATTAGATCACACAGTAAGTTATCATTTTAGATTTAGCACACAGGCACAGATTTTTTATGTCTTAAGAAACTTCACAAGCAGCACACAAAAGCAGGAATGGTTGAACTGCAGCAGACAACTGTAAACAAAGAATGGAGGAATGGACATGCAGTTCAGCACACACAATGCTGGGATGGAAAGCCTCACAACTAACAAAATGCTCAAGGTGCAGTCAAATGGCACTGTTGGCTTGTGTGCAGGAAGCGAATGGAGAAGTTGGCACATATTTACCCTACATTCGTCTTTCATAATAGACTGTACTTGAAGATAGAATACAATAGCTCAAGAAGGGAGGGCCCATTGGCTAAACACTCATCAGTAGCGGTTGATCACTTCCTACCAATTTCGAAGTATCTCTTCCACTTTTACGGGAAATAGTCTAACAGAGAAAAAACCCTGATTAACAAAGAAATTCCCTGATTTTTGTAATTCCGTGAGAATTTCAGGTTTTCCTGGTAAGCTTTAGACTTAATAATCACAGTTGGCATTTTCAATATTTGTTCTCAACAAACACCATAGCGGAATTACCTGGGGGTTCTTTACGTAATTTACTTTCTGAACAGATCTTCGAAATTACCAGCAGAACTTGCTGAAGAAACATCAGAAGCCAAGAAGTATATAATACAAACTAATAGCCTGAAAAGCCATTCTGAAGATTTTCCACCCAGATTTGAAAGCCTACACCTGAATATTAGACCACAGTTGTCGGTTGGTTGGTTAGTTGATTGGTTGCTCGCTTACTTGCTTGAGCAATCTACAGGATACATACTGTAGATGCATTGCAAACAACCACCAATCCTTGTGTGTGGGTGCCTTTTTCATGCAGTGTTCTGTGAAGACATTGATTATAATAGAAGTATGACCCTTTTGAAACTAGATCATAAATATTATGTGAATATTATAAACATTAACTGTCCAGGATTTATATACACTGCTTCACAATTGGTAGGGAACAGTTACAGTATGTGCCCTAACATATTTAGAGACTGATTCGGGAACATCAATAGGCCATATATAAGCATATATATTGATAATAATACTGATTCGGGAACATCAATAGGCCATATATAAGCATATATATTTTACCAACTTCACTGACAATCAGAGAAGGATACAGAATAACAAACAGGAGACTGCATTCAGAAATATTAATTAAAAATGAATGCTGATAGAGTCGGTCAAATCAATAAGGGGTATGACAACTCCCCACCGACAGCAATATATGATGTATGTCTACGACTTACGTCATGATCACCATTTTTACATGTATTGAAATATGTATCTATAAATATAAGGTGCACTTTTCAGTACAACACAATTTTTTTACTTATTACATTAATTTATAAATTTTGATACATGTTTCGGCTTATTGGCCTTCTTCAGTCATATGGTGTCTTAAGAATATCTTATTTACAAAAACAACATTTGTGTCAATCCATTTTTGTTTTAAACATGCATTTACCATACTAGCTAAAAATCTATGTGACATTGAGTGTCATTGACTAGAAAATAGATATAAAATTCTTAAAGATGTAGTAAAATCCAGATATCATTCCATTGTCATAATAATTGAAGATGATGAGGCTTAGAGCGCATCACGAAAGAAAAATCATAGCCACTCCGTAATAAGAACAGTACTTCGACTGTTTAGTGTCCCCAATACAAGATTCAACAACCAAACGAGATATAACAACTCGCCATTTAGAGTCAAATGAAAGAACATGAGGATCAAATTTTAATCAACACGACAACACATTTCTAACAAATAGCGCCTGAATCAGGAAACCTGATCGCAAAATAATATGGGACTTGGCAAAAACACGTGACCAAAAAAATTTCAGACGAAGCTTTTAAACACCATCTTCAATTTTTATGACAATAGAATGATATCCAGATTTTAAATACATCTTTAAGAATTGTATATCAATTTTCTAGTCAAATGACACTCAATGTCACATAGATTTTTAGCCAGTAAATGCATGTTTAAAAAGAAAGTGGATTGACACAAATGTTGTTTTTGAAAATAAGATATTTTTAAGAGACAATATGACTGAAGAAGGCCAATTAGCCGAAACATGTATCAAAATATGAATTAATGTAATAAGTAAAATAATTGTGCTGTATTGAAAAGTGGGCCTTACATTTATAGATAAGCAACATATGATGTTCTTCTGTTGGCCACACTGCCTATGAGACTGTTTAGCAGTTCCGCTAGTATCTTTTCCCATTATTATTTTAAGGCGGTTTTCAACTCGAGAGGGTGCAGTTTCCTCTACACACCACGTCTTTGAAGATGTACCTGGCTTGTTCAATGGACTGATGTCTGCTTAATATGCAGGCCATTCCAATCACACAATATCCTCTCTCTGTTCTATGGGGATGGGCATTGTTGTCAATAAGGTGAGTTCAAACAGTAACAAGCCAGAGGCTGTAATGCGCAAACCAGTGACGACATCGGCTAATCATGGTGTGTGTAACGAGGTGTGGTTCCGACCAGAGCGTCCAACGCTGCCAGTCGCATTGCAAACAGTGACATGGAGGTGTCAAATGAAGAGCAAAGAGGTGTTGTTCGGTTTCTGACAGCGAAAGGAGTAGGGGGAACGGACATTCATCGCCGCCGATGATGCCCGGTCTGGGGCACCCCCCTGCATTACCGATGACAACTTCCAGCTGGTTGATGCACTCATTACCCAGGACCGCCGAGTGACAGTGAACGACAAAGCCGCCGTGGTCGGATTGAGCGTCGGAAGTGTGCACACCATCATGAAGAAACGACTGCACTTGCGCAAAGTGTGTGCCCAATGGGTGCCCCAGAGTCTTCAACCACACCAGGAAGCATGTCGAATGGCCTACTGTCTTGGTCTTGGTTGGACGATTGTTGCATGCCGCTGCTCGCTTTGTATCGTCACGTGACGTGCACATGTGCCCTCTAGCGACGGGCTGTGACCTCCCACGCTCTGGTCGGAACCACACCTCGTTACACACGCCACGATTAACCGATGCCGTCACCGGTTTGCACATTCCAGCCTCCGGCTCGTTACTTTTTGAACGCACCTTATATTAAAATAAAGTCAGGAAACGTCATGATGGAAAAGATGAGAATATCCTTGTAAGATCCCAGTACAAAACTTCAAGCTGCAAAGATAAAGGAAATAATGATTCGGCATTCTTCATGAATTGATACCTGCCCACACCACGACTCGACGACTACCATGTCTGACACATCCAGAGATGTTCTGCAGGTGAACAAGTTTCCCCATTCTCTCCTCACCAACTGATGTTCAGAATCGCTTGTCACACAGAACCTGATTGATGATTGATTGTTGTGGTTTTAAGGAGCAGAACAGCAAGGTCATCTGCCCCTAATACTGCACCAGCGTGCCTGCCAACTTTCAAAAATAGAAATCCAGAAGATCTCAAAGCCCAAAATTTAACCCTTACATGCGTCGCCAGGTCTTAAAAATAGCGAGAGAGGACTACAGGGAAAGAGATTACAAACTCTTGATGATGTGAGACCATCTAATTCGTTGTGAAGTTTCCAAAAATATTGCAATTACATCAAGAACACATATAATTGGGAACAGTTCAAACACTACACAAACATGAGCTTTTCTTCACTTTGATCTTGCAAGTCACAGAACACTGGCAGTGGTGGGAATCGAACCCACCTCTCCTCAGTTCTTCCTCACGAGGCTAAGCAATCAAGGTTGGAGAGGAGAGATGAGAATGTTTCACCTTTCAGTGATCGCTTAATACAAGGAAATTATGAAGGATATGCCTCCCTGAAATACTGATATCATTTCTTATTTGAATTAATCACGAAAACACTAAATCGCTCCAAAATTCGTCACACAATTGCACGAATACCAGAACTACAGCAACAGGGTGTCTACTGTAAGGATGAAGTAAAAATTAGTTACTTTTTAGCTACCTTTTAGTTAATTTTAGTTACGTCTGTGGTCGGCAAGCATAGAAGCTCATCACGCCGTGAAGAAAAACCACAATGAATTGT
Source organism: Meconema thalassinum (assembly GCA_946902985.2). Taxonomy (NCBI): domain Eukaryota; kingdom Metazoa; phylum Arthropoda; class Insecta; order Orthoptera; family Tettigoniidae; genus Meconema; species Meconema thalassinum. The sequence continues at coordinate 555,815,278 of OX336389.2, read as the reverse complement.
GTTTAAAGCAGTGAATAAAATTCACTTATGGTGTTATAAAAATTTAAAAGATAAAAATAAATAATGGATATTTAATATCAAATTAGTTGTTTCAGCTAATATGCCGTCTTGTGTACAAGAAGTTATGATTACCAAGAAGTTGCTCTGATCTTGGCCGTTTGGGGAGATTTCCTTTGTACACGTGGTAGATCATGAAGAAATATGCGCGACGTTACGTGATCGTCACCGAATTATGACTTCGCAGTTAAGTACGGAGAAATATCGAGACGTTACACAATCGGCGCTGGTCTCAGCCGTTTGACGCGATTCCTGTAGTTTTCACGATAGAACACGGAGAAAAATCGCGATTTACATAATCGGTGTAACTTTTAGTCGTTCGACGAGATTTCTTTTGTCCTTCAGGTCGGGCACGGGAAAATATAGTATTATTACGCAATCGGCGCTGCTTGCTGTCCGTTTGACAAGAATCCAGTTGTACTCGTCATCGAATGCGGAGATATATCGCGATGTATCGCAATCGCTGCCGCTATCAGTCGTTTTACGAGATTCACGTTGTCCTCGCGGTTGGACACTGAGAACGCGATAATATGCAATCGGCACCACACCCGGTCATTCAACGATTGCCTCTCTGTCTGTCCTGGCAGGATGGCGGAGGCAAGCTCGAGGTTGGGCATGGTTAAAATTCACGAGCATTTATGGACATGTTGTATGGTTGGCGCCGAGATTCCCGCTGCCCCTATGCTGTGATTGGAAGTCCACGGTGGATCACGAGAAGAAATGAGTATTGCGATGCTACGTAACTTTGTCATTTCCAAGTGGGTTAACGCACTTCCCGCTCCCCGTGCGCTTTTAAACATACGGCCATGGGAAAAGTGGCGAGTAGGGTTCGGTAAGTTTCGAGATGAGTGCCCAACCACCTTTGACAGGATTCCACAGTCCTCGTGGACACAAGTTCGCGACCGGGTACGGGTTTTATGATTTTACGCAACTGGCATCGATCTCGGCCCGTTTGACGAGATTCCCGCAGGAAAGTCGTGCGGTCAGCCGGCCGTCTTGAGGATTTGATTTTGGAGGATGAACGTTCGAAGTAGGTATCGGATACGGTATTACGAATTATTCAGAGAGGATTGCGCGAATAGTACAAGACGACACGTTTTCTTCCGAATTCAAATTATAGGCCTACAAGTTTTCGATAATTGTTGTTGTTGTTTTAAGGGGCCTAACATCTAGGTTATCGGCCAACAAGTTTTCGAGATAACCGGTTAGATTATATATCCAATTGAACCAAAGTTCGAAGGAAAAATAGGACATATTAACTGAATTTCGAATAAACCACACTGGATGCCACAAATTTACGAGAAGGATAGATTTCTTAAATATAGTCTATGTAGGCCTATTTCGAAGCATTTTTGCGATTTATTTTCGAAACTGTATAATTTCGCAAGATTGCGACAATAAATTATTTCGCGTTATTTCTGGACTTCAAAAAACTCCAAATTTGGAGGTCAATGTCACAAATAAGAGGTTGCTGTCGAGTTTCGGAAGTTATCGCGAATAAACGTCTCGCAAAAAGTCAGGTTTCCGAATAATACAGAAGAATATTTCATACAAAACTAAACGCTCTTCTTAATGCCGAAAATATACGTTGAGCCGATGTATATAGTACCACCGAAGGTATCCTCAGTATGCATTTCCTTGTGGTCGTGCACGGGGAAATATAGCTTACGCAATCGGCGCCGCTTGCGTGAAACTCGCTTCATCGCGATCTGTGAGCCTAGCGGCGCGGGTTTAAATGATTCAAACCAACCTCGGCGAATTCTCGTTACCTCCAGCTATCCAGACATAAAGATTGGCTACTTTTCGTTACTTTCGTTACCCGTTTGTAAAATTAGCTACTTTTTCGTTACTTTCGTTACTTTTCGTTACCAGTAGGCACCCTGTGCAAACACCGATTAAAACCAAGTTTTCCCGCTAAACAGTCGAAGAACAAAGAGTAATATAAATGCAGCGATAATCTGCGAGATGTGATTATCGATTGACAGTTCGATCGACTTTCAGCGTAATGTCAAACGCAAGGAATTAATGACAAAAGCGCAGCATTAATGTGCGAGACGGGATTATTGATAAACTTATCGGTCGATTTTCAGTCGAATTTCAAACACTCGCATCTCGGAATAGCAGCTATTATCGAAAATCAAAACTGAAATGAGAATTGGATGCAGAAAACGGAAACAACCTAGGGAGTTGAAAATCCGGAAAAAAACTATGTTAATCCGGACAACCGGAAAACACCCCAAAAATCCGATAATCTTCCGGGAAAACCGGAAAACTTGGCAGGTATGCACCAGGATTCATATGAGAACATTACCTTCGAGTCCATAGTCCCAATGATGTTGCATACACCATTGTAATTTGGAACGACGGTGAATGGCTGTTAGTGAAAACACTTTGCAGTTTTTGACCATATAGCCTGGCACTTTCAATCATTCTGAAATCATACTGGCATACGTAAGGGTGCATTGCATTTGCAACATTTTAAGCAATTTGTGTCGGGAGTCAGATCTGTTCCTTTTTGCCAATAGGGCAGCGTACCAGTCCTTTCAAGTTGTTGTTCTCCTTCTCCAACAATCCTCTAGAAACAATGGCTATCTTCAGCCGCAAAATCATACCCATCAAAACACACCGCACTCGCATAACCTGTGACACTTTTACCAGCCACAAGCCAACCAGCTGCTATTCCACAATCATAATCACTCTTACCAAACCTTCAAGACATCATCCAACAGAATTTTCACTTAGAATTATAGAATTTTGCTGAAAATTATTGCCACCAGACACAACTGTCTACCTTCGCAACAGCTAACTGAGGCTGATTTGCCCAGCCAGCACAGCTGTTTATTGCAGTGGATGTGATCTCACCCTAATGCCCTCTCCTGCTAAATCTATGCAGATACACAACCACAGAAAAAAGACGAAGGCAGAAATACTACTGTTCGCTAGCAATTGTCGAGCAGTGTATAGGTAACAATTAAGTTCGTAAATCAAATTATGGTAATGAAATTCTACTATCACTATACTCGTATAGTATATTGGCAGTAATGGCGCAGTGCGAGTGACACGTGAGTGAGTTCTCTCCAGGAATAACTGTATAATCGGAGGTGTTAAATACAGGTGATTGTGGCAATCTATTTTTAAAAGTTTTTATTAGTGGCTGGGAACTATTTGCAAAAAGAAACATTATCTTAAGTGCGACAGTTTCTCCTAAAAATTGAATTTTCGCTATGGGCGGTTCGAGCAAGAAAAAGCAGCAAGGCGCGGAGCAGCCCAGCAGTCCCAGTAGTGCCAACTCAATTGAGGAGACCGTAAGGAAGGTACTTATGGAATCACTTCAGTCTAAGGAATTCATAAACCTAATTGCCAGCAATATTGTGGACAAAATCACGGAGTGTGTGATAAAAGAGCTGGAGCAGTCCGTGAAGTTCAATAATGAACTATGCCACGATCTAGAGAGGAAATTAGAATTAAGAAAGCGTGAACTTGACGAACTGAACCAGACTATGAATGACAGACTGGACGAAATAGAACAGTATGGACGTAGGCTCAATGTCATACTATTTGGCATTAATGAGAATGATGCAGAGGACACGGACGACCTTGTGCTCCAATTTGCAAGGATCATTAATGCAGACGTCAACAAGAATGACATTGATAGGAGCCACCGAGTGGGAATGAAGTCATCAAACATGCCGCGACCAATTATAGTGAGGTTTACCTCATATAGAGCTAGGAGTGAGTTCTTCAAGAAGAAAAGGCATCTCAAGGGAACGAGAACAACTATAAGGGAAGACCTCACCGCAAATCGACTTGCTGTTCTGAAGACTGCTGTGTCTCGATTTCAATTGAAGAACGTTTGGAGTCAAGATGGTGTCATTTTTGTAAGAAACACCGACGGAAGAAAGGTCCGAGTGACGAAAATGAAGGAGTTACCAGCCCAGTAGGAAACCAGATGAGTAATTGACACTTTTTAATTCCTGGAGTCCATCTCATTATAATAAAAACATTACATTTTTAATTTCCTTTTCAATTTAATTTTTAATTTCATTAAACTCACTAATTTAATACGCATTATATTTTATTAATTTCACTTCATTCATTAATTTATTGCATGATTCATTCGAATCCTTCGAGTTAGTTTAGAGTATAGGTTAACATCAGCTGCTAAAGACTTTAAGACGTATAAGTTGGTACGCACTTCAGCTTCCTTTGTCATTTGGAAACACCAGCTCACGCGAAGGTCACTAACCCCTCCCCTCCCACTTACTGCTCCCCTGTTACTGCCCCAAAGCGATCACCCCTACCTGCTACCTCGCCCTTTCACTTCTGAGGAAACATCCAATACAGTAATTAGTATACCTTACTAACAGATCTCAACAGCTGACTAATTGTAAATATCCTCTTCCTGTCAAATATTTCTGTGTATGACTTTATTTAATGATGACTTTGTAAGATATCAAATTCATACAGAAGTAGGTAGAGGTATTGATCAATGTGTGTCTCAAATACTTAAATTTAAGAAGGTAAATAACTTAAGCATATTTCACACAAATATTAGAAGTCTATCTAAAAATAAAATAAATTTAGATGCCGAGTTAGAAGCATATAACCATATATTTGATGTCGTTATACTCACAGAAACTTGGAAATTAGGTAACTTTAATATATGCAAGCATTCCAACTATAAAACATACTATAACGAAGGATGCTTTAATAAATGTGATGGAGTTGTTTTTATGGTGAAGAATTCTATTGACCATGAGGTAGAAACTGTGACTTACAATAATTTCAAACTCCTTAGGCTCAAAATAAATTATGGGAACAATAGAATTGCATTGACAAGCATATACCGTTCGTCAAAATACAATAAACAACTATTTATTAATAATCTCCATGATTATGTCCAGCAAAAATGTACACTAGAAACCGAGGTGATTCTAGGCGACACTAACATAGATCTATTTGATGAGTAAGACTCTAATGAATATTTAAACTTACTGCATGAGCATAATTTTAGATCATTGATATATGGCACCACTAGAGAAACTTCAACGAGCAAAACCTGTATTGATCATGCACTTATTCGTAGCGGTATTTCTAATGATAACATCTTACCCATTATATCACAGAGCAGAATTACAGATCACTATCCTATATTAGTTAGTATAAATCTTGAAAATGGCCGTGACTTAGAAGCAGCTCAGTGTAACATACGTGAACATAGATTTAAGTTAGATAGTGAGATGCTTAAAAATAAATTGAGCAATATTAATTGGGACACAGTATTAGGGAACAACCACTTGGATTCTAAAGTAGATAAATTTATACAAACTATCCAAAATTGCATAAAAAATTCTTCAATACAATTAAATTCAAAGCAACGAAAGAGAAAGGAGTGGATCACGCACGCGCTAATTAAGTCCATTCACACCAGAGATAGGTTGTATCAGGAATGTATAGCAAATAAAGAGAACAATGCCATGAAGGAGAAATATAAGCGGTATAGAAATAAATTTAACGAACTGCTTAATAAAGCTAAAACTAACAACTATAAACAATTAATAAATTCCAATTCTAATAATCCAAGAAAAGTATGGGGCATTGTCAATGAAATAACACAAAGAATAAGTCATAAAGAAAAAATAACAAAAATAAGATCAAAATCATGTTTACGATGATTTCACTATAGCTAATACATTCAATTATTATTTTATTAACAAAACTACCGAAATGAAAATCCACAGCCTGCTTCCAGTCTCCGACCGGGTCAGGAATGGAATGAATGAAGCCCCCATCTAGCGGCGAGGATATGAACTGTGCCGGCTGCCGAGGCCTGACGCACTCCTCTGGGGCAATGATTAAATGAATGACAGATGAAATGAAATGATAGTGGAGAGTGTTGCTGGAATGAAATTTTGACAGGGAAAACCGGAGTACCCGGAGAAAAACCTGTCTGCCTCCGTTTTGTCCAGCACAGATCTCACGTGGAGTGACCGGGATTTGAACCACGGACCCAGCGGTGAGAGGCCGGCGTGCTGCCGCCTAAGCCATGGAGGCTTCAAACAAAACTACTGACATGTCTAAAAATATTAACAACAATCCAGATTTTTCCTTGAAAATCAACAGAAACACATATTCCTGTTTTTTTATTCCGATTACCGAAGCGGATTTACATAAGTACCTACACGAAATAAGCGACACTAAAGCAATGGGAATAGATAACATCTCAGCTCAAATTATTAAGCAGAATTTTAATTCTTTAAAGAGTCCTTTACTAACAATAATAAACGAGTCACTTTCAGTTGGATACTTCCCAAAGCAATTAAAAATTACAATTGTAAAACCACTACATAAAGCAGGCAATCCTTCAGAACTAAAGAACTATCGACCGATATCGTTAACGACAGTCATATCAAAATTATTTGAAAAATGTATAAAAAATCATATTTATCAGTTTTTGAAGAAACACAATCTACTATCAACTAGACAATTTGGCTTTATAAAAAATGTCAGCACCACTGATGCTATTGGGGAATTAACTAGGCGAATTTATGAAAATATGAACAGTATGAAACCGACCTTGGGCATATTTCTCAACTTAGAGAAGGCTTTTGATACCATACCTCACCATATTCTCCTTCAGAAGATGGAAAGATATGGCATCAGAGGCATAGCACTGAAATTGATAGAAAGCTATTTGACTGAAAGGATTCAATATGTTAGAATAAATGGAACTACAAGTCTACCTTTAAGAGTGAAAAGAGGAATACCACAAGCCACAGTGCTGGGTCCATTATTATTTTTGATTTTTATCAACGATATTGAATCATCTATACATGGAATTGAAAATGTTAATGTCATATCATACGCAGATGATACGGTAGTTTGTGTTGAAGGTAGAACATGGGGAAATGTAAAACAAATTGCAACTGCGGCATTGAAATTGTTAAAGGTATGGTTAGATGGTAACGAACTATTTTTAAATATAAATAAATCAAAGTTCGTAAGATTCAGTTTAAAAGCAGTTGAAGATGATTTTAATGAACTAAAAATACACACTTTGAACTGTAATCCGAACTGTGACTGTCCTAAAATAGCTAAAGTGGATACAGTTAAATACACACATCAAAAAAAGTTTTGCATCACCTCGGTTCCCAGATCTCCGGCATATAGATGTTGACTGTGTATATTGTATCCAAGATACAGTCCCTTTGACTGTTCATAGATGTCACTAAAACTGCTCAAAGATGTAAACAACCATGCATGAGCAGGGCCTATTAGACGGAGGGGGTACGACAGCCGATCAGTTCCAGTCATTCCACCAGGACGAAGGTACGCTGCTCATGTTGTCTGTAGTTCTACCATGCCTAGAAGGTCAATACCGCAGTTCGATCGCGTCCGCATTGTTACTTTGTGTCAAGAAGGGCTCTCAACATGGGAAGTTTCCAGGCGTCTCAGAGTGAACCAAAGCGATGTTGTTCGGACATGGAGGAGGTACAGAGATACAGGAACTGTCGATGACAGGCCTCGCTCAGGCCGCCCAAGGGCTACTACTGTAGTGGATGACCGCTACTTACGGATTGCCGCTCGGAGGAACCCTGACAGCAATGCCACCATGTTGAATAATGCGTTTCGTTCAGCCACAGGACGTCGTGTTTCAACTCAAACTGTGCGCAATAGGCTGCATGATGTGCAACTTCACTCCCGACGTCCATGGCGAGGTCCAGCTTTGCAACCCCGACACCATGCAGCGCGGTACAGATGGGCCCAACAACATGCTGAATGGACCCCACGGAATTGGCATCACGTTCTCTTCACCGATGAGTGTCGCATATGCCTTCAACCAGACAATCGTCGGAGACGTGTTTGGAGGCACCCTGGTCAGGCTGAACGTCTTAGACACACTGTCCAGCGAGTGCAGCAAGGTGGTGGTTCCCTGACGTTTTGGGGTGGCATTATGTGGGGCCGACGTACGCCACTGGTGGTCATGGAAGGCTCCGAAACGGCTTTACGATACCTGAATGACATCCTCCGACCCATAGTGCAACCATATCGGCAGAATATTGGAGAGGCATTTGTCTTCATGGACGACAATTCTCGACCTCATCGTGCACATCTTGTGAATGCGTTCCTTCAAGATAACGACATCGCTCGACTACAGTGGCCAGCATGTTCGCCAGACATGAACCCTATCGAACATGCCTGGGATATGTTGAAAAGGGCTGTTTATGGACGTCTTGACCCACCAACCACTCTGAGAGATTTACGCCGAATTGTCGTTGAGGAGTGGGACAATTTGGACCAACAGTGTCTTGATGAACTTGTGGATAGTATGCCACGGCGAATACAGGCATGCATCAATGCAAGAGGACGTGCTACTGGGTATTAGAGGTAGTGGTGTGTACTGCAATCTGGACCACAAATGCTGAAAGTCTAGCTGTATGATGGTACAACATGCAATGTGTGGGTCTCATGAGCAATAAAACGAGCTGAAATGTTGTTTGTGTTGATCTCTATTCCCTTTGTATTTAACGGTTCCGGAACTCTTGGAACCGAGGTGATGCAAAACTTTTTTTGATGTGTGTATCTGGGATTATTTATAGATAGTGACATGAAATGGAAAAGCCAATGCAAACACCTTACAAGTAAAATAAGAAGAACAATCTATATATTTCACAATTTAAAACATATTGTCAATTACAAATTAATAAGAGACATCTACCATGCTCTAGTCCAGTCAGTTCTTACATATGGTATTCTTGCCTGGGGAGGCGCCTATGAAAATGAACTAAAAAGTGTTCAGATAGTGCAGAATCTCATATTACGAATAATATTGAAGAAAGATAGATTATATCCGACTATGAGATTGTATGCTGAGACAAGGGTCTTCAACATTAAACAATTGTATGCTTTTGAAATATATAAATACATTTTTAAAGATAGAAATAGAATTCAAGTTGTTAGCCACGGGTATGAAACCAGAAGTATTACAGAGAATCACTCTATTTTATATCAACCTAAGATAGGTATAGCCAAACGTAACTTTCTGTATTTCTCACCAAAATTATATAACATTCTCCCAATTAAATTAAAAGAATTTGAAGGAAATCATGCAAACCTGAAGATGCAAATAAAACATTTTCTCAGAGAAAACAAAATTAAAATTGAAAATATAATTAGTTGAGCATACAAGTTTATAAAACACAAATTCAATTTTCCTTCTTATTCATTATTTTTTTGTGTATACATCATTTACATAGAACGTGTTATTCGGCTAAGCCATTATACAATTTTTAGAAATAGTAATCAACGATATGCATGCCACACACAAGGTTGCACCTTTTAGTGGCATATGTGATCTCTCTTCCTGCTCTGTATGAATTTGATATCCTATTTCGACCTGTCTTTATCATATTGTAACAATATAATTTAATAATTGTAAATTTACAGGTTAAACAATGAGTAGGAAGCGTAAGGAAATTCATAAAATGTGTACAGATATTATGAATTTTGTAAAATGTGTGTATTTGTAACGATTTAATAAATAATAATAATAATAAAAAAGTTATATTACAAATAAAATAATCTTCATTATTATTATTATTACGGTATCAATAAACATATAAAACGCAGCCTGTAAATTGGTCCTCAAGAGCCTGTATTTGTCAATGGTGAACAGGAGTATTGCCTTACCTCAAGGTAGTTTGATTACTTAAAGCCAGAACCTACTTTTATTCCTACCATAGGCTACCCTGGAGATGGTAAAATACAATGGACCTTAAAAGAAATCTGGTAACATAAGCTTGGACGGAAAATTTATATTATAAGGCAAATATAAAGAAACACAGTAGTGGCACTGATACACATTACTATTCAACGTAGTCACCATTCTTACCCAAGTATTTGTTCCAATGGTACAGCAAGGCATTGATGCCAGCATAGAAGAAATCTGTGTCCAGTCCCTGAAGCCACCTGGGTGGTAAGTCTGTCGCTCCTCTGGTGACAAAAGACCAATTCCTCAACTTTCATCGCATTTAGAGCTGTTCGAACTTTCTTGAGAGGTTTCCATGACATGATGCTCACTTCATCACCAGCATCGTATAATTCAGCCATATTTCATCTCCTGTTACAACATATGCTTCCACGTTTGACCATTTGACTGTTCGCACAACCATCTTTCAACTGATATTGCAAGGGGCCGACACAACATGTGCACCATCTAACAGTTGCAAAATATAGCTGTGGTCTTCTACTTCGACCCTGGCAGAATATTTAAACACGGGGGAGAAAATGTCACTCATGTAAGCTCATTATATTATTTTTTGAAGCTATATAATATAATAATATAGACCCAAACTATGATGCCGACACTCACCCGTAATACTGTATTCTTGAGAGTGTTTGAGTAGGTTCCTGTTTTCGACCCAGATGTTGGTGATGGATGAAGAACATTTTGTTGAGTGAATATATATTTGACGAGATAAGTGAAAAGTTTACAGCCTACGTGGCTTAGGCGGCAGCACGCTGGGTCCGTGGTTCAAATCCCGGTCACTCCATGTGAGATCTGTGCTGGACAAAATGGAGGCAGACAGGTTTTTCTTCGGGTACTCCGGTTTTCCCTGTCAAAATCTCATTCCAGCAACACTCTCCACTATCATTTCATTTGTCATTCATTTAATCATTGCCCCAGAGGAGTGTGTCAGGCCTTGGCAGCCGGCACAGTTCATATCCTCGCCGCTAGATGGGGGCTTCATTCATTCCATTCCTGACCCGGAAGCTGAGACTGGAAGCAAGCTGTGGATTTTCATTTTTTCAAGTGAAAAAAGTTTACTTTTAGAGGTAGTCATGATGCAGTCAATTATAGCACACAATTGTCCTTTAAATTGGTTTATGATGCACACGTGACACAGTAAAATAGGGAAACAAGAAGTTCCGTGACGAACTAAAGAGCCTACTTTTCTTAAAATTTAAGAGTCCTGCCAATGATTAATCTATATGGATCTATCTAGAATAATGACGAAATTAAGTTGGTAATATCGAAATTTCTAATTAGTTCGAAATACTGTATACCTGGCATAATGTAGCCTAATAGAGAACTACAGTTGGCAGCCCTGGTGACTGAATATATTCTTAGTTCCATCTCTTAAGGTACAGAATACAAAATTTGGTTGAAGTCCAATGGATATCATGGACGTTACATGCAGTTAAACATTGGATCTAACAGTGCGCGTAAAATCATGTTGGCAACAATGACATACATGTATTGGTCAGAAATAATCCGAGATAATATGATCTATTGTTGTGTCAATTTTGAATGAAATCCATTAGTTAGTATAGAAGTTACATGCATTTTAAAATTGGACCTGTCAGCAGGCTTAGAATCATGTTGGCAGCACTGGCGTAGGCCTATATTAGTTACTCCACATTAATCTAGAATGCCAGGTACTATACCTGTGCAAAGTTTAGAGCTATTCCCTTGCATACTTTCTGATATATTGATTTTAGAGTAACAAAAATAGAGACAGTATTTATTAACAGTTGGCAGCCCTGGTTACTCTTAAGAATCGGCATAGTCATATCTGTTATGGTACACATAGCACACACGAAATTTGGTTGAAATCCAAATGATAGTATAGAAGTTACATGTATTTAAAGAGACTTCTCAGCAGGCTTAGAATCATGTTGGTAGCACTGACGTATATAAGTTACTCCAAATTAATATAAAATATCAGGTACTATACGAGTGCATAGTTTAAAGCTTAAAGATTAATTGGAGGATTATCCATTTCACAAGGTCCGTATTGACGTGTACAATAACGATTCTAATGGGTTGAGGGGGTCTCCGCCCAATTTAAAGCTGTCGGCTTGCATACTTTCTGACATATGGGTATTTGGATTTAAAAAAAGTGAGAGCATTTATTAACAGTTGGCAGCCCTGGTGGCTCTTAAGAATGTGCTCAGTCATATCTGTTTACGTACACATAGCACATACGAAATTTGGTTGAAATCCAATTGCTAGTGTAGAAGTTACATGCATTTAAAATTTGGACCTATCAGCAGGCTTATAATAATTTTGGCAACACTGCCATATATGGCCTCCTGGAAATTAAACTACAATATTATTATCTATACGTGTGCCAATTTTGAAATAGCTCCCATTCATATCTTCCGAAATATCCAACATGGAGCTCATATTTCAATTGCGATTTTTCAGCAGTTCGTAGCACTGAGATCATTTTCAAATATGGCCGTCAGATATTCAGGTATAGGTCTTTACTCCTACCAAATTTTGTTTCGATTGCTGCAGCCGTTTAGGAGTTGATAGGGGGGGACACAAACACAGCCAGACAGACAGACAGACAGACATTTGCCCGATCTCATAAGTCTACTTTTTCCTCATTTTTGCAAAATGTGAAAAGTAGGCTAAAAATTTACTGGACCCAAATAGATGTAATTCTTGTTACAATGTACTGCTTGTAGTATAGTGGCTAGCATTCTAGGCTGTCGCCCCAGAGATCCGGGTTAGATTCCCGGCTTTGCCAAGAAATTTAATTCTAGTCCGAGGGCTGGAACAGAGTACACTCAATTTCATGAGGCAAAACTGAGTGGGAGTGGTTTTCGCGGTTCTGCCCTTCTACTTCAGGCATATGTAGGGATGGTTCCTAACTTAAGACCATGCCATCTTCCTCCCAATCCTCACCTGAATTACAAATACACACACTACTACAGCCATAACAATAAAACAGGTTATCAGAACAATTTTAAACACACAACCAAGTACATGGTGCTAAATGATCACAATGTCCAAGCCCCTCTAATGAAACAACAATTGTACTGCACATATCAGAAAATCTTATTTTGTCATCAGGCTATTCAAATGTCTGTCAAGTTTTTTCACTACCTAGGACTTTTCAATTTCACTAAATAACAAATCATATTCTCAAGACTATTATGAATGTCTAAAGAACCCTCTACACCATATAACATTTATAAAATGGTTCAGGACTGCTTCACTCTTGGATTCATAACTACTGTTATGCTAGATGTCGAAAATCTCTCTTAATGAAAATATGCTCTACTGGACTGAAAAAATAATATTGTCAATAAACAGCACACCTATGCACATTAGATTTCAAATAAGCTCAACAGAGTAAAATAAGGTGCTAACAATATATAAAAACTTTAAGAGGAGACACATGCGGATGATTATTTTCTCATCATCATCTTCATTTCCCGTTTCCAGCTTCCTGGGTCGGGTTGTGAATTAAGGACCTCCAACGTTTCCTGTCTCTCCACCACTCCTCTCCTGTTTTTAGTACTTCTTCAGGTTTTCCTCCTCTCTTCTCTACACACTCCCACACTGTATCTGCCCATCTCTTTCGGGGCCTTCCTCGTGGTCTCTTCCCTGTCATCTTTTCACAGAAAGTTTTCTTTGGTACTCTCTCCTCTCCCATTCTCATCATATGTCCATACCACTTTAACTTTGTTGTTTCTATCCTGTCCTGCAGCTTCAAGATTCCCGTCCTTTTTCTAATCTCTTCGTTTCTAACTCTATCCCTTCTGGTCTTGCCCTCTATACCTCTAAGGAATTTCATCTCCGCGGCTTGTATTCTACTCTCCTCTCTTTTTGTAGTAGTCCACGCTCCAGCTGCATATGTTAGTATGGGTCTGTAGTAGGTTGAATATAATACATTTTTACATTTCTTTGGGACATCTCGGTTCCACAGAATACCCCTTATGCTCTGGTAAAAACTGTTCGCTTGTTGTATTCTCTTTCCAATTTCCTCAGTTATCCTTCCATCTTCTGTGATCACACTTCCCAAGTACTTGAAACTTTTAACCACTTCTAGAATTTTCCCATTCAATTCTATCTTTCCTCTTCCTTCCTTCCTTCCTTCCTCTTGACATTACCATTGTCTTGCTCTTCTCTGTGCTTACTTTCATCCCATATTTCTCTATTTCTTGATTCCATACATCTAGTTGTTTTTGTACTTCCTTTTCATCCTCGCCCCATATCACTATATCATCTGCAAACAGCATGGCCTTTGTTGCCTCTTGTCCCAATCTCTGTTTAACATTCTTGTGAATTTCATCCATGACTATGATGAATAGTAAGGGGGACAATACACTTCCCTGTCGGAGACCTGTTTCCACTTTAAACCATTTTGTTTTTCCTATACTGGTCTTCACGCTACTCACACAATATTTGTACATAGCTTTTAACATTTGGACATCAGCTCCGTTAACTCTCCTTTTCCTTAATACATTCCAAACCACCTGTCGAGGCACACTGTCGTACGCTTTCTCAATATCAATAAATGTCATCACCATGTCTTTTCCAAATTCCCATCTTTTCTCCATCATTTGCCTTAATGCAAAGATTAGGTCAAATGTTGATCTGTCTTTCCTAAAACCATACTGTTCTTCTTCCATCTCTCCTTCTATCTTCCTCCTCAGTCTGCCTTCCAGAACTCTCTCAAAGATCTTAGCTACATGAGCGATAAGAGTGATCCCTCTGTAGTTATTGCATTCCTTTTTGTCACCTTTCTTAAAAATCGGGATAATTAATCCCTTTCCCCATTCTTCTGGAATCTCTTTCTTCTTCCAAATTATTCTAAACAATCTATACAACCACTGTACACCTATTGGTCCCGCTGCTTTTATCATTTCCGTGGACACCTCATCCTCTCCTGCTGCTTTACCTCTCTTCATCTTCTGTATGGCTTCCTCTATTTCTAGCATAGTGATCTCCTTTTCTTGTTCTTCTTCTTCTTCCATTGTTTCTTCCTGTTCTTTTTCATCTTCCAGTTCAATGTATTTAACATTTAGTAGCTTTGAAAAGTATTCTTCCCATCTTTTTAATATATCATCTCTTTGATACAATATCAGTCCTGCTTCAGCTTTTACAAATTTTGTGTTTTCCCTACCTTTTACACTGTTTTTCACCAATCCATATAGAACTGTTTTACTTCCTTGGATATCCTCCTTCAAAGTTTCCGTGAAACCTTCCCAACTTTTCCTTTTTTCTTCTTGTACAATTTTTTGGCATACCTTCTTTGCTTCTCTATATTTTTGCCATTTCTCTGCATTTTTACTGCCTATCCACTTCCTCCATGGCATTTGTTTTTCTTTAACAGCTTCCTTTACCCTGTTGTTCCACCAAGGAGTCTCCCTTTCCTTTTTCTTCCCTGATAGTCTTCCACAAGTGTTTACTGCACACTTCGCAAAACAATTTCTAAAACATGACCATTCCTGTTCGACACTTTTTGCTTCGTCTTTGGGAATTTCCTTTTTCAAGCCTTCTTGGAACTTTTCCATTGCCTCTCTCTCTTTTAGCTTCCACACCTTTATTTTTCTTTCCCTTTTCTCTGCAAGCTTTGTGATTTTCCCAAGCCTTAATTTGGCTATCACCACTTTATGGTCTCCTTCAAAATCTCCTCTTGGCATAGCTGTCACATCTACCAGTTGTCTACGTTTATCCTTTTCCACTAGGATAAGATCGATCATTGTTTTTGTCTTTCTGTCTCCCCATCCATACCTAGTTATTTTTTGGGAGTTCTTTTTCCTAAACCATGTATTTCCAACAATTAATCCATTCCTTCTACAGAAATCTATTAGCATTTCTCCTTCTTCATCCTGATTTCCATAGCTAAATGGGCCAATTATCTCTTCTTTTCCCTGCCTATCTGTTCCCACATGTGCATTCATATCCCCCATTATTATGCTCTTTAAAAATTTGGAATCTCAACATTTTTATTAATGCAATCATATCTTTAAATTAGCAGACATCATAATGGAAGGAAAAGAATCAAAATGGGGAGATAGACTAAGGAACTCAACCAGAACATTCCATAACACTTGTGCTTGCTCATATCTCATTACATCATCTGCTATCGATTTATTGGAGGAAAAGCAGAACTCCAAAGTGAAAATATATACACTAATACATACTTTGAACTATTTATTTATTTATTTATTTATTTATTTAAGCTTTTGTTTAATTCTTCCAAAAAAAAAAATTAACAATATTCGGACAGTTGGGACAGTTGAACACTGCACAGTGGCATACACTATTGGCATTGTTGAGTTCATTTAAGCAAGAGACTAAAAAGATAAATGGTTTCAAAAAAAAAAATTTGATAATAAAACAGGTACCAAAAACAAAACTTACGATCTCTATTAGTTTCCAAGAACTTTTCTTTTAATTCTAATTGATTTTTTACATGAAGCAGTTTGGCCTTGAGTCCTGCGTTAGACTTTTCAAAATTTGACGCCCTCAAAATCACTTCTTGTAACTCATTTCTCAACTGGGCACACAGCTTCTCTTTGTTTGTGATATGAGCTTGTTGCTTCGTCAATCTTTCTGCCTTCCAACTTAGCTGCAACAAGTTAGTAAACAAAACTTACATTGTTACAACATTACAATGTAAACCATGTAAGGCATAAGAATTTCTGATTTGAGCTAAGAGAACAGTAAATGGATCAGCAAGAATTAACTCCCAACTGTTTCCATACAACACACTGTACCAAGACGTAGGACTCAATGAATCTAACCACATTAATGTACTTTTTTAACCAAAACATTCATCTTTTGTTGAGATAATGAAGGTTGAAACATAGAACTGCATAATAGAGCAATTTTGGTATAAAAAAATACATAAAATCATGTTTATGAGAATTGCAGCATCTTGAAAGTCAGACCAGGATGTCATTTATGGGAGGTACTGCCCCCGTAATTTGAATTATATTGAGACCACCATGGCTGTATTGGCAAATATGAGTAAAGTTATGGATGTCATAGTTATGACGTGGATATTCATGACGTAGGCACGGATGACGTAGACTTCATACAAGTAGGCTGATTGAGCTGAGATTCTTGGTGACGTCATGATTTTGTTCGAGAAAGATCTTAGATTTACGACGCAGTCGCAGGAAACAAGGTATTGTGCTAAGGAAGAAGCTACGCTATTGGAGGAGAGACTCGAACCAATGAACGATAGTTTGGAAGGAAGACGGAGATTGCTGAAACTACGATATTTAATTACTTTTGGCATGCAGATTTGTGGAAATCTATTTTCAGTTATGGCATTGATTTGGAATTTTGAAGAAATTAATTTTGAGTTTTTGAAATTTGAAAATCCGTCAAGTATAGCCAAAATTAAAACTTCCAGCAATGACGCAGCAACAGGCTATGGAAGGGATGGATACGCCCCTTAAGAAGTTGATAAAAGGTCGTGCACAGGAGAGAGGAGCTCTCAGATCTCAGAACTCAGATCTCATATGTCAGATCGCATATATATTTCTGGTGATATATAGTTATTTTCAAGTGATTCAGTGAAGTAAGTTGTCTTTAGCGTGGTTAAAGCCCGGCGCATCGAACGAACTCGGAGCAGTTCCATTTTACGCTGCTCGAAACTAGGTGAAGTTGAAACGCTCACATTAACGTTTCCACCAGTCAAGATATCAAGCGC
Organism: Meconema thalassinum; assembly: GCA_946902985.2. Taxonomy (NCBI): domain Eukaryota; kingdom Metazoa; phylum Arthropoda; class Insecta; order Orthoptera; family Tettigoniidae; genus Meconema; species Meconema thalassinum. Next base: position 555,797,753 of record OX336389.2, on the reverse strand, counting down.
TAACTTCAGCCTGCATTATAATTCTATTGGGCAGTATAACATTGAGGTGTGTAGAAGATGTGAACAATTTCACAGTTATACTTCGAAAGATATTGGAACTTTAAGGCTGCCAACAAAAGTGATTTTCTCGCCACAGGAGAAACACTTTTAAAATTCCACATTATACACTACGGCTGACACGTGGAGTGCAACAGTGATATTGGAGAATACGTTTGGTATTACAACGATACATTCGACTATGGAACATTATAATCTTGCAGTGCTTTCAATGATTATAACAGTAGTTGAGATGGAAGGCTAAGGCTTTAATGCAATTGGGACATATATCGTTGGAGTAAAGTAACAGCATGGAACTTCGTTAATCGTCTTTCTACAAAAGCGAGCATGTAGTGAACATCCAACTACACTCATGCATCGTGAATCCATCGCTGAATTATACCAGATAACAGTGGAAATATTTTCATACTCCACAACTATGAATATTTCTGCGGAAATAACTACAATAAACTTCATGGCGAATTCCTGCAAGAACTTCAGAGAACTTTCAAAAGAGGCCAGGGTTGTCCCGGCGCACAAAGAAGAGTTTTGCCAGAAGGATGTTTTCGTATCCACGGAGCAGTGCAATTTCGGAGGAGGAAGCAGTTCGATTCTCCGAGGACGCTGATTCCAAATTCGAGGACGGAGCACATCTTCACGCTGGTGAAATGGAACCAACAGCAGTTTTCTTTGAAAACTTTCCTCTGGAACTTCAATCAACAGATAAGGTAGTCGTGAACGTTTCTTGTATTATTTGAGTCTTGTAGCGATATCTGAGCAACCATTCTTCCCATATTTTCTGTCCTATCTTTTGCCCCATTTTCTTGATTGATATTTCTGTACTCAGTACACTTCGATGATTTATGCCTTTTTCTTCGATTTTTGAGACATTGCTATGTCATTGGCATACTTAATAATTTTGGATCAGTTGAGACTGATGATTTAGATTCTTTCAGTAATTTGCATATTTTTGTAGTCACGATTTGACTGTAAAGTTAACGATTTGCTATGGCAGATTTGAATTCAGACAGCGTGTCATTTTATTAAAGTAATTCTATTCAGTAAATTACTTTGACCAATTTTCTGTCATCCTCAAGAAAGAAGAATGATTAAAAGATTTTAGAGCATTAAAATCTATTACGATATCGACGATCTTTGAAATACTAGTCGTCTTATGAACATGATTGCAACATAGACATTTATCATTGCATTATAGACAATTTTATGAAATATGAACTTTTATTACAATTTATTGAATACACTATAGTAATGAACATTTGATAGGAGTTTTTCTCAATTATAGATTGGAACAATAATGTTTGCATTCCACAGTCTAATTGTATTCTATTCGACTATTTTGCAGTTTAGATGAACTTTGTTTGAAGATAGTATTTTTATACTGCGTTACTTTGAAGATGTTAATCTCAATTTTGATAGACCAGGCAGGAGTGTCTAATCGTATTCGCTATTAAATTTATTTGTGATTGGCAAATTTTTACTTCATATCGATTCATGAATGAAGCCCACGAAGGTTAAATAATAACAGTCATTATTACAATTGATGAATATAAGAATTTTTAAAGAGGAACAATGGATGTATAATCGTTAGTTCAGTGGACGTGTAAAAGTCGCTGTTGAATAATGCCCTTGAATAATGAAGGAGGTTCCCACAATAATTAATGAAGTTGATGAATTAATAAGTGGAGGTTTTTGTGTGTAGTTTGGAAGATTTTTATGCCATATATATGAAGATATATGATGAATTTTGGGCCAATTTTTGTGCCATTTTTGTGCGTTATGAGCGAAGTATTTTCCCGCTGATTGTATTGTTCTTGTTCTTTGAAAGATTGTTCATATGAAGATACTGTTAAAATTAACAAGAGTGTTAAATAATTTGAGATAAAGATTTTGAATGGAGGTTACCGTCACAAATATTAATAATTATTATTAAACCTTATTAAACCTGAATTTGACAGTTAAATATAACTAACCTTCATTGGTCGATTATATCAACACGATTTGAGTAATTATCAACCGGATAAACGTGTGGTTTAATGTATTCCTTGTATAAATAATATTAACAATATAATATTGTAAAATAATTTTGTAAATATCTTTGTTAAATAATTTAAAATGATAGTGATTAATAGAAGCGTGTATTAAATTTTCAATTGTCATTTGACATTGTTATAAACAATTTATTATTGTTATAAATAATTAATGAACTTTTGTTATTAACTTTTAGAGTTTTTTTTTTACACTCTAAACAACGCTAATTAAGCAAGTGGTTTGAACAAATAATCATGATTTGGGATTGTTGGAGTAATCCACTGGTGTTTGAATGAAGCATGTAAGACATTTGCGTGATAATATTTCAGTTGAGATGTGAACATTTACGTATTTGAAAAGGAGAGCCGAGCTCTGAGGTAACACGCTTATGCTAGGGTTGAACGAACGGGAGTCCGCTTTGACCATGCAGGTGCCTTGCAGCTGGCCCGGACAACTGTGTTACAGAGGCCAAGGACGTTCCATAATAGCCTTGTGGCTATAAATAAAATGTGAAGTATATAAACACGCAAAACAATTGATATATGTGTCTCATCCCAAATCCCGTTTCCATTCCATATGCATTATTATTTTTACGTTGCTATGAGCTTGAGAAAGCTGAAACATTATATATAGAGAATACAGGTCCTACAGGAGGACATGGTTATGTGGTCGATGGCTTCTGATTGCCACGTATATTTTGTTGGTTTTTTTTTCCATTTTGTTAAAATCAGTCTTTATGTGAAATAAATTATTGTGCAGTTTAAAGTTTCTCGTCTTCGTTCTGGTTCATTTTAAATATCATGGTGGAGGTTATTGTGTGGGCATACTTTTAAGTGATCCAGTTGACAACCCAGTCCCCGAGATAAATTTAAGAGGTATGTAAAGGTAAGTATGAACCCCCGTATATTTTGGTGTGTTCCACAATAATTTTCTTGTTAACTATTGTGCTCTAATCTTGATAGTATCTGTCAGTGCCATTTTCATTGATGTAGCTGTGCCGGCGCGTTTGATTATTGGCAATCCGATTGAGGGGGCGGATATCTGACAGCCTACTATCGGGTTATCGGGTACAGTACCAAGTAGGGTACAACATGCAAATGATTTGAAATGCAGCCTGAATATATATGCCTGGGTGCAGCAGCACACTCTGAATGTTCATGTGAGGAGTATGAATAAGGGGGCTCTTACGGAGCCAGACGGACAGTGTACTGATGTATGCTGTTAGTTTGCATGAAGATACCGTACCTTGTGTTACGCTAGCATTTTCAAATTTCCCACTCGGGTTTGAAAAGTGTCACTCAGGATAAGTTTTCTTCTTCTTGTTTCATATTTTTACCACTGAAAGGGAAATTGTGGTCGTTTCCTTCATCTATGTTTATTGTTTTGTAATTATTTTGAATTGATACATTATCTCTTTAGTATGTCACAAGGATTATGTTATTGGCTTATCGCCGCAATAGTATTTACTCTGAAGTCGTATCCTCTTCCACGTGATTACGCGTCAGCGGATATGTCATCCCCTAACTACGTGACCATCTTTCTCTCTGGATACTTCAAGGTCATGTCTATAAAAGGCCTCGCATGAGCTGGAGGTTACTTCTTCTTCTTCTTCCTCCTCTCACCCACTTCTGGTCAGCAGGTTCGCTTATAGCGAGCATTATCAGCTACCACATCTTGGAGCTGACTTCTGCATACATTAACATGCAGGTCAACAACCTGGCTGTGAGCCAGCCTTTTGTCATACATCAAGTTCTGCTGTCAATTGGGACTGCCTCATGGATCTAATTTAGTGTCCAGCAAACCGTAAAGGATTGATTTGCTGCTGGAAACCTTGCTTTACTGCTATCAGCATGTGAATTTTTAGTACTTCGGTTGTACTTATGGCTAACCCAAAAACATTTTTAAGAGCAGGGCTATTACAATCAAATGTATATGTACACTAGTGTCCAAAAGTTAAGCATAAGTTACGAATAAGCAGGGCAACAGGAAATAGACCGCAAATCGCACGACATATGCACCTACCAACCTTATATGTTCGCCCTGCATAGGAAATGAGTACTCCTTTCTTTGACTAGCGGCATAACCCCAAGGTAAACACAGACTGTGCCTGCGCCCCATATTCCCTCAGTCGTGTTTGCCCTGTTATAGTGTGCGGAGTGTATCCTCATGGTGAATGTGACAACGAAATAGCACAACGACAACATTTGGACCCCGTTTTGCAGGTTAGAATACTCGGCCGCCTGGAAGCAGGCCAGACAGACCGAAGTCGCCGTATCCTTGAATGTGCCAGAAAGTGTCATTTCCAGGCTTTGGAGACGATTGCGAGACATAGGAGATGTTAGTCATAGGCCAGTACCAGGTCGACCAAAAGTAACCACCCCACAGCCTTAACCGCCCGACGAAATCGGAGTGCACCTGAAAGACAATTGTAGGCGGAGCTTGCAGCTGTCTCAGGGATTGCCGTTTCCCGGAAAACTGTGTACCGGAGGCTCAGAACAGCAGGGCTGTTTGCCAGACGTCCAGCGGTGTGCGTCCCGCTCACTCCAGCACAGAGACGGGCCCGTTTACTGTGGAGCCGTCAACGTCGGAACTGGACGGTGAATGAATGGAGGCATGTGCTCTTCACAGATGAATCGGGCTGCTGTTTGTAGAACAATTCCCGTCGCACATTAATCTGGAGAGAACCGGTTAGCCGATAGAACCACAGGAACATCGTGGAACGGGACCAGTATGGTGGTGGTGGCGTCATGTTGTGGGGTGGCATCATATTGAATGGCCGTACAGACCTGCACATCTACATGGGTGGTCCGAGGAACACTGTGAACGATCGGAGATACAGGGATGAGGTAATGATACCACATGTTTGACTCTTCAGAGATGCGGTTGGTCCAGACTTCCTCTTAATGCGATGAATGTCTTCCCCAGCCATGGACTGGCCAACGAGGTCTGCGGATCTGAATCCTATAGAACATGCCCTGGATGCATTGGGGAGGCAAAATGCATCCCCTCAGCCTCCACCAAGGACCCTCCAGGACCTTCGCATTGCCCTTTCGGAGGAATGGGATCGACTGCCAAAAAAACTCTTGGGACCATCTGATAGAGAGCATGCCACGTCGCTGCGAAGCATGTGTGGCCATCAGGGGTAACCATACACCCTATTAACTGCATATTTTGTTGTGGAAGACATTGCCAAGTTTTGTTAGAACCTTTCTGACACTGTTTTTTATTTTTTATTTTTTTTGAAAAGTTCTGTGACATATGGTGTGTGATTCAACTTCCGTTTGTTCAGCAAACCGTCTGACATTCCTATCAGGCGGTATGGCCTCGTTCAGTGATTACTGATTATGCTTAGCTTTTGGACACTAGTGTATGTTACTTTGAAGAAGTGTATTATTTTAATCTCTTCAAACCGCTGCTGAACTATAAGACTACAGCTTCGCATCTCTGAAAACAGATAAGTTTTGTGATTTATTGCTTTAATAATGGCCAGAACATGGTCGACCAAAAGTAACTACCCCACAGCCTTAAAAACATTTTCTTTGCCAAAATCAAAAACCCATGGTGACAGTTTTCAAGCAAACAATTATTACCTATATTTTACAGGAGCAAATTTTGATTGGTACTATTTAATGCATTTCTTACATGCATATCCATTGTAAAAGGGATTTTGTGTTCAGACCCGTACACATTGTTAATGTACCATGTATCAGATGAAAATTAATGTAATAGTTGGGTAGGTTTTAAGGCTTATTTCTTTTTATACGGCAAAATTTAGGTTAGTAGCACCCCACATGTTATTACTCTTTTATTTATATTTTAAGGGTTCAAAACAACAATCTCTATAAATAGAAAAGCACTCGCTCACATATCACAAATTCTCCTCCTTCCACAAGAGCAATAAGCTGAAATTTGGTATTGTGCCATGTCGTCGCACACCAGACGAGTGGCCTTGGAGCAATGTGACATGTCATCATGCATCACCCAAAGTCGCAAAAACAATGGTCAGTGGGCAGAGCGAAGGGAGTAACTTTGGTGACATCATAGGCGAATGAAGGCCACATTGGTTCATCAGAGAGAAAGAGTGGGGGGTCTACTATAAGCCTACGAGTGAACACTCAGGAGTATTCCAGGCCTTTCGGCCTCAACCTGACCAACCAAGTTGTAGCACTTTCTGAATTCATATAGCCTTCACAAAAAAAAAAAAACATTAAATAACTATCTTGAAAAAGACTGACCTTGGCAATAAACTGAATTAGAACACATTTGTAACTAAAGAAATATTGGCCCTCAAGACCCCCCATAATTATTGGGTGTATTTTTTCCATTTTTCCCGAGTACCCTTTGATATTCAATGATAGTGTGACGGAACCAGGGTTCTCTCACTAAATCAAAACATGACTGGTAGCGTGTCTTACTAATCATTAAATATTATTATGTCTACTGTAAAATTATTCACACAGTTCTCACACTGCAAGCTGCCAAGTCCACAGTCTCCGCTTGGTGATGTTCTGCCGTACAGCTCCAGCCCGAGTCTGGCTTGTCTGCCCACCTGTGTCAAACTCAAGATCTCCAGCCCTGTCTGCTGGCACCCACACACATGATGCTCCTTGGCTCAACACTCACATATACAAACGTACTGGCTTCCCTTCTCTGCTGCACACCTGTCACCGGCTGTTGACTGCACTGACATGTCAACTCTTCCCACTGCTCCTGGCTGTCGACTCAACTTCCAAGTGAACTCTCTAAACTCTGACTTCACTTTATATAGCGCGAGGGGCCTATGAGAGGTATTTACTGCCATCATGCGGGATCTTGCTACAACTGGATTGGTCGGGTTGAGGCCGAAAGGCCTGGAATACTCCTGAGTGTTCACTCGTAGGCTTATAGTAGAACACCCCACTCTCTCTCTCTGATGCACCAATGTGGCCTTCATTCGCCGATGATGTCACCAAAGTTACTCCATTCGCTCTGCCCACTGACCATTGTTTTTGCGACTTTGGGTGAGGCATGGTGACATGTCACATTGCTCCCTCCCCAATGCCATTCGTCTGGTGTGCGACGACATGGCACAATACCAAATTTCAACTTATTGCTCATTTATAGAGATTGTTCGCATTTGCAAAGGCTACAAAGCCCATAAATATTAATTTAATTTTAACTAATGTTACGAGAGAGAAAACGAGAATTCAAGAAGTCATTTTTTTTCTTCATAACCTTAAATTATAACATGTGTTCCACGTGTTTAAGTAATTTTGTTCTAATTTATATACCGGTATGCCTTTTTTCTAAAGTACTTATTATATTTATCACTTGTTATGTATTCACATATTCATGATTGTAAGATACTTTCTTTTAGTGTTGTTCCAGTGACATTTCATATGCTATCAGCTGCGCCGAAATATCTCAAAGGACAGCCATCATCTGTCTCCTTCACTCTCATTGGTCGACTTTCTCGCTGACCAATCACAGCGCTTCTTCTCATCGAAAGGCCTAGAAACTTTCTCTGCTGCTATATAAACAGCAGGATTCTCTGTCATCTTTACGAATCTGTCGGAAGACTTTGAGCACTTCGAATACTTCGCCTACCGACTTCGTCAAGGCATGCTGCCTCCAAGTCGACATTTTCGTTGCTGACATCTTGACTCATGTTTGCTAGTCAAGCATTCATCTCTGCAATCCAGCTCTGGGAGCTGTGAAACTTCAACTTTATTCTATAGAATGAAACTTCAACACATGTAACTGTAATGCTTTAAACTTGTTCAAAGTGTTTGGGTCTGGTACCTACTTCTATCGATAAAAGTCTCCGTCTATGGAACTTTGCAGTTTTTAACTATCAATCATCTTTAATTCAGTGCAGCATGTATCTCTACAAGTGTTCAACTAAGTAAAAGTGCTTCGAAATGGCGACAGTTTATACTGATTGCATTTTATTTCTGCTATCTAACCTCCAGGCGAGGTATACAGTGTAACAATGATTATCTTGGTTACAAATTTCGCTACGGAAGTTCCAGCTATGGTTAACCTAACCAACAAATGTTCTACTCAGGATATGGATAAGTAATATGTGTCATTTAACCTATATTCTTATCTTCAAACTGTAAAACAAATTTCCAACTTTTCTACAGGGCTCTGTTTACAGGCCGTACAAACTTTAATGTTGAGCGTCCCAGCTCAAGTAGTGCTGCATAAACTTCTCTCACTTATATTTTTTTTAAGGCTGTAATATTGCCTTTCTTAAAGACAACAGTGTTTGTCAATCCAAGTGTTTTACTTCACTTTCTTTTCCATTACTTGCATCCTACTTGCTTTGCAAAAGCACACAAAATTGGTGCTAAACATAACCTTAAATTTTCACTGGCAGAAGCCAAGTGATACTCCAAATGCTAACTAAGCATTATTCAAATTGTTATTATTGCTTTTGTAAATATCAAAATATTTATCCGTTTGTCGCAACTTGTTCACTTCATTGTACTATTATATATTTATAGATGAGTTTATTCTATTGTTATGCCTACACACGTTAATTGACAGTAAAAAGTCAAACTGTTTAAGCAACTTGTTCTATTTCACTATTGCTCTGTTTACCTTCGATGCTGAAACATTTTTTTCATAAAGTACAACTTAATCTTAACTCCAACCATGTTTTGGGGTTCTCTCCGATACGGGAGGTCTTAAATCGACCGATCCTTACCAGAGATTATTGTTTTGGACCCTTAAAATATAAATAAAAGAGTAATAACATGTGGGGTGTTACTAACCTAAATTTGGCCGTATTAAAAGAAATAAACCTTAAAACCTATGCAACTATTAAATCAATTTTCATCTGAGACATTGTAACGTGTTTTTCGAGGGTTTTTTATGCAACTGGCATAAGTCAGTAGGAAGCCATTCTATATTTATTTACGCGGCAAATTGTTCAGCCAAGAGAATTTTTCATGGTAATTTATTATTATTATTAATTTATTATAATTATTATTAAGGTATTTTCGGAGCATTTTATAAAAATTATTAGCATTCAGATAGGTTTTCTATGTCTTAGAAAACGCTATCCAGCAAATTATTACGAACGACGATATCATAGAAAATTATCTGATTACGGAATTTTACGGAGTTTTGTCAGTTAGGGTATTTGAGAGACATGACTCACTGGGATTTCAAGTACAAGCTGATTCCTGTCGAGAAGTATTGCGCAAGGCTGGGTCGCAAGGTCTAGAAAAGGCGAATTGTTGAAACGGAAATCGACTTCTCCCTCCCGCGGAGTGTAATGAGGAAGGAGTGGGGATCTAGCGCGTAGGGGGCAGCCAATCAAGGAGGACGACGTAAGCTAGATGTCGGTACCATGGTAGGGGAGCCGGCGTGTGGATATATATCGTTCGACGCGCCGTGAAACGAAGGACTATCTGTGAAATACTTGAGGAGTATGGGTGCAAGTGCGTGTCGCTCCGATGTTCAGTGGAGTTCGGGACAATCTGTGTAGGACTTGCAGTGTACGGTCGCAAGTGCGTGACGCTCCGATGTTCAGTGGAGTTAGCGACGAACTTTTGTAAAACGTAACCAGTGCGGTTTTACGAGAGTTTGGGTCCGATGTACGGACCATAGAAATATATAATCTACCAGGATATCATCAAATTTCGACGGAGATGACGACGTCCAGGAGACTGTGGGAAGCACACAGCATCATCAAGAACGAGGGAAATGCATTGGCAATTTCCAGGGGTAAGCGCTAATGACGCAGAAATACGCAATCTCTCATTTTTCTTTGTTTTATATTTCATAATTCAGTAACTTCATAGCTTGGAAATAAGAGTAAAATCAATTTATCAGACTCCGTTTTCACGTAATTTTCTATCGGTAATATTCAAATCACAACGCTCCAATTTAAATGTTAAACTTATTATTATTAATTTTGCTATACTTGTTTTATATAATAAATTCATTTCTTTTACAATGCAATCTTTGCTTTCAGTAGGTAGCATTAGATATAGACCAATTCCTTCTCCTGATACAATTGTTTGTTGGGTTAATGATCAAATCATACCACGATCTGAGTGAATAGAGTCTTGAAGGTGTTCTGCCAGAGCTAGACGTTGTTAAATACAAATTTAGATTTCAACATTGCGTTGAGGTCTTGGCGCCCATTAAAACAACATAGCTTAGGCAAAGGTAAACAGTTACATTTCTCTCCCAACAGTGTGGGCTAGCGAAACCATTACATTTGTCGCTACCAACATGGGGCACTAATTACCATTACATTTGTACGCTCAACGTGGAGCAAAGTAAATACCGTTTCACTTGTCATCCCAGCCTAAGCCAAACTGCTACAACATGGTACATTAACGTGTGCGGGTCTGAACACAAAATCCCTTTTACGATGTATATGCATGTAAGAAATGCATTAAATAGAACCAATGATAAATTACATCGCCGTAATCACAATCAATTTCAGCCAGAAATGACTGGAACTGCGATGATTGAGCCCATGCAATGGAATATAATTAATTGTAGATGTCACTGTCATCCGACCTGTCACACTGTATGGTTGCGAATGTTGGCCTACTACGACTGAGATGGAGCGTCGACTGGGAGTCATGGAGACAAGGATGCTGCGGTGGACAGGTGGTGTTACTAAACTGGATCGCATCCCCAATGAATGCATCAGGGAGAGATTTGGCATTGCACCCATTCCCGAAAAAATGCGCGAGAGCCATTTAAGATGGTTTGGACATGTGCTGAGGACAGGGGCTGACACTATAGCAAAGATGGGTTACATGTTGGAAGTCGCCGGTAATAGACCAAAAGGACGACCAAAACAGGGATGGGCCGATACCCTTCACAAAGATCTGAAGAGCGTCATTCTCCACCCTGACATGGCCCAGGACAGAACTAAATGGAGACATCGAATCCATGTAGTGGACCCTGCCACCAGGCGGGACAAACACTGAAGAGAAAAAAAAATATACGAGCCTTACAGTAGTCGCATATGATGTGTAACATGTGACATGTTATCCTACTATGTGTGCCCCGGGAGCACAAATCCCTTGTTGACAGTGAACTCTGTTGGTCATTGAAATAACTACTTGTATAACTCCAGTGACAAATCCTGACCGTAATGAATCATAATTGTTATTTGCCGAGGCGGAAGCAATCCACTGCCTACTTGATGTGAGCCGCGCTCTATACCGGCCAGTTAGTGAACCTATTCCAGCGATGTTATTGAAAATGGCCTCGTTTAGCCGATAGAGCGCACTGCCAAGTATAGGCGCAATTAAAAATTAAGTGTGCGGAAAGTATATTAAATGTGTTTCTCCCAGTGATATGTTTAGACCAACGAAGTTTCAATTCTTGTTAGTAGTCGGCGTTAATATACTGAATTCCTACGTTGTTTGGAGTGTTTGTTGATGCGATATAGATTCCACATAGCCACATGGCCGACAGTACATCGAGTGCTTACATTAAGTAAGAATACAGCAAAAGTATGAAGATTTAATAAATCGTAATTGTTTTCAGCAAATATGATAAAATGAATATTTTCACACCAAAGAATGACAACTTGAAGATGATTTATTGTGGGAATATCTTAAATGGGGTCTCCAAACCTTGAACTAAACTGTATGCGATATACAATCCCCATAGCCACACGACCTACAGTACGTCGTTGTACCGATCTCCGCCATCACGTGCGCTTATTCTTTCCGTCCCATGCACTTCCGTCCCTTTTCCAAAATCACTCCCACAAACATGTCCAGCTACCGAGCGCCACAAAAATTTTCAGATACCGAGTGGAAAGATGTTACACATCAAAAAAGAAGTAGATGTCACTGTGTTCATCACATGTTGTAAATTTAATACTTTTCCACATAGCACTTCTTGATGAATAATGCAGTATAATTCAAGAGGCATATCAGTATTTCTGTTAGTAAATTTGTTTCTTATTCTTCCAATCAATTCAGTTTTTGTACCACTCATATTCCTTGTTCCATCTGTTGTTATAGCTGCCAATTCATCCCATCCTAAATCAGTTGGAGAAACAAATCCTCGCATATTGTAGTTCCATGGATGCTTCTTGAAGACGCCAGCTCCTCGGTTATTTCACACACTTTGTCAATCCCACGAATAAAAATTAAACGTTGTGCTGTATCACGGACATCGTTACTTTCATCCAAAGCTAACGAAAAACACTATGATTGAGATTTATCGCGTAGTTGTGAGCACAAATAAGCCCCGAGTTCTTCTGTTCTTCTCGCCATTGTGCTCCGCGGTAATCTGACCGAATTTATCAGTTGTTTCTTTTCAGAACACATTTCTTCTATTACAGAAAGTATACAGTTCTTCACAAACTCCCCCATCAGAAAATGGTTTCCCTTTCGCGGCTAATAAATGTGCAACTTTAACTGGCGCGGACTGCAGCTATATTTTCCTCGATCAGTTTCGTGAACATCTGTTTTTGAGCGGCGAGACCTTCCATTAAATTTGAAATCTTTTCCTTCCGTAATACGTAATATACAGATTTGTGCTTCGAATCATAATGCCGCCTGAAGTGGTATTCTTTAACAACTGACATATTTTCCTTGCATATTAGACACATAACTTTCCCATTATTCTCAATACAAAAATAGTCATCAGTCCATTTTTCTTTAAAATCACGGCACTCACTATCCACTTTTCTACGTTTGGAAAGGGACATTTTTGTTCACAAATAAATTATTTAAACTACTTTGAATAACAACCCCTCGTCCACGCCATGGGAGACGGGCAACGGCACAAAGTAGGGGATTGCCTGTAGGGGCGAAGTCCAGTGGTGACTCCGTGTGCCTCGGGACCGTCACAGTAGCTGTGAAGGTCCTACAGGAACCCTGAAATGTGATGGCTAACGGGGTTCTGGTGAAGCTACGATAGGCCCAGCAAGCCAGTAGTGGATAAGACACTTGCTTTCAAGAAGGGAACGGGCCTCGGACAGGACGACGACCTAACTGTGATCATGGACTACGATTCAGAACGTAGAATATACAAACATTGACTGGGAAGGTGGAGGAGATAGTGGATATGATGGAAAGAAGGAAGTTGGATCTGCTGGGGCTGGCAGAAACAAGGTGGAAGGGAGAAGGAAGGAGAGAATTGAGAAAAGGCTGTAGACTATATTGGAGTGGGAATGAGGAAGGAAAGAGGAATGGAGTGGGGGTAGTAGTGAGAGATGGGTTAAAAGAAGAAGTGGTGAGAATAAGTGACAGGATGATGAAGGTAAAAATATCACTGAAAGGAAAGTCTGTAGAGGTACTAATAGTGTATGCCCCACAGGTAGGCTACAATGCTGAAGAGAAACAAGAGTTCGAAGAGGAAATGCAGAAACAGGTGGGAGGAAAGAATGTGATTATAATGGGAGATTTAAATGCGCATATTGGAAGGGAAAGACAAGGGTATGAAAATGTGCTTGGACCAGAGGGTTGGGGCAGTCGAAATAAGGAAGGTGAAAGATTGTTGGATTTTTGTAAAAGGAATGGCTTGTTGGTTGGGAACTCCTGGTTCAAGAAAAGAGAAAGCCACAAGAACACCTGGTATAGCAATGACCTGACTAGAAAGTCGGTAGTTGACCATATCCTGTACGATAGTGATATGAATAGAAACATCATAGACATCAAGGTAATTCCATCAGAGGCCTTGGATAGTGACCGACTGCTGGTAATGAACCTGAGGGGGGACCAAGGATAAGAAAATGGACAGAAAATCAGGATAGACGGATAAGGGTATGGAAGTTGAGAGGTGAAGAAAACAGGGTAGAATACCTAAGAATAGTGAAGGAAAGCATTCCAAATGATGAACTGAAGACTAGCAGAGGAATGGGGTAGATTCAAGAGGACACTAGCAAGGGCGGCAGAAGCAGTGTGTGGAAGGACAAGCAACAAGAATAGATGGAAAGAAACTCTATGGTGGAATCAGGAAATGAAAGATCTAGTGCAGAAGAAGAATAGAGCCTTTAGGGTGTGGTTCCAAAATAGGACAATAGAGACTAGAAAAGAGTATCAAATTCAAAAGAAGGAAGTGAAAAGAGTGGTGGCTGAGGAGAGAAGAAAGTGGATGGAAGAGTGGACAAGGATGATGGAGGAGAATAGTGAAGGTACCAGAAAGGTCCTATAAGGTTAAAAGTAAGACGAGGAATGATATGACGGACTACGTTCGAAAGGTGAACAAAAGTGGTCGAGAAGTAGGGAATAAGGATGAGTTCAAGATCATGGGGAGGGAGTACTTTGAAGAACTCTTGAACCCAAATGGTGACCCTGATGAAGAAGGAACTGGGAACAGAAGAGGACTTAACATGGAGGGAAGAGGAGGAAGTGAGGAAGATGAAAGGAGGGGAGTCACCAGAAACAGAAAAGGACCTAACATGGAGGGAAGTGGAGGACGCAGTGAGGAAGATGAAAGGAGGGAAGGCACCAGGTCAGGACGAGATAAGTGTAGAGATGCTGAGAGCGGCAGGAGAGGTGGGGATACAGTGGCTATATCGAGTAACGAGGGCTGTATGGAAAGAGGAGGAGGACCCCTGAGGACTGGAAGATGGGAATAATTGTCCCAATCTTCAAGAAACGTACCAGAAAGGAGTGCAATAGTTATCGGGGGATTACATTGATGAGCCATTGTGCGAAGATCTTTGAGAAAGTTTTGGAAAAGAGAATTTGGTAAAAATTAGAAGGAAGGATGAGAGAAGAACAACATGGCTTCAGAGCAGGAAGATCCACAGTAGATCTAATTTTTGCTGTAAGACAGTTGCAGGAAAAACATTATGAATATGGAATAGATCTACTGATGGCCTTCCTGGACTTTGAAAAAGCATATGATATTGTACGTAGAAGTAAGGTATGGAAGGCTTTGGAGAAGAGAGGAGTAGGAAAGCGGACTATATGGAGGATAAGGGAAATGAACAATGGAAGTATAAGCTGTGTGAAAGTAGGAGGGAAGAGATCAGATTGGCTGGAACAGAAGAATGGCTTGAGGCAGGGAAGTGCGCTTTCGCCATTGCCCTTCATTGTAGTGAAGGATGATATAACGACCAGAGTGGCGGAAGTGATTGGTGAAAGAAGGATGAAAGTAATGGCTTTTGCAGATGATTTGATGATCTGGGGAAACAAGGAGGAGGAAGTACAGGAGCAGTTGGATGTATGGGAAGAAATAGTACATGGATATGGGATGAAGTTAAGCACAAGCAAAAGCGAGTGGATGATCACAACCAGGAAGGAGGAGAGAGTCACAACGGGAATAACAATTGGTGGGGAAGAATTGAGGAAAGTAGAGAGTAAGTATCTGGGAAGCATGATACAAGAAAATGGAAGAAACGACAGATAAATAAATGAGCGGGAGAGGCAAGCAGAATTATTCAGGAAAAGAGTTAGGAGCCTGGTATGGAGTAAGAATGTCACTCAAAACAGCAAAAGGGTTATATATAGGACGTACTACGTTCCAATCCTGACGTATGCCTCAAAGACCTGGGTCACGAAAGGAAGGGAGCGAAGCAGAATACAGGCTAGTGAGATGAAATTCTTGAGAAACAGTATTGGAGTGACAAAGGTGGACAGGTTAAGAAATGAGAAAATCAGAGAAGTAGTCAAGGAGGGAGCATTACAGGATAGGATAGAGGAATCAAGGCTTAAATGGTATGGGCATGTTAAGCGAATGGATGGGAGGGGGATACCCAGGAAGATACACGAGATGAAAATAGAGGGAAAAAGACCAAGAGGAAGGCCGTGGCTGAAGGGTGTGGAGGACTGTGTGCGAAAGAAAGGAGAAGACCGGACCAAGGTGGTGACGGAGAGATGGTGGGAGGACAGAAGACGATGGAGAGGCTTATGTTCCAAACAGACCCGGCCAGTGGCTGGAAACTCTGCAAGATGATGATGATGACTTCGAATAACAGCAGTTCGTAAGAACGCTAGTTCACAGTAAAGTATAATAATTAATTTATTGCAGCAATTAGCCATACAAAATTAATATTAATACTGTATATACACTAAAAACCCCATTAATTTTCACTACAGAATGTAGTCAAAAGATTCTCTTCTTTGTACACAGTACATGGCATGGTACAGCACTGACCACACCACTCACATATGCATTTTGGACCTCGTAGATGAAAACCATTTACTGTACATAGTTTGTGGTGAAACCCATGCACAGCAAACCGCGTTACAACATGTCCCAACTCAAATTCTCCCCTTTTCCAGTCATTGCTTCCATCGTGTAAAAGTCCCACCATATATCACTCTTCTTTAAGTGGAGTCTTTCCATGAGCTGCAAATACTCTTGTGTAGAAGGTAGCAGTAGTTGAAGACGGAGTTCTTCAACATAAAATAACTCGCGAGTCAAGACATATACCAACCTCGAAGGGGTATATTTTGAGACGCACAGGGCCTTCTTTAAAAAGAGTGCTTTTAATCTTTCTAACTGCTCGAGATGTATCATGTGTAGATATGACCAGATATTCACCAATCCGTATGTTAATATGGACGAGTTCTTGAGATGAAAGAGTTCACAGTAAAGTATACTCTGTATTTTGAAACAAAGAACATGAAGGAAATGTTGGAACAGCTGAGCTGTGTTGACAAGTTTTTACTGTTGATGTAGATCAGCTGATTAGAATAATACACCGAGCTACACTTAGTACATTATTTCGGTACTATTATGCACAATATAATGTAAATATCGATCCTGAGTCAACCCTGAGGACATTAAAATAGAGAAATACGGCACATAAATAGCACACCAAAGCTATGCTACCTTTATCACCGTTATTGAATAAATACGAGAAAGAGGCCAAACACTCGACAGCTATACAAATAGAATACAAAATACAAAGTAATCTGATGATGAATATATCAACACTCACCATGCAATGATAATCCTTCAAGATGAAACAAGAGTCTGGGTGGAGGTCGTTCACAGTTTACAGCAGTTAACACAGATCACAGAAACATCATAATAACACCAAGCACACTCACCGTATTGCGACTCTGTACGGTTAATAATAGCTTTTGTGATTCCACAAACGTAATGTTAAGGTAAAGAAGTACTTAGCACCGAGCACAAGAAAGCTGCTCTGTAGCGATATTATTGCCGTGTTTCTACATTGTTGAGTTGTAGGCTATTGAATGACAAGCATTAATTTGAACACTACAGTATAACGGGAAACAATAACTTGCGCTGTACTCGTATTATCGACTGCCGCGAACTGACACCAATAATCCTAGAATAATACACATACAGTATTTTTGTAACAATGTTCGTTGGCACACAATAGCCTTGACGGAATAAAAAGTTGGGAAACACACACAGCTGTAATTTCAAGAAATGAATGGATGAAGTTTAACCCTTACCTGCGTTTAAGGTGGGAATAATTATGCATCTTAGAACTTTGCTACAGCCCAGTAAAAGAAACATCATGTCAAGGAAAAGCTACGAATAATTCAGAGGTTTTTCTTATGGTTTTATCCCCCTTCTCCGTAAATTACAATAAAGTTTTTATTATCTAGTTTTTTCAGTATCTAAGAAAAACATAAACCTCAAACTTAAGCACATTATAAAAACTCGGCCAGGGCCACATAAAATGCCCGCGGGCTGTACGTTGAGTACCCCTGCCATAGACCACAAAGTCTGGATTTAGCCCCATGTGCCTCTCAACAATAAGGCTTGGTACCCTCCTTACCAGTACATAGCCGCACATGATTGCGGCCATCACCCATTGGACTAAATATTTAGGACTTATAAGCTTTCTTGGATGCCGCAATTAAATCAATTTATCTTCCCACATTACAAAGAAATTACATATTCTCCATTCGCTCACAAGGTGACTTGGGGAGCTGACCCGAAGGTTTTACTCCTTCTACCTCCTTACCAGTACATAGCCGCAAATGATTGCGGCCATCACCCATTGGACAAAATATTTAGGACTTATAAGCTTTCTTGGATGCCGCAATTAAATCAATTTTTCTTCCCACATTACAAAGAAATTACATATTCTCCATTCGCTCACCAGGTGCCTTGGGGAGCTGACCCGAAGGTTTTACTCCTATATCATTATGTTATTCGATCTGTCCTGAATTATGGCAGTCATTTTTATGATACCATGCCTCAAACTTGCCTACTCAAGCTAGATAAATTTCAATACTCTGCCCTACGCATCATCCTAGGAGCATTACACTCTACTCCCACCCAAGTCTTATTGGTTGAAGCTGCCGAACCACCCCTTCCTATGCGGAGACAATTTTTGTCTTCCAAGTACCTCTTGTGCAAAATGGCAACTGTCCCCTCTATGATCATCCCTAAATTACAACTTCTACATGAATATAACATGAATCATTTATTACGAAGCTATCATTCGCCCTCCCTCCTTACCGCATATGCTTCTCTTATCCCTCATCGTCAAAATATTCTTCAAACCTGAAAATCTATTTGTTACAATGTCCCTTTCCGTTTATTATTTTTTTAGCCTGATATAATCCAACATATACCTGTCATATCACGTGATTCATCTTGCTATAATCCAACCCTCGTCACTCATTCCTTTCGTGAATTAGAAACTCTTTATCAACACTTTACTACTATTTATACAGATGGCTCAAAACTCCATAACCCGAATAGAGTTGGAGCGGCTTTTTATGTCCCGATATATCGTCTCCTTCACTCCCATAAACTTCCCGATACCTTGTCTATTTCTTCTGCTGAGGCTTATGCCATACGTCAGGTTCTTCTATATATCAAACGACAAAATATTACACGCTTCCTCATAATTAATGATTCTCAAAGCATTCTAAAGGCTTTAAGAAACATTGCTAACACGGACAACTGGTATATTTCCAACATTTTGAGTTCAACATCGGAATTAACACTATTGGGATTTAAGTTAGTCTTTACATAGGTGCCAGGGCATACTAATATTGCTGGTAACAACTATGTTGATTGAGCTGCTAAGGATGCTGCTTCTAGTCTTACCTCAGTCATAAATATCCATACCCTTTCCTCAGACTTTGTATCCATCATTAAGATTCACATGCATGATGTCTGGTTGCGAGGCAGGCAAGAGTATACACATCTAACATCAATCTAACATCCCTCGCTATCCATGGTTCTATACCGGTACCTACACCCGTCGTCCCATCATTACCATTATACGCCTACGTTTTAATCATGCGCTTACCCCGGTATACATGGCTAGGTGTAAACTCCGTCCTTCTTCTACATGCTATTGTCTATTGCTATTGTCAATTAATCATATTGTGTTTCAGTGTCCCCTTTATGAACCCCAGCGACAGATTTTATTACAATCATTACC
Source organism: Meconema thalassinum (assembly GCA_946902985.2). Classification (NCBI taxonomy): domain Eukaryota; kingdom Metazoa; phylum Arthropoda; class Insecta; order Orthoptera; family Tettigoniidae; genus Meconema; species Meconema thalassinum. The sequence continues at coordinate 555,778,354 of OX336389.2, read as the reverse complement.
CAAACTCGGTTTTCAACGCACCTTAAATCTTACCCTACTCCTTCATAATCCCACACTACCTGTATTATTCTCCCTATTAACATTTTTTCATGAATGCCGCCTTACTTTTTGATCCTCTAACAACCTTATTTGTGGCTCAGTCATTGTTTTTGTGTTTACGTAGTAAGTCGCTAAGATGAGTCACTTAAGCATGAAGATTTGCTCCTACTGTGTCCCTGGCTGTATTTTTGTTTTTTGTTTCTACCATTCCTTATACTACTACTTCATTCCACTCGTGCTATAGATACTCTCAACACATTTTTAGTAAAAAAATACTGACGACTGGTTATGAGCTATGCTGTGCCCAAACAACCTACCACGAAGTAGAAGAAGAAGAAGAAGAAGACGAAGAAGAAGAAGAAGACGAAGAAGAGGAAGAAGAAGAAGAAGAAGAAGAAGATTGCGGCCATCATTGCAAGAAAGACAGAAGTACAATTTCCTGAATTTTACCATTTAAGCGTTTTTTTTGTTGTTTTTTTTTTTTTTGCCTTTTTCTCAATAACTTAAAAATTACAGACGTAGACTTTTGGAAATAGGCTCCTCACATAAAGAATATACGAATGTGATGATTTTAGATGGTTAAAAGCCAATGACCATTCAAGGAATTGGTACTTCTGCTAGCATTTTTCATAAAACAAAAAAGTCCTTCTACTGAGAGCCAACTTTCAGTTACATATCCATTGAGTAAACATAACTGGTCATTATAGGGTAAACCAGCAATGGCCTCTACTATAAATGAAACATACATTACTTCATTACATACAGTAATTGAATCGGCACATGCTAAAAGGGCCTCAGTCACAAAAAATGGCAAAATGATTTAGGCATGGAAATCACATGTTATAGGATAGCTTCAACTGTCTTTGCTAAAAGGGATTGAGTCACACACGCAGGTTAGCTAATATTAGGTGGGGAAATTCTTAACGTACACTAAAAGGTTCTCAGTCCGTGACTAAGGCACTTCTAGCATACACTAGTGGCAACACTGCCTGGCTGTTTCGCGCGATTGATCAGCTGTTATACTTGTTTGGTATTGTTGTAAAAACCTGCACTGTGTGTATTGTGTTAAGAATTAAATTAAATGTTCGTTTTACTGTAGTTTCATAAAATAGTTCAGTTTGTTGTACTTAGGAATATCAATTGAAGATTTAGTAGAGAATAGTGAAGAATCTGTTGGTAAGCATAAAGTCAACAAAAACTTGAGGAAGAGGAATAAAATTAAGAGAGCTAGGGTTAACAATGAAAAATTTGCCAACTCAGAAGGAAATGTTATTGTGCCTAAGAAAACTACTTGAAATACCTGCAGGTAAGATACACTGAAGAAAATGGAAATTGCAACACCATGAAGGCATTGGGCGTTTGTGTTGATTTTCAAGATATGGAACGATGCCATGTAGGTAAGTAAACGATCAAAGTTTCAGACCCATTGGATGGTTGCTACAGGTCTCCCCACGTGATTGGTCGCAGAGGAATCAACTCCAGTATATTGACTCTGGTGTAGCGTAGTCGACTTGCAGTCTGGGCAGTGAAGTGTTCCCCGACAAACATGCCTCGACGACAGAGAAGAGCACGCTATCAACAACTGTCGCCGTTTGAGAGGGCTCGGATAATTGGGCTGTGTAAGGCTGGATTATCGCTAAGGACTGTCGCTGCACGTGTTGGCCGACAGGCATCTACGGTGCAACGTGTATGGCAGCAGTGGTCAAATGAAGGTACCCACACTCGTAGAACTGGCACAGGCCCAGCGCGACAGACAACTGTGAGAGAGGATCGCCGCATCATTCGGATGGCCCGGATGGAACCCCATGCAACAGCAGCGTAAAATTTGAGCAGCTGTGGCAACCCACATTACACAACAAACAGTTGGTAATCGCCTGCGTGCAGCTGGCTTACGATCCCGTGTGCCTGCAGAAGGTGATCCATTGACCCCACAACAGCGACGTGTAAGGCTGGCCTGGTGTCGAGAACGATCGACGTGGGTCGACGAATGGCATAGGGTCGTCTTTAGTGATGAATCGCACTTCTGTCTAGCCCACAGTGATCGCCAGAATCATGTGCGCCGACGTACCGGGGAGAGGGGCCGCCCAGACCTTATTGTCGAGAGGCACACAGGGCCAACACCAAGCATTATGGTCTGGGGAGCTATTGGCTTTAATGTGAAATCACAATTAGTGCTTGTTGAGGGCACTATGCCTGCTCGACAGTACGTTGATAGGGTACTCAATCCAGTGGTTGTCCCTATGATGGCGAACATTGCTAATGGGATGTTTCAGCAGGACAATGCCCGGGTTCCCACTGCACGCATCTCCAGAGAAGCTCTCCACGACATCACAACCTTAGAATGGCCCGCCAGATCCCCGGACCTCAGTCCTACTGAGCATGTGTGGGACATGATGGGTCGACAACTGGCCAACCGTCCTCAGCCACCCACAACTCTGGAACAGCTGATCCGTGCAGTGCATCAAGCATGGGCCACAATTCCTCAGGAAGCAATCCAGGGCCTTATTGACTCCATACCTTGCCAAATTCATCAATGTATTGCAGCTCGTGGTGGGCATATTCTGTATTGATTGTTGTCCAAACTTGCAGTCAGAGGAACCTGAAAGTGTAATCATCGAATCACAACTGAACACTCGTCCTGCATGTTCAATTGCAGCAATGTAGCACCACTCCTTCTGGGTGTTGCAATTTCCATTTTCTTCAGTGTATATCAGTGTAACAACAATGCAACCAATCTTTGAACTACTTAGTTATTATAAAAGCTAACCAACACATAAAAATTTGTAATTTCGAACTTGAAATCAAATCCTTTTTAATGAAAAACACAGGCCTAAATACTTTGAGACCTACACCTTTTATAATATAAATAATATACCCCAACTCAACATACCCAAAGTGCTTTTGTTTCATGTCCATATGATAGGGATTTCGCCATAAAAGAAAGCACTGAAAAAACACGACAGAATTTATGTCATCCATGAACTGACAAACATTATCATCCAGTCAAGTAATACTCACAAGTTCATAGTGAAAGAAGTTCAATCAGAAGAAATTGTCGAGTTCAAACAATGTTGGCCAAGCTACTATAAAAGGAACTGTATCTCAGAAGAAACTAAACCCAAGACTGTTCCTAGAGACCAAAAAGTTAATTTTATGATCAGTACATGCATGCACTCTACTTACGACTCCAGGTTTAAATTCCAGATTGTCGCAAGACATTTCATTGATAACCCACACATTTCGCCTTCAACAACCCGGAGTTCAAGAAGTAAAGCTTCCAGATGAAGTAGCCTACCCACTGAACAAAGTCCCTATAAAACCTGCCAAAAGTAAATGGCATTAAAAAGTTAATGCCATACATTCCTCATGAGTTTATGGAGTTCTATACTGAAATTCTAGCGTGGCCTACCTGTGAAAGCAGCAATGATGATAGAGATGATAACTAAGTTCAACTTAAATAACATTTTGTGCTGTTACATTGAGTGTTTGTTAACTTTATATAAATATAGTACTGTGAATCTTTGATTGTTAGTAAACAGATTTAAAAAAAGCAAAGATGTTCTGTTTTTATTTTATGAAAACCCTGCAGTATGCTAAAAGGGCCTGAGGCCACAGCTCTTAAACCTAGTTTGAACAGTATCTAAACATAAAAGAATGTTGAAATAGTCAAAAAAGGTTAACAATGAGGTAAGTACACCTTTCCAGTAAAGTTAATTAGTTCATAAACAATTAGGGTCGCTTAGACACAGTTTTTTTTTTCTTTTTTCTCAAAACTAGGTTGCTTGGACTGAGGCCCTTTTAGCAAGTGCCGATCAATTATTCTTTAGCTTACTTTTTTCTTTTTAACAAACATTTAAGGTGAGAGACTGAAGTTTCATGTTCAGTTATTCATCATCATCATCATCATCATCATCTTGCACAGTTTCCAGCCACTGGCCGGGTCTGTTTGGAACACAAGCCTCTCCAACGTCTTCTGTCTTCCCACCATCTCTCAGCCTCCACCCTTGTCCAGTCTTCTCCTCTCTTCTTCACGCTTTCTTCCACCCCCTTCAGCCACCTGTCTCTCGGTCTTCCCCTCGGTCTCTTTCCTTCCCACTTCGTCTCATGTACTCTCCTGGGTATCCTCTTCTCCTCCATTCGTTTTACATGTCCATACCATCTAAGTCAGTTATTATTGGCTCCAATTATTGAAATCAGATGTTGCAAATTGAGATGTGCCACTGAACAATTTGCAAGAGGCACAGAATAATGATCCTTGTCCAGGAGAATCAACAAGATATTTAAAAAAAAAAAAAGATATTCACAGTTATTAATTTTTCTCAATCACGAAAACCCTCAGGAATAGTATCTCGCTGCAAAATCATTGAGTTCCATCTGTATATCACCAGGAGGACTGAGAATGTCAGCATCTTTGTATTTTCCCAATAGAGTTGATCATTATTGAGAATAAAATTTATCAAATCCACTGCTTTAGAGTGCCCTCAAATGCAAAACTGTCTGCTCTGGGATTCATCCACGTAGTACACCTAATGGTGCATTCTTGACTGTCACCCCTGAGATTTAGATTCGATTCCTGGCTCTGCCAAGAAATTTATTTCTGGTCCAAGGGCTGGAACGTAGTGTGGCAGAATGGAGAAGCGGTGGGTTTGATTCCAATACTAACTGTCCTAGAAGTGGTTTTATGAGGTTTAAAACTTCTACTCCAGGCAACTTCCGGGATGTTTCTTAACTTAAGGCCATGGCCACCTCCTTTCCAATCCTTTCCTCAATTACAAATACCACTACAGTCATCACAGTGACACAGGTTATCAGACAGATTCCACATGCACTCAAGTGCATGGCCATGATGACACAAAGCCTCTGAATGGTTGTTAAAATAGTCTACTGACAAGACTGAAACGAGATACCGTAATATTCATTGTGAATTAAAATAATTACTTTAAGTTTATACAAAACTAAAATAATATAAACCATGTCAATTTATCTGCACCATCCTGTTACCCAACCAACTACACTGCATACCTAGAGTGGAGCGGAGACCTTCTGTGAGTGCCCACATGCATGCAAGTTCTTGGCTGCACTGCTGTAGAGCCATACACGTTGGGACTTCACCACCCAGCTTTTCTAGCTATTACTTTTCATTGGTTTGGATTGCCCTGCTTTTAGCCACTTCTCTTGCATAGGTGGCATACCTATATGCAACCCATGTGCCACAAGATATCATTAATCCAGTAGAACTATCAAAATTCTAACATCTGTCATTTTAACTATGATATACCATCCATGGAACTTTGTGTACATGATATTTTTGTTTTAATCATTTATTACTTGGAGCATTCAAAAATGACTGGCACTACATATTCTTTTCATTCACAGGAACCATTTATTGAACAAACTCATTCAGATTACATTACAGGTATTCCCCACCAATGTCTGTGCTCTTGTCCATCGTTGTGGCAGCTTCCGTATTTGTGTAACAAACCATTCTTTGGGGGTATCCTGGTGCCAATGTTGGACAACTGCATGGAGCTAGTCATTGGTGGTGAACTTCTTGCCCACATGCCCTCCTTCATTGCGTCGAATAGGGCATAGTCACTAGGAGCCAGATCCGGCGAATATGGAGGATATGTGACAGCACAGTAAACCCTAGTACACGAATGGTGGCAATGGTCTGGATATTTGGTGCCGCCTCCCCACATATGGCTGATAACCTTGTGTGGATGTCTGAAGCAGTCACGCCTTCCCTCCAGAGAAACCACACTGTGCAACTTTGCCTGTGCTTGTCAGCTTCCATGTTGATTCATCGATGTCCATAAGCGTACTGGCATGCCGGAACATTTGCCGCTCCAGTGCGCCACCTATGGGAAGCAGCAACAGCATCTGGTGGCATTTGATAGTACTATAGTCTATCTTCACGCATACATCGACACACATTTCAAACTGCTATTTTGCGGGAGTTTTAGGAGGAGTGCCAATCATTATTGAACAACCTAAATAATTCCAGTGAATATCACTTTGCAATGTATGCCAAGTTTAATGAACTATAGTATAGTACAGTATAGATTCCATGCAAGTAAATAATGTTTCATTACCCCAATGGTACTGTGCCCGAATTTGCTATGAACAATTCATTAGAATGATTGTATTGAATACAGAAGAAAAGATTATGAGATCCATTGTGTTCGGTTACTACATTGAGTTGCACGTGTGAGTTACCAGTCAGACAAGGGAGGCTATTGGCAAAGGATTCACCACTCCAATAGGAAAATTAGATTCTATAAATAACAAGGAGAGGTGGCGGAAACCAATTTACAAACTATGACAGTGAACGGCAGTCAGCCATGAGTTAGCCGCGCTTTGATAAGGGAACAGAGTACGCAATCCGCGCGCCACCTTTATAAAAAAACTTATGTTGCGTCTGATTGACACGCGTACTATGACGTGGCAGTGGAGAGGAGTGTGCCAACTTCGAACACATGATGGATGACCACCAATTAGGACGGATTTGTTATTATTTTTAAAGCACCTCATGACTTATTAACACATTGCTGACCGGATGCCTGGACATGTCACATCCCCTGTGGACCGGACATTTTGCTACTAAGAATATTCCAGTGCACTAGATTATAAAAAAGCACTTAATTGTGGAAATAACCTAGATATTATCTTTCTAGTTGATATGAGTATACACATACCCCTAGTAGTGCTCAAGGGGTGATGCATTTGGAAACATAACACAATGTGCAGTGGCGGCTTACAGAAAGAACAGATGGAGTATATTTGAGGTTAAATTGGTCAACAATCAAAGTAAGGTATGTACTTTGGTTGTTGTTACGTCGCCTAGAGACCTGAATATCACTCTCTCATTCAGTTTCTACTAATTCACTATAACGTGTGCCATTTGAACAATAATATAAACGATAAATCTTATCATCTGATTTTACAAGTCCTCCATCTTGTCATTGATTGAACCAACAGAAGGAAGTTCGATGTTTCGAAACAAAATCAAAGAATAAAAGAAGGCCATGAATAGACGGAAGATGGCACATATACATCTAAAAATGTCCTTCTCAATGTGCTAGACCGAAATAATTCAATACATGGTCAAGAGATGTCGCTGGAAAACCGAAAACAATGACGTGTATAAAACCGAGATTTCTCGGGGCCCGTCATCTACCACTGGTGAGTGTACTACGAGATTTCTCGGGGCCCGTCTTCCATGTGTTAAGAAGCTTTTTAGAAGAAATTTGATGCACTAAGAAGATGTGGTACAGTATTACAGATTCTCAGAGAGGCAATGTACGCATATTTAGAGAACCCCGCTAAGATTGCGCGCTGTTCTTTAGACACACGCCTAATTTTGAGTGAAGGGAGAGAGATCAGGCGATTGAATCGAGGCTCCTATATTTTGAACTAGGTCGTGAACAGACTTGTCGCTCCAAGAGTGAGTAAAGTGCGAGCGTAATGTAATATTGTTACCAGGAAGCGAGGCGATACTATGGGCGAACTAGATTCCTACATCCACGCTCGAGTGATGCGAAACGAACTGGGAACTTGTGATATTTTGAGATATACAAGAAAAGAACTTAGTAAATTTTTGTATGAACAATTTTACGAATTACGATGAGTTTGAACTTTGTGAAGTGAACACTAGTGAAAGCATTGATATTTATTGAGAGGAACATTATCGTAACAGAATTCCTAATTATTACAATACTAGGAATTTTCTTAAAGAAATTCGACAATTATTGTTACGTGCCACCCCCTAGTGGCACCTTTGTTAACTGGATTACGGTGGGTATAAAGCACAACACCAATTACTGCTTAAAGAAATAATTAATTTTATTGCAGCCAGAAAAATACACTACTCAACAGCAATTATTACCTTACTCCAGTTTCCTCACGTCGAGAATACTTTCCCTTTCACTTGTCAACAGACCACAGTTAATCCTCTTCGCTAATGAGTCCGGTCCCGTACGCTAGCTGGAAATAGCTGCACTAGGTCTGTCACTGTACTATACACCGTTTCACAAGCACCACAATCACTTCTTCGGTGTCAAGAGAATCAGCTTCACTAGGGATTTCGCAAGTCACCACACTTCTGTCGCCCAGGATAAACACTTGCACTAGCTCATAAAACACAACAACAACAACTGCTTGACAGGTCGCACTTATATAGCAGGCCGGTGACTCAATAAATGCTTCTAGATCCATCCAGGGTTCACGGCTTCTCGAGGTTTCCATCGCTGGTCCAGTCACGAATATTCTGGACTATCCCTTTGTCCTAGTAGCCCTGTTGCATAAGGCACACGCAATACAGGAGGCAGGGCACAGCCCAGCCCTCGGGCAGTTGTGACTCATGCGGCGAGTGATGACACAAACTCACAGCCGTAACATCACCCCCTTCCTAAAAAGGCTGATCGTCCCGATCAATCATTGGTCCGTCTGTGTCCCTCCGTAGGCTGCCAGGCGATCTCGATGCACGATCTTCATCTTCGCCCTCGGGCTCCGCTGGATCCTGTAGACGACATCGTTGATCCGTTTCACGACTCGGTACGGGCCCTCCCAGGACTTCTGCAGTTTGGGTGACAGGCCTTTCTTCCGTAATGGGTTGAAGAGCCAGACCAGGTCGTCCTCGTGGAATCCTCCGGCATCCGTCTACCGGTCGTATCGGGTCTTCATTCGGTCGGTCTCGATCCGCAGTTTCCTCCTCGCGAACGCGTGCACGTCCTCCAGTTGGTCGACCAGTTCTTGACAATACTGGCTTACCGGGATCGGATCATTCCCAGGTCGGCCGAAGGCAAGATTGACAGGTAGACGGAGCTCCCTCCCAAACATGGCCCGGGTTGGTGTGCACCCGGTGGCTTCATGCACGGCGGCGCGGTAGGCCAGGAGAAATAGTGGAAGATGCTTGTCCCAATCCCTCTGGTGCTCGCTGACAACTATTCGGAGATGGTTCTCGATGGTGCGATTGAATCGCTCTACCATCCCGTCGGACTGAGGGTGTAGCGGCGTTGTCCTTGTCTTCCAGATTCCCAGCAGCTGGCATAGGTTCTGGAACACCTGCGACTCGAAGTTCCTCCCTTGGTCGGAGTGCAGCTCCAGGGGTACTCCGTACCGGCTGACGAATTCCTTCACCAGGGTCTCTACGATCGTCGCGGCTTCTTGGTTAGGGAGCGCATACGCCTCCGGCCATTTCGTAAAGTAGTCGCTGACGACTAATATGTAGCGGTTCCCTGCCTCGCTTAACGGGAATGGCCCAGCAACATCGATGGCCACTCTCTCCATGGGGCCGCCCACGTTGTAGGTCTTCAGTGGACCCCGTCGTCTTCGTCCTGGGCCCTTGCTGGCTGTGCAATCGTGGCACCTCGCGCAGTGGTTCTCCACGTCTGTTCGGCATCCGATCCAGTAGAACCGCTCTCTCAGCTTCTCCAGGGTCTTCTTTATCCCTAGGTGTCCAACAGATGATCCTCCAAGAACTTCCTTCAGGACTTCCTCCATCATAGCCTTTGGAACGACGACTTGTTCCCGATATGTCTTCCCGTCGGTGCTCTCCCAGGCGCGGCAGATGAGGCCATCCCTTACAATCAGCGAGTCCCACTACGCCCAGTAGGACTTAAACTTTGGGCTGCAGTCACTCACAATGTTCCACCCGGGTCTGGGGACACAGGCCCCCTTCCATTCGGCTATCAGTCCCAGGTCATCATCTTCTGCTTGTGCCCGCGTGAAAGATTCGCGGCTCCAGCTCCCTTGAAGTTCCACGGTAGTCCTTCGGCACTGTATCCCGGCGTTCTCCTCCCTTCGGGCACAGGAGGTGCAGTCTTCGGGGCACGGTCTTCGTGACAGGGCGTCGGCGTTAGAATGCAGCTGGCCTTTCCTGTGCTGAATCTCAAAGTTGTACTGTTGAAGCCTCTCTAACCACCGCGCAAGTTGACCCTCGGGCTGCTTGAAGTTCAGGAGCCACCGCAGGGATGCATGGTCGGTCCTGATGAGAAATTCTTGCCCGTACAGGTACTTGTGGAAGTGTTCAATGGTCTTCACGATGGCGAGCAGCTCCTTCCTGGTGACGCAGTAGTTCCTTTCTGACTTTGACAAGGCCTTGCTGAAGTAGGCCACTACTCTCTCCTCGCCGTCCACTACTTGCGACAGGATTCCCCCTATGCCAAAGTCGCTGGCATCGGTATCGACGATGAACCTTGTTCCAGGTCTGGGGTAGGCCAGAATAGGTGCGGTGCACAGAGCCTGCTTGAGTTGTTCGAAGGCACTGTGGCATTCTGCTGTCCATGTGAAGAGTTGGTCCTTCTCAGTCAGTCGATGTAAAGGTTTGGCGATGTCGGCGAATCCTCTCACGAAGCGACGGTAATAAGTGCAGAGTCCCAGGAAGCTTCGTAGTTGGGACTTGACCTTCGGAACTGGCCACTCCCTCACAGCTGTGGTCTTCTCTGGGTCGGTGCGCACCCCTTCCTCGGAGACGATATGCCCAAGGTACTGGACCCGCTTCTGGAAGAGCTGACACTTCTTGGGGCTCAACTTCAGCTGGGCAGCCCGTAGCTTCAACAAGATCTCCTTCAGGTTGCTGTAGTGCTCCTCGAAGCTCCTCCCCAGAACGATGACGTCGTCTAGGTATACCAGGCAGGTCTTCCAGTGTAGTCCCCTCAGAATGGACTCCATTAGCCTTTCGAAGGTCGCAGGGGCGTTGCACAGACCGAATGGCACGACGGTGAACTGCCAGAGCCCGCTGCCCACAGAGAACGCCGTTTTCTCGCGGTCCTTAGGGTGGACCTCCACCTGCCAGTAGCCACTCTTCAAATCCAAGGTGGAGAACCATCTTGACCCTGATATGGTGTCCAGCGTGTCGTCGATCCGGGGTAGAGGGTAGCTGTCCTTCTTCGTGACGTCGTTCACCCGCCTGTAGTCCACGCAGAACCTGGTGGAACCGTCCTTCTTCACAAGCACGACCGGAGAACTCCAAGGACTATGTGATGGCTCGATCACCCCTTGCTCCTTCATCTCTTCTACCATCCGGTCGACTTCGGCTTGCTTGGCGAGCGGGACACGTCGGAATGGGGCCCTAATCGGTGCGCTGTCCCCAACGTCGATTCTGTGCTGGACCAAGCTTGTCCTGCCGAAGTCTTTGCTCCCCACGGAGAAGACATCCTGGAATTCGCGTAGCAGGACCTGAAGTTGGCGTGATTGCTCTTCGTCTAAATAGTCCTGGGATCCTTGGTACAGCTTCTGTAGTTCTTCTGGCAGGGCGCGTCTTCATCGGTTGTCCGTCTGCAGGTGTCCGTCCGTCGTTTCTCTGATGCGGGCAATCCAGGTAACGGGCTCGCAGACTCCTAGGTTGGTGTCCCGGTGAACCGTAATATCGTAGTCGTTCAGGTTGGACAGGCGGACGTACGGCCGAGGCGTCGTGTTGATGAGGGTCTTGGCAACTAGCAATCCTTTTGTCTGGATGTCCTCATATTTTGGCTCGATGACAGCCGCCACTCCCTCAGCAGTTCCGTCGACAATTACGGCGGCGCTGACCTCCGTCCTGGTAGGAACGATGACGTCCTCTCTCAGCCTTACTCGTCGTGCGGTGACGGCCTCGTGTGCTGGTTGCAAAGCAAGTTCCTCACCTCCGAAGTGCAGAGTGTTGGTACTCAAGTCCACGATGATGTTGTTCTGGTCCAGGAAGTCCAGTCCGATGATCACTTCGTTTGATACGTCAGCCACAAGCAGTGGATGCTTCACCACCCGTCGACCAATGAGGAGCTCCAGTGATGCTTCGCCATGTACCGGTGCGGTCTCTCCGGTCGCGGTTATTAGCTGGAGGTTCCTTTGTGTGGGTTGCACTCTCCACTTCGGGATCACGGTGGGATTGACAATGGTCCTTGACGCTCCCGTGTCGATCAGCATGGGCCAGCTCACTCCGTTGACGACTCCGTCGATCATCAGGCTGCTATTGTCCCTCCGTAACTTCGTCACACGCACTTGGACTGCTGGGGCTTGACGACTGTCACAAGCCAACCTTTGCCCCCCAAGGCTGGCTAATACTCATTTCCCTGGGCCGCGCGGTTTTCAGACGACTGATTTCCCGTCGGATACCCTCGGCGGCGGCGATCACCGCAGTCCTTGCTCAGGTGGCCTTTCTTACCGCAGGCCCAGCAGGTCGGTAGTCCTCTTCCGGGCCGCCTCTCCGGTTGTCTTCCGGCTGTGTCGTTGCTGGTGGTACCGCGACTATCGAAGAAACGGCTTAGCGCCTCCATTAATTCGTCGGCCAGGGGCTTGGTCTCGTTGGTTTTTACTGGTTCGTCGACGTCCACTTGACGCACCCGCGCGTGCATTCTGGATGCCTGTTTTGCCGTCTCGAACTCAAGTGCGTGGCTCAGCGCATCTACCAGGGTCTTATTGCGCGCGAGACGCAGCGCCTGTTGAGTGTCCGAGTCCCGTAGCCCGTCGGTTAAAGTCTGTGTCGCTATCTGCTCCAGAAAGTCGGCCGGCGCTGTTGGGTAGGCGACCCTTACGAGGCGTGCGATGTCCATCTCGAACTCCTGCAGGGTTTCCGCGTTCTTCTGTACCCGGGTCCGGAGCTGCATCTGATAGGCCTGCTGAAGATGGCAATCTCCATATCGGGACTCCATATGGGCGATCAGGGAAGCGTAGTCCTGGGATCCAGTCGGGATGGCCTGAAGGACGTTAAGGGCGTCACCTCTCAGCTAGTCTTGCGCATAATAGTTCGCGACTGGGAGCGATCAGTTTAGTTCGCAGCTCCTTAGCGAACTAGTTCGCTCTTTTAGTTCGTTAGTTCCCATCTCGAAGACAGATCGTTCGCTCGCCTTGCTACTGCACGCTCTCCTCGTTTTTTATAGCAGTCTGTCACCACTCATTACTCGTCAGGCACTGGTGCGCGTAGTAGTTCGCGGCTGGGAGCGATCAGTTTAGTTCGCACTTTCGCAGCTCCTTAGCGAACTAGGTCGCTCTTCTAGTTCGTTAGTTCCCATCACGAGCCCTGAAAGACAGATCGTTCGCTCGCCTTGCTACTGCACGCGCTCTTTTGCTTGTTATAGCAGTTTCTTTATAACGATCAGTGCAGTCAATGCCTGGGTTATTACCCGTATTTTGGGTAATTAAACATCAAATGGAAAAATAAATCAGTAGCCTAATTTACACAAAACGTAAAATGGCATATTCAGCTATTCTGTTCTTATTAGCCTATTTTCAATTTTGAAAAAATAAGCTTATGAGATCACCTTTCGTCCGTGTGTGTGCATGTGTGTGTGATGTGTGTGTGTGTCCCCCTAATAAATTCTAAACGGCTGGAGCGATTTCAATGAAACTCGGTAAGTTCATAGCACTATTCCGGGCGACCCCGACCGTGCCCTTCAAATTTTGCTACGTCTCACTAATCCAACATGGCGGCTGTGCGAAATATTTCACCAGCATTCAATATCTACGAAACTATTCCCGATATCACCCTGGAATTTATTACGGTGATAAAGGGAACAACTACAAGTTCACCTATGTGACTTTTGAAAACCTGGTTACTACAAAACCAACATGGCGGCCACGCGAATTTACGACATTTAAATAGACGTTTCTCGCGATTTAACCATCCAAACGCAATAAAACTTGGTACAGTATATGTTTATACACATTGTAATGCTCCGACATCTAACTTCGTTCAATTGTTTACATAACCACAAGATGGTGGATGTGCGAAATATTTCACCGGCATTCTATATCTCTGAAACTATTAGCGGTATCACCCTGAAATTTTGTACGGAGATAAAGGGCACTACTGGAAGTTCATCTATAAGACTTTCAAACACCGGATAACTACAAAACGAACATGGCGACAAGCGAATTTGAAAATTTTAACTAGACTTTACTCGCGATTTAATGTTCCAAACTCAATGAAATCTGGTACAGGAAATGTTTACACACATTATAATGCTCTGGTATCTAGCTTAGTTCAATTGTTTACATAACCTCAAGATGGCGGCTGTGCGAATTTTAAAATTAAGTTTTTATTTCTTGTGTCGTAATCATGCGATCGAAGTGAAAGTTTGAATAATGAACCTACGCAATAATTTTCCTGTAATGGTACATGAATCTATGCCCTATACATTTAACAATTCAACGTGGCGACCATCCGAAATATTTAGACGGCTCTGAATGTCTACGAATCTATTATAGGAATCAAACTGAAGTTTTTTTATGTTCATAGGGGCTATGAACTTAAGTTCACCTATAGGACTTCAAATAACCTGGTGATCATAAATCCAACATGGCGGCGATGCGAAGTATAAATATTCACATGGACGTTTCTCGCAATTTAACCATCCGAGTGCAGTGAAACTTGGTACAATAAATCCTTATACGAATGTTAATCCAATGGCATCTAATTTATTTCAATTGTTTCCATAACCACAAGATGGCAGCTGTGCGAAATTTTAAAATCTCCTTGTTACTTCTTGTGTCCAAACCTTGCGACTGAAATTTGAATGCTACACGTACACAATAATCTTCATGTAACAGTACATAACTCTAGGACCTACATATATAAAATCCAACATGGCGACCATCCGAAATATTTAGTCGGTTCTCAATATCTACGAATCTATTAGAGCAATCAAACTGAAATTTCGTATGTTGATAGTGGCAGTTAACATAAGTAGGATATATGAAAATAGGCTGTATAACTACTTGTTTTTTACTTTACATACATTGTGAGCGTACTCGTAGTATTTTAATTTTTAAATGGATTTGTTAATGTTTTAAATTCTTTATTTTGTCTTTCAATTGTTAATTGGATGAAAGCGTGTTTTGTTTTCATTTGCCGGATTAAATTTCCGTTTGAAGAAATATTACTTATATAATATTCTAAATACGATTATTTTAGTAAATAAAAATACCATTATATATGGTAACAAAAATACTTCTACTATTGGGTACAGGTTAAGTAGGCTATGCCGCACAAGCAATATTACCAATATTAATAACCCTTTATGGGATAGTGGTCTCTATATTAACCACCTGTCATAAGGACAGTTTATGCTTTCAAAGATGCTGATAGTTGAATCATTCAGCCAAATTTCTGAGAATTTTCCTGCTGGAGTGAAATATAGTTCGCCAATTTTCTAAATAAATGGAGATATTTTCAAATAATCCCGTATGACCAAGTTAAATAAAACCGTGGAATTATCCCCACATCTAAATCAGTTAACTATCAGTAACTTCAATTTATGAACCGCCACTGTATTACATTACAAATATAAGGTAGTTATTACCTGTTAGCGTGTTAGCACTAGTAGTGTGTTATGCTGTTATTACTGTATTATAAACCAACATTCAACATTCGCCGCACCGCGCCAAAACTTGACAATCTTGCAACTAACAATAGATACACCCAATCAACTGCACCGAACTAACTGACTGAACGAACCAAAGCGCATGTGATTGTGCAATGAGTGGTGATGTGACGAGGTGACGAGCTACGGCGGTCCCGCGCTCTCGCGCTGTTAAAAGGATCGAACGAACTAACAAGCGAGGGATCTGGGAACTAGTTCGGTAGTTCGTCTGTGGGACCCGCTCTTCCGAACTAGTTCGTTCGCGAACTACACAAGACTACTCTCAGCGCTACAATGAGAGCTGTAGCCTTTTCTGTGTTGTTCCAGTTATTTATGGAACAGGCCGCCTCGAACTGACGTAAGTAGGTGCTCCACGGGACCTTTCCGTCGAAAGTTGGGGGCGTCACTCTGCTATGTCCCGTTCCTGATATTCCCGGTGTAACGGTGGGCGGGCGTTGGCGCAGCTCGGCAACTTCCTCTCGTAGAGCGTTGAATTTCTCCTCCACCCCCGTCAGTGGGCGTTGGCGCAGCTCGGCAACTTCCTTTTGTAAGGCGTTGAATTTCTCCTCCACCCCCATCAGCGGGCGTTGGCACAGCTCGGCAACTTCCACTTGTAAGGCGATGAATTTCTCCTCCACCCCCATCAGCGGTCGTTGGCACAGCTCGGCAACTTCCACTTGCAAGGCGTTGAATTTCTCCTCTACCCCCGTCAGTGGGCGTTGGCGCAGCTCGGCAACTTCCTTTTGTAAGACGTTGAATTTCTCCTCCACCCCCATCAGCGGGCGTTGGCGCAGCTCGGCAACTTCCACTTGTAAGGCGTCGAACTTCTTTTCCACTGCCGTGACTTCCTCATGCAGACCCAGTTCTAATTTCTTCAGGTCCTGTGTCAACTTATTCTGACCGTCTTCCATCTTCTTCTGGCCGTCCTCTATCCTCTTCAGGTCCTCCAGTAGCTTATTTTGACCGTGTTCCATCTTCTTCTGGCCGTCTTCTAGTTTGGCAGTTAGGTCCTCGGCTAACTTCTTCTGGCCGTCCTCCATCTTCTTCTGGCCGTCCTCCATCTTGGTTTCCATGCCATTTAACTTTTCTAGCAATGCTGCCAATTTCTCCTCCATTTTAGTTGATTGTCTTGTAAAGGGCATGCACTCACAGGAAAATTAGAGAAAATGACCTGCTCGGGTTTTGAAACCAGGACCGTCAGGTGTTGTGCTTGAGTTCGTAATCCCGCTTCTGACACCAGTTGTTACGTGCCACCCCCTAGTGGCACCTTTGTTAACTGGATTACGGTGGGTATAAAGCACAACACCAATTAATGCTTAAAGAAATAATTAATTTTATTGCAGCCAGAAAAATACACTACTCAACAGCAATTATTACCTTACTCCAGTTTCCTCACGTCGAGAATACTTTCCCTTTCACTTGTCAACAGACCACAGTTAATCCTCTTCGCTAATGAGTCCGGTCCCGTACGCTAGCTGGAAATAGCTGCACTAGGTCTGTCACTGTACTATACACCGTTTCACAAGCACCTCAATCACCTCTTCGGTGTCAAGAGAATCAGCTTCACTAGGGATTTCGCAAGTCACCACACTTCTGTCGCCCAGGATAAACACTCGCACTAGCTCATAAAACACAACAACAACAACTGCTTGACAGGTCGCACTTATATAGCAGGCCGGTGACTCAATAAATGCTTCTAGATCCATCCAGGGTTCACGGCTTCTCGAGGTTTCCATCGCTGGTCCAGTCACGAATATTCTGGACTATCCCTTTGTCCTAGTAGCCCTGTTGCATAAGGCGCACGCAATACAGGAGGCAGGGCACAGCCCAGCCCTGGGGCAGTTGTGACTCATGCGGCGAGTGATGACACATACTCACAGCCGTAACATTATTATACTTCGAGCTACGACGATTGTTGATAACATTTGCACTTATACAAAGTTGCGTGATACCACTGAACATTAATAGAGTCAATATTACGAGGGATATTCTGCAAAATTGACATTTTCAAAATTATCATCATGATTAATTCAATGAAATTGAGAGGGACATTTTTGAAAACTATGGAAGTCGTGAATATGGCGTGGTAAATTATGTGGATAGAAACATAATCTGCAGGATCATGAGGTTATCAGGAGGGTAACTTAGGACGAAGGAGAGAAGGAGACCACCTTCGAAGATACCTTCAAAATTCTACAAAATAAACATTAAAATGAAAACTACTGAGATGACTATGAAAATGAAATTCTACATGGAAATAACATCAAAAAAGAAGCAGAAGCGGGAGAAGAAGAACAAAAACGAAGACTGGAGGATGGAGTTGAATGAGGAAGAAGACAGAGGATGAGGAGATGCTGTCCGGAGAGGTGAACCAACGTGGTCCTGAAAGGCGTATTTTCTTAGACGAGAAAGCCGTATCAGCCAGGCGAATGCTGATCTGGGATCATCATTTTGCAGGAGGACGAGACGGAGAACCATGGTAATGGAATCCAGTTCAAGGTGGACCTATACTAGACAACTCTATGCTCCACAATGTAGAAAAGAATTTCATCAAGTAGTATTTTGATAGAAGACTTAGGAAATATTTGAAATACCTTTCTCGATGTTTTGGCTTTAGTAGACCGAATTTTAGTAATTTTAGGTAATTTTCTTGGTAGGAATATTCAGGATTTTAGATTGGTCAGGTTGTTGGTTTTTGAATTTCGATTTTTTTATTTAGGTTATTTTGGGTTTGAGGTCACTGACCATAATTTCGGATTTTTCTAGATTTTCATCAAGAATTTGGAGATTTTTATGAAGTTTTGATTTTAATTAGATTTTTAGGATCGATGATCATTTTAGATCAATTTTAAATTTTTATAAACGAAGGTTGCTGTGTCAACAACGAAGACCAAAGACATTTCGTAGAGAAATGATCTATATTCTTATATGAGAAATGTTATGGAATTTTGATGAAATATAAAGTGTTGTAGAACATCTTATGTGCATTTTGGTAAGATTTATACAATCACTAATGTTGAATAATGAATGGAAAATATATAATGGACATGCAGCCTTATTATTATGCAGTCATGAATGTTAGGATGGAATTTGAAAGATGAGTTATTGATATATGAAACTTATTGAAATACCATTGTTGTGTATAAAAATTAAACAGGTAACCGAGTTTGGAAGTCTACGCAAGTATTTTTGAGTATTGAAACTGAAGCATTAAGAGAGGTATTGTTCGTATGTGAAATATATGAACACATTCTAGTTCGATATGAGTTATTTAGACTAATGATAAGGCATTCCAGTTTATTAAGTTGTGGATATGCATAATATGATGAATAGTGACAATGGGCACAATGTCATTGTTTCACTGAAGGTTAAAATGTGATAATATAATGAGAGTCTGCGATGAAGTAATGTTCAAAGGTTATAGAAATGCATATTAGGAAGTAATACAACATTTTTAGAGAACCACTTACTTTTGTGTGAAGTCAGTTTCAGTTATTTTGAAAGATATTTTATGAAGGAGAAGTGCAGAAGTAGTGAACAGCTGAGTGAGGTTCAAGGTCGAGTTACTGTAAGATCATTTGGTTTTAAAAGAGAAGATGTTGATGATAATTGTTGTTTTAAGGGGCCTAACGTCTAGGTTATCGGCCCCTAAAAGAGAAGAGATGTATTAGCAATGGTAATTATTTGAATGAAACAGAGGATTATTATTATTATTGATACTTTTCAATAAAGAACAGAGTACGACAATAACATAATCTTTGCTTTATTGAACGGATTATTGATCCATGATCTTTGACAAAACTTACTAGACTGAAATGTTAGTGGTGAATGTTTATTAACACAGTTTTGATGAAGGGATCGTTAGATACTTGTATATTGTATGTATAATTAGCTACAGACCGAACATTTTATTAGAGTAGGGATTTATTAGGATTAAGGAGAATTATGTATAAATTAAGATTTAGATTTTGTTATAGCGGTGACTAACGCTAAATTAAGTATTTTCAATTTTATAAGTACTTAAATAATTTGTATCTTTGCTTACTCCTTAACCCCTCAGCGCTGACCTCTATAAGTGGTAAGAACCCTCTTCCTTAGCCGCCGACCTCTTTACGTGGTATAGACTCATACATGGCTTCGCATTTACGGTTGTAGCGTGCAGAGTTTTGGAGTTATCAAAATGCAAATGGTTTTGATTTCAAGAAGAAATGTTGGTGTTCATCAGTGTTGTAAAGTAAGAATTGTAGTTCATTAAAATATAGTTGTTTGTTAAGGATAAAAAAGAATTCAAGCAAGTCTGAGGAATAATCTCTCATTTTGTTAGCTTCATTCATTTCCACTGAATAAAATAAAGAAATCACGAGCCGAGAAGTTTGTCTTTTCGCGTGATGTTCTTTGCTTTATTTGTACACTAAGAGTGCGGATTATTTTATTGTATTCATCTTTTTTCTTGGCTTCAAATATTTCCTTAAAATTCCACCAGCGCTGTGTGTAGGTATCAGTTAATGCTGCTTTCTGTCATATGATACGAGAACCAGTTGTGCATGGTATGTATCTCGTTTGAGAGACGACGTCTCGATCTTTTATCTGAAATATGTGTAGAGTTGGTTTGTTTCGTAATAAATGTTACTCCCCTCACTCAGTTTCATCGTGCTGCTTTTGGTCACGCTGCGCGCAATGACATTCTCCAGCCGTGGTTTGACTGACAGTAACGTGCTTGAAATATTGTAGGCCTATAATTCAGATGAAAGTTTAGTCTCTAATAATATTTAGGCAAGTGACAGGGACAAACATTGAGGAATTATCTTATCTTATCGGGTTCAGCTGGTGGTTTACAAAATACGCTCGCTCGGGCGCAGAACGAAATATTCAAGGCCGACGCGCATCAGATAATACAGTTCCAAGGTTACAGGAAATACAATTTACAAGGAAATTAGCACCCAAAACTGGGAAATCTAAACCTCAGAGACTGTGTGTTCGAAGCATCAGTACAGGATAACATCGGTATAGGCTACTGCTGCCAAGAATATGACCTGGGTCTCTGTCTCGAGGAGTGCTTCAAACTCTATCACACCAAGCTGAATTACTGAGCTAATGTGAAACAATTATGTAATTATGTGCATTTACATAATTTTTTCTTAAGGAATTCCATATTTCATAAATATCGGGCTACTCTTATTCTTGTAGTAACGTATTAAGTGAATCAATGTATTTCAGTCGCAAGTAGTTGAAATCTCCTCAGGCCGCTTAGTAGGAAGCTCTTTAAATGGCTACGATGCTGAGGGGTTAAAGGTAGGGCACAGCAGGCTTTTGCTTGAAACATCATAATTTTTATTTTTTTCAATTTTATTTCGACAAGAGCAGTTAGGAAGCTCATTTCAGGCACGATGTCAGTGTTTATTTTTGTTTAGTTTAATGGATATATGCGTTTTGACTAATAAATAGGCAGGCACGTATTTACATTTGTGTGATATGTTACTAGAAATTTGAGTTATCCTTTGCAGTGAATTAGGAAGAAACATTGTGCTACAGAGGTAGTATAGGACTCATTTACCCATACCTACAACCCGTTGCGCCCAAGATTAGAAAGTTTCTCACTCTCCAACAGTAGCTAGCGACCCAGAAACCCAGTAGCATAGTCCTATAGTACAATAGTAGATAGCGTACCTCTTCTGTTTTATTTGCCAGTAGCGTTAAGTAGATTTTCTAGCCAGGGACTACAAGATGCTGCAATCCACCTTCATCTTCAGATCTTGGTAGATACCTCTTCAGGATATATGGCTACAGTACAAAAGATAAATTATTTCAAGAATGTAACTACAATTAAGCATAAATATGTTTAATTTACCTCATTAGTGAGATCCTTGACTGCAACGTGGAAGTTTCGTATTATACTGTTAGCTTTATCCACATCCGCTGCCAATTCATTACACCTTTGTCTCAGATGATAACGTCCTCTTTCTTTCTTCTCAATCATTTCCTGGAGCTTAATCTGGAACATGAATAATTCACTCCAATTACAAGACAAAGTGGTGAACTTACTGACCACCAACCTTGAGTGGACTTGAAATCTTCAGCATTTTCGAACTTAGTTCAAATGCAGACATTACAACAGATACTTTCATTCAAGTGACATCAGGGCACGCCTGAAATACTGAATAACAATGTCAACTAACATCAAACCTGCCAACTTTCAGAAAGGGCTTTCAGTAAAACACAAGCGCGCCAAAAAAAAAAAATCGACATACCCCGGCTTGAAACAATAATTCTCCTGGGCTACAAATTACAGTAATTCATGCTCTAAACAGGATATTTCAATGAAATCTTATCTACTTACATCATACGCCAATTACTTGTAGACGAGCATGGCCCTCAAAAAGCAGGTGTGGTGAATTTTGGTTTGGAGCATAGATATAACAGGACTTCCTTGAAATAATATACCTAGGTAAAACACTTATCACTCACTGGAAATTACTTGCACTTTTAAATTCATAGCTGTGGCTTTTTTTTAGCTTCCTGCAAAAAGACTGGAAAAAGGTTCTGGCATAACAGGGACCAGAACTCCTGGTCTTCAAAATAGAAATAGGCTCCAGAGATTCATTTGTCACGACAAAATTCATGTATTTCCTTCACTTCACAAAATTACGAGTTCAACAGCATTAATATAAAACACTACAGTAACAGATGACATAATAAGGGTCTGACTTAAGAGCTAAAGTTGTGGCTTGCTTTGCTTTCTTCATAAAGTCAATAGAATGTGTGTTTGTATAACATGCTTCAGAACTTCTGGTCTTCAAAATAGAAATGGCTTCCAGAGTTCCATTGGATATTGATGACCTGAACTGTGTCCTGTTCTTCTTAATCAGGCTCAAAATTCATTCACATTCTGTCTTCGCAGTCAAGTACAAAGAAATATAGAGATGTTACACGATCAGCGCTGGTCTCAGCCGTTTGATGAGATTCCTGTAGTTTTCATGATAGAACACGGAGAAAACTCGCGATTTACATAATCGGTGTCATGTTTAGTAGTTCGACGAGATTTCCATTGTCCTTGAGATCGAGCACGGCAAAATGTAGCATTCATACACAATCAGCGCCGTTTGCTGTCCGTTTGACAAGAATCCAGTTGTCCTCATTATCTAATGCGGAGAAATATTGCGATGTATTGCAATCGCTGCCACTCTAGACCGTTTTACGAGATTCACGTTGTCCTCGCAGTTGGACACCGAGAACGCAATAATATGCAATCGGTGCCGCAATCGGCGCCGCACCCGGCCATTCAACGATTGTCTGCCTGTCTATCTGTCCTGTCACGGTGTATCAAGGGAGATGAGTATAACGATGCTACGTAGATTGTCATTTCTAAGTGGGTTGATGCACATCTCGCTCCCTGTACCCTTTTAAGTCTACGGTCATGGGAAAAGAACTCTTTTCTTTCAAATTATAGTATTTAAAGGTATTGATTGGGCGGAGAACAAACAATCCCATTTGATAGTTGTAAAGTCAATACGGAACTCAAAATGGAAAATTTTCCAAATAATCTAGAAGATAAGGCGAGCCAGGCTAAGAGGCTAAGATTTAAGTATAAAGACCTTAAACTTAAACTTTCCACTACTATAAAAATTATAGTATTTAAAGGTATTGATTGGGCGGAGAACAAACAACCCCATTTGATAGTTGTAAAGTCAATACGGAACTCAAAATGGAAAATTTTCCAAATAATCTAGAAAATTTTCCAAATAATCTACATGGGAAAAGAGGCGAGTAGATTTCGGAATGTTTCGTGATGGGTGTCCAAACACCTTTCACAGGATTCCCGCAAGCAAGTCGTGCGGTCAGCCGGCCGCCTGGAGGATGTGATTCTGGATGACGAACGTTTGAAGAAGGTATCGAAATTTACGAATTGTTCGGAGAGTATTGCACGAATAATACAAGAGGGCCCATTTTCTTTCAAATTCAAATCACGAATTATACAACTTTTGGAGATAATCGGTTAGATTATATATCCGATGGGACCAAAGTTCGCAGGAAAAATTGACATATAACGGAATTTTGAATTAACCATACTGGATGTCACAAATTTACAAGACGGATAGGTTTTTAAAATAAACGTATTTCGAAGCTTTTTCGCGATTTTTTTCGAAACGATATAATTTCACAAGATTGTGACATTAAATTATTCCGCGTTATTTCTGGACTTATAGCATCCAAATTTAGAGGTCAATAACAGAAATGAGAGGTTTCTGTTGAGTTTAGAAAGTTTTCGCGAATAAACATGTCGCGAAAAGTCAGGTTTCCTAATAATACAGAAAAGTATTTCACACTAAACTAAAAACTCTTGTTGATGCCGAAAACATACGTAGAACCGATGTACACTGCAGGCTACCACTCAAGGTATCCTCAGAATGCATTTCCTTGAGGGCGGGCACGGGGAGATATAGCTTACGCAATCGGCGCCGCGTGCGTGAAACTTGCTCCATCGCAATCTGTGAGCCTAGCGGCACGAGTTTAAATGATTTAAACCGACCTCAGCGAATTTTCGTTACCTCCAAATATCCTGACAAAAAATAGCTATGATTTGTTACTTTCCGTTAACGGTGGACACCCTGGTAATTGACATGTTATTCCGTAACTAAAACACGACCTACGCTTTGTAATTCGTGGTGAAGAAGAAAAGAACTATTTTTATACAGAGCGGTACAGGTTATGGAACTAATCAATGCATTAAAGAATAAGCAAACGGTTATCCCAGATCTTTCATTCAACACAAACAAATCGATATCGATCGACTAGAATTTAGGCAAATCACGACGCATCTGGTATTCCCAGTCGAAGACGATAACGATCGGGAGAATATAGTTCAGAGCGATGTATGGAATGTGCGCTGGTCACACAGCATGTATCTCTTGTGATGAACGTAAAGTGTTGTATCCTACATAAGACTTCCCGTTTACTAATGCCCGTTGCTCACGGTAAAATGTTTCTTAAAATTTATTTTACAACTAATTTTATAAAAATTTGACGAAAGCAAGCTGTGTTGTTCATGGTAAAATTATTTTATAAAATCCGTGGATGTTTCAGGATCGCCATCTACCGATAAACTTCTGAACCAAGAATCAGCTGTTCAACACAAATTGGTTTGAGAGTATGGCTCCAACAAACAAAGCAAACATTGCAAAAATTGCTGCTTTAGCTACAATTAAATGTCGTACAGTGGTAAAAAGGAAGAAAAGAAATGCTAGGAAGTCCTGGACTCGGGAATGGATAAAAAGAAGAGAAGAGTAGAGGAATACTCTCCTTGGTCGAAAGTGAGTTGAGGTTAGAAATCAGAATTCATATAGGAATTTTCTAAGAATGGAGGAAAGCAGTTTTAAAAAACTCCTAGATCTCGTTGGTCCCAAAATTATTCATCAGGACACTTAACATGAGGCAAGGCATTTCTCCTGAAATGAGACTGCAAGTGAGTTCGAAACCCGTTTATCTTCGCCTTCACATCAGCCTGGCTTGTGTTCGGTCGAATTTGTGAAACATATTCGGCGATTGAGATTTCTGCCTCCCTTCTTGCATTTCTATTGTGGTATATGGGCGTTTTAACCTCATACAAACACTGATATTTCTGGTACTCGTCCAGTAAAACACTAACAGCTTGGGAGCCCGTATCACACGACACTAGTTAGTATGAAAGCTTCTACCAGTACTGGTATACACGTTGGTATAGACGCGTCTAGCACCGTGTGATATGTACCTTCCATGCTAGGTTCTGCCTTCCATAATAGCTTCCATACAACTCACGAAATTGAACAGGTGCCATTTTTCCTGCCAGTTTTCATGGAAGTTTGAGTACAACAACCAATTGGATTGCTTTTCTCGTTCAGGTAGATATCCTAGGGGCAACATAAACAAGTAGATTTGTTATGTGGGCAGGCCTACGAATAAATACATCAGAATTAAACTATATTTTCTTTAAACGGCGTCTGTGTGATAAGCGCTAGCTATATCCATTAAATACAGAACGTGTCATTATTATTATTATTCTGGGATAAATATTTAACTACTATTTAAATTCTAATAGTTATCACGAATGGTATCCGTCCATGGTTACAGTATTTAGGGAAAATAAGAATTTTAAATGGGAGAAAATACAAAACATAGTTGCAATATTGCTGTACGACGTAAGGAGGAAATTATTAAATAATAAAAAGGAAGTAGAAAATCTCTGCCCCTGGATAGCCTTGAACCCGGAATCTTCAATTCAGCAAGCGAGCGCGTTACCACGAGCACACTTTTCCAACTAACTATAACGCAATTTGTTGCGGTTCTTATCAGCGCGTATGGTTAAATATCCAATTATTACAAATGTATCTTAAATATTGATTGGAATGAATTCATTCAGTACCACGCATATTTTCAAAGCAAGTTTCATGACCGCTTTGCGTCAATAATGCGAATCGACTGTAAATTTTACCCCCAAACGACAACCGTCCTCCATGTTTTATTTTCGAAGAGTTTGTTTACAAGCGAGCTTCAGAATCTTCTCACCACGTAGCGCCAGCATCATCTTCATGTCTGCTTCCCTGATTGGTTCGTTTCGTAAAATTAATTTTACGGAATAGAACATGTCCTATTTTATGGAAAGTTTTATCAAAGGTTTTATAAAACTTGAATTTGACCGTGAGCAACATAAATTTTATAAAATTAAATTATTGTACAATAAATTTGAAGGAAAATTTTACCGTGAGCAACGGGCATAAGTTTCGTTGTAATTCCGCTTTTTCATCCAGATGAATTGATTGAAACATTAGAAAAGTATTCCCATCCACCACCTTGATTCTATAGAAACATTTATCTTGCACCTTCTGCGGAGAAAGCCTTTTACATAAGAATTGTCAGGGTTTCTGATGGTCCTGCAGCTGCCATGAGATCAGCCATGCCTCTCATCTAATGTGGTGGTCCGGGAGTAAATATGTAAGCCGCTGCCATACAGAACCAGGATGAGCATGAGCACCTTCCATGAACTACCAGCACAAACACTGATACAAATCAGACACCTCAAACGCGTTGGGCAATTCTTAGAAAGGATCATCCAGCCTTCTGCGGGCTCACAACACATACTCGCTGAAATTCTGTTAATTGCACCCGTTGTCTCTTTTACCTGTCTTGAAATGTCTGCAATGTTCACTCACACAGTATGATGCCTGAAACAACAGAACACTTGCTCAGCATGTCAAATACAGTTGTTATGGGCTCAAGAGTTTTCATGCTCAGTACCTGGGTCCAGCCCCCTCCACAGCACGAAGCTTTGAATCATTTTCTTTATTGTCCGTGATCAGTGCCCCATACAAATATGGTGTTACAACATCACTTCATTAGAGGTGTCCAATTTTCATTTTCCACTGGTATATAAGTAGCCGAACTCTTCTGGTCCTCTAATTAATCGATTTCGACAAAATAAAGATTGTAAACTATATTTACAAAAGGAGTGATATTCTTCCACTGCACAGCAAATCCCATACAACCGCAAATATAACAGAAACTGTAATTGGCATGGGTTTTAGGAAAGGTACCCTCTGACTGGACAAAAGCAGTAATGCAGTATTTATAAGCAAGGTAACAGGAAAGATTGCAATAATTATAGAGGGATTTCTTTGAGAAGTGTCCCAGGTAAAGTGTACTCTGGCATTGTAGAAAGAAGAGTTCAATCATTGGCCGAGGGTAAGATGGATGAAAACCAGTGTGGCTTCATACCGCAACGAGGATGTCAAGAACAAATTTTTAGTATGTGCCATGTTATTGAGAAATGCCACGAGGAATAGATAATTGTGTTTGTGTTTGGTAGATCTAGAGAAGGAATATGATAGAGAACGCAGGGAGAAGATGCTGAGCATCCTGAGGGATTATGGTATCGAGGGAAGTCCGCTACAAGACGTAATCGAAAGTATTTGTGTTGATAATCAGGCTGCAGTGAAAGTTGATGGTAGGATGAATTCTTGGTTCAAGGTTGTTATAGGAGTGAGGCAAGCTGAGACCTCTCACCACTACTGATTCTATAAGGTGCGTTCAAAAAGTAACGAGCCGGAGGCTGGAATGCGCAAACCGGTGACGACATCGGCTAATCGTGGCGTGTGTAACGAGGTGTGGTTCCGACCAGAGCGTGGAGGTCACAGCCCATCGCTAGAGGGCACACGTGACGATACAAAGCGAGCAGCAGCATGCATCAATCGTCCAACGCTGCCAGTCGCATTGCAAACAGTGACATGGAGGCGTCAAACGAAGAGCAAAGAGGTGTTGTTCGGTTTCTGACAGCGGAAAGAGTAGGGGGAACGGACATTCATCACCAAATGTCACAAGTGTACGGCGAACACTGCATGTCCCTTGCAAGGGTCAAGGCGTGGCACAAGAGCTTCAGAGAAGGACGGGTGTCATTAGCCGATGATGCCCGGTCAGGGGCGCCCCCCTGCCTTACCGATGACAACGTCCAGCTGGTTGATGCACTCATTACCCAGGACCACCGAGTGACAGTGAACGCCACAGCCGCCCTGGTCGGATTGAGCGTCGGAAGTGTGCACACCATCTTGAAGGAACGACTGCACTTGCACAAAGTGTGTGCCCAATGGGTGCCCCACAGTCTTCAACCACACCAGGAAGCATGTCGAATGGCCCACTGTCTTGGTCATCTGCAGCGCTATGCGAGGGAAGGGAATGGGTTCCCGGCACGAGTGGTGGCTGGAGATGAGTCATGGTGTCATCACTTCGAACCAGAATCCAAACGACAAAGCCTCCAGTGGAAGCATCCGGGGTCACCACCACCCAAAAAAGGCAAGACCATCCACACGAGTGCAGGAAAGGTATCCTCCAGCTCGTTACTTTTTGAACGCACCTTATATATATATGTTACAGGAAAAGTCGATTCTCCAGTAAGAGTTGACTCTTCCTAGGTAAAGTAGACTCTTACTGATCTTTTCAGTAAAGGTTGATTAAAAGCGGTAAGTGTTCAATTTCGATCAACATTTACTAGTCAGAGTTGACTATATCTAGGGAAAGTATACTCTCACTGTCTTGAGGTAGTAACAGTTGACTATTTGCAAGGAAACGGTACTAGCTAATAAAGAACAAATAGGAAGGCAAAACCAATACATTAAGAGAGAGAAATGTTTAAGAGAAACTAATAAAAATAAAAAACCGTTATAATACTGTACATAAAGAGATAGAAATATTTATCATTTATTACAGCAAGGTAAAGATTTGCGACACTTTGAGTTGCAAAGTACACTTTTCTTCTTGCACATGCACTTCATGGATTCGCATTAAGTGTTGCAAGGACATTTGAGAAAACCTTGGCAACTTCCTAGAGATTGAGAAGTTGCAACAGCCCTCACAGCTATTGTTTTATCCATAGAAACTTCATTTTATTGGATAATGTTCGTAGGACATTAAATTTACTGAATTGAGACCTGACAAAATGTAATCATTGACATCTGAACAATTTAATACTATGGGCAGCGAGAGAGAGGAGAGAGAGAGAGAGATATCTTTAATTTTAGCTTTGATAACTTACCTTGGGAAAAGCTGCTTTAGAATTCCATTTCTCGTTCCAATTCGATAAAAGCCATCATCGACAACCTCCAGTACCACGCCAAGGATAGATCGAGCATCTCCTCTACCGCGGTCAACATTGGGGATAGGAATTCGAAGGTCAACATCGGGGATAGGAATACGAACTGATGTTCCTTTTTCTACTGGCGGATGAATGTGATCTGATATTTCATGCGTTTAGCTTGTTGTTCTAGACAGTAGAAAGCTTCATTTCTCTGTATCTTGATGTCCTCAGTAGACTTGTCCAGGTCGGTGAGGAGATAATCGCTATCATCTAAGAGCTTTTCACCACTTGATACATTTTGGTTTGTTTCATTATCATCAGGATTTCCATTTCCGTTACTTCCAATTTCGTTTTCTTGTTGTTTCTGAATTTGATCAATTGCGCATTGACGATCCTCTTCTGTTTCTAAATTTGCCAGTGCCTCAGTTGGTAGTTTTGAACTAGATAAGCCGTGTCTCGGGGGGGCAACCCAACATTGCCTCATACGGGGATCATCTTATCCCACTATGAAATGCACTGTTTTTCATAAGTTTAATTATTTAAAGCCTTCACTCCATTTTGATGTTTTGTGGTCTTGCATCCAGGTGGTTATCATATTCTCTATGTCCTGGTTGGCTCTTTCGACGCTACCTTGACTCTGACTATGTCGTGGTTTGCCGTGCACCATTTTGAAGTTTGGCCATGAATTAACCAGACTGTGCCGGCCCCGTGGTGTTGGGGTAGCGCGCCTGCCTCTCACCCGGAGGCCCCGGGTTCGATCCCCGGCTCCGTCAGGGATTTTAAAACTGATGTGAGGGTTGGAACGGGGTGCACTCAGCCTCGTGAGGACAATTGAGTAGCTGTCTGACAGTGAGACAGCGCCCCGATCACAAATACCAAGATTAACGGCCGAGGGGACCCAACGCGCTGATCACGCGTCACCCCAATATCTGCAGGCCAAATGGCTGGGCAGCGGTCGCTTGGTCGGCCTTAGCCCGTCATGGGCTGGATAGTGCCAGGGGTTGACTTTTTTTATTTATTAACCAGACTGTCAATAATTTTATTAACAAATTCTCTCGCATTGTCTGATTGTAAAATACAAGGAGTGCCTAACAAAGTAAAAATATCAACGATATTATTACACACTTCGTCTGCAGTCTTTGATTTCAGTGGTCTTAGCACAATAATCTTTGTTAAATGGTCCCGGTACACCATTATAAATTTGAAGTCTTCATCAGGTTGCGACTGAAAGTCAATCAAGTCCATTTGACATCGTGAATTCATTTCCTTGAATAACAAAGGCTTTACAACCTGTCCTTTCATCTTATGTCTCAATTTTTTTATCTCAAGGTTCGCACAAGCTTAAAAATAGTAAAATGTCCTTTGTAATAACATTTTGAAATTTCCCTTTCAATTGCTGAATCATACGATTTCTTCCTCCGTGTCCTGTGGATATGTGCGCTTTATTAAGAACTGAAAACAACTCTTCATCAAAAACATAATACCTTATGCTGTCTTGGTCTGTGACTGGGTGTATTAGTTTTGAAATACCATTTACTTCAATAATGTCATACCGTCTTAAGAACCTGATATGGTTACTTTCTTATTTAATTGCAGTTTTTAGATTTTTCAATTTTTGAATGCAGCTATCACATTTCAATTTGGTCAATGTCAGTGAATTTACCTTGGAAGTCGAGCATTCCTGCTGCAGTTTTTCACGAAACGGTTCTGCCGTGGTGTCTGACATAATTATTACACACTTAAACTAATTATTTAAACGTAAATGAATCTTTTGTCACTAATGCACTTCAATAAAGAGCCGAGTAATGACGAATGGCAGCTGCCTGTTGTGTGGTGGGGGTAATAAAAACAGAGAAATGTTCAGATCGATAATGGTCGATCCAATAATGGAAGTACGAGTCCAAACAATCGCAATATTTTAATAATCATAACAAAGGTTTGGCGCGCGCGTTTACATTTTCAGAGCAGCATTTGTGAATCAGCTTTTACTAAACCATTGCAGGCATAGTTAACTCTCCCTAGGAAAAGTTGATCTGTGTGTTTTGAATCAACTGTTACTGATATTTTCAGTAAGAGTTGACTCTGCCTAGGGAGAGTCAACTCTTACTAAGAATCAACTTTCCCTGTAACATATATATATATAATTTGCTGAAGGCCATAAACCGGCTGGGTGGGATTCAATTAGGTGGAAACCAGGTAAGTAGTCTGGTTTATGCTAATGACCTAGTTGTAATGACGGACCCCATCGAAAGCTTGCAAGCCAACATGTTTGAACTTGAACAAAAATATAGGGAGTATGGTATGAAGATCAGTACTTCAAAGACAAAGGTTATGATGGTAGGGAAGAAACACAAGAAAGTAGAATGCCAGGTACGAGGAACTAAATTGGAGGTGGTGGAACATTTTAAGTACTTGGGCCGTGTATTCTCTCAGGATGAAAGTAAGGGGAAGGAAATAAGAGTCGAAGTGTAGAAAAGCCAATACAGTGAGTTCTATTGCGATCTACAGTATTCTGCAAGAAGTAAGAGTAGCGACGAAACTCTTCCTACACCACTAAAAATGTACACCCACCTTGCTGTATGGAAGTGAGAACTGGGTAGAAGCAGGATGTCTGAAACATAAGCAAGAGGTAACTGATATAAGGGTAGAATGGATGATTGCTGGGACAAATAGATGGGAGCAATGGCAGGAAGGTAAAGGCTAAGTTAGGAATGAACACGCTAGATCAAGCTGTTCGTATGAGATGACTCAGATGGTGGGATCATGTGAAGAGAATGGGAGAGCAGAGATTTCCTAATAGGTTAATGAGTTTGGACGTAGAGGGTAAGAGAAGGTGAGGTAGACCAAGGAGGCGTTCATTAGATTGAGTGTTAAATGATTTCGAAGTGAGAGATGTAGAAGCAGAGGAGACCGCAATACTAACTGCTAATAGGGCATCATGGAGACGACTTGTTCACAAACACAGGCTTGCAGACTAGACTGGACGCTGAAAGGCTCTTATACACCTCGACTCTTATTTCTTTCCCCATACTACCATCCTGAGAGAATACACAGCCCAAGTACTTAAAATGTTCCACCTGCTCCACTTAGTGCCTCCTACATGGCATTCTACTTTCTTTCAGTTCTTCCCTACCGACATAACCTTAGACTTTGAAAGGCTTATTTTCATACCATACTCCCTACATTTCTGTTCAAGTTCAAACATGTTGGCTTGCAAGGTTTCGACGGAGTCCGTCATTACAACCAGGCCATCAGCATAGGCCAGACTATGTAACTGGTTTCCACCTACTTGAATCCCACCCAGCCATTTATGCCTTTCAGCAAATGATCCATATATAGAATAAACAGTAGTGGTGAGTCGTTACAACCTAGCCTCACTCCTGTAACAATCTTGAACCAAAAACTCTTCCCACCATCAAATCTCACTGCAGCCTGATTGTCAACATAAATACTTTTGATTGCCGGTAGCAGCCTTCCCTCGATACCATAATTTCTCAGGATGCTCAGCATCTTCGGCCTGAGTACTCTATCGTATGCCTTCTCTAGATCTATCAAAACACAACCACAACTGTCCATTCCTCTCGTAGCATTTCTCAATAACATGGCATATACTAAATATTTGATCCTGACATCCTCGTTGTAGTCTAAAGCCACATTGCTTTTCATCCATCTTACTCTAGGCCAATGATCAAACTCTCCTTTCTACAATGTCTGGGTTCACTTTAACTGGGACACTTCTCAAAGAAATGCCTCTCTAAGTGTTGCAATCTTATCTGTCCCTTTGCTTATAAATTGGTGTGATTACTGCTTTTGTCCAGTCAGAGGGTACATTTCCTGAAACCCCTGCCAATTCGATTAATCTATGCAACCATTTCAGCCCTGCATTCCCATTATACTTTACCATTTCTGGCCGAATTTCATCTACACCTGCCGCTTTGTGACACTAATTTATTTACCACCCTCTCTACTTCCACAACTGTGACCCTGTTCCCAATTTCATTCTCCCCCTGCACAATCTCAAAATCTGATCTGCCACATTGTCGGATAAGTCTCTATTAACATTTAGCAAGTTTTCTAAGTATTCTTGCCATCTTCCCAGTGCTTCCTTGGTATCTACATTCAGTTTCCGTGAATTGTCCCGAATACTACTCATTTCTCTTTTTCCTCCATTTCTAAGATTCTTTACAACACTCCAGAAAGGTTTTTCTGCCGCTGTACCTAACTTATCTAATTTATTTCCGAATTCCCCCCCCCCCCCCATGATTTCCTTTTGGACTGTACTATTCTTTGATTGGTTCAATTCTCTTCCATTCTGTCTTTCGGACTTGTTTGCAGCCACATTTTGAAAGCCCTCTTTTTACTTTTAAGGCAGACTTCACTATGTCATTCCACCAGGAAGTGTGCTTATTCTTGTCTATACACACTGTTGTCCCAAGACATGCCTTTGCTACTTCTAGTATTGCATCCCTGTATCCCTGACCATTCTGATTCAATGTCCTGCAATTCTTTACCATCTACTCCTTAGAATCAATATCCATGTTGCTTATTCTGGAGATATTCAACCCTAATCCATCTGCGAACAGCCCTAACTTTCTTCACTTTAGGTCTAACTATGCTTTATTCACAACAGATCAGTTTGTGGTCTGTTTCATCAAAAAGCCCCTGAATACCCTACAATTCCTTATGAATTTTCCAAATTCTAAGTCAGTAATGACAGTCTATTATTGACCTAGTTCCTCTACCTCCCAGTGTATCTGTGAATCTCCTTATCCTTCGAGAATGAGTTTGCAACAGATAACCCCATGCTATCACAGTATTCCAATAAACATTTCCCATTGGTGTTCACTTCCCTATCCTCATCCCACTTACCTATTACCTTCTCA
The DNA here is from genome assembly GCA_946902985.2 of Meconema thalassinum. Taxonomy (NCBI): domain Eukaryota; kingdom Metazoa; phylum Arthropoda; class Insecta; order Orthoptera; family Tettigoniidae; genus Meconema; species Meconema thalassinum. The sequence continues at coordinate 555,744,500 of OX336389.2, read as the reverse complement.
TACTCCTCAGCCCATTTCCTATCATAGCATTGAAATTCTCCATCAGTATTACACTATCCTTATTGTCAACTCTCACTACCACATAACTCAGTGCCCAATAACTATCTACTTCACCCTGATCCACCCCTTCACATGGAGCATACAGTTATGCAATCCTGACCTAATTTCCTGACATTTCCAAATCCATCCACATTAATCGTTCATTTAGGTACCTTACAGAAACTATGTTATGCTCTAAGGTTCTCTTGACATATAGCCCTACTCCCCACTTAGCCCTCCCTTGTTCTACACCTCACAGGTATACCTTGAAATCTCTTACTTCCTCCACTCTATCTCCCTTTACCTGAACTTCAGTAATCCCTAGAATATCCAATCCCATCATACTTGCTGACTCAGTTAGCTCTACTTTCTTCCTTCCATAGCCACCCTCGATATTATCTGCACCCCATCAAATACCAGTTCGATTGCCTGTTCGTTTCCAAGGAGTCCCTGATCTGTCAGATGCGAGTGTGACTCCATCACTCCCATTCAGATGGGAGTGTGACTCCATCACTCCCATAGGTCTGAGACTTGCTCATGACATTTCTAGCAGGTTTAGAAAGTACAAGTGAAGCAGGTTGTTAGCCTTACTTACGCAGGTCCCTATGAGTTTCACCACAGGGAACAAACTAGTGAGTTGGGTAGTCGTAGCCGCCTCAGCACAAGGAGGGCCACGACTCAAAATATGTTCCAGATCCCCACTCCGATTTCATAGTAACTGGTAACCTGACTGTCAGGTCCACATGCTAGGCCACTCAGCCGTTGCTCATGGTACACGAACTTCGACATGACTAACATCTTAGTAGACTTGATTTATTGATATATTAATATAAGGACAATTAGACCAGGGCATTAGATAAGTAATGCCAACACTGCTATAACATCACAAAGAATATTATTTGGTTAATTTTGACATTACGAACTTCATTTATAGTCTCCTGCCATGTCAACAATACGTTGCCAAATCCTTGGAAGACGACGCACTCCATATGCAGCACCATTTCTGCATATCTCTCTCACTGATCGATCTAGAGCTCTCTGGATGTCAAGTCTTGATTGAAATCGAACGCCTCGTAGACGTTCTTTGATCCTTGAGAATAAGTCATATTCACAAGAACTCATGTGAGGTGAATTTGGTCATTAATCGAGAACTTCCCAGTTCCACTTTGAAAACAAGTTCCTCACTGTTGTGGCTGCATGGCAACGAGTCAACACAATAGGATTCACAATGGCCTGAGGTCAAAACAACACCATGCTGGGCGCAAATGATGTTCCAATTATTGCGAGTAGTAGTCTGCATTTGCTTTTGTACCATGAGATACAGTATGTACCAAGATTATGCCTCCATAATCATAACTAGGACTCGGAGTTTTACGTGCTAAAAATCGGGAAAATATTTATTTTTTATGTGTTCAAAATACCTGAAATATGTGATAAAAGAGTAAAAATATTTAATTATAATTTATTTTATTAATGTGCAGTACTAGAGCCTCCATGGCTTAGGCAGCAGCACGCCGGCCTCTCACCGCTGGGTCCGTGGTTCAAATCCCGGTCACTCCATGTAAGATCTGTGCTGGACAAAATGGAGGCAGACAGGTTTTTCTCCGGGTACTCCAGTTTTCCCTGTCAAAATTTCATTCCAGCAACACTCTCCACTAACATTTCATTTCATCTGTCATTCATTTAATCATTGCCCCAGAGGAGTGCATCAGGCCTCGGCAGCCAGCACAGTTCATATCCTCGCCGCTAGATGGGGGCTTCATTCATTTCATTCCTGACCCGGTCGGAGACTGGAAGCAGGCTGTGGATTTTCAATATGCAGTACTAACGAATGCAATTTATTCTATGTCTCACTGACGCTGAAGCATTACAATGCATAACGAGATACATCTTCAGGTTGTCCATCACAAATGACTGACGATTATCGCGAAACACTTATTCTGAAGGCGCGAAACTGCGGCAATATGTTTCTTGCCCTTGAGGTGTTGTGTAACTTGAGATTGCTGTTCAGCCTTGATTGCTTTCCCACATGGTTGACAGAACAGAACGCCCCCATCAGTAGTAAAATTATCTTTAAATTCTGCAACAGATGATAACTTGTAGTTGTTTTTACTTTAGGCATCGTAGAACTGCCTTACACTTCACAGTGGCAGAAATGAACTGCACGTGAGTGACACTGGTTCCAGGTAGTTGGGGGAGGGGGGTGTCTAGCACGTGGTGCAATATGGCTATGGACAAGGAAATCCCCGGCTTTCACAGCGAGTGGCACGGGGCGACAAGTTAAGAATAGCACAGTTGCAAGCTGACATATGCTCTGCATGAAGATTAGATAGGTCACAGGTTCTTCCCCGTTGAAGTAATACAGAACAAAAAAGCAATTAACTGAAAGATCTAGCATACTGATTTTAAAAATGTAAATATTATGTCTTTTTATGTGCTAAAAAGTGAAAAGCAGGAATTTATGTATTTATAGAAAAAATGCTTAAAATATGTATTTACATAAAAAAATATTTATTTACCTAAAAATCCGAGCCCTAATCATAACACTTAATAATCATCAGTTACAAACGATCCTGCAAAGCTCGACTACTTTTTGGGCGTGGTGAATCTGTATGTCGCCATTCGCTTAATAGTAGTTTCAGCTCAGGTGTATACGAACGTACCCATTGTGGTAACGCGACGAAGAAAGGCCTCACCTTCATGTTCATCGCTCCAAATAAATTATTCCTGTCTCCATTCGCTGCCACTTTCCAATTTCAGTTAGAGTGTGCGGAACCCAGTGGGCACAAACTTTTCACATATTCAGTTTTTTTCTTAAAATGTGATGGACAGACAATGCTGCAATACCAAGTTCCATGGAAATCTTCACCCATGTCAAGCACCTGTCTTTTTCCAATAATACCCTTACAGCCTGAAGACGGAGATAGTCAATTGCAGCAACGGGTCTACCAGAATGTGCTCTGTGTTGACATTCCTATCTTCCTTGACGGAAGGCTTCCACCCATCTGGCAATAGTTTGATAAGGTAGGACTTCTCTCCCACAAGCTTCTTGCAATGCTATAAAGCACTGAGTTGCACTTTATCCTCCTGCAACTTGGATTTTTATGAAGCACCTTTATTCACATCTACTGAACGTCTGTTTAGTGCGGTATTACTTACTGAATGTGAGAAACAGTTTATGTATTCACAAATATCAGCTATTTAGAGACTTTCAATATTGCAGATTTATACAACAAAGATTGCTCAACAATATGCTGCAAGATTACAACAGTCACCACTAGGATCACTGATTGATTGACAACAGTGTTGCCATTACTTATCGACATCGTATGCCTTAGTATTATGTCAAATAGGTTAACTAGAGAGGGGCCACCTCCTCAAATAAATTATACTTTACAAGGGGCTAAATATTACACAAAGTATAAAAACTCAGCAGAAAGATGCCTGCACATTTGCATCAACTGATTTGTCAACCATGGTGCCGGAAACTAGTTTGCTCGCAGAAAATATGAAAGAGGAAGGAAGAGAAAGAGAGAGGAAATAAAAGCAGCACGACATGCATAAAATTGACCGTCCAGGACATGCCTGTAGTAGTATGTAATATCACTCCAAAAAAACCTACATCCAAAGTTCATTCTTGAAATTAAATTTTGAATTAATGAAGCCACAACAAACCTTCTCATTCCTCAATGACTGATTAAAGCTTCGTGATACGTCCAGCTCCCTAGCCCTTTCTTTGAGCTCCTGCAATTAGAACAAAAATACATGAAGAAAGCTGAAACTGGAAATTATCTCTTACAATTAATACACTCATATCTCAAGGGCAGATGACCACAATGTTCTACCACTGACTTCCTTCAATCCTCATTTTGGAGGGTTAAGGACATTTCTTTTCTCTCTCCTTTATTTCTCAGAGTCTTTATTTTTTCCCCATTTCATAGTCATGATAATAATAATAATAAAAATAACACTGTATTAATATTAATAATGTTATTGGTTTTATGTCTCTTTTGAGTAATGCTGCTTTTACAGATGTGGGGGTGCCAGAATTTTGACTGCGTCAGGATTCAATCCTGCCATCGTAGGAACAGCAGGTGATAATATTACCACTGCACAGTAATAAAAATCATTATCATCATTATCATTAGGGGCAGATGACAATGTTCCATCCCTGGGTATATCAGGGAAGTAAAGACAAGGGACAATTAAGGTGAAAAAATAAAAGATAGCCTAGGTCCTAAATAGCCTAATGCGACTGGCATCGGAAGAGAACAAGATTTGACCAAGGGAGCCTGGCACAAGCGATGCAGTGTTCAGCTAGAGTCTCGTGGCTGCCTACCCATGTCTCACTTGTGAGGTAATATTAGAGTTCATTAAATATTAACATTCACCATTTTAATGCACTGACCATGTGCTCATTAACTCAAAAGCAACCTTTAACTAATGCATGCAGTACACTCGTGCCATGGACACAAGTAGGAATGAGGGTGCAAGTGGTACCGAGCATACTCTCAGCTAGTGTCAATCAACTCGCAGGTTAATTCACGGTCATAAATGAACATAAGCATCGATGTTGTTGAAGTTACTGGTGTTGCAGCCCTTTGTGCACATGCACATTATAAACTGGCTCAAGGAATGATTCCAAGTACTCAAACTAACCATTCTGACGTATACATATAATTTACACCAGTTCCTGAAACGAGTAAATGACACCCAAATGTGGCCATAATTAATCCTTAGACATGGCACTATAAGACGTATAAGGATATGGAAACTGAAAGAAGGAGATAGAAGGATCGAGTACCTCAAAATGGTGAAGGAAGGAATTCCAACAGATGAAGAAAGAGGGGTGGAAGAGGAATGGGCTAGATTTAAGAAGACACTAGTAGGTGCAGCAGAAGCAGTATGTGGGAGGACAAGTAGTACGAAGAGGTGGAAGGAAACACCATGGTGGAATGAGAAGACAAAAGATATAGTAAGGGAAAAGAATAGAGCCTTTAGGAGGTGGTATCAAAATAGGACGGTAAAGACAAGGGAAGAGTATCAGGAAAGAAAGAAGGAGGCAAAGAGAGTAGTGGCTGAGGAGAGAAGAAAGTGGATGGAAGAGTGGACAAAGATGATGAAGGAGGATAGTGAAGGTACAAAAAAGGTCCTGTATGGGATGGTAAAGAATAAGAGGAGGAAGGATCCTACGGATTATGTTAGAATGGTGAACAAAAGGGGACAAGAGATAGAAAATAGGGAAGAACTGAAGAAAATGTGGAAAGAATATTTTGAAGAATTCCTGAACCCAAATGGAAACCACGGTGAGGAGGAAGAAATCGGGGAAGAGGTAGATGAACTGCAAACAGAAAAGGACTTAACATGGAAAGAAGAGGAAGATGCAGTGAGGAAGATGAAAGGAGGGAAGGCACCGGGTGTGGATGAGTTGAGTGTGGAGATGGTGAGAGCAGCAGGAGAGGTGGGGACACAATGGTTGTACCGAGTGATGAAGACAGCATGGAAAGAAAGGAAGACCCCAGAGGACTGGAAAAAGGGAATAATTGTCCCGATCTTCAAGAAAGGTAGTAGAACAGAATGCAGAAACCATCGGGGAATAACACTGATGAGTCATTGTGCAAAGATGTTTGAGAAAGTTTTGGAAAGGAGAATTAGGACAAGGATAGGAGGGATGAGGGAAGAACAACATGGCTTCAGAGCAGGAAGGACCACAGTGGATTTGATTTTTGCTGTAAGGCAGTTACAAGAACAGCACTATGAGTATGGAACAGATCTACTGATGGCCTTCCTGGACATTGAGAAAGCATATGACAATGTATGCAGAAACAAAGTATGGAAGTCCCTGGAGGATAGAGGAGTAGAAAATGGACTATAAGGAGATGTACAAGGTAAGCGTGAGCTGTTTGAAAGTGGGAGGAGAGAGATCGGACTGGTTGGAACAGAGAAACGGCCTGAAACAAGGAAGTGCACTGTCACCGTTACTTTTCATTGTGGTGATGGATGACATAATGACCCAAGTGGCACAAGTAATTGGGGAAGGAAAGATGAAAGCAATGGTGTTTGCAGATGATTTGATCATCATCATCATTTCCCCTTATCCAGCTCCTGCCGGGTCGGGGTATTTATGGCACTTCTCCACTTTCCTCTTTCCTTCCACCATTCTTCCTCCACGATCTTGTCCCAGTCCAGATTTCTTTTTCTTACGCTGTTCTTCACTGAATCAATCCACCTTGTTCTAGGTCTTCCTCTTGCTCTCTTACCCTTGCACTTCGCCTCCAGCATCTGTCTTGGTATTCTATTTTCCTCCATCCTCTTTACATTGCCAAACCACCTTAGTTTATTCTTCTCAATTCTCTCATTTAGTCTTTCCATCCCTACTTCCTTCCTAACATCTTCATTCCTCACTCTGTCTTTCCTATCATACTTCTTAGGAATTTCATTTCACTGGCTTGGATTTTACTCTCTTGCCTGCTTGTCAGGGTCCAAGTCTCAGCTGCATAAGTTAATATGGGAACATAGTACACTTTATACATTACCTCCTTGCTTTTCCTTGGTACTTCCTTATCCCAAACAAGTTTTCTTACACTTTGATAGAATGCATTGCTGTGCTGTACCCTCCTGCCAACCTCCATGTCCAACCTACCAGTTTGCATCAATTCACTTCCTAGGTATTTGAACGTGTCCACAATTTCCAAACTCTGACTTCCAATTTTCACAGTGCCCTTTCCTTGTCTTTCCCCTCTTGTCATCACCATGGTCTTGCTTTTCTCTATACTGATTTTCAGGCCGTACTTCTGAATATTTTCGTTCAGTGCATCTAGTTGTTTTTGCACTTCTTCGGTGTTCCTTCCCCAGACCACAATATCATCAGCAAATAACAGTCACTTCATTTCTTTATGTCCATATGCTTCTTTTCTTTCCTTTACAATTTCATCCATCACCATTATGAACAAGAGAGGTGACAGCACACTCCCCTGTCTTAGTCCAATCTTGTCCTAAACCAATCTCTCTTTCCAACTGGGGTCAGTACCCTGCTAACACAGTTGTTGTACATTGCTTGCACCATTTCCAACATTTCTCTTCCCAGTCTCTTCTTAACCATGTCTCCCATACCTTCTCTCTGGGGACACTATCATATGCCTTTTCTAGATCTATGAAAGTCATGATCAAATCCTCTCCATATTCCCAGTTCTATTCCATCACCTGCCTCAAGCTAAAGATTGGGTCCACTGTGGATCTTCCACTCCTGAAGCCATACTGTTCCTCTTGCAACTCTCCTTCCACCTTTCTTCTCATTCTTCTTTCTAATATCCTTTCCAGTATTTTTACTATCTGTGATATGAGGGTGATCCCTCTATAGTTATCACACACCTTCTTATCCCCCTTCTTAAACACTGGTATTATTAGCCCTTTCCGTTTCCACACACACATTAGCAGTCGATACAACCATTGCATACCAACAGGTCCAGCAGCGTTTATCATTTCTACACTGATTTCATCCACCCCTGTTGCTTTTCCCATCTTCATTTTCTGTACTGCTAATTCCACCTCCAGCATTGTTATATCATCTTCTGTTATAGAGTCGTCAGGTTGTGTCACTTCCATCTCACCAGTACAATTGCTCACATTCAATAGCTTATCGAAATACTCCTTCCATCGTCCCTTTATCTCTTCTGGGTGTGTTAACAACTCTCCATCTTCCTTTTTCACTAGCTTTGTAGTAACTCTTTCTTTCCTCTTACTTCTTAGAAGCCCATACAGCATCCTTTTCCTGCCACTTACATCCGTTTCCATTCTTCGTGTGAATTCTTCCCAACTTTTCTTCTATTCTTCTCCTACCACTTTCTTACACCTCCGTTTGCTGACGTGATACTTCCTTTTCCTTTCTTCTGTTTGATCTCGGTTCCATTCTTTCCATGCAGACTTCTTTTCTTTCACTGCTTTCCTCACTTCCTCATTCCACCACGGTGTCTCCTTCTCTTTTACTCTTGTTGACGTCCTACCACAAGCACTCTCTGCTGCACCAACAAATGCCTTTTTAAAGTGGGACCATTCCTCTTCTATGTTTTCCACTTCAGTAACTGGGATTTGTTGCTTCAATCTCTCCTGAAAATCTTCCTGTACAGTTTTGTCTTTCAATTTCCATACTTTTATTTTACTTTCTCTGATCTCCTTTAGGTTTTCCAATTTTTCCCATCTAAATTTTGCCACCACAGCTCTATGGTCCCCATCAAATGCTTCTCCTGGTAAAGCTGTCAAATCTATCAGCTTTCTGCGATTAGTTCTTTCCACCAGAAAGTAGTCAATTACTGATTTTGTTCTTCTATCGCCCCAACCATATCTCGTAATTTTCCTGCTGTTTTTCTTCCGAAACCATGAATTACCCACTATCAGTCCATTCCTTTCACAAAAGTTTACAAGTTCCTCTCCTTCCCGGTTCTTTTTCCTATATCCATATGGCCCAATGACTTCTTCCTTTCCTTGTCTCTCGTTTCCGACTTGTGCATTCATATCTCCAATGATCACCACTTCTACATCTGAAATTACTCTTTCTACATCCTCCAGGAATACTTCAATATCTTCTTCTCTGTTTCCAGTCTGTGGTGCATACACTTGTATGAAGTCCATCATGTCATTTTTCATCTTCATTCTAATTTTCATTATTCTGTCACTCACACACTCGACCACTCCAACATACTCCTCCAGTTATTTCGAGGTTATCAGTCCCACGTCATTTTTTGCCTCTTGGCCACCACTCCAGTATAATGTATATCCTTTCCTCAATTTCTTCCTTCCTTCCTTTACCTTTCCATTTCACTTCACTCAGCCCCATCAATCCAACATTCTCCCTCTCCATGAAGTCTACCACCTCCTCCACCTTGCCTGTCAGGGTCATGACATTCATGATTCCCACTTTCATTTCGGTTACTGGTCGTCCATTTCTCACAGTTCCCCCAGTACCAAAAGAACTGCGCGTCGCCTGCAGGGTACGCCCTAACCTTCTCCGAATCATTTGAAGTGCCATTTCCATTTTAGGCTATTATTACGATGGGGTCGCCACTCCCAAAGGCATTTTATGAAGCTACTGCCAGCTATTATACAGGCCGCCCCTAACATGGGAAACAGACGCCCTTACAGCCGCCCCTAACCTGGGAAACAGACGCTGCCGATTGATGCTGTACTCATACTATTCCCTGAGTACTGGGTTGCCTCTTCCGCAATCTCCACCGTTCCGAAGTCCATCTTCTCCGCTGCAGATTCCGTTGATGTCCTTGCACGTAACCCTGTGCACGGGGCCTATGTTATACCCCATAGGACTGGGTCCTCACCAGAACTTAGCCGGTACTGTAGTTCCATGGTATATTACAGTACCGTTGCCCACCCCCGTGACGTGGACGTGCCTGGCAAGAATTATCCATGTAGCCAATTATAATTGCCTCATGGACCGGGTTAAGGAGCTGTCTAAATCCAGCCTCCAAGGTGATGATTTGATAATTTGGGGAAACAAGGAGGAGGAGGTACAGGAACAGTTGGACGTGAGGGAAGGAATAATACAAGGGTATGGGATGAAATTTAGCATAAATAAGAGATGGTAATCACAACAAGGAAGAAGGAAAGAACCACAACAGGAATAACAATTGGTGGGGAACAGCTGAAGAAAGTGGCGAGTTTCAAGTATCTGGGAAGCCTGATACAAGAGAATGGAAGAAACGATAGAGAAATAAATGAGCGGGGGAGACAGGCAGAAGCATTCCGGAGGAGTGTGAGAAACATATTATGGAGCAAGGATGTCCCTCAGAACAGCAAAAAGATCATATATCGGACGTACTATGTCCCTATCCTGACGTATGCCTCGGAGACCTGGGTTATGAAAGGATGGGAGAAGAGCAAAATACAGGCCAGTGAGATAAGGTTCTTGAGAAGCAGTATTGGAGCTACAAAGAGGGACAGAATAAGAAATGGAAGGACCAGAGAATTAATGCAGGAAGAACCATTACAGGATGGTATAGAGAAATCTAGACTTAGATGGTATGGACATGTAAAACGAATGGAGGAGAAGAGGATACCCAGGAGGATACACGAGACGAAGTGGGAAGGAAAGAGACCAAGAGGGAGACCGAGTGACAGGTGGTTGAAGGGGGTGGAAGAAAGTGTGAAGAAGAGAGGAGAAGACTGGACAAGGGTGGAGGCTGAGAGATGGTGGGAAGACAGAAGACGTTGGAGAGGCTTGTGTTCCAAACAGACCCGGCCAGTGGCTGGAAACTGTGCAAGAAGATCATGATGACATGGCACTGCAAACCCCACTAAAGTGAAGCCATGCATCATAAGTAAATTCACGTAGTTACAGAGCCAAGCAACACGAAGTGTCTCACAAATTATGACATAACACACTTTGCACACCCACATCTAGGCTATATAGGCTAATATAAAGCTCAATGTTGGTCTGTCGGTCTGTTATTTATTCAAATCTACACCGTTTCACCGATCTGAACCAGATTTTAACTAGTTATCCTTTGGAATCCTTCGGGTAACACTGTCCACTTGAAATTTCAGCCAGACCTCTCCATTCCCTGCATTTGGGCCCTTTGTCACAAATCTACACCGTTTCACCGATCTGGACCAAATTTACATACCCTTCCTTTGGAACCCGACGAGTAAAACTGTCCACTTGAAATTTCTGACAGGTCTCTCCATTCACTGCATTTAGGCCCTTTGGCACTAATCTATACCGTTTCACCGAACTGAACCAAATTTTACATACATACCTTTCGAAACCTAGCAGATAACATTGTGTACCTGAAATTTGGACATCCCTATCCATTTCTTTGATTTAGGCTGTTTGACACATAGACGAAAGATCGAACTTCTAGTAGACGGACCAATCTAGGCTCATGTTAAGCCTCGCAAAGCAAGAAACAAAAATTTAGTTTGGTGAAATGGTGCAGATTTGTATAAATAACAGACAAATGGATCTGAAAACCACGTGTTAGAAATATTGTAACTGCAAGAATATTTAAATAAGTGTCTTGTTAGCTGGCATGGCCAAGTACTAGGAACTTATGATCAATGCTTATTAAAGCTAGTAAAAAAATATTTTCCGCACTGGAAGACATAATGCTTTTTAACAAAGCACATACGTTACACTGTGAAAATCTCCCGTAGCAAAGCCATAGGTACTGCAACAAGGCCTGTCACTAGCCAACAAGCAGAACAGCTGGAAAATGACGATTGACAATGGACTACGTGACCTTCCAGTTGGAGGGAATTTAGTTTAATAGTCACACAGTGATAATGAGTGATGTTTAGTGTAAGAATTCATTAATTATATTGTTGGGCAACTCCACGAGGAGCGCGAATGAGTAATGTACTTAGTCACTACCATACTGACATAACGCTCTTTGCACGCATAGAATGAAGTGTTGAATAGTGCTCAGTGTGGTAAGTCATGACGGGAAGGACATAACGCACTTTGCACACTCGAAGTCTGGCCGAAGTCAATATAACACATAATACACAACTCAATAACTTCGCAACCGTCCACAATATGACATAACGCACTATACACGTGCAAGCCCTCCTCTCTTCGATGCCAGTATTAGTTAACTCGGTTCACACCAATTCTTGACTTAATTCACTTTAAACACCCACCTGTCATATTCCACGCTGACTGGGTGCGATCATTTCTGAACCAGGTGCATGGAGATGCAGTGTAAGTACACTTACGACCATAACTTGGCTATGGGGCTTTTCAGTCAAATCAGTGAGACGAAAAATGATCCCAGATACACATAGTTTACAAAAAACTTACAATCTCTACATGGTGTAATGGTTTCCCTATGAGCTCCACATGAGCGTACACATGTGATTGCCTTTACCTGGAGTACCGTAGATAAACCACTGCAAAGCTTCATACCGGATGGGTGCCATCGGGTCCAATGCCATTAGGACACCAAAATAAACATATAAAAAGACTTACCATTTTACCTCGGCTATGTAGACTCTTGTTACTCAGCCCGTGGGAAAACATAAGCTTCCTATCAGCGTGATACCGTACTTACAATAAGAGGATAGGTTTGGCTTATAGCTAATTCTAACTACAAGGAGGAAACACGGAAAATGAATTTAATGAATTGAATTTAATAACAATAAAAAGAACAAATTTAGCAAACATGATAATGGAAGAATTTGAATTTACGATTAACGTGGTGGCTAAAACAAACGGATGCAGAGACATGAGATAACGTTAACTTATTTCCAGAAGCTAAATGAATTAAAAGTTACTGTGCCCAAAAAAAAAAATTGACTAATTTAAAATAAAATAAAACAGAGATATTTGATGTTGTCATTTGCGCTCACCGCTTGTTGTCTTCATGATGGGTTTTGCTCGTCTTAGAGCAAATCTGCTGCTCGAAATTGCCGTCATCATCTTGAAATGCTTGATGTAAATTATTGAGTTGTGTGAGATGAAGACCTGGCTTCATAAATCCCATTTATGATGACAGCCAGATACACAATTGTCATCATTAATATGAGTGAACGAGATGTGTCCCCAACATATTACAACTGTACTTGTACATGAGCTTATACATGCTCAAACGTAGAATGACTGACAATCAGAATGATAATCAGAATTGAGAATCTGAATGAATTAGAATCTCGAATAAGAATTGAATGTCTCAAAAAGAAGAATGACTCTCGGTCCACGGGTAAAGTCTTATAAAACTTCACTTCAACCCTCTCTCAGTACCCCTCACACGTGACTGCTGACCAATCTCCTCTTGCGATTCAAAGTACTTGCCTCCTACTCCTCCAACTTGTATTCGCGTCCAAGTTCTGATTCGCCCAGAAATGGCGTGGTGTAGATTCTGAGAATTGCTGTGCTTGTAACCAAATAAGGATGTTCTTGTCGTCATGAGGCAAGCTTCCCTTGTCTGCGTGGACTTGACCTCTGGTGAACCAATTTCTCAGAAAAGCTACCCAAGGTAGCGTCAGTCCTTGTTCCCTCAATTTCTCGAAAAGTCTCCTGCGATGCGCTCGGCCAAGTTTAGCCGACTTAAAAATCTATGTAAATGCTTGTTTCGCCCTCACGTTAAAATTATTGAATATGCTTATTGAAAATCTTCCAGTATCATCATCATCTTGCACAGTTTCCTGCCACTGGCCGGGTCTGTTTGGAACACAAGCCTCTCCAACGTCTTCTGTCTTCCCACCATCTCTCAGCCTCCACCCTTGTCCAGTCTTATCCTCTCTTTTTCACGCTTTCTTCCACCCCCTTCAGCCACCTGTCTCTCGGTCTTCCTCTCGGTCTCTTTCCTTCCCACTTCTCGTGTACTCTCCTGGGTATCCTCTTCTCCTCCATTCGCTTTACATGTCCATACCATCTAAGTCTAGATTTCTCTAGACCATCCTGTAATGGTTCCTCCTTCATTAATTCTCTGGTCCTCTCATTTCTTATTCTGTCCATCTTTGTAGCTCCAATACTGCTTCTCAAGAACCTCATCTCACTGGCCTGTATTTTGCTCTTCTCCCTTCCTTTCATAACCCAGGTCTCCGAGGCATACGTCAGGATAGGGACATAGTACGTCCGATATATGATCTTTTTGCTGTTCTGAGGGACATCCTTGCTCCATAACATGCTTCTCACACTCCTCCGAAATGCTTCTGCCTGCCTCCCCCGCTCATTTATTTCTCTATCGTTTCTTCCATTATCTTGTATCAGGCTTCCCAGATACTTGAAACTCTCCACTTTCTTCAGCTGTTCCCCATCAATTGCTGTTCACGTTGTGGTTCTTTCCTTCTTCCTTGTTGTGATCACCATCTCACTCTTATTTATGCTAAATTTCATCCCATATCCATGTATTATTTCTTCCCACACGTCCAACTGTTCCTGTACCTCCTCCTCCTTGTTTCCCCAAATCATCAAATCATCTGCAAACACCATTGTTTTCATCTTTCCTTCCCCAATTACTTGTGCCACTCGGGTCATTATGTCATCCATCACCACAACGAAAAGTAACGGTGACAGTGCACTTCCTTGTTTCAGGCCGTTTCTCTGTTCCAACCAGTCCAATCTCTCTCCTCCCACTTTCACACAGTTCACGCTTCCCTTGTACATCTCCTTTATCCCCTTTATAGTCCATTTCTCTACTCCTCTATCCTCCAGGGACTTCCATACTTTGTTTCTGCATACACTGTCATATGCTTTCTCAATGTCCAGGAAGGCCATCAGTAGATCTGTTCCATACTCATAGTGCTGTTCTTGTAACTGCCTTACAGCAAAAATCAGATCCACTGTGGACCTTCCTGCTCTGAAGCCATGTTGTTCTTCCCTCATCCCTCCGTCTATCCTTGTTCTAATTCTCCTTTCCAAAACTTTCTCGAAGATCTTTGCACACTGACTCATCAGTGTTAATCCCCGATAGTTTCTGCAATCTGTTCTACTACCTTTCTTGGTGATCGGGACAATTATTCCCTTTTTCCAGTCCTCTGGGGTCTTCCTTTCCTTCCATGCTGTCCTCATCACTCGGTACAACCATTGTATCCCCACCTCTCCTGCTGCTCTCACCATCTCCACACTCACCTCATCCACACCCGGTGCCTTCCCTCCTTTCATCTTTTTCACTGCATCTTCCACTTCTTTCCACGTTAAGTCCTGTTCTGTTTGCAGTTGATCTTCCTCTTCCCCGATTTCTTCCTCCTCACCATCATTTCCATTTGGGTTCAGAAGTTCTTCAAAATATTCTTTCCACATTTTCTTCAGTTCTTCCCTATTTTCTATCTCTTGTCCCCTTTTGTTCACCATTCTAACATAATCCGTAGGATCCTTCCGCCTCTTATTTTTTACCATCCCATACAGGACCTTTTTTGTACCTTCACTATCCTCCTTCATCATCTTTGTCCACTCTTCCATCCACTTTCTTCTCTCCTCAGCCACTACTCTCTTCGCCTCCTTCTTTCTTTCCTGGTACTCTTCCCTTGTCTCTACCGTCCTATTTTGATACCACCTCCTAAAGGCTCTATTCTTTTCCCTTACTATATCTTTTGTCTTCTCATTCCACCATGGTGTTTCCTTCCACCTCTTCGTACTACTTGTCCTCCCACATACTGCTTCTGCTGCACCTACTAGTGTCTTCTTAAATCTAGCCCATTCCTCTTCCACCCCTCTTTCTTCATCTGTTGGAATTCCTTCCTTTACCATTTTGAGGTACTCGACCCTTCTATCCCCTTCTTTCAGTTTCCAAATCCTTATACGTCTTTCCAGGTTCTCAGTCCCTTTCTTCTCCTTACTCCCTCTCAGGTTCATTACCAGCAATCGATGGTCGCTATCCAGGTTCTCCGATGGTATAACCTTGATGTCCGTGATGTTCTTATTTAGTTCTTTCTCATACAGTATATAGTCGACCACCGACTTCCTGGTCAAGTCATCACTGTACCATGTGATTGTGTGGATCTCTCTTTTCTTAAACCAGGAGTTCCCAACTAGCAGGCTGTTCCTTTGGCAGAAGTCCAACAGTCTCTTTCCTTCCTCATTTCTTCCGCCCCAACCCTCTGGTCCTAGAACACTCTCATAACCTTGTCTTTCTCTTCCTACATGGGCATTCAGATCCCCCATAACAATCATATTTCTTCCTACCAGCTGCTTCTGCAATTCCTCTTCAAACTCCTCCTCCTCTTCAGAGGCGCAACCTACTTGTGGAGCATACACTTGCACTATTTCTACGGTCTCTCCCCTCAGTGCTACTTTCACTTTCATCATTCTATCACTCATTCTCCTCACTTCTTCTTTTTATTAAACCATCTCGTACTACTACTCCCACTCCATTCATCTTTCCCTCTTCATTCCCACTCCAGTACAGTCTATAGCCTTTTCTCAGTTCTCTCCTTCCTTCCCCTTTCCACTTTGTTTCTGCCAATCCCAATAAATCCAACTTCCTTCTTTCCATCACATCCACTACCTCCTCCACCTTCCCCGTCAGCGTTCTTATGTTTAAAGTTCCAAATCTTAGTCCGTGTGTACAGCCGTGTCGTCGTCTATTATATCCATCATGTCCGAGGCTCGTTCCATTCTTGAAAGCATTTGGTTTCATCCACTACTGGCTTGCTGGGCCTATCGTAGCTTCACCAGAGCCCCGTTAGCCGTCACTTTTCAGGGTTCCTGTAGGACCTTCACAGCTACCGTAATGGTCCCGGGGAATACGAAGTCCCCACTGTACTTCGCCCCTACAGGCGATCCCCTACTTGGCGCCGTTGCCCGTCTCCCACGACGTGGACGAGGGGTTGGACTTATGAGTATATCAAATTAAAAATGTACATAATAAAACAGCCTTCTCCTTCCATATAAATTGATGTGAAATATAATTACAATTATGACTTAAAATAAATTATTTGGGTGGCTATGATGTTTCCCAACGTTTTCAACTGTTGATTAATAATGATAATAAGGCACCACTATGCCAATATCACAATGGTATAAAACAAAGTCACCGATTCCTAGATGAAACGGGTAATCTTGATAACCACTGGATGGATTTTGATGTGGTTTTCACCATTCTGTGCAGGATTTCTCGAAGAAGTTTTTGTACAAAAATATTAATTTATGACCAAAGGAAGCCGAGCAGTAACGATTTCAGTGAATCGAGACTAAGAAAATCCTGCCATCCGTGCGCCCTTTAAGCTTACAGTACGCTGTACTGTGTAAGAATTGTTCAGCATGAAAATTTCTACAGAAAAGGCCGCGACAGCATATCTTTATCTTTAATACATTTCCCACTATAAGTGTTTTTACGTTTTCATTTCTTCCAACAATCTCCATTCAGTGGAAATTTAGATTACTAGCTCAGAGCATGTTTATGAGTTAGCGAGCCCATCACCCCAGCTTCAGCCAGCATCCAAGTGTCGAGTCGTGCCGAGTTAAGACTTCAGAGAAAAGTAAATGTATTTGGAGTATCGCTGTTCCCCTCGGCTTTTCTGAATTGTGACTGGGGCCTGCCATCCGTGCGCCTTTTAAGCTTACGCTGGGTAAACCGTTAAAGATACCGGGTTGCTAGTTATGATGATAATTCTAGAATCATAGAAATCATAGAATAATGGTCTATCTGTTGAATAAGACTTGAAAATGTGAACACAGTCACGATTCAAACCCAAATCTCATGATGTCTAGGACGGTGGTTTAGCCGCTTGTACCAATATAGCCATGCTTCAACAATGACACATTGGAGAGGCTCTCCATCTAGGACCTGAAAGTATGTCATTGTCAAGGTGTGCCTGCTTTGGTATGCAAGTGTCTAAACCCACCTGCTCAACAGCAGCAGCTCGATTCTGTAAGACATGGTTAAGTCACAACCAGTCTTTATGACTCGTAAAGACTGGTTAACGGTCGAATTGGTATTCTGTAAGGCCAAATCGTACCCATGTTGTGAAGTAGGTCTAAACTCTTAACCATCCACCGTAAAGGCCTGTTCCGATGGCTTGTTGGCCCATGTGGGCCCATGGTTAGCCAATTTGTAACAATAAATCACAGATGGATGCGAACGGCTGATATGTATATTATCACCTAATGGCTTAAATATTAAGTAATTCCTTGAAAATGGGCTAAGGCAAGTACAAACAATATATTTTTGATTCTTCAAGTACCGGTAGTGCAAATAGCTTTCTTTGACGATTAAGCTAAATAGCTTACTTAATATGAATAATGTCGTCCCATGTAACGTTACACTTTTCAGATGCCGTAGGAAAGAGATTAACGATTTTTATTTGCTGGAGAAGAAACTTAAATGCTGTTTTACTGCTTTGGAAAGAATTAGCTTTAATTTTAATTGTACAATTCGAATCATATTTGCAGAAGCATACATGTAGTCGGTATAGTAGTCATAGAAGCTTGTTTCTTGGTTATGAGAATAATTTCTGTCAGAAGAAGATACGTTTAAAGACGAATACCTACCTAATGTGAGGCAATAATTATTATGCTTTGAATTTCCCTTGCCCCTCTCGGTAGTGTCAAAGCGTTCAATGCGTACACAGTAAGTATTTAAACAATATCATTTATCGAGCTTGGCAAGTAGGCAAACTGAAACATAAACGAGTATTGTACTATGCTTTCATATTGAACTAATGAGGGAAGTTTATGTTAAATGTAATGCATGCAATCAATTAACAGTGCAGGCCTGGAATGCAGTATATCAATATATCATCCTAATGAAATTGGCCAGTAGGTAGGCATATACCAACATCAGATTTTAATACAATGTCTTGGTACCATAAAAAAAAAGATCTCTTATAAGCCAGAATCGTCTGAAGTAAAGGACACCATAGTTCAGGGTCATAGAAATAGGAAATAATATCCGAGCCCAAATTAACTAAATTTTGCAGTGTTGCGTGTTTTAATCATATTGCTGTTATAGGTTCTTAGGTTCTTAGATGTTCTTACGAGGAATAAACAACATAGTGCTTTGATCGACAAATGTGAAGAGTTCGCACAGCTTTGGGAGTTTATGCTGAACATTGAGGTACGGTAATTTTCTTCTTTTCATAGTATCATTTGAGAACTAAATTACATATAGCAAGGTGTAAAGAACAGAAGCCTCCGTGGCTTAGGCGGCAGCACGCCGGCCTCTCACCACTGGGTCTGTGGTTCAAATCCCGGTCACTCCATGTGAGATCTGTGCTGGACAAAGCGGAGGCAGACAGGTTTTTCTCCGGGTACTCCAGTTTTCCCTGTCAAAATTTCATTCCAGCAACACTCTCCACTATCATTTCATTTCATCTGTCGTTCATTTAATCATTGCCCCAGAGGAGTGCGTCAGGCCTCGGCAGCCGGCACAGTTCATATCCTCGCCGCTAGATGGGGGCTTCATTCATTCCATTCCTGACCCGGTCGGAGACTGGAAGCAGGCTGTGGAGTTTCATTTCAAGGTGTAAAGAACTATTAATTCTGAATGAAACCAGAATGTGACTTTTACACTTGCATCAGACGTCATCGTGGCTTTAACATACCTTGTTTCGGCAACACTGAATGAAAGTATCAATCCTTGATTACTTTATCTAAAGAACAAAAATTAGCCAAAATACCTGTAGTAATGGTCGGGGAAGAATCTGGAGATGATGTAGTAATAGACCTCATGGGAATGAAGGTTGTTGCACTCTGGTGGCAACCCGCTCAGATATCGGTATGACCAGGCCCGACGAGAGGGGGGTCAGGCAGGGCTGGTGCTCCAGGCCCGACGAGAGGGGGGTCAGGCAGGGCTGGTGCTCCAGGCCCGATCCTCCCAGGGGGGCCCGGCATCCTAGTAGGATGGGCCCGATCGGGCATTGATTTATTATTGCCATTATGTGACTTGAATTTGCTACTGGCAATCATTTAGTGAATGATCAGTTAGCTCAAGAGTTTCAAGCTTGGTGCGTCATATCAAGCGTAGATATTTTGAGGTGTTAGTGTCTGAAATTAATATATTGTCTAGTTAGATGTATCGTATGCCGTGCAGGCAGATAAGTAAAATAAATTTTTAAGTAGCGACCACACAGTAATTCACTTTATAGTTATTGTTGATTTAAGGGGCGGAACAGCAAGGTCATCTGCCCCTAGTAATTCACTTTCGCACTATGTGAAAAATTATTATTGCTGGCTAAGTATCTTGCGAAAGGGAGGGATGATTCTGTTGTCAAATAAAGATAGAAGAAATGCATGTGAAATTGTTCATCTTCTCGTATGCTGAATTGAGAAAACAATGCTAACATTTGAATAATCTGCATGTTTAGGTACAGTAACTATACCGACCGGCAAAAAAAGTTTTCCAATATTTGCATTATTCATGTAAATGTTAGATGGTTGGCTACAGAAAATACTGAAACATGTTTTACAACACGCTTTAACTCACAAATTTCGTTACATTTCACAAATCTAACAATTTTCTATTTTTTACTAATGTTCTTTTGGGCTGTTTTTTTTTTTTTTTTTTTTTTGCCAAACAAAACAGTGTTAATGTTTGCACTGCACTGCACGGGAACACTGGTCACTAAAACGAGTGTTTCCACCCTTAGCGTCCATGACAGCTTGTTAGGCTCATCGAAGATTGGGGGTAATTGGTGGTAATAAACCACCCTAAGAAATGTCAATTTCTATTCACGGATGTTTCAGATGTGTGTCTTAATGCGTGAAAAGCTTTTAAAATGTGATTACATCTTTTTCATGGCTAATTTTATACTTTTTAAATTACTGTTCCACTTTTTTTGCCGGTCAGTGTAGTGCATTCAATACGACCAACAATCCTAAGTACTTGGGTTCGTGCCAAATCATTTTTGATTAAGGGATTTATTGAAAACCTATATTACTATTGGTATTAAGAGTTGGGAAATGTATCCAAAGACTGAAACTAAGATAACATTCCAGTATTTTTCTGGACTGAGTGTTTAATTAACCAGGAGAAAAATTACAATTAAGCTAGGGCACTGAATCACTCAACTTCGTTTTCCAATACCTCTCATGGAACATCAGTGGTAGGGGTAGATGACCTAGCTGTAAGTAACGTCAGTGGTGTGCATGGCGATGGAGAAATTAATATATTGCGTGTAGGCAACCGTGCAGATTTTCCTAAGACCAAATATTTGAACTCTGTTTAATTTAGAAGAAAATTAAGATGAAGTATTGTCGAATATTATAAGGTGCGTTCAAAAAGTAACAAGTCGGAGGCTGGAATGCGCAAACCGGTGACGACATCGGCTAATCGTGGGGTGTGTTACGAGGTGTGGTTCCGACCAGAGCGTGGAAGGTCACAGCCCGTCGATAGAGGGCACGCGTGCATGTCACGTGACGATACAAAGCGAACAGCAGCATGCATCAATCGTCCAACGCTGCCAGTCGTATTGCAAACAGTGACATGTAGGCGCCAATCGAAGAGCAAAGAGGTGTTGTTCGGTTTCTGACAGCGGAAGGAGTAGGGGGAACGGACATTCATCGCCGAATGTCACAAGTGTACGGCGAACACTGCATGTCCCTTGCAAGGGTCAAGGCGTGGCACAAGCTCTTCAGGGGAGGATGCATGTCATTAGCCGATGGAGCCCGGTCTGCCCCCCCCCCCCCGCATTACCGATGACAACGTCCAGCTGGTTGCACTCATTACCCAAGACCGCCGAGTGACATTTACGCCATAGCCGCCATGGTCGCTCCACGACAATGCACGACCTCATATGGCCAACACAGTCGCGGCACTCCTGCAGAAATTCAAATTTGAGGTTCTCGGCCACCCTCCATACAGTCCAGACCTCTCTCCCTGTGATTACGCCATGTTTGGTCCCCTGAAAAGGGCTCTGCGGGGCCAACGATTCACCTCGGACGCCGACGTCCAGCTGTACGTGCAGAACTGGTTCACATCGCAGCCCAGGGAATTTTATGAGACAGCTATTCGCCGCCTCATGTCACAGTGGGACAAGTGCCTCAACAGCCAGGGCCAATACTTCTAACATACAGGTACTGGTTTCTGTAATTATGCCTCCGGCTCGTTACTTTTTGAACGCACCTTATAGTATAAATACAATTTTGTCTTGTGCTGGAACAGTGGCTGTTATTAATATTGGATATTTCTACACTGTTTATTCCAAAGAGCAAAATCGATCTGCAAAGCACTTATTTTTCAAGACGCGAAGAGATATTTTCCCTTGCGAATCAAGCCCTTTCGTGATACGCTTTAACGTCTCAGTACCATTAAACATAGAACGAGTTGCTCACTTTATCTACGACTTACAAATGACTCCGGTTTCCTGACTAAGCCGCGGCAGGAATGCAGGATTCGGCTTCCCGACTGCGGTGTCATTCGTAGCCTTACTCAACAGTTAATAATAGGCCTATTTGTCGTTGCAGTTGTTAATTCACTTAGGGGCTTGCGACATTTAACCCGTGTACTTGGTAGCTAGTAGGTCTAGTATCACTGATGGGCAATGAACCATTGGTACTTGGTTGGGGATCGTTTGCAACAATTAGTACTGTAGATATAATTCAGTATTTGCTGACGCGTTAATTTTCCGGTTTGTTTTTGAAAGCCTCCACATTATTGAATGAAGTTGACTGTAAAACAGTAGTTTTCACAAATATTAATGAAGTAAATTGCAGTACAATATTCCCAAACAGTGAACAAAACAGAAAACCAAGAAACGTGCGAATTGTGTAGACTGAAGGGGAGGCTAGTGGTGGTTGTATAATAAGAGAGGTGTTTCGGCAACATTGTTGTAACTATTTGTCTTGGAGAGTAGAAGCTTAGACCCTCTTAAAACCACCCACTGCTTGACGAAAAGCAGGGTATACACTGTGCTGTGGTATGGCCTCTGTGACGTGATCAATCGCATGTCGTATTCTTAGTTGCCGACTGGGAATGCGTTGGCCGTGCGAATATTACTGTAATTATTAGTGGTTTTTTCTTTTTTCTTTTAGTCGTGTGGCCTCCTGAGAGACCGAATGCAGGTCATTCTAGTCGACGCCCATGGGCGGCCTGCGCGTCGGGATGAGAGATGGAATGGATGAAGATGAATGGAATTGGGCAAGGATGTGGAAGGAAGCAGCCTTGGCCTATCAGAAGGTACCGTCCCAGCATTTGCCTGCTGTTGAAAATATAAAACCACGGAAAACCATTTCATGGACGGCCGACGGTGGGGCATGAACCCACGCGTCTACCGAGTCAGCAGAGAGCTTGGCCCCATGACCTAGCGCTGCGCATTAGCCAGCGTTGCCACTGCTGTCGGTATTATTAGGGTTAAGAGTAGGGTAGGTGTCCCTGGACTTGAAATAAGGTACTTTCCCGACATTTGTCTGGAGGGAGTGTGAAAAACCACACTCAGGATAGCCGCTGTCAGCGTCGGGATTCAAACCTCCGATCTGCAGACTTGCTGTATACCACCATCACAGTCATTGGTGGGCTACACCGCAGGGTCTTACTTGAAGGTGCGAGAGCTTTTACAGTACTTCAATATCGGAGAGTAAATGTCAATGGTCACCACATTTTTACTGCAAATTATCACAAAAATAATCACCCAAAAGGCCTATAACTGATGGCCTATAACTCAATAATTTGGACCTGATTTTTGCAAAGTTTTCCAGAGGAGGACCCCCGGACCCCACTCTGAGCTTGGTGATATTCCATACCCCCAGATCCCCGGTGTGTGCACTCCCCCATAATCTTGGCTTAAATCCGCCCCTGATGGTCTCTAGTCATAGATAGGATTGAGGATTAAAAATCAGCAATTTTTCTAGGTTTGTGCCGTGTCTTGTGTGGGGTTTCGCCTAGGACACCAAGCTGGCTCATCAGCGGGCTCTTGATGTCCCCGCCCGGACCCCCGCAGGAGTAACGAACTGCGCGCTACCTCCCTTTTTATGAAGCGCACCTGCGCCTCTTCTCTGCAAGAACTAAAAGCTCAAACAGCCATAACCTCCCTATGAAGGCTTCCAAAAATATAGTATATTGTGGGGGCACTTTTGGCACAAGCAGCGAGAGCCGATCTGATCGGCGCGTGGCACTGAGAGGGTTAAATACTAACCGCAGACAGCTGATAGATGTGACAGCTTTACCAGGAGAAGCATTTGATGGGGACCATAGAGCTGTGGTGGCAAAATTTAGATGGGAAAAATTGGAAAACCTAAAGGAGATCAGAGAAAGTAAAATAAAAGTATGGATATTGAAAGACAAAACTGTACAGGAAGATTTTCAGGAGAGATTGAAGCAACAAATCCCAGTTACTGAAGTGGAAAACATAGAAGAGGAATGGTCCCACTTTAAAAAGGCATTTGTTGGTGCAGCAGAGAGTGCTTGTGGTAGGACGTCAACAAGAGTGAAAGAGAAGGAGACACCGTGGTGGAATGAGGAAGTGAGGAAAGCAGTGAAAGAAAAGAAGTCTGCATGGAAAGAATGGAACCGAGATCAAACAGAAGAAAGCAAAAGGAAGTATCACGACAGCAAACGGAGGTGTAAGAAAGTGGTAGGAGAAGAAAAGAAGAAAAGTTGGGAAGAATTTACACGAAGAATGGAAACAGATGTAAGTGGCAGTAAAAGGATGCTGTATGGGCTTCTAAGAAGTAAGAGAAAAGAAAGAGTTACCACAAAGCTGGTGAAAAAGGAAGATGGATAGTTGTTAACACACCCAGAAGAGATAAAGGGACGATGGAAGGAGTATTTCGATAAGCTATTGAATGTGAGCAATTGTACTGGTGAGATGGAAGTGACACAACCTGACGACTCTATAACAGAAGATGATATAACAATGCTGGAGGTGGAATTAGCAGTACAGAAAATGAAGATGGGAAAAGCAACAGGGGTGGATGAAATCAGTGTAGAAATGATAAAGGCTGCTGGACCTGTTGGTATGCAATGGTTGTTATCGACTGCTAAAGTGTGTGTGGAAACGGAAATGTGTACCAGAAGACTGGGAGAAAGGGCTAATAATACCAGTGTTTAAGAAGGGGGACAAGAAGGTGTGTGATAACTATAGAGGGATCACCCTCTTATCACAGATAGTAAAAATACTGGAAAGGATATTAGAAAGAAGAATGAGAAGAAAGGTGGAAGGAGAGTTGCAAGAGGAACAGTATGGCTTCAGGAGTGGAAGATCCACAGTGGACCCAATCTTTAGCTTGAGGCAGGTGATGGAAAAGAACTGGGAATATGGAGAGGATTTGATCATGACTTTCATAGATCTAGAAAAGGCATATGATAGTGTCCCCAGAGAGAAGGTATGGGAAACCATGGTTAAGAAGAGACTGGGAAGAGAAATGTTGGAAATGGTGCAAGCAATGTACAACAACTGTGTTAGCAGGGTACTGACCCCAGTTGGAAAGAGAGATTGGTTTAGGACAAGACTGGACTAAGACAGGGGAGTGTGCTGTCACCTCTCTTGTTCATAATGGTGATGGATGAAATTGTAAAGGAAACAAAAGAAGCATATGGACATAAAGAAATGAAGTGACTGTTATTTGCAGATGATATTGTGGTCTGGGGAAGGAACACCGAAGAAGTGCAAAAACAACTAGATGCACTGAACGAAAATATTCAGAAGTACGGCCTGAAAATCAGTATAGAGAAAAGCAAGACCATGGTGATGACAAGAGGGGAAAGACAAGGAAAGGGCACTGTGAAAATTGGAAGTCAGAGTTTGGAAATTGTGGACACGTTCAAATACCTAGGAATTGAATTGATGCAAACTGGTAGGTCGGACATGGAGGTTGGCAGGAGGGTACAGCACAGCAATGCATTCTATCAAAGTGTAAGAAAACTTGTTTGGGATAAGGAAGTACCAAGGAAAAGCAAGGAGGTAAAGTATAAAGTGTACTATGTTCCCATATTGACTTATGCAGCTGAGACTTGGACCCTGACAAGCAGGCAAGAGAGTAGATTCCAAGCCAGTGAAATGAAATTCCTAAGAAGTATGATAGGAAAGACAAGGAAAGACAGAGTGAGGAATGAAGATGTTAGGAAGGAAGTTGGGATGGGAAAACTAAATGAGAGAATTGAGAAAAATAAACTAAGGTGGTTTGGACATGTAAAGAGGATGGAGGAAAATAGAATACCAAGACAGATGCTGGAGGCGAAGTGCAAGGGTAAGAGAGCAAGAGGAAGACCCTGAACAAGGTGGATTGATTCAGTGAAGAACAGCGTAAGAAAAAGAAATCTGGACTGGGACAAGATCGTGGAAGAAGAATGGTGGAAGGAAAGAGGAAAGTGGAGAAGTGCCATAAATACCCCGACCCGGCAGGAGCTGGATAAGGGGAAATGATGATGATGATGATGATGAGTTAAATACTGTAAAAGCGGTGAAATTAATGGTCCGGTAAATGCAATGTTTTTCAAATTTGTGTACGACAAATGAGCATATTGCTTTTATGAGTATCACTGAAGTTCTAAAATTATTGATATCAAAGAGGATCTGCAGAACTTTAAATCTGTACACTGCGCATGCTTACAGTATTATCTCATCGGGACAAATTTAGATCTGTCAAATGCCAAAACTAAACAGAATAGTGAATTTAATGAAAATTATTACCTAGCTTTTGCTGGCTTTAGTCTAATATTTATTTTTGTTAATTGAAAATAATGCATTGGTACGTGCTTGTCAGTTATAAACATTGAATTTGCAAATAATTTTGCATGCATTCCTCCAGTTTCACTGTTGTAAATTTTACATACCAGCATTAACTTATATTGACAGTAATTCATGCTCTGCTTATGATAATAAATATAGCCTGAATTTAGTGGAAAATATAATTGAAATATTATGATTATATTTGAATTGCAGCCAATGGTCATACCAAGACATTTCAATTGAACAGCCTTAGGTTCCCCAAGTTCAATTTCAAGTAGTTCCAACTTTGGCTACCAGGCGCCACTGTCTCTGACATCCAGCGGCGAACATTGGAACTTGATAGCATTTCTAATCAACCTACAAATTTTGGCTACACACTACCAATTGTAGTGGTAGGTTCTTTTGCATTCCATAAATGTATAACATGGGTCCACCGGCTTTTCTTCCCCTCCGAATAAAGGCATACTGAAGGATTTTAACGCTCTCAAATATCCGACGACTTGAGCCGGGTTTAAAACCGCGATCTTGGGCATAGCAGTTCAGCATGCTACAATATTATTGTATGCTGGTTTTTTATGTTCTTGTAATTGATTTCATGATGAACATTTTGTGCAAAAAGAAAATTGTGCAAAATCAGTTTGTGCAAATTTACGAGGATTATAAATTAATTTTACAGGACTTGGTTACTGAGGGGGGCCCAGGAGATTGTAGCCCCAGGGCCTGTCGCCGCTCTCCACGGCCCTGGGTATGACTTGTGTGAGTGGAAGTAATGTGATTATGCACTCTTGTCGAGGAAAGATTTTAAGTTCAAGACAGTAAAACAATGTGTAGAGAGTAGAGCAAATCATTCTGTGGTTGAATTTAACTAAATGTTAAGTAATATCCACCTGGAACATAATTCTTCGTATTCGGAAAACACAGTACATTCGTAGAAGGTAAGTCTCCTCAATTGCAGATTTGTAGTCGGCATTTTAGAAATGGAACATCAACACAAGGTCCTAACAAACCCAGGCATTATCTTTTATGAAGCTAAACTTATCAAATCACTGCCAACAAGGGGAGGGTAGCTGAGTAGCAACGAGAAGAGAGGCCGAAATGAAAGACGACAGAGAGGATGTGGAAGCAATGCCATCCATGCCCAGCTGGAGACCCGTGGTCATCAACCTACGTCCGAGTATTTGTATGCTGCTGGGGGAAGATTCGCAGGGCTAGAACTGTAACATGAAAATGAAGGAATATGGATTATTTGTGACTAAAGGAAAGATTTCAGTGAATCGAGTCAATGGAAAACCTGCCATCCGTGCGCCTTTTAAGCTTACGCTGGGCAAAACGTTAAAAATATTTATATACTATGAGGGTAAGAATTGTTCAGCATGAAAAGTTCTACAAAAATGTCCGGGACAGCATATCTCTATCTTTAATAGATCGCCCACTATATGTAATTTTAAGTTTTCTTCTTCCAACAATCTCCATTCAGTGGAAATTTAAATTACTAGCTTCGGAGCGAGTTTACGAGCTAGTAACAAGCCTATCACCGCAGCTTCAGCCAGCATCGAAGTGTCGAGTCGTGTCGAGTTAAGATTTCAGAGAAGAGTATATGTGTTTGGAGTTTCGCTGTTCACCTCAAATTTTCTGAATTGCGTCTGAGACCCGAGGTCCGTGTGCCTTTTAAGCTTACCCTGATTAAACCGTTAAAGATATCTGGCAAAATTCAGTAATTTAATACCCTGTCTAACATCAGAAGTGGAGCAGGGAACATAAATTGGCTGAGTTATACTGATAATCTCCCATCTTCTTTCATTATGAGAATACAGAAAAACAACAAGAAAAATATTTTGCATAAAAATGAACACAAATCTACAAACCTCCCTAAGGCGCATGTTCTCAGCTTTGACAACGCCCACTTGCTCTTCCATTTCATGGAACTCAGTGTCCATTACTCCAATCTCCTTTTTCAAACCAGGTAACTCTCGTTTGAGTGATTCTAGTTCACTTGAGACTCTTGATAAATCTTCAGTAACTTTCCTGTAAAGGAAAATAAAATTTCAAGCCGCACTAATATGGAAGGTAGGGACAGGTTGGGTAGGTCTCATCAGCGTAATTACAGGTCTATTTCTGTAAAGGATAATATAAAAGCAGTGAAATGTGAAGGTTTGAGAATACTTGGCAAGAAAAAATACATATGCCGTTATCTTGCATCAGACTTGATAAACAATATTTGAAATATTCACCAAGCTTAGGGAAGCCAATAAATGGTGAATGTGCATGATCTAATAAGGGGTTATGAAAATATGTTACAGAAAATTTATTGGTATAATATTCTCAATAATGTTCATGAGGATCCACCATCAGCTTTTCTCCGAAACAGCCTGGTTAAACACCAGACCGAACCCAGGAGCGGTCGGGAAGACACTCACGGAGAGAGTGAAACCTACGATCCCCTGGTTTAAAAGAAGCCTAGAGATGTCAATCAAGGAAAAAACAGGCATTGTGTGTTTTAATTATAGGGTTGTAAAAATGATTAACATTAATATGAACATTGTAAGACTGTAATATATTAAAACAGAATATTGTGAAGCTGAGAGAGCAATCTTAGACAACGTTATTAGTAAGGCAAATGAGCCCTTTGACCGCCAGCGATATACGCGGTTTCCATATCCTAAACTGCCAAGGCCTAATCTGCACTTTTTACCTTGCAGTAACTTACCGTATATGTAATAACTTCTGTACCATTTATGTAAATTGGATGGTTTTCTTTTTGTTTTGAAGGTTTTGGGCATTTTATTAATGTAACTTAACCCTACGCAAACGGATGCGTTCTTTTGCATGTACGTTGACCAAAAATACAGCAAATTAAAACTCGTCCAGAATTATCGAACACTAGCTATAAACATGCATATGTACAGATAGACAATAATAAATTGTGGCATGGAAAATATCAAAGTCCTGTTCGGGTATCATCATGCTTGGACGTGGCTGTACAGTTGCAACAAAATTGATGCAATTCCATCTTTGTTCAACGACATGTTCATGACAAAATGCAACTATCAGTACACATTGTCACTGTGCAGATGTCAGAATAACAGAGAAGATGATATGCAATTAATGAGAAACAGCCCAAATGCCTAAATAAATTCATGCA
Organism: Meconema thalassinum; assembly: GCA_946902985.2. Taxonomy (NCBI): domain Eukaryota; kingdom Metazoa; phylum Arthropoda; class Insecta; order Orthoptera; family Tettigoniidae; genus Meconema; species Meconema thalassinum. The sequence continues at coordinate 555,715,264 of OX336389.2, read as the reverse complement.
AGTCAATTAGACATACTTAGCTTTTGGTGTAGTTCACTGTTACTATTTAACCTTTTCTGATGTAGGACTTAAACCGGCATGTTGACCTTGCTTTGTAATATGCATTTATATCAAATGTATGCTGTAAATAATGTACTCTTGTGTGTGTGTCTGTGTGTGTGTGATTCAGAGCACAACACTGTGTATATATATTCTACATTTCCATATGTTAGTTTGTTTGACGATTGCATTGTACTTGATGTTCTCTTGTGTTTCTGCAATAAATGACATCTATCTATCTATCTATCTATCTATCTATCTATCTATCTATCTATCATGAAGTGAGGGACACGTCCCAAGTGACGATGGGTGAGAAGTGTTTAACAGAGTAGCTGTGTTAGCGTAGAGGAATGGTGTGAAGTTGGTAACCCAGACCACCATGACTCAAATATTGGTCTCTGCAATTCTTTTTGTTTCGATGGCCTCTGTTATACCATTGTGGAACCGCACGATAATGGACGCCTTTTAAGTTCTACAACAAAATATTTCAATAAACCGTTAGTAAATTACTACTGGGTCTATGATAGCATGAGATGTTGGAAATATCATTACAATATTATGAGCATTTTGCAGACTGCCAGTTAGCTCAGGGGAAGGGCGTTGCGTGAAAAGACAAAGAACCGGGGTTCAAATCTTACTCGCGGTGTTTATTTTTTAAACATGTCAAATGTTTCATGAACAAAATGCGTGTGTGTTTCTATACAAACGGAAATCTGGCTCAATGAATTTGCTTATTGTTAGTCCTGAAGAGGACTGTCGTAGGCACTTCTTCAATATCTCGTCCAGTATCCACCGGCTTCGACAACTTGCTGTTGCCGACGTGGCATTGACTGAACTAGATTTCTGAAGTGCTGTTCATCAAGGGCAATCTCCTCCCATGCTTCCAACATAATCTCCCACAAAGCACCCTGCGAACGAGGGGGAGGGTGAGGCCAGTTTTCCCTGATATGGAGTTTCCACTTTGTTCACACATGCTCAATGGGGTTCAAGTCTGGAGTTCGAGGGACCCAGTTGAGCAGTTCAATGGAGTCCTGCTCAGAAAATCAGCCCTGAACACTACTGCTCATGTGGATTGGAGAGTTCATGTGGATAGCGCTCTCTCACACTCGGAATCATAATATTCTGCAAGATGTGCAAATATTGGTCCAATGTGAGATGTCCATCTATCCGATGAAGCACTCCAGCCCCATCACACCCCCAGCACAACACAAATATGCAGCCACTATGTGTGCGCTCAGCCACATACCGTTTCTCATATCGGGTTCCACGTGGCATGTAAACACGAACCGGTCTGACATCTGCCGAACTGAAACATGTCTCCTCAGAGAAGATGACCCGATCCCAATTACGATTTAATGCCAGCTAGGCAAAGGCACACCAGTCGACTATGTGTTGGTCGGAGAGACATTCTTTGATTGCAGGTTTTCTACAAATAATTCCTGCTTCTCGTAATAGTTTACGGGCCGTGTATGGACATCCAGGAAAATTAGTCGTCTGCATGTGCTCTACCGAGTTTAAGAACGGATTTTCCTGCGAAGTTGTAAATAAATTGCGGTCTTCTCCCACAGTAGAAACCCGCTGTAATCCAGTGCCCGGTAGACGACCAATCCTCCCCGACACCCACCACTGCCGTATCCATCTTTGAGATGTAATTGCCGTGTTTGACGAGAGCCAGAACGTGTTCTCTGGATGCGTGTGTAAAGTGAGCAATGGCAGAATGTAATGACTAATGACGCATTATTATCAACATTAGCTCGGTCAAACGTGGTTGTTTTCGTAGCATGACATCATCATGGTGTTACTTTACAAAAATAATATTCACGGCGTGACTCGAACTGTGGTTGCTCAGCTATGAACGACTTTACAACCTGACAGCTAACCTACTACGCTACAGCGCAGCACACGTAATTGTGAGTGTATCATGTCTTACCACGACACGGTGCGTGTTGGAGCGGGGTGAGGGGCTGGCCGATAGCGAGAGAGAGCGAGAGAATTACGGACTGACCCTCTTGCAGTACATATCTACCGAACTGTACGCAACCGACAGCAGCCGAATTCACACTTAGCATATTTCATGCCTCAAGAGATGAGACATTTTATGATTGTTTATTTGTACATAATATTATGGGCTTGCCTTGATTATTGGATAAACTCCGACTCAGAAATGCATAGGATATTATTGAAATTTTTATGTGCATAAAGGGGATAAGAGATACTATGTATGTATGTATGTATTCTTTATTGTCAGACAGATAGACTCCACTAGTGACAATATAATAATTAACAATAAAATTTACAAGTATAAACAAAACAAAAACGGCAAACACGAACCGAAAATTGAAATATACTGGTCTATTATAAATCAGCAACCACAACCATACAGACACGCACTCAAACATCCTATCTCTAGCATTCATTCATACAATCCCTTTGTACAAGAAACATTTAAATAATTATTACAGAAAAATCAAAACTATCTACAGTAAACGGAAAAAGGCAAAAACATAAAATAAAAGATAAGAAGAAAAAGTTCAGAAACTGGGGAAAAAGTAATACAAGAGTGACATTCGAGGATCTAGATAACAGTAAACAAAAAAGACATTACTTCAGTCGCTCGTACATTCAATCAAAAAATCAATCAACCATTCATTCAACCACATCTTCAATCAATCAATCAATCAACGCAAATAGAAATTAACACAATATGCATACACTATTTTACAGCCCACTTGAAATGTTTCTCATAACAGTTGATAGAGAGTCGAAGTGAATATCAGTAGCACTTTTACTCTCCATCAAGCTGTATGTTGACTGCAACCGGATCAGAAATGAATTTTTGTGCACATCAATTCTCGATCTGACCCCCCCTCGAACGTGTGCTTCCGTCTGGTGGTTCTCTGAGGGACGTGAAAACCCAAGTCAGCTAGCAACTGATTAGAGTTAATTCCGCCATTTACCAGCTTCCAAAGGAATCTCACGTCACCCACTGTGCGCCGACTGCTTAGTGGAGGAAGACCGTACACGTTGCAATAACTCTCATACTCAGCTCTATGGTACGATCGTCCACCCCTGTAAATAATTTGGATAGAGTTATGTCCGAAAAATAATTTAAACAATTTCTTTTAAAAAATCCCAGGATCCGGAAACTTTCACGACATATTTTTGAAATATGTTCATCGAACGAGAAATTATTTGTGATTGTCACAGATCCTTAATGGTTGACTCTCTACCTAGCGTTTCATTTTTAATACAATAATTAAACCTGGGTAGGAGGTTACGTTTCAATGAAACTGACAAAACTTTACACTTTTCAGTATTCAGTTTCAGTTTCCATGTTTCACACCATTCACTGAATTGGTATAGGTCTTCTTGCAACAACTCACAGTCATTTATAGTACTGATGGGCATATACAGTTTAAGATCGTCAGAGTACATCAGGCACCTAGAATTATGAATTATATGAGGGATATCATTCACGAAAAGTATAAAGAGCAGAGGGCCCAATACAGAATTCTGAGGGACACCGGAAGTAATGTTAACAGATTTAGACTTATTATTATTATTAATTATAACTGATTGGGTTCTATTTGAGAGGTAGCTTTTGAAGAAACTTAAAAGATTACCAGTTATACCAAAGTTTGAAAGTTTATGAAGCAGTAGGTTGTGATGTATGCTGTCGAAAGCCCTAGAGAAATCAGTATAGATAACATCAGCACTACCACGGTTATTCATCAAGGTGGATACATCATGAGTGAAGACTGCTAGGTTGGTAGCAGTGGATCGCCTAGGAAGGAAGCCGTGCTGAAGTTCAGTGATGAATGGTGACACGTGAGCGTACACTTCATCCTGAACAATTTATTCAAAGACTCGCGCGAAAATAGACAGTGATACTGGTCTGTAATTTACTACCTTCTGCCTAGAGCCTTTCTCTAACTACTTGGATATCCATCTTCGGACACTTCAAATGAAAAATCACTTTCGCCTACATCCATGGAGTCCAAAATTGAAGCAATTTCTTGCTCACTGACCCTCTTTCGACTGCACATGCCACAAAATAACTGTAAAAATCACAAAAAGCCTTTCTTAGAACTCGCGACGTCAGCTCAACTGAACACGATAATCTCTCACAGCTTGTGATAAGCTAGCAGGGAGATAACACCACTCAATTTGGGGATTCCCCGTTAGGCCAGACCTAAAAGTGTAGTTTTTAGCGTACCACCTGCGCCGCTATCGGCAGATCTTTGACCATATAATATTTTAAATATCTTAAATTCCGTTCACAGGCAACCTGTCTTGTGATTTAATATACTAAATTCTGCCCTCTAAGGGTTAATGTATTCCTATTTTGTAAATTATATTATATTATATTAAATTATATTAAATGGAGTGATTATTCAAATAAATATTTACTTTAAAAATAAAAAAATTACTTCATGATCAAAAATCATTAAGAATTTAAAAAAAATTAGTGTCAAAAACTGCATTATTTTAGAGAGGTGATGTTTCCAATACCACATATAAATAAAAAATTAGGGCTTTCTATACAATATTACAGTTACAAAAATTTATCATTATTTTTATTACATTAATGTGAAATTTTCTAATTCTTACATTACATGGAAATGGCTGCAGTTCCAGGCTACTTTTAAGTAAAGAATGTTTACTAATGTATATTTCACTACTTCACACAAACTGAACACTCCGGAATTTACTTTTTGGATGAAAAGAAACTAATAACTAATAACTAATATTTACACATGTTTTTGGATGTGCCCTAGCAATTGTGATTAGGGAAGCACAAAGGATGCACACCCTTTTTACAGTCTTTACAAATGTACTATACCCTTTCATTCCTCGGAGATTATCCACCAATATCAACAGATGGAGAAGGATCGCAGCATCTTGTAGTCCCCGGCTAGAAAAAATGCTAAGACTACTGGCGAATACACTCCGGATAGGGTCAGAGGAACTTAAATGTGCTATAGAATACTAACTACTTAGGTTAAGGGTTCTAAAAATACTCGGGAGAACGAGAATCAAAACAATCTCGGGCGATGAGATAAGGATCAGGTTAATGACGTCACCTCCACCTCTATAGCACATTTAACTACCAATATACTACAAAAGATAATGCAAATTTCTATAAAACTAATCAGGAATTGGAAAGACATGTGCCTGCCTATTTATTCCATCGACACAAGTTACAAATAAAATTAACAGAAATCGCATTAACCCTGTAATAAATCATAAAATTACTTTGCTACTTTAGCTCGATTAAATCAAATAAAAATAAACGATAACTGGCAACAAACTGCCGTGCCCTAGGTAACATGAGTTAACAATAAAAATAATATCATTACGTTACCTAAATAAACTTAAAAGAATTTACTCATGACGTATTACAATAACTACTTGTTACTCTATACAATAACAAACTCCTGTCTCCTACATTACCTCTCATCTAATTAACGGTCGAGTAAAATAATCTTCCTTACATCAATAAAAAAAATCTATATCAAACTTATACACACTTCCACTATATCTGTCTACACAATGCAGCTATTTACAACACTTTAAAAAAAAAGAATGAATTCTATCCACAACAAACTTTCTTTAAATATTTGATTTCTCCCTGCATTCTACAATCTCCTATAATCTCCACCATACTTGGTTTCCAATCCGGTAGTCTAGTCAATCCTGGATTCTATAGTCCTTACAATTAAGTAGAGATATAGATAATAAAATCTCCCTGGTCATTCCACAATAATACAGATAATAATAATAATAACTTCCAATTAAATAATAATTACCAGTATGACCTGTTCTCATTAACACAGAACCATTCAAATGAAATGCAACCTGAGCTAGCATATCGATCAGCTGTTCCTAACTGTTTCAAGGTGGTTGAATTGTCTATAAATATGTATGTCACGTCCTAAAGACTGACTTCGATGAAAGCAACAATCCTTCTGAAATAATACCAACAATATTCCTTCTTCTCGTCTACAACTTGATAACTTCGACTATCTGTCAACACAGATATCAACATTTCAATCTCAATGAAACAGTGTCATACAGCACATTGGCATTACCACAAAATCCAACATTACTTTCCTCCGTCTACCAGGAATACTACATCAACCTTTCTCAAAATATTATATCATCGCAGTTTCATTCTTAACAATTCATTCACGTGTATCCTAAATAAACCTCTGACAGGTCAACTTTGAATAGCCTTACTCTCTGGTTGCAAACAAATCCAGAAAAATATTACAATAAATTCTTGGTTCTCTAGTTGTCCTGATATTATTGTCAATATAATAACCTTAATAAATACATATTTTTTTTAGCGTATGGCTTTTGTTGCCGGGAGTGTTCGAGGACATGTTCGGCTCGCCAGTTTGTAGCTGCTTCTAGGTGGACACCCAATGGGTGAGCTACAAGTACCGTCGCATGTGGAGTGTTGTCTGGGGAGGAAAGTTTGAATGTAAGGACGAGGAGTTGGAAGGTAGCGACTGTGGCCTATAGTTAGGGACCAACCCCGGCATTTGCCTGGAAGGAAGATGGGAAACCACATAAGACCATCTTCAAGGTTGCCGGCGGGGGATTCGAACCTCCTCGCCTCCCGGATGTGAGCGACTGCCAGCAGCCATGCCGTAACGACCACGGCTAACTCACCCGGTAATAAATACAATAGCTCTGATACATCTTCTATTATCATTATTGCATGACAATCTTAAATGTCAACAAAGCATATCCTTAAGAGTATTTATTGAAACTTCAATCATCCTAAATATGACATTCAATATGCTTAATACATCATTCACATGTCTTGTGAGATATATTCGTCATCTGATCTGACGAATCAAAATTTTATTGTCGTTAAACCACTTTGTGTTGTAATAGCGTCACCTTTCTTTAGAAACCACGTATGTCCTAAAAGCAAAATAAACCCTGTATGTCTCACATACGTGGTTTTTAAATAAGTACTTTCCGACCATTATACATAAGAGGTTTCTAAATTCATCTCCAGAGGAAAGACTGTCGAATATAGACTTACGAGGTTTTTAAATTCCGATTCCGCTTGGAATTCTGATTAGGAAAGAGGTAAAATGTCAATATTGAGAAAATTCAGACTTACGAGGTTTATAAAGAAAGGTGACGAGACATCAAAAATACAAGTAAAAATACAAATGCAATACATTACAAATACAATACAATTACAATACAATACAAATACACAAGCTATTAATAAAGGTATTAGTAAAGAATATCATCATCATCGGCTTTAACTCGAATCCGAGTATAAATATTCTTCCTTCAGTCCAGTTTGTGGATGTGTTTACGGTGACTAATGAGTCCAATCCTGGCATGGAACAAGCGACCGCACAAGTCACATAGTATTACTGGAGGAGGACGTGGTTGGGCTGCTCGAAGTTTCCTAGCTTGACGCTTGGCCTCTTCATATGTGCGTCGATCCCTTTCAAACGTCTTTACAGTATCCGAGATGGTACAGTGCCAGGTTGAGCGGTCTTCAGCCAGCATGTCCCAGGTTTGTGAATCAAGACCTGTCAATTTCAGGGTCTGCTTAAATTGGTCCTTGTAGCGCCTCTTAGGACCACCATGAGGCCTGGTGCCATAGCATAACTCACCATATAGCATCTGACGAGGTAATCTCACGTCATCCATCCGATGGACATTACCAATCCATCTAAATTGGTGACCTATTATGGATGATTCTATGCTGTTGATTTGAGCCTTTTCCAGAACAGCAATATTGGTAATGTGGTCTTCCCATTTAATCCTCAGGATTGATCGAAGTTTTTGTTGGTGGAAACGCTCAAGCTTCCTGAGATCACGTCGGTAAAGGGTCCACGTTTCACAGCCATACAACAATGTAGAAATGACTACTGTTTTGTACACCATAAGCTTTGTACTCAAGGACAGATCTTTATTCATGAAGACCCGGTGCGCTAATCGTCCATATGCTGCATGGGCTGCGCCAATTCTCTTATCCACATCCTGCTCACAGGTACAGCTCACAGAAATGGTACTACCGAGGTATGAGAAGTGGTCTACCTGTTTCAAATGGCAAATTTGAGATGGAGATATTGAACTGAGGAAGAGGTGTGCCTGGTGAAGGTTGTGCCAAGACTTTAGTCTTATTGACATTTATGTTAAGACCAAAGCAATCACATGCACTTATGTAACAATTAACTGACTCTTGCAGAATATAGGTCTACCAAGAAAAAGGAAAAATATTTCAATTGTACATCTGATTAAGTACAAATGTATTACAAGATGTTCCGGCCTATGCTTTCCCTACCTGCTATAATCATCATTCATTCTGGAGGTGCCACAAGTTTTCTTCGAATTCCAGAAGGTTGTAGGTTGTATTCATAGTCAGCGAATTTTTTAGTTTCTTCCTTAGCTGCTGCACTCACATTTCTCTCATTGTTATAAGCAGTTTGTTGAACAGCTTGATGCCTGTATAATTATGGTAGTTTTGGGTTTTCTTTAGCCTTACCTGGGGTGTGTCGTTATAATGTTTATTTCTTGTGTTATGTTGATGTACCCCCCCGCCCCCCCTTACTGTGTAGTTACTCTGGTTTTCTTTAATGTCTATTAGACAGTGGTATATGAATATTGCAGGGAGAGTCATTATTTTCAGCTCCCTGAATACAGGCCTGCATGACTCATTATCTGGAATTCCCTTTATACACCTAACTGCTTTCTTTTGCCATTTAAAAACTTCCTGGGCCCCTGAATTCCCCCAAAGCATTATACCGTAAACGAGATGCGAATGGAAAAAAGCATAATATGCATCTAACATTTTTCTCTTACTGACACAAGAAAATTACTCTGGACAGTTTCTTACATAGTTGTTGGATATGATTGCTCCAGTTCAATTTGAGATCTAAATAAACTCCCTAAATAAACTCCTAGCAGCTTAACAGAAGTGTTTTCAGTCACTTATGCTTTCGACTTACTCAAGTAAAAAATATATTGTTTCTGTTTTATTACTATTTAAGACAAATTTATTGCTGTGCAACCATGTGGTGGAGTTTTCTACCATGTCTGTGTTTTTGTCCTGTAAAGTTTTCAGATTTTCATCTGATGTTATTAAGGTGATGTCGTCAACATATAGAATAGATTTACTTGGCAAGTTATGTGGGAGGTCGTTAATACACACAAAAAATAGAAACGGGCCGATTACTGATCCTTGAATAACTCCCGTTTCAATTTTGGGTATGTCTGATAATTGGTTTTCAATTACAACAATTTGTCTTCTATTATCAAGGTACGATTTTATTAATGACTAGCAGTAGAGCCCGGCTTCGCCCGGTGGATTTATTTGTTTTATGCAGTGGCGTGGCGTGGAATTTTTTCGAGGGTAAGCTGTGAAGAAGACAAAGTATTGGCTTACACCATATAGCAATTTCAGCACTTGGTTCTAGCAACGCCCTTGTCAATGTAGAGGTTGATGTCTGAAGTAGCAACAACTACTCAACCGTACACACATAATTATGAGACCTTCACATTTTAAAAATGAAGAAATTGTAATACAGCACAGGTCATTATTCCCTTTTCAATTTCAGGCATGCCAATCCATGTAGCTGTATTAAGGGAGGAGTAAATTATTCAGCAGGGTTGGCGAGCTTTTCTGAACGTGTGTCATTTGTCGACTGAACAGTGTGACAGTTTGTGCTTTTGTTGTTCGCATTTCTTGGTCTAAGGAGCTAAACGTTCAGGTTGTTACCCGTAAATTTTCTATTATGACTGGCTGCGTGGCTCAGTGGCAACGTTCTCGCCTGCTGCGCTTAAGATGTTGTTGTTGTTTCCTATGGCTAGCCCGGATTCCAATCCATCAGCTTTCTTGCGTTCCAATAGAGTTGTGTGAGGTTTCCTGAAGTTCTAGCAGTCACATCAAGTTTGTTGCAATGTAGCAGGTGCCCCTTATCCATTTTACTTCCAGGTTTGTGACAAAGTGTGCATTCTTCAGATCTCAGGATGTTGATTCGTTTCAGATGAGCTGCAAGGCAGTCGTGGCCAGTGTTAAGTCTGAAGAAGGCTACAGCTTCTCTTCTTGGTGTTAATTTATATTGATCCCATTTGGCATCAATGTCTTTCCATAATTTGGTTTCTGCTGTTTTCTTTGCCATTTCTTCATACCTGTTTTTGATAGCATTTTTCAAGATCCTTTTTGCTGACATAAAATCAGTCTGACTGATAGGTTGTTGTAGTGTGGTACCTTTTTTTTTTTTTGCTAATCTGTCTGCCTCTTCATTTCCTGCTATTCCAACATGAGAAGGGATCCACTGAAATGAGATCTGTTTGTGGAGTCTTTGAAGGGTTTTTATCATACAAAAAATGTCTTTCAGTTCTTTATTTTGGGGCTTGTAATTTGACGAGATGGCTTGGATGGCTGCTTTTGAATCTGTAATGATAACACATTTTTGATAATCAATGTTTCTGCCTAATAACTGATGGAGTGCATATGAAATTGCTCTTATCTCAGCATCAAAGTTTGTTTTGTTTTGGCCTACTGGGAAGTAGAGTGAGAAGAGAGATGAATGTATTCCTGCTCCAGTTCTATTTTCTTTGTCTTGTGAGCCATCTGTAAATATTTTTAGCCATTGATTAGATGGATATCTTTCTTCTATTGTACAGAGGGCCAGTTGTTTTAGATCTTGTGGTGAAGAGTCTTTCTTGCAGACCTCTTCTAACAAAGTAAGATCTGTAGTCACTTGTATATATTCAATGGGGTTGACTGGCATACAGAGTGGTTCAAGTTTTATTTGCAGATTGCTCTTATTGATATATTCTTTGGCGAGACTTAAGGGATCTTTTTGTGTTTTAAGATTGGGGCTAGAAACTGGTTTTTTGATCCATGTCATTTGAGGTAGTCTTTGTATACTGAGATATGCATTGGCTGTTTGATGTCTCATCTCTTCTTCTATTGGTAAGTTGTGGGTATATAATTGCAAGGCGGTTATAGGTGTGGTTTTTATTGCACCTGTTATGATTCGTAGGGCATTATTCTGACACCTCTCGAGGCGATCAATGTTTGACTGGGGTGCTGTAGAGAGTACTTCACTGCCATATTTTATGATAGGTTTGATGTAAGTATTGTAGGTTTTGTTGAGTGTGTCTTGAATGCTCCCCCAAGTAGCTCCTGCTAGTCTCTTCAGTAATTTCATCCGTTTGCTTACCTTATCCTCCACAGGTTTTATGTGTTTGGTCCAGTTCAGCTTCTTGTCCATGATGATACCTAAGTACTTTGTACTTTCACTTTTTGGAAGGTCTTGATTACTAAATTTGAGACTAAAAGTTGGATTGTGGTGTCTCAGGGAGAAAAACTGGTATACTGTTTTGGAAGTATTGATTTCCATATTATTGTTTTCAGTCCAGTTTTTGAGTTTTATAAGTGCCTGGTTCATTCTGTGTTCAAGAAGCATTTGCTGATTTGGGCTGTTACGTGCTGTGGTCCAAATGATAACATCGTCTGCAAACATGCTGATATTCACATTACCTACTTTCTTTATTGTTTTTGGAAGATCGTTGATGTACACATTGAATAAAGTTGTGCTTGATACAGCTCCTTGTGGAAGGCCTAGTTTTGATTGCTTGCAACCTGAAGTTTTGTTGTTGTAATGAAAATTGATCATTCTTTGTGAAAGGAATCTTGAAAACCAGTTTAACATACATCCATTTACTTTGAAATTTCTTTAGCAGCATGTTTCGCCATACAGTATCATAGGCTCCTTTAAAATTGATGAAAACTGCAAGAACACTTTCCCTTTTGTTAAAGGCTTCTTTAACAGCTTGTGTAAATCTCATTATTTGGTGGGAGGGGGACCTGTTTTGTCTAAACCCTGCTTGTTCTTCTGATAGAAGAGATTTTGTTTCCAAGTACCAATTGAGTCTATTTGTAATCATCCTTTCTAGAATCTTTACCAGAATGGAGGTAAGTGCTATAGGTCGGTACGAGGGGACTTGGTTTTTTGGCTTGCCTGGTTTTAAGATTGGAATGATGGTTGCTTTAGTCCAGTCTTTAGGTAGGTTATCATTTGATGTCCAAAATTTGTTGAATATGTGTAGCAGTATGTTTAGAGCAGATGGACCTAGATTTTTTATGAATTCTGGGAATATCTCATCTGGTCCTGGTTGTTTTCTGACTTGTGTGTTCTTTATTGCTAATGTTAACTCTTCCATTGAAAATTTATTGTTAAAGATATCATCTGCATTATTATTAATGAATTTTTTGACTATTTTTTTGAGAGTCTTGTCTTCTTTCTTTTTCGGTTTTGATAGTCTAATTGAAGAGAAATGTTTACAGAAGTGGTTTTCTATTTTATGACAGTCTGTAATTTCCTTATCATTTATCATAATAGGATTCAAAGGAGTGACTACGTGTTTGTTGTTTAGAGAATTGATAAGTTTGTGAGCTTTATTGCTGTCTGTCCTATAGTCAACTATTGTTAAAAATGTGTTCCAAGATTCTCTTTTTGATACTGTTATTGCATGTTTTAATTTTGCTGTTGCTTGTCGCCATTTCCGTACATCATTTTGATCCTGAGTAAGTTCAGCTGTTCTTCTTGCTTTGTCTCTGGCGGACTTAAGATTGTTCAATTCATCTGACCAGAAAGGTTTATATTTTGTTTGGGCCACCTCTGGGTATGCACAGTTTGGCTATGTCTTTTATGGCTGTAGTAAATTTATTCAGGATGATGTTAGGAGGTGCATCAAGATCAATTTCCGACATTTTAGTTTCAAGTTTGTTTCTGAAATTTTCCCAGTCTGCCTTTTTAAAGTTCCACCGAATCTTCTGGTCTGCACTTTGGGCAGGTTCACTGTATGATGTAATAGTAAGAAGGGACATTCTATGTCCACTGCCTGGATCTTCGAGTACTGATCGATGACTGTGGTTTGTAAGATCTGCTGAGACTAATATGAGATCTGGGTTAGTTGTGGAACCAGAGTGGTGAATGAATGTTGCTGGGTCTTTGTTATTATATAATAGCTCAAGAGAGCTACTCTTTATAAGGTCTTTTATTGTTTTACCAGCTGAATTTGTGTAGTTGTAGCCCCAGACTGGAGAAGCTGCATTGAAGTATCCTATAAAGATAGTAGCTGTTTTGATTTCTAAAAGGTGAAGATTCAGATTTTTATTGTTTGGAGGACTGTAAACACAGAATATTGTTATTTTCTTGTTGTTGATCCATATGGATAATTCGATTATTTCTGATGTATCTGCTGGGTCCATTTCTTTTACAATTCTGAATTTTGACATGATGTTGTTCTTCACTGCTGCAAATATTCCGCTTGCTATTTGTCTTGTTTTGAAGAGCTGAGCTCAAGATAGCGGGATGGAATCCCGGCGCAGTCAGTCGCCATTTGAGGGTGCGTAAATGCGAAGGAGGCGTGTAAGTAGATTTACTGGCACATTAAAGATTCCCTTTGGGGCAAAATTCCGACACCCCAGCGTCTAAAAGCCTCAGTAGATAACAGGGACGTAAAAACAATAACATTATTATTTTCTATTATGGGACCTAAATGAACATTAAAATAATAAACATGCTACTAGTAATAGATAACCTTATGACATTGTATTGCATGTTCGGTTAATATTTATTTGCAGATATTCCTCAAATTATACTGACGTAGGCTTTCACTGCCAGCGTAGGTATCTTCAGAGTAGCCCAACAACCCGAAAAGTTGCTCTGAATATCATTCAAATTAGGCCTATTTTCAAAGAGTAGGTGTAAAGGATAGATCATTTTAAATGTACATCTGTATAATTTGAATAATATTTTAAAGACATATCACAATTATTTAAAAAATAGTTGTTGCTTATTGCATTAGAAAAAAAGTTGCCATTGATGCAAAAAAAAACATAAAACACGATTCAAATATAATAATTTGAAAAATATGCATTTCAAAGGAAAGCATTCACTAAATTATTGAGATCATTTCTTAGAAGCAAGCGATTTCTCCAACGAGAAATAGAAATATTAGAAGTGAAGTGAATATGTATTTGCCATCCCTGTTGTACCGTCTCAATTTTGAAATATCCATGCACCAAAGAGTACAAACTAAAAGGATATTAACGTAGGCTACTACTCGCTAAACATGATAATTTATGACGTACGGTAATTTGTTCAACTATACACAGAAACACAATAATATCTAGTTATGGTACCGTATACTAAATTTTGCTAATTGCACTCAAAAACACAGTTGTGAGTACACCGGATGAAGCAGAATTGCAACTAACGCACCCATCGAAGGTGGGGTCTGATGGTCAGAAACTTTCTCCGCGCGATGGAGGGTGGGGACTAGGGAAGCGTGCAGTGCTGGTGTTCCATGCTCACAAGGGCAAGCTCTGTAAGCTGTCCGAATCAAAGCAGACCCTGCTACCAGCTTTGACTTGTTTTGACGACAGCCCTGTGGCTATGGAACGCCACACCCCCTGTATTAGCCAATCAAGGACGACCTGACATTCTTAGTGTACCACTCCTTCGGCCATAGAGGTGTTCCGGGCCAGAAGGCTCCTAGGTGTACACAAGCCGTTGTCATAGCAACCGGCCGTGCTCTTTCTCTACAAATTACTGGTGGGCGATCGCGAAGAACTGGGGTAGAGAACGAGGAACTTCATTCAGAGCGGCGATTTTGCTGTTCGTAGCAAACTTCATTTTTATGAGAATATGCTAGGTAAGCGGTGCTCACCCCGTGGTATTGGAGAAAACGCCACTGGTTTTATGGATGATAATGAATACTACTACAGAACTGGCACATGACACTTGAACTACCAGCAAAAATAAAAAATAAACATAACTTTTTGTGGTGGTAGTGGTGGTTGTAGTGAGGGTGATAAGCAGTACAGTATAATGGACGTAACATTTAGGTCATTTTCCCCTAATGATAATGATAATGAATAGGGAAACTGCTATTTACTAACTACAGCACTGACACATGTAGGCCTAATTTACAAACAAATTTCTAAAAATGATTAGAAAGAGGAGTAAGTGAAATAAAAGCCACTGCCTAGGGCCTAT
Organism: Meconema thalassinum; assembly: GCA_946902985.2. Taxonomy (NCBI): domain Eukaryota; kingdom Metazoa; phylum Arthropoda; class Insecta; order Orthoptera; family Tettigoniidae; genus Meconema; species Meconema thalassinum. The sequence goes on along the minus strand of OX336389.2, from coordinate 555,700,166 downwards.
ATCTCATTGTCTGTTAGAAATGTAGAGACCAATAGTGTCTTCTTTTGTCGCATAACGCCGTAGGAAAATAAACAGAACACTTTGGAAAACTTCGGCTTTCCCGAGCTCCTGAGGTAGCAATAGTAAAATTTATGGCCACATAGCACTCAACGATAAGTTTCGGAATAAATTAAGGTAAATTTGAAAGCACCAACGCTTATTACCGCTGATAGCCTCAATGTATTGCACCAACACCATTGCCCTTATACAGATGCATAATATTTTCATGATGATAACTGTTTTAAGGGGCAAAAGAAATCTTTTTGCACTAATTACTCCCCGTGACTGCAATTTATAAGCAGCGCAAGATTTAACTATTTTCGCAATTCTGCACCAGAACACTGGTAGGGGCGACGTGATGCAGCCCGAATTATCAGTCAACAATAGACTTATTAAAATACTCTCACAGTTACACTACTACGGACATGAATGATTCTAGGGCCATAATACATGGTTTTCAAGTTCAGTTTGTTTGTTATTCTAAATGTAGGGAATGGAGAGCGTTGTCCAAAATATCAAGTGGACAGTGTTACCAGCAGGGTTTCAAAATGTATGTATAATTTGGTGCAATTAGGAGGAACGGTGTAGATTTGTGATAAAGGGCCTAAATGCAGGGAATGGAGTGGTCTGTCCAAAATTTAAAGTGGACAGTGTCACCCGCAGGGTTCCGAAGGGTAAGTGTACAAAATGTGGTTCAGATCGGTGAAACGGTGTAGATTTGTGCCAATGGACCTAAATGCAGGGAATGGAGTGGTCAGTCCGAAATGTCATGCTGACAGTGTTCCTCGTAGGGTTCCAAAGGGTTAAGAATACAAATTTTGGTTCAGATCGGTGAAACGGTGTAGATTTGTGCCAAAGGGCATAAATGCAGGGAATGGAGTGGTCTGTCCGAAATTTAAAGTGGACAGTGTCACCCGCAGGGTACAAAATGTGGTTCAGATCGGTGAAACGGTGTAGATTTGTGCCAATGGACCTAAATGCAGGGAATGGAGTGGTCAGTACGAAATTTCATGCAGACAGTGTTCCTCGTAGGGTTCCAAAGGGTTAAGTATACAAATTTTGGTTCAGATCGGTGAAACGGTGTAGATTTGTGCCAAAGGGCATAAATGCAGGGAATGGAGTGGTCTGTCCGAAATTTCATGCTGACAGTGTTACTCGCAGGGTTCCAAAGGGTAAGTATACAAATTTTGGTCCAGATCGGTGGAACGGTGTAGATTTGTGCCAAAGGGCCTAAATGTAGGGGATGGAGTGGTCTGTCAGAAATTTCATGCAGACAGTGTTCCTCGCAGGGTTCCAAAGGGTAAGTATTACAAATTTTGGTCCAGATCGGTGAAACAGTGTAGATTTGTGTCAAAGGGCCTAAATGCAGGTAATGGAGTGGTCTGTCCGAAATTTCATGCTGACAGTGTTACTCGCAGGGTTCCAAAGGGTAATTATACACATTTTGGTCCAGATCGGTGAAATGGTGTAGATTTGTGTCAAAGGGCCTAAATGCAGGTAATGGAGTGGTCTGTCCGAAATTTCATGCTGACAGTGTTACTCGCAGGGTTCCAAAGGGTAAGTATACACATTTTGGTTCAGATCGGTGAAACGGTATAGATTTGTGTCAAAGGGCCTAAATGCAGGGAATGGAGTGGTCTGTCCGAAATTTCACGCAGACTGTGTTACTCGGAGGGTTCCGAAGGGTAAGTATACAAATTTTGATTCAGATCGGTGAAACGTTGTAGATTTGTGCCAAAGGGCATAAATGCAGGGAATGGAGTGGTCGGTCCGAAATTTCATGTAAACAGTGTTACTCCCAGGGTTCCAAAGGCTAAGTATACACATTTTGGTTCAGATTGGTGAAAAGGTGTAGATTTGTGCCAAAGGGCCTAAATGCAGGGATGCAGGGAATGGAGTGGTCTGTCCGAAATTTAACATAGCCTAAACTATTCCTCTTGAATCTGGCTATCATATAAAAAAAGAATTTTTTGAATCCGACTGGTAGTTCCAGAGATTAGCGCGTTTAAACACAAAAACACACAAACACACAAACTCTTCAGCTTTATTATATTAGTATAGATAACTGCAGGCCATTAATTCCGTAGTATTTTAGCTTAGAAAATAAAGTTTCATGGGAGAATCCTTTGACTTCGGCATACAAATACATATGAAGCAAGTAATTAATTGTCAAATGATCAACTACGGTTATGCAACCGGGTACAGCAGTCCACTACTGTACAAGTGAGTAGCCTGTGCGAGCCTGTCCTGAATCCGGACTGAGCATTGTTAAATAAATTGTTTGTTTCAAAGTACTTCAGTACCGGTAGTGGTGTTTTCATGCAGTATTCAATGACTTTTGATAGACTCGGAACGATCGAGACTGGTCTGTACTTGGATAGTCTCTATCTCCTTTCTTATGGATTGGAACAGTGATAATCATTTTTAGACAGTCTAGAAAGATTCCCTCCTTAAGAATGTAATTTATGAGATAAGTTAAAGTTATCAGTAGAGACGGGAATTTGCCTATTTGCCTATTTTATTCCTGTGCTTAGAAACGTAGGCTTTCGAGATATAAATCCGTTTTAGGTTCTTTTAGGCTAGATTTTGTTGGTTTTATTGTGCCTATAAATACCTATTTCAAGGGTTTGTGCCTATTTGGAGTATAATTGCCTATTTGATGCCTTTTGACTGTATTTTAAAGTGCATTATATTGCAGCTGGTGTGCTCGACAGAATTATATTCTCATTTCTCAATATGTGGTTACCCCACGAAGAAGAATGGGAATTCTCGGAAGTCACCAGAAATAGCGCCTGGGATCTTGATATTAAGCCTCCAAACTTAACAACCTTTCGTTTTGAATTTCGCTTTTCTTTATATTGAAAATTTACCTGTTAGTATGTGTGTGAATTAATATTATAAACTTTATGCTGATTGAATAACAAAAGCACTAACTTAGTGCCATGTTTTCGCGTTTTTTCAATCTCGATAATAAGCCTCCAAAGTTAAAAACCCTTCGTTTCAGGTATTGTCCCCTTCAAAAGCCGCGTTAGGTTGGCGCTGCAACCTAACGGTGAATTAATATTCAGTATATCCTGTACGCGTCTGAGTGTTGAATGGCAGGCAGTTTAAAGCAGCCAGGAGGGATGCGATCCAGCTGGCAGTTAAAATGCTGCGGCGATCACAGTTGGTTGGTGCTGTAACCTATCTTGTGTTGAATGGACAGGCAGTTTAAAGCAGCTTGGAGGGATGCGATCTAACTGGCAGTGGGTGTAGCATGGCCTCTTACCGAGATAGATGGAAACTTGGTGGTCCCGTCTTGAGCTACTGTTGCCATGCAGCCAGGAGGGATGCGATCCAGCTGGCAGTGAAAATGCTGCGGCGATCACAGTGCGTTGGTGCTGTAACCTATCTTGTGTTGAATGGACAGGCAGTTTAAAGCAGCCAGGAGGGATGCGATCCAGCTGGGAGTGAAAATTCAGCGGCGATCAGTGCGTTGGTGCTCTAACCTATCTTGTGTTGAATGGACAGGCAGTTTAAAGCAGCCAGGAAGGATGCGATCCAGCTGGGAGTGAAAATGCAGCGGCGATCAGTGCGTTGGTGCTGTAACCTATCTTGTGTTGAATGGACAGGCAGTTTAAAGCAGCTTGGAGGGATGTGATCTAGCTGGCAGTGGGTGTAGCATGGCCTCTTAACAAGATAGTTGGAAACTTGGTGGTCCCGTCTCGAGCTACTGTTGCTATGGAGATGGCCGGCCTTGCTATTACTTCATCAGTTTATTTTCTGATTTTATTAGCCTTTGCTTGAGTGCAAAGAGGCCGAAATCAGAAGAATGAGAAAGACTATCGAAAATTCATGTAGCCAGCCGATCCTTCTGGGTCCTAAACTATGTGTATGCAAAATTTGGTTCAGATTGGTGGAACGGTGTAGATTTGTATACGGAACAAATCCACCCACCCACATACATACAGACTTTCACTTTTATATATAAGATAAGTATGTTATTAAATTATAACTTGCTTATTGTTAATTCTTTTTGTAGTAACTAAATATGTTATTAAATTACAAGACTTTTTTCATGCCTATTTTGTTGCCTATTTTACATGTTAGTGCCTATTTACATGCCTATTTTGGCTATTTTAAGAGCCTATATGCCTGCCTATTTTAACTGTTTTTAGTGCCTATAATTCTCGTCTCTAGTTATCAGTATTGTGTCTGAAATTTGTTTCAGTAACTCGTTAGAGAGACCGTAATAATCCTCGGTTTTGGAGTTACTCAATTCTGCTATTATTTTGGACACTTCATTGGGGGTAACTTGTTCCCAACTAAAATGTAATTCCCTAGTAATAGTTGAATGAAAATTGTCAGTGGGGGTAATGTTTTTATACTATTTACAAAGAACTCATTAGTATGTTAGGTTCAATAGTCACCGATTTATTTCTTCTTTTTCTTCCTAATCCATTGTTTATAACTGTCCAAGCAGCTTTACACTTATTTTTGGAATTATTGATATCATTTTCATTTGATCTTATCTTTGCTGCCCTAATTTCCCTTCTATAGACTTGTTTTGCCCTGGTATACCTATTTTTATCTTCATGGTTTCCCTGTTTGGCTTTGTTATGAAGGATAAAAATATCCTTCCGAAGAGTTGCAAGTTCATGAGTAAACCATTTGAAGGCTTATTTCCTTTTCAAGTTATTTTGGTTATTTAATACCTTGGTTATCTTGGGACAGTATTTATTAAGATTAAAGCTAAGTACTGACAAAAAAAAAATTTAAAAGCTTCATTTACATTATTACAATTTACCAACTTGTACTGGTCCAAGTTAGCATCATCATTAAAAATATCGCGCAATAAGTTGGCGGGTATTACAATAATTGTCCTTATTACTCCGCAATTAGACTTCCGTCTTCACACAGAAATATCATATAAATTTCAATATAATTTTAGATGTCTTCTCTGCAAGTCAAAGTACTTCTAATTAGCCTTGCGATGGGTAATGAGAATCTTGCTAATTTCGCCTTTTGTAATTTTCCTATTGGTTCTGGTGAGTCACGTGATTCTTTCACGACACGCTTCTGGCTTGCGTCGCCGGCATTCGTCTTGCTCTGCGGGTTACATAGCTGACTCCTGGCACGGGTATCGTGTCGGCTCCCTGCCATCAAAGGTAAACTAGTTTTCTTTGCCTCAAAACTTGTATTTCCACAACAAATTTTCTCATTGGCCAGTTCCAGTGACTGGCACGAACCTAGTATACTCGTTTCTGCACGATTCCAATCTCTATAAATTTTAACATGGACTTCGTTTCATTACAGGCAAATACACAATCTTATGCATCACAAATTCCAGTACAGTACGTTATTAATATTCTGTCTGTTAGGTAGTCATTTAGGTTATGTGGATAGATACCCACAAAAACCCAAGGCAGCACTATAGTGAGGCATACTATAGTGCTATTAATATTACTCACTGATAAAAAAGGGGGAAATTTAGGATTACGGGTTTCAACCGTCACGCGGTCATCATCAGATCCTGATCACTAGGGTTGCAAGATGAAATTTATATAAAAATATAATTGTGATTTTTATTATTCTTTTGTACAATAGTTCGTCTTGTTAGTGTTAGTATTTATGATTCGCACAAAGAAAAATAATAACCCACTGAAAACAGCACTGTTCAACAAAGAATTGAGAGAAAGACTGAAACGTTTTGCTAGCTCCTAACTGTTGGGTGAGAAATGTAACTGTTTACCTTTGCCTAAGCTATGTTGTTTTAATGGGCGCCAAGACCTCAACGCCATGTTGAAATCTAAATTTGTATTTAACAACGTCTAGCTCTGGCAGAACACCTTCAAGACTCTATTCACTCAGATCGTGGTATGATTTGATCATTAACCCAACAAACAATTGTATCAGGAGAAGGAATTGGTCTATATCTAATGCTACCTACTGAAAGCAAAGATTGCATTGTAAAAGAAATGAATTTATTATATAAAACAAGAATAGCAAAATTAATAATAATAAGTATAAAATTTAAATTGGAGCGTTTTGATTTGAATATTACCGATAGAAAATTACGTGAAAACGGAGTCTGATAAATTGATTTTACTCTTATTTCCAAGCTATGAAGTTACTGAAATATGAAATGTAAAACAAAGAAAATGAGAGATTGCGTATTTCTGCGTCATTGGCGCTTACCACTGGAAATTGCCATAGCATTTCCCTCGTTCTTGATGATGTTGTGAGCTTCCCACAGTCTCCTGGACGTCGTCATCTCCGTCGGAATTTGATGATATTCTGGTAGATTAGATAATTCTATGGTCCGTACCTCGGACCCAAACACTCGTACAACCAAGTTTTACAAAAGTTCGTCGCTAACTCCACTGAACATCGGAGCGACACGCACTTGCGACCGTACTCTGCAAGTTCTACACAGATTGTCCCTAACTCCACTGAACATCGGAGCGACTCGCACGCGCATCCATACTCCTCAAGTATTTCACAGATAGTCCACGTCCCACGGAACATCGGAGCGACTCCCCCGCGTATAACCACACTCGGCATCAACTACACAGATTGTTCTTGTTTCACGGCGCGTCGAACGATATAACCACACGCCGGCTCCCCACTCTTCAGTCCCAACTAGCTTACGTCGTCTCCCCTGATTGGCTGACCCACCACGCGATCTTCTCCTCCTCCGGGTCATTACACTCGGCGGGAGGGTTCCGTTCCAACAATTCGTCTTTTCTAGACCTTGCGACCCAAGATTGCGTCATGCTTCTCGACAAGATTAAGCGTGTACTTGAAATCCCAGTGAGTCACGTCTCTCGATATACCCTAACTGACGAAAACTCCGTAAAATTCCGTAATCAGATAATTTTCTATGATATCGTCGTTCGTAATAATTTGCTGGATAGCGTTTTCTAAGACATAGAAAACCTATCTGAATGCTAATAATTTTTATAAAATGCTCCGAAAATACCTAAATAATAATTATAATAAATTAATAATAATAATAATAAATTAACATGAAAAATTCTCTTGGCTGAACAATTTGCCGCGTAAATAAATATAGAATGGCTTCCTACTGACTTATACCAGTTGCATCAAACCCCTCGAAAAACACGTTACATATTCGCCTCGGATCATCGGATGATTTACCGTGACGACGGTCCATTATCCGATTATCCCAGACACGTTAATAAACCCCATCCAAAATACATATTACATAAATGAAATCACCCTAAATTACAGATATATACACTCATATTTTTTCTTCACGCACTTTGCGTCAAAGTTTGTTGTCACAATGGATTGCACTTTGCAACCAGTCCAATGTTTTACATATGGAATAGTGTTCCACGGATATTTCCGCCTCTCAAATTTCTCTATGTTGGAGAAATAGACATAATTAATGTGTGAGCACTATGTATTTATGATGTCATATCACACGCATTGAAGGTGTTCTGATATATTTATATCACCCTAGAACTTCCTAATTTCACTGGAGGTCCCCTCCTTATGGTGACATTTAATTCCACTTATCACTGAGCACACGATCACACTATTGTGGCAGTGCCTCGTGACCATAATACTTAATCTCTCTTTGAAGTAGATTAAATTAATATTGACTTCTGAAAAAAAACAGTAAATGCGCATTACATATAACACCAAATATTTCTGTGCCGTAATCGCCCTGTCTTGTTAAGTTCCCGTTAACCATATTCTACTTAATACTAGTTCTCAACACAGACCATTTCTCCTCACACAAATAATACCATTGTACATATTATCTTAAATTACACACTTACAAATCTTACATGGCGAGGCCGTAAACAGAAATCACGTGTGCTGATATGTATGAGTTTCATGAAGGACTGTCTCGCATTCTGATGGCCCATCTTTTATCTCGTGGACGCCTTAAGCTAACAAGCCCTATTCAAGCGCTCCCCCATCTCTTGGAGATAAATGGGAACCCATCAGCGCTGCCAAAATGGCCTTGGTGCATCGAGACAATTTAGTGCTCAACAGCATCCGACAATCCCGTCATATTTCCCTGTACCTTAAAACTCTCATTTACTTACATACTACCCCCCTGTGTGACTTCTGATACGCCTGCCTTAAGACCAGATCTTCCACGCACCAGACACCACACTTACTCATTTGATAGGCTGGCTCGCCAGCTAAACACACTCACTTTATGACACATATTTTCGTAGACTATGTATATTATACGTTCCGTATAATCTGTTTCCCTCACTATTCTCCAGCACATATGCTGTTTTGCCAATACGTTTGGAAACTATAAATGTTTCTGCGTCACCTGCTTCCAACCTTGCAAATGGCTCCCTTAAATGAACGTCATCACGTTGCTCTACCTAGCATATTTCTCAGTGTCTGTAACGATGCCCTGTTGCTACTGTCCACACATGCTAACCCTACCTTCCTATGGTATCACACCTCTACTCGACACACTATGACCTAAAAATGTCACTTCTGACTGACAGAATGACGACTTAGACAGCTTCAAAGTGAACCCTGCCTGATCTAACTTCTGAAAAACTATATCTAAATGACGTAGATGCTCCTCAAAACTGCGTGAACTAATTACCATATCATCTATGTAAATGGTTACAAACTCTCCTGTGTCATCCCCTAATGCGATGTTTAAAGCCCTAATTAAAGCTGCTGAACTACTCTTTAACCCATAAGGTGTTCTACAAAATTGATAAAGGTTATATTTATGACTAAAAGCTGTAAATGGTCTATCTTCGTACATAAGTGGCACTTGCCAAAAACTGGAACTCAAATCTACACAAGTGAAATACTTCTTCCCCTCAAATGTTTGCATTAATTCCTCTATTGACATAGATTTCAGCTGATCTGAACTAATTCTACTGTTAACCAAACGAGCGTCTAAACAAATACGAACAGTGCCGTCGGTCTTGGGTACCGTGATCAAAGAATTAACATATGGACTGTTAGAGTGCTCAATAATCCCATCTTCAAGCATCTGGTTAATTTGTGCCTCAACTGCACTCTGATAAGCGAAAGGTACAGGATATCTATGTCCTGTGAATACTGACCTATCAATAACGTTCAATGAATGTGTATAGCAATTGGCCATACCAATGCGATCCTCAAAAACTCTCCTATTACACAATAACACATCATAGAGCCGAACACATTGTTCCACCTCTATATTACCCTGAAATGCAGCCTCACGTAACGAGTCCTCTAGACTTCCGTTCGTAATCACACTGCCCACAAAACATGGAGAACCCCGCTCTACGGCTGGCGATATCTCATTTAAAGTACAAATCACACCTACAATACTACTCCTCTGAATATGGTCATTGAACGCTACTTCTACTTCAGAATCTCCCCATTTAAATTTCAAACTCCCTACATCATAACATAAGTTACCAGACACTCTACTTAGCCACTCTGAACCCAAGATAACACTGAATACTAAATTTGGAATTACAAGGCAAATCTGCTTCTCTACATGATTATTAATTTTAATGTCTACTAAAACTTGCTTAGAAATTACTTTAGACCTCTTCCCAACAGCTGTGATAACAAAAGTGCTTTTAATTGGCATCTCCTCAAAATTTACTCCAGTTCCTTTCATTTTATCATAAAATGCAATACTTATGCAACTCTTCATACAACCACTATCAATTAAAACATCTGTGTACGCCTCGGACACGTTAAATTTAACTATGGGGCTCTTACTAACCACTTCCTGAATAATACCTTCATCATTTAGTTCATGTAATAATTCATTTCTTACATTTAGGTCATAGGGTTCCTGTATAATTGTATGGACAGGGCATGCTACAGACTGAGATTCTGACCTTACTTCGCAGCCTGGTTCGCGTTTAAAGAACCGCTACAGCTGGCCGTAGTACTAGTTACTACTGCACTGGTCTGGTTGTTCTGAGTTGTGTTGTCATTGTTTGGCTGTATATTACTACCACTAGGCTGTCCTCTTCCTTGACCCCTATTCTGGTTGTAATTATTGTCATTATAATTTCTCCCTTGATTTCCCCTGAAATCATTGTTTCTCCCTTGATTTCCCCTGTAATCATTGTTCCTCCCTTGATACTGATTACCATAGCCATTTCCTCTGTTCTGATTTAGCTGATTATTATTATTTCTATTTTGAGCATTGGCCCCTTCGCCACCGTTCCCTTGAACTTCCTGATGCCTGGCTTCATTAGGTCTATTATTATTATTACCCTGGTTCCTATTGTAATTGTCCTCATAACCCCCTCTCCCTAGTGCATCAAATGTGCTTAACAAATTTTCTACTTGTGATATAGTCTTTACATTCTGGATACAAGCAGTCTCCTTGATCCTATAGGGAAAGTGCCTAAGTAGCAACCTTACCACATCACTTTCCTCCTTCAAGCCATCCAGATATTTACACACTAATACCTGCCCTAAAAAGTATTCGGTCATGGTGGAGCTTCCTTTAGGGTTATATTTACCACACACTACTCCCTCACGATGCTGCGACTGAATAACCTCATTCCAGAACTTTTCACAGAATTTCATTTTAAAATCATTCATATTAGTAAACTTGTCTCTGTAGACAGCAAACCAATTCCTCGTTTCCCCCACAAACACTTGTTCTAAAATTTCAACTACCTGGCACCACTCAATACTACCATTTTCCAACCTCTCCCCGAATTTATTTTCTATAGTGTTCATGAACTCCATTGGGCACCCCTGTCGATTGCTGAACTTACCCAGTTCTACCTCCCTGTGTGTGCTATTCACAAAAACTGGTCTATTCTGACTATTTTCTTGCCTGATCCTAGCTTTTAATTTTAATTCTAATTCTGCGATTTTCTCCTCAGCCTTCCTCTCAATACTGTTTACTGTTAATTTAATGTTTCCTTCTGATTCTTCTACTTTATCATATAGCTTTGCTTGTTTCTCCTCAATCTTGCTAATGCTCTCTTTATTACTCTCTCTTAAATCATTTACTTCTGCAACTATTTGTGAGTGGACTTTCTCAATTCTACCCCCCAGCTGTTCCTTAACCTCTTTAGTAGCTACCTGAATTTTGTCAATTTCTCCCCCCAATTGCTTATTGACCTGCTGTGTTTCCAGTTGCACTAGTTCTTTTAAATTTTCAGCCTGTGTACTGATTCTAATTTCCAACTCCTCCTGTACTTTTCCTAATTTTCTGTCTACATCTGCAATAATCTCTTTAGCCTTTTCTTCCATCACCCCCCTGATCTCACCTCTAATCAGTTCGAATTTGTCACTCATTTCCCTACTGTTTTGTTCTAATTTAGCATTTAAAGTTTCAGTACTCTCTCTATTTTCCTTACTGTTTTGTTCTAATTTAGCGTTATTCTGTTCTAACTTTGCATTTAAAGCTTCTGTACTTTCTTTATTTTCCCTACTGTTTTGTTCTAATTTAGCGTTATTCTGTTCTAACTTTGCATTTAAGGCATCACTACTAACTTTGTTCTGATACATAAACTCGAGAAGTAAAGTTTTTAATTCTGGTTGGCCGCCTACACTCCCTGTTTCAGTATCGGGATTTACCTCCGCTACCCCGGTACTACCATCACTCGACATACTGCTCGTATCATCACTCTCCCGTTGATGACCACTACGTAACCTCATCTGTCTTTCTTTCTCATCCCCCATAATGATATACACTGATACAGACAAATAACCCCCAAAATACAGGCACAGAAATATATACCCTTCTCCTTCCACAAATGTTATTAGGTTTTCAGCCCCAAGTTGTCGGCGACAAGTGAAACGTTTTGCTAGCTCCTAACTGTTGGGTGAGAAATGTAACTGTTTACCTTTGCCTAAGCTATGTTGTTTTAATGGGCGCCAAGACCTCAACGCCATGTTGAAATCTAAATTTGTATTTAACAACGTCTAGCTCTGGCAGAACACCTTCAAGACTCTATTCACTCAGATCGTGGTATGATTTGATCATTAACCCAACAAACAATTGTATCAGGAGAAAGAATTGGTCTATATCTAATGCTACCTACTGAAAGCAAAGATTGCATTGTAAAAGAAATGAATTTATTATATAAAACAAGAATAGCAAAATTAATAATAATAAGTATAAAATTTAAATTGGAGCGTTTTGATTTGAATATTACCGATAGAAAATTACGTGAAAACGGAGTCTGATAAATTGATTTTACTCTTATTTCCAAGCTATGAAGTTACTGAAATATGAAATGTAAAACAAAGAAAATGAGAGATTGCGTATTTCTGCGTCATTGGCGCTTACCACTGGAAATTGCCATAGCATTTCCCTCGTTCTTGATGATGTTGTGAGCTTCCCACAGTCTCCTGGACGTCGTCATCTCCGTCGGAATTTGATGATATTCTGGTAGATTAGATAATTCTATGGTCCGTACCTCGGACCCAAACACTCGTACAACCAAGTTTTACAAAAGTTCGTCGCTAACTCCACTGAACATCGGAGCGACACGCACTTGCGACCGTACTCTGCAAGTTCTACACAGATTGTCCCTAACTCCACTGAACATCGGAGCGACTCGCACGCGCATCCATACTCCTCAAGTATTTCACAGATAGTCCACGTCCCACGGAACATCGGAGCGACTCCCCCGCGTATAACCACACTCGGCATCAACTACACAGATTGTTCTTGTTTCACGGCGCGTCGAACGATATAACCACACGCCGGCTCCCCACTCTTCAGTCCCAACTAGCTTACGTCGTCTCCCCTGATTGGCTGACCCACCACGCGATCTTCTCCTCCTCCGGGTCATTACACTCGGCGGGAGGGTTCCGTTCCAACAATTCGTCTTTTCTAGACCTTGCGACCCAAGATTGCGTCATGCTTCTCGACAAGATTAAGCGTGTACTTGAAATCCCAGTGAGTCACGTCTCTCGATATACCCTAACTGACGAAAACTCCGTAAAATTCCGTAATCAGATAATTTTCTATGATATCGTCGTTCGTAATAATTTGCTGGATAGCGTTTTCTAAGACATAGAAAACCTATCTGAATGCTAATAATTTTTATAAAATGCTCCGAAAATACCTAAATAATAATTATAATAAATTAATAATAATAATAATAAATTAACATGAAAAATTCTCTTGGCTGAACAATTTGCCGCGTAAATAAATATAGAATGGCTTCCTACTGACTTATACCAGTTGCATCAAACCCCTCGAAAAACACGTTACAAGACGGCAGGGCTTGGCGGGAAGTGGTAGAAGAAACTCAAAGCTCCTCATAAGCTAGCAAGCAGACTCCCGCCAACTACTACAAAACATTAGCGGATCAAAAGTTTGACCAACTTTAAAAATTGTTGTATATAGTCTTATTTAAAGGAAGCTTGTAGTTTAACGTGACCGTTAATCTCGCGATCATAAGCCACGGGACCTCCGTTTTACGTGGAATCCGAACCACAGGACATGGCATTTCACATCGAAAATCTCACATGCATTGACCGGGAATCGAACCCGGTCCGCCTTGGTGAGAGGTATAATAGTCTTATTTAATCCAATACTAGTACAAAGCATGTATTATGAACTATTAAAACGAATAAGTAACTTGGAAAATATATTCTTCCAGAAGCGTCAATCTGACGTTTTTCGACTGAACTCTGAACATCCGATCAAGCGGACGTTGCCAGCAAAAGGGTTAAATGGGATGTTTCCAATTTGAGAACAGTGTATGTGCTTATCAGGTGGCACAATTGAAGCACAAGGGCAGAAATGCACAGGGCACAGGACACAGGAGTGTGGCTGGCGACAAAACTGTTTTAGCGGTAGTATTTTGAAGTTGGCAGAACTTAAGTATTTTTCATTAGTTAAATTTTAGTATTTAGTTGTTAGTAGAAGGTTAGTTTTTTTGTTAGCAGAATTGCTCTATTACTTCATTCTGAAAGGGAGTAGCAGCCTTTCAGAATAAATCTTACAAAACTTAAATCTTTTAAATCTTATAGATTGTTAAGATATTGATATCATTAGCCAACTAATAGCTACACTACCCTCTGCTGCACGTTTGAAAGCAACTGGAAACTACAGCCGTATTGCACTTCCCGGGGATATGCACCTCTCTATGCATAATTACATGTGATGATGGCCTCCTCTCTTGTAAAATTTCAATCCGGAGGTAAACTAGTCCCCCGTTCGGATCTCCGGGTAGGGACTACTCGAGAGGGGGGTTAACATCACAGAAGTGACAAAGAGGAAATCTGACATTCTACAGATCGGAGCGTGGAATGTTAAGTCTGATAGGCAGTGGAAGGTTAGAAAACTTAGAAAGGGAAATGGATTGGTTGAAGTTGGATTTGATTGGGATTAGTGAAATGCGCTGGCAGGAAGATCAGGACTTTTGGTCAGGAGACGATAGGAACATTAGCACTACATCAAACTATGGCCAAGCAGGGGTTGGTCTCATAATGACTAGGAAACTGGGATAGCAGGTGGAATACTATGAGCAATATAGTGAACGGATTATTGTAGCAAAAATCAACACAAAACCTAAGTGCACCACAGTGGTACAAGTCTATATGCCTACCAGTCAAGCTGATGATGAAGATGTTGAAAAGGTCTACAAAGAAATAGATGAAATTCTGAGGTATGTCAAGGTTGAAGAAAATGTTATAGTTGGAATGCTGTGGTAGGAGAAGGAAGAGAAGGGAAGATAGTAGGAGATTTCGGATTGGGTGAAAGGAATGATCGAGGAAGCAGGCTGATGGAATTCTGCACTCGGCATGAGTTGGTCATAGCTAACACCTTATTCAATAACCACAATAGAAGGATATACACATGGATGACACCAGGAGATACAGGGTGTTACCAAATCAACCTCATTATGGTCAAGCAGAGATTTCTGGTAGAACTTAAGTATTTTTCGTTAGTTAAATTTTAGTATTTAGTTGTTAGTTAAAGGTTAGTATTTGTGTTAGTGAGTAGTGCAATGTCACAAGGTGATGCAACACAAGGAAGTTGAGTGGTATACAGTGTTTTTAGAGAGTAGTGCAGTGTCACAAGGTGATGCAACACAAGGAAGTGTGGTATATACAGTGTTTTTAGTGAGTAGTGCAGTGTCACAAGGTGATGCAACACAAGGAAGTGTGGTAATATACAGTGTTTTCAGTGAGTAGTGCAATATCACAAAGTGATGCAACACAAGGAAGTAGAGTGGTATACAGTGTTTTTAGTGAGTAGTGCAGTGTCACAAGGTGATGCAACACAAGGAAGTGTGGTAATATACAGTGTTTTCAGTGAGTAGTGCAATATCACAAAGTGATGCAACACAAGGAAGTAGAGTGGTATACAGTGTTTTTAGTGAGTAGAGCAGTGTCACAAGGTGATGCAACACAAGGAGGTATGGTGGTATACAGTGTTTTTAGTGAGTAGTGCAGTTTAACAAGGTGATGCAACACAAGGAAGTGTAGTGGTATACAGTGTTTTTAGTGAGTAGTGCAGTGTAACAAGGTGATGCAACACAAGGAAGTGTAGTGCAGCGTCACAAGGTGATGCAACACAAGGAAGTGTGGTGGTATACAGTGATTTAGTGAGTAGTGCGGTGTCACAAGGTGATGCAACATGAGGAAGTGTAGTGATATTCAGTGTTTTTAGTGAGTGGGACACCCTCTCTCCACGGGTTATAAAATATGAAGTTCCCAGCTCAGGGTATGCGTGAAGACCTCAACGGCACCTGCGGTGGTGAAGGAGTCCTTCGATACAGCAATGTTGGCGGAAGAGGCAACCCAGTGCTCGGGTTTACTAGAGTAAAAGATATTTGTCCATATTATGGACACCCATAGTGTCTGCACTCCAGAGGAGCGGCTAGAAAAGGCGTCTGTTTTCCATGTTAGGAGCAGCCTAGTTCATACCTGGCAGTAGGTCATAAAAAGCAATTGGGAGTGGCGACTCATCTTAATAATAGCCTAAAGTGACAGCAAATATGGTTCAGCCTCGGAAAATGTTAGGGTGTCCCCTGCAGGCAACGGGCAGTTCTTCAGATGCTGGGGGAGCTGTGAGAAATGGGCTACCAGCATCACAATAGGACAGTCAACATCTTAACCCTGACGGACAAGACTGAGGAGCTAGTGGACTTCATGATGGTCTCAATGAAAAGAAATGGAAGGGAAAAGGGGAAAGAAAACTAAAGGAAGGATACAGGCTGTTTTACAGTGGAGGACAGGAGGCAAGAAATGGAGTAGGTATGATTATGAGAAAGGATGTCCTCGAGTATGTGGCGGAGGTGAAGAAGATAAGTGACAGGATGATCATAAGGATACAGTTCCAGACAGGGACAAAAGATCTGTTTCAAGTATATGCTCCACAAACGGGGAATAAAGAAGAGAACTTAGAAGAACTGCTAGAAGATGTGGAAATATATATAGAGGATAAGGAAATAATGGTAATGGGAGATTTGAATGCACAAGTGGGAAGAGACAGACAAGGAAGAGAGGAGATTTTGGGACCATATGGTTATGGCAGTAACAATCCAGAAGGGGATTTCTTAATGGACCTCTGTCAGAGGAACCAATTAATTATAGGGAATACGTGGTTCAGAAAGAAAAATAGAGGTATGTATGGGGAGATAGAAGAACGAAAATTCTGATAGACTATGTATTAGTAGAAAAAGGACATCGGAAAGAGCTAATGGATGTCACAGCCATGCCAGGGGAAGCCTTTAGAGGAGACCATAGGGCAGTGGTAGCAAAACTAAAAGTAGGAAAAGTCATGAGATTACAAGAGAAAAGTGAAAGAAAGATTTAGGTCTAGAGACTAAAGGAATATGAGGTTGCAGAATAGTTTAAGAAAGAATTGCAAGAACAGATACCAAGGACAGATATTACCCATGTGGAACAAGAATGGAAAAAGTTTAAAAGTGCATTTGTAAACAGTGCAGAGAAAACATGTGGTAGAACATCAGGAAAGGTACGGGAAAAGGCGACAAAATGGTGGAATGATAGAGTGAAAGAAAAGATAAGTAAAAGAAGAAAACTTGGAAGGAATGGAAAACAAAAAAGACTGAAGAAAGTAGAGCAAAATATATAGAAGCAAACAGAGATTGCAAGGAAGTAATTGCAGAGGAAATGAAGAAAAACTGGGAAGAATTCATCCAGGAAATAAGGGAGGATTTAAATTGTGGAAAATAATTGTTATTTGGAATTATAAAAAGTAGAAGGAATGAAAAGATGACCACTGGGTTCGTGAAAAACAAAGAAGGTGAAATATTGACAAAACCAGAAGAGATAACGGACAGATGGAAAGAATATTTCAGCGAGCTGTTGAAGGTGAGACGTCAGGCATGCGGAGAAGTTACGCAAACAGCCAAAATGGTGGAGGAAAAAATAGAAGAACCATACATTACAATGGCAGAAGTGAAATGCGCAGATAGAAAGCTGAAGATGGGGAACGCTGTGGGAATCGACGAAGTGGCAATAGAAATGATCAAGGAGGCAGAACCAGTGGGACTGCAGTGGACAAACAAGACTTCTCAGGAGTGTGTGGAGAGAGAAGAAAGTCCCTGAAGACTGGAAAAAGGGAATAATATTGCCAATATTCAAGAAAGGAGACAGGAAGATGTGTGGTAACTACCGAGGAATCACCATCATCTCGCATGTTGCCAAAGTAATGGAATGAATCCTAGAAAAAAAATTAGAGTAAAGGTAGAAAGCCAAATAGAAGAGGAGCAGTTTGGATTTAGAGGGGCAGGTCAACAGTGGAACCCATTTTCATTCTGAGACAGAACATTGAAAAGAGTTGGGAATATGGGAAGGATATGGTAATGACTTTTATTGATCTAGAAAAGGCCTACGATAGCATCCCTGGAACAATAGTTTGGGAAAGCTTAACAAATAGGGGGATAGGAAAGGAACTGAGAGACATGATAAATGGAAAGTACATGGATTGCTACAGTAGCGTGAACACTAGAGTCGGGACATCGGAATGGTTTAAAGTTGACACTGGACTAAAGCAAGGAAGTGTGTTGTCACCCTTATTGTTCTTAATGGTGATGGACGACATCATGAAGGCAGCAATGAAAGACTATAGTAGGGCAAAGATGAAGGTAATGTTGTTCACAGACGATGTTGTGATCTGAGGCGAGGATGAGATGGAGGTACAAGAACAGTTAGACGTAATAAATGAAAAGATTGAGCAATGGGCATTGAAGATAAATGTGGAGAAGAGTAAAACAGTGGTGATGAGTAGAGGTAAGAAAGAAGAAAAAGGAGGAATCAAAGTCGGAGATGAGGAATTGGAAGTGGTGAAACACTTCAAATACTTGGGGGGGGGGGGGGGGAAAGAAACTTGGTAAGTGAACTGACTGACAATGGAAGACTATACTAAAGCCATCATTACTTCCGACTTGACGTTTCAATATTACCCTAGAGTTATCTAGAGGTCAGAAGGAAAATCATTTTAACGGGACAATTGCAGGCAGCCATTCAAATCGTTATATCACGACAAATTAACTTTCGTTCGCGATGTCGCGATTTAGTGAACGAAAATCTAGCTTAGCACTGAAACGTCAAGTCGGAAGTAATGATGCCTTTACTATAGATTTGGAAATTAGCAGAAGAATACAACTCGGGAGTGGTTTCTACCAACGAACAGGTATGGGGATTAGTATGGAACAAGGATATGCCAATTAAGGCTAAAGAAGTTATGTATAAAGCATATTATGTTCCTATAATCACATATGCAGCAGAAACTTGGACAATGACTAAGAGGGATGAGAGCAGAGCACAGGCAACTGAGATGAGATTCCTGAGAAGAAGGGTCCAGAAAACGACGAGAGACAGAGTGAGAAATGAAGATATACGGAAAGAACTGGGAGTACAGAAACTAAATGACAAACTGGAGCAAAACAGATCGAGATGGTTTGGACATGTCAAACGGATGAATGAAGTAAGGCTACCAAAACGAGCACTGGAACGACGGATGACAGGGAAGTGAGGACAAGGAAGACCAAGAATGCGTTGGACTCGGTGAAGTATAGTATTAGAAAACGGAACCTGGACTGGAGCATCGTGTCGGAAGAGGAATGGTGGAACGACAGAACAAAGTGGAGAGGAACCATATTTGCCACCCACTCAGTGTCAGCTGGAAAAGGGGAAATGAAGATGATGATGATGATTTGTGTTAGTAGAGTTGCTCTATTACGTCATTCTGAAAGGGAGTAGCAGCCTTTCAGAATAAATCAATTCTTTACTTCAATCGGTCGGAGCTTAAAAGCATTAAGTCAGTTTTCACCACTTTTCGGGAGACAGATAAAACGTCATTTATAGAACAGAACTTAACCAACACACTATATTAGTCATCTATGTTGTGAAGCAACTATTCAGGTTATATTTGAGTTAGTGGAATATCAATTTTAATTTAATAAACATATTTTTCTAATCAATTTTGCAAATGTGACTTAATGCCTTTCAGCTCTGTGGTCAGTTTAGGGCGAAATAAAGCCATCCAGAATGAATATATCACATGTTATTTTATTTTAAAATGGATTTGTATCATAAAATCCACCTAAACCCTGTACAAATGTAATTTACAATAGCACTGTAACACGCGGGAATCATGCAGTGCGGCCAACATTAAGTACGGAATATGGCGCTGAAAGGCAGCAAGTCGTTGACTTAATGCTTTTCTCCTCTGATCACACTACATGTAGCAGTAGCAGTGGTTTCTATCTTAAACCCACAAAACAAATTGCTTTGTGATGGATTTTGTCTTGCCAATGAGCTTCCGTGCTTTTACTCCTGATGAAAATGTTTTGTATGTGGCTTAAACAGAAGGCTGACTTAATTCTTTCCTATGCCATTCCAAGGCCCTTGGGTCAATACTTCAGAATACTAATTCTTTAAAAAATGACCTTTTTTGACTTAATGCTATTCAGCTCTCACCGATTCACTTGTCTTATAGATGGTTAAGATGTTGATAACATTAGCCAACTAATGGCTACACTGCGTTCTGCTGCACGAATGAAAGCAACGGGAAACTACAGCCGTAATGCTAATCCCGAGGATATGCACCTCTCTATGCATAATTACATGTGATGATGGCCTCTTCTCTTGTAAAATTCCAATCAAGTGGTAAACTACCGGTAGTCCCCCGTTCGGATCTCCGGGTGGGAACTACTCGAGAGAGGGTAAACATCACAGAAGTGACAGAGAGGAAATCTGACATTCTACGGATTGGATCGGGAATGTTAGAAGTCTGCTAGGCAGTGACAGGTTAGAAAACTTAGAAAGGGAAATGGATAGGTTGAGGTTAGATTTGGTTGGGATTAGTGAAATTCACTGGCAGGAAGAACAGGACTTTTGGTCAGGAGACTATAGGGTCATTAGCACTAAATCAAACAACGGCTATGCAGGGGTTGGTCTCATATTAAGTAGGACACTTGGACAGCGGGTGGAATATTATGAGCAATATAGTGAATGGATTATTGTAGCAAAAATCAATACAAAACTACGTGCACCACATTGGTGCAAGTCTATATGCCCACCAGTCAAGCTGATGATGAAGATGTTGAATAGGTCTACAAAGAAATAGATGAAATTCTGAGGTATGTCAAGGGTGATGAAAATATTATAGTAATGGGAGATTGGAATGCTGTGGTAGGAAAAGGAAGAAAAGGGAAGATATTATGAGATGTCTGATTAAGTGAAAGGAATGATCGAGGAAGCAGGCTGATGGAATTCTGCACCAAGCACGAGTTAGTCATAGCTAACACCTTATTCAATAACCAAAATAGAGGGATATACACATGGATGAGACCAGAAGATAGAGGGCATTACGAAATCAACATGATTATGGTCAAGCAGAGATTTTGAAACCAAATTTTGGATTGCAAAACATATCCCAGTGCTGACAAACTCTGACCACAATCTGGTTGTTATGAAATGCAGATTAAAGTTGAAGAAACTGAACAAAAGTCAAAAGCCAAAAAGGTAGGCAATAGACAGACTGAAGGAGTAGGATGTAAATGAAGGATTCAAGAAGATAATAAAGGAGGGACTAATGAAAACCCCCAAACAAACTTCAATTGCAGACGAATGGGCTCTTTTGAAGAATAAAATAACAGTATCCACATAGGAAAACATTGGTAGGAAAGAAAGAATAGGTAGAAAACCATGGATCACTCAGGATATACTAGAAGTAATGGATGAAAGGCTGAGACAACAAGAATGTAAGAGATGAAAAGGGGAAAGCAGAATACAGACGTCTGAGAAATCAGGTTAACAAGAAGTACAAGGAAGCGAAAGAAGAATGGTTGAAAGAGAAATGTGTAGGTATAGAAAATAGTCTGAAATCAAGAAAAGTAGACAGCTTATTGAAGGATTAAGGATACTTTTGGGGAAAAGAAGACTAAGTGCTGTAATATTAAGGACACAGATGGAAAGCCTTTATAAGATATGGAAGAAAAGGTTGAGAGATGGAAAGCTTACATAGAGTGATTGTATAAGGGAAAGAAGATTGAGACTCATGTAATGGAAAGGGAAGAGGAAATTGATGAGGAAGCGAAAGGAGATTTAATATTGTGATCAGAATTTGACAGCATTGGAAGACTTAAGCAGGAATAAAGCACCAGTCATAGATGATATAAAGATTGAGTTGCTACGCTGTATAGGTGATAATGGTCTGGTCAGGTTATTTCACTTGGTGTGTAGGATTTATGAGACAGGTCCGGTACCCTCTGATTTCAAGAAGAATGTTATCATCCCTATACCAATGAAAGTAGGAGCTGACAGATGTAAAGATTACAGTACAATCAGCTTGATTACTCATGCTTCAAAGATCCTGTCTAGAGTAATTTACAAGATGGAAAGCTAGGTAGAAACGGAGTTGTGTGAAGACCAGTTTGGTTTCAGGAGAAATGTAGGAACAAGGTAAGCTGTACTAAGACTTAGGCTGATTTTGGAAGGTAAAATAAGGAAAGATAAGAGAAAGTTCATGGCATTTGTAGACTTAGAAAAAGCTTTTGGTAACATTGATTGGACTAAATTGTTTGACATTTTGAAAACGATTGGAATAAAGTACAGGGATAGGAGGGTGATCTACAATCTATACAGAAATCAGACAGCAGTCATACGAGCTGAAGGACATAAGAGAGAAGCTGGTATTTAGAAAGGTGTAAGACAAGGCTGCAACTTAACACCCCTACTTTTCAATCTTTACATTGAACAAGCAATGCAGGATATTGGAGAAACATTTAAAGTGGGAGTGAAGATTCAAGGAAAAATAACTTCAAATCTGAGATTTGCTGATGACACCATCATCTTGGCCAACACGCCAGAGGATTTGAATGAGTTTTTGAATGGTATGGACTCCGTCTCGAGGAAAGAATTCATGATGAAAATCAATAAATGTAAAACAAAAATATTGGAATGCAGCCGAAATAAATCAGAAACCTCTCTGGACATCAAATTGGCAGGTGAAAAGCTAAAGGAAGTAGGAGACTTCCGTAACTTAGGAAGCAAAATAATCAGTGATGGACGAAGCAAAGGGGATATAAAAAGTATGTTGGCTCAGGCAAGGAAAGCTTTTCTACAGAAAAGGAATCTATTGACATCGAATATAGATTCAGGTATTAGGAAGTCATTTTTGAAAGCCTTTGTCTGGACCGTGTCACTATATGGAAGTGAAACTTGGACTATTGGTGCAGCAGAAAAGAGGAGTATTGAAGCGTTTGAAATATGGTGTTACAGGAGAATGATGAAAATCACTTGGGTAGATAAGGTAACAAATGAAGAGGTATTAAGACGAGTGGGAGAGGAGAGATGTTTCTGGCGACTACTAATGAAGAGAAGAGATAGGTTCGTAGGACACATAATAAGACACCCATGAAAAGCAAGCTTAGTTATGGAAGGAACTATAGGGGTAGACCAAGGTTAGAATATGTTAAACAGATTGCCTCGGATCTAGAGTGTGATAGCTATGTAGATGATGATGATGATAATTATTGTTTTAAGGGCCCTAACATCTAGGTTATCTGCCCCTAATGGTCTGGGTGATAGCGAAAATGACAATGAAATGGAAACCAGAACGAAAATTAAGTGAGACGGAAAATACTGACAAAAAGGAACTCAGATTGATACTACTCACAAAATGGAGAGCGGTAAAACTTACAAAAGGGAATTCAGAACAACAATACTCACAAAAAGAATAGTTGGAAAAATATGCACAAAACGTAGGCTAGGTTCAAAATACGTATAAAATGCAATGTAGAGTTGAAATACTTACAAAATGCAATTGAAATTCAAAATACTTACAAAATGCAATTGAAATTCAAAATACTTACAAAATGCAAATGAGAATGAAAATACGTACAAAATGCAATTGAGGTTCAACATACTTACTAAACGCAATTGAAATTGAAAATGCTTACAAAATGTATGGTAGATTCAAACTACAGTAGAGTCTCGCAAACTCGGCCTAATGTGGACCGAAGGGTGGCCGAGTTCGGAAAAATGCCGGGTTATCGGGAAATGTATTGAAATGAAGAAATAAGCTGTTTGTTTTGGTTTAAAAGTAATGCAATGCAGTACATTTATTTGTGTACAAGTTTTAAAACGATTAAGCCACTACAATTACAGTACTTGAATATATAGTTCAGTACTGTACTACTGAACTGTATAAGATTCAAGGAAAACAAGTATTGTAAATTATAGAAGAAAACTTAGAAAAACTAGGCATACGAATTATTTTTATAATTATGTATACTGTACAGTATATGTACAAAACAATTCCAGTAGGCAAATAGTTTTTTCACTTAATGAAAATTACCATTTACTTTTTTGCAAAAAAAATAAAGTAATTTTCTTTTACTTCTCGCTTTGAATCCTGTTATTTGAAGCCTCGTCACGAAGACGGCAAAGAAACAAAATGTCCATAGCGGATGCACCTTGTTGTTCAAAGTACCGAAGAGTAGTTTCAGTGGCATTAAGTCCCTCGGTATGAGTGATTTTTGGTTCCACTACTCCGCAATCTTCAACTTCATCATGATCGTCGATTTCACCATTTCTTGTGACAGCCGCTACAATATCTGCATGCAACAGAATGTCTTGCTGCGTGTCACGGAGGATGCGCAATCAAATAAATACAACGCTCTGTGCGAGAACTGTTTGTTTACTTCTTACTGCCAACAGTTTGTGCATTTACAGTACTGCACTGTACAACTACCTGTATTTATCAGGTCGTCGTTACACTTCTTACTATGTACTGTAGGTCAACTTGTTTCGCGTTGTACTTAACTGTCGATAATTCCATTGGCGGAGAAGACGAAAGGAAACATAATAACGCTTTGTTTGGAAACACAAAAACAGACAAAAATCATGATTTTTTTTTTTCTCCTGTCAGGGTGGCCGAGAAATTCCGAGTGCCGAGTTTGCGAGACTCTACTGTACTCATCTGGATTGACAATACTTACAAAATGCAACTTAGAATGAAAATACTTATAAAATGTAATTTAGATTCTAAATACCGACAAAATGCAATTGAGAATCATAATACTTGCAAAATGCCCACCATACAAAATGCAATTTCGATTTAAAATGCTTGCGAAATGCGCTTTAGGTTGAAAATACAAAATGCAATTGAAATTCAAAATTCTCACTAAAACGTCCTGCTCCTACATTGAAAGACTTACTAAAAAGCAATTTTGATAGTTAATCTTTACAAAATGCAATTGAGGTTGAAAACACTTAGATCGAAAAAACTTACAAAATGCAACGTAGATTGAAAACACCCACAAAATGGAGTGCAGATGAAAAAAAAAAAACAGTGCGGGAATCTGAAAGAGAAAAGGAAATATAAGAAAACAAGAGGTCTGACCCCTCGTAGAAGGAGGGATCAGGAAAAATGAGACAAGGGCCAGTTAAGGGGGGAAAGTGAAAGACTCCCTGGGCCTCGGATACCCTAATACCGTCGGGGTCGGAAAAGAATAAGAGTTGACCAAGGGAGGTCGACAGGAAAGAAGACGGAGAGGAGCCCGGCACAAGTAAGTGGAAGCAAAGCCGGACTCAGCTGGGGTTCCGTGGTCGCCAACCCAGGTCCGACTAGATGTGAGTCCCTGGGGGATAGCTATATAGAGATGAAATGATTAGCTCAGGACAGGGAGGCATGGAGATCTGCATCAAACCAGTCAAAAGACTGAAGACTCAAACAACAACATCTGTTATATAATAATTTGAGTGCATTACCTAATATGATTGATTCCCATATAATTTGTTTAGCTTTAAGATGTTGACTTATGGCAGGATCCAAGTCAGGTTTTAATTTAACATTGTAATGATATTTATTTGGCTTGCTGGAATTGTGCAAATTTGAGGAAGTATGTCTTGTGTGACAAGCATATTGCAGGAGTTTTCCGGCTTGGAGGTATTCTGAGCGGCTGGGTTAATCCCACGGCCGTGGCAGAGGTGAAGTCGAAGCGGGTGATTACATCTGGCATCTATGTACCGGACGTGTGTTTATGAATAAGTGCACATTGTTCTAATTGGCTGGTATCTAACCATCCGTGATTTTGGTCGTGGACCAGACCTGGGGAGGGGATGACGTGATTGATAAACAGTTGACGGAGGCTCAGAAGATTATTACTCTTTCGATAGATTTCATCTGGTGAGAGTCGGTCTGGGACCGCGCTCATTCTTTTTGGCAGGATGTTTGGACTTAGAAGTTGGAGGAGATCAAGCCTGGATATGCTTGGTTATCCTTGGGGAATAGAAGGTAGATCTGGACATTCACGATAGCATGTTAAGAATTTCATACTGAGCTGCAGGTCGGGATACTCTTCAACTGAGGATATTCTGCCTAGTTCCAGGAAAGTCAGCAATGACTTACTGTCTCGAAAAGCGTAAGATACTGGAAGTTCAAATCTGATTACCAATATACGAGGACCATTAAAATAGTTTTCTAATCGGCGAATATTGGTCAAATATACCAAGTATTAGGAAATTCGGGTGTGGAATAGGTTCTGGAATTCACCGAACAGATTCAGAGCTCTATAATAAATTCAAATCAACGAGTAACAAATTAACTCGTATGATTATGAAAGTAGGCCAACTATAACCAGCATTAGAATTCAACAGTACTATGCATGTGAAACAATTTAGCTATTTCAATATCGAAGTAATTAGGACTGACTCTATGGGAACAAAAACCCTAGAATCAGTAGATATAATTCTCAAGCCAGCAGGCATCATCTGTCAGTACAAGTCAACATCATCTTCCTGGGTCCATTATCATAAAAAGTGTGGCATTGTATTGTTATGTGCCGCTGTGGGCCAGCAGAAGGCTTTCGGGGGAGGAGCAGTGTGACAGACCAAGACAGTGTCTCGTTGGCCTTGGACAGAACCATCAGCCGGAGAGAGAAAGTTCCTACACCCTCCCGGCCCCTCCCACCGACAGACACAATATCGGAGCACCTGTGAGTCATTACGGGCCGGCCAGAGAATACACGAAAAGTCTGGACTTAGAACCGACTAGAACAAACCCTTTGCCGCAAGGGGTTGTGACATTTAGAAATTTCCAGGCCAGGGACTGATTCCATATATACCAGCGAGCTACGGCGAGCAGGAGTAGTGTATTGCAGTGTATTGGACAGTATTGGAGTGTTTATGAGCATCTAGTTCTGTGAGTGAGTGCGGAGCAAGACAGCGACTATTACTGGACGTCTACGGTAACAGAGTGGAAGCCTGTCTGTCAGGGCGCAACTTTGAGTCAGGACTGTGAGTGCTTGGAGGTGTCACGGTGCTTCGTGGAAGACGTGGTCGAGGATCTGGGATCGACAGGGACGAGCAAGAGCGCACAAGAAGCAGCAATAGGACTCTGGAAGTAAGTGAAGTGGCAGGTGCAGGGCTGTAGAGAACCTGTGTAGACTGTACGTGTGAGTGTAAGCTGGAACACTGTAACGACTCACGGGCTGAGTGAACATAAATAGCGAGGACAGTGGTGTGAAAGTAAATGTGGAAACAAATAGTGACTAGTAGTGTTTTATGAAGTGTGACTCAGTGTGTGTGTGTGTGTGTGTGTGTGCGCGCGCGCGCACGGTGTATGTTTGTAGACCTGCAATAAAGCTAATATTTCTTTAAAGGACCCCTTGTGTTGTGCTTTTACCCACTGTAATCCAATTAACGAAGTTGCCACTAGGGGTAACACGTATCAGTATATATGATAGGGAACGTTAGGTCAGTCTGTAATCGGCGAGGATCCTGCAGAGTGTGTTGCATGCGTCATAACCAGGGAACGGATTTATATGTAAATACGTATCTCTTTGTGAAGCTAAATTTAATTATATTTTTTATTATCTTTACAAATCATGGTGTGTGGAGTTGAAAAATGGAGTATTTATTTTCCATATTTTGGAGCTTAGCACATAATGTTCCATATTCTTAGTCATCACGCCTGTCCATGCCAGAGTTGATAAGGTAAGGTGATAAACAACGTGGTGAAAGAGAGATGAGTGAACCCGGAAGAGGTGAGATCACCTGAGCATCAGAATCACACATAACATCGACTATGTCTGTCCCATAATTTCTTTACTCAGGAAATCCCATTCATCGACGATATGCCAGTAGTTTCCGGATTATTTCGTAATTCGGGCATTCCCCTTGATGGCGCAATACCTCCATCTACTGTAGTTCCTACCAGTGATTCACAGTTTGAATTAGCAGTGAGACGGATCGTAGTGTTCTTGTACGTACTGCTATGTCTACAAGTTCAGTGTTTTCAGTTGCCTATTGACATTCATTGAAGACATTACCATTGTTACAAGAAGCCTAAAGTAGTACAGTCAACCAGTTTAAAATTAAAAAGTTACGTAACAGAATTTAAAGAAGATGGTTTATCAACTGACAGTAAGGTATTATTTTGTAATTTGTGTCAATGTTCAGTGGCATCTACTCAAAGGTTCCTGGTGCAACAACACATTTCAACCAGTAAACATCAGACTAACAAACTACGAAATTCCAAGCTGAGACAGTTGGTTTCTGACACAACCATCAACTTCGAGTGTAGCGTCCGAGTTCAACACCGATCTCTGCCGCGCTCTCATCTCTGCTGACATCCCTCTCTTCAAACTGAATAATCAGTACTTCAGGGAATTCCTCGAGAAATATACTAACCGACTATCCTGGATGAGTCAACGTTGAGAAAAACCTATGTTTCAGCCTTATACGATAAAGTATACGATGGGGTATCCGCCTGATCAATACACAAAATTTATATATGGATCTATATTAAAACCATTTGGTACATGTTTCGGGGCCTATTATGATGGCCCCTTCATCAGTCAATAACATACAGATTATCAGTATAATCATAGGATACATTGATAAAAGGTAAAACTAACATGTAAAAAGAATGGATGAAAATGGAACATAGTCATGAAAAGATGATGTGGTGATAAAAACACTTGACTGTGACAAAATTACAGACACATTTAAAAATGTTAACAGGCGACATGAAAAAACACTTTAAAACAACATTTTAAAAGGGGGGCACTTTAAGTGCTTGTCAAGGCAAATCTTCCGTGTGTCCATATGAAAAAATACCAGCAGGGTATCGTGTCTAAAAGCAAAAGTTCATTCCATGAAAATCATTGAATATGTTACCGGGTGAGTTAGCCGTGGTCGTTACGGCATGACTAATAGCAGTCGCTCACATCCGGGAGGCGTGGAGGTTCGAATCCCCCCTGCCGGCAACCTTGAAGATGGTCTTCTGTGGTTTCCCATCTTCCTTCCAGGCAAATGCCGGGGTTGGTCCCTAACTATAGGCCACAGCCGCTACCTTCCAACTCCTCGCCCTTCCCTTCCAACGTTCCTCCCCAACGGTACTTGTAGCTAACCCATTGGGTGTCCGTCTCGAAGCAGCTACAAAACTGGCGAGCCGAACATGTCCTCGGACACTCCCGGCACTAAAAGCCATACGCTAAAAAAAAAAGAAAGAAAGAATATGTTGTTACCAAACCAATCCTACTGGACCTGCCTGCCTTGTGACTCCTATTAAATGGAGGATTGTTGTTAGTTCGAAGATCAATATTTTGCCTACATGACAAGGATCGAAACAGGCCAAGTTAAACCGAGCCTCTTGAGAATAGAAGCAAGGGGATTTTTTTTTAAACTTGAAGACATGTATAGATCAGTCCAAAAGATCCATTTTCTGAGTGGCAAAAAGAGCCTTAGAGAGACCCTGAGGAGGAAACCAAAAACGAAAATTAGGTATAGAAAAATAAATAAAATATGGGGAACTAAAAATATATATCTATTGGGAAACAAAAATAGTGAAAATAGCTCTTAAGGCCGATATAAAATAACTCACAGTAAAACGGAAACAAACACTGGGTGTCCGAAGCAGGAGGCGCAGCGTCCAACAGACTTGGAAGTGTGACAAAAACAGCTGTAAGCTGAGCACGCTAGCAAAGCAAATGCGGGAAGGAAAGAGGGGAGGTGGGGAGCGCTGTTGTGGCGATAGGAGGCGGGGGTTGGGAGGGGTTAAGGGGAAAGTGTCGGGGAGGACAAAACAGCTGAGGGGTGAGCTCAAGGCGGTTTATTATAATCTTTATTTGTTGATGTAATGAAATCTGCTAGGGTGTCGAACAAAACATTAGAGTCTAAATATATTTCATTGAGGTTTGGGGGGTTGAAAATTCTTTGGGCTGTGTTGATTTCGATGGACTCCAGAATGGTCATTAAAGAGCCTTTGTTAACGTGATGTAGAATTTCAAGGTCATTGTCAATGTTTGTGAAACTATGGTTCATATCATTCATGTGGGAAGCCATGGCTGAATTTTTTTATATTTAGTAGCGTTGACATGCTCAGAAAATCTAGTAGAGAAGCTTCTCCCGGTCTGTCCAATGTAATTAGTATTGCAGTCATTACAATTTAACTTGTAGATACCGGAAGCACTGTGCTTATCTTTAGGGTTCAAAGTGTGCGAGTTAAAAAATAGGTTCCTATTGGTATGACTGGTTTTATATGCTATTTTCATATTGCATTTCTTGAAGATGTTGGTGATACTGTATGCCTCATTATTGTGATAGGTGAAAACCGCATATATTGGTTTGTCGATTTTTTCTGGTATGAGGTGGGTGGCTGGTTTATTTTTGATTTTCCTGAGAATATTATTCACATAATTCCGACTAAATCCATTAACTTTGGCTATTTGATGGGTAATTTTAATTTCGGTATTGAAATACTGTTTAGATAAAGGCAAACTGAGGGCCCTGTTTACGAGGCTAAAAAAGGTAGCTTTTTTATGGGAACCCGGGTGGGTAGAATCATGTCTGATAATGGTATGTGTTTGGGTAGGTTTTCTTGGGTAGGTTTTCTAAAAATTTTATAATGCAGTCTACTGTTTGTTTTAGTAACAGCAGTATCCAGGAAATTAATAGTATTATCAATTGCCGATTCCAAGGTGAACTTGATATTGGGGTCTATGCTATTTAGACTGTTGAAAATACTATCAATGCTCTGGATATTGTCATTGACAATTATGAACACATCATCAACATATCTGCCCCAAAATTCTATTCCCTTAATTTTGTTAATCATTTCAGTGTGTTCCAGGTGGTCCAGGTAGATATTTGCAATGATGCCCGATAACGGGGATCCCATAGCTAAACCTTCTTTCTGTTTGTAGACAACATTATTAAAGGTGAAAAAATTATTGCTTAGGGCAAAATTAAGAATTGTCATAAATTCCTAAATATCAACCTTAGACAATTTGTCACTCTCTATTAAATTACTTTTAATGATATTTGAGACGGAATGTACTGGGATACTGGTGTACATACCCTTGATGTCAACACTGTGAAGAGAGTGTTCGTTATTTAATTTCAAGTTCGAGGTTTTGGTGCAAAAATCTAAAGTGTTGGTAAAAAATGTTTTGGCCTTGAAAGCGTAATGGTTACTTAGGAATTTTTGAATGAATTTAGTAGTTTTCTATAGGGGGCTATTTCTGAAATTAACTATGGGCCTAATGGGAATGTTATCTTTATGAATTTTTGGCAAAGCGCTCAAAGTGGGAAGTCCCTGGTTCATGGCAATAAGGTGGCCTGCTTGCTTCTCGTGTAGTAGAAATACGGTGTTCTTAATGATATTTTTTAACTTTCTCTGTATGGTGGCAATAGGATCTTTCATAATGACTTCGAAGTTAGAAATTCTGAAAAATTCATGGGTTTTGTTGATATAATCTTATTTGTCCATTAAAACTATGGTATTGCCTTTGTCGGCTTTAGTGACAATGATATTGTTTTCTGAAATCTTCTTTTTTAAGCTGGAAAAGTTGGGGTTAATAGAAGGGGGACTGTTATTAACATTAGTCAATAACTTTTTGACTTGCTTATTTGCTTCATGTCTGGCCGCACTTTGTTCATCTTTGGGAAGGAGACGTACTGCCGCTTCGGTTTCCGTTTTACTGTGAGTAATGTTATATCGGCCTTAAGAGCTATTTTCACTATTTTTGTTTCCCAATAGATATATATTTTTAGTTCCCCATATTTTATTTATTTTTCTATATTTAATTTTCGTTTTTTGTTTCCTCCTCAGGGTCTCTCTCTAAGGCTCTTTTTGCCACTCAAAAAATGGATCTTTTGGACTGATCTATACATGTCTTCAAGTTTAAAAAAAAAATCCCCTTGCTTCTATTCTCAAGAGGCTCGGTTTAACTTGGCCTGTTTCGATCCTCGTCATAGGGGAAATATTGATCTTCGAACTAACAACAATCCTCCATTTAATAGGAGTCACAAGACAGCCAGGTCCAGTAGGATTGGTTTGGTAACAACATATTCAACGATTTTCATGGAATGAACTTTTGCTTTTAGACACGATACCCTGCTGGTATTTTTTCATATGGACACATGGAAGATTTGTCTTGACAAGCACTTAAAGTGCCCCCCCCCCCCCTTTAAAATGTTGTTTTAAAGTGTTTTTTCATATGTCGCCTGTTAACATTTTAAAATGTGTCTGTAATTTTGTCACAGTCTAGTGTTTTTATCACCACATCATCTTTTCATGATTATGTTCCATTTTCATCCATTCTTTTTACATGTTAGTTTTACCTTTCATCAATGTATCCTGTGATTATACTGATAATCTGTATGTTATTGGCTGATGAAGGGGCCATCATAATAGGCCCCGAAACATGTACCAAATGGTTTTAATATAGACCCATATATAAATTTTGTGTATTGATCAGGCGGATACCCCGATTTTATTATACTTGATTGTCAATCAATACGGAACCATGACTGAGTCTATATACGATGAAACTGTTCAGAAGATAAGACAAGAAATTAAAGACGGTCCGAATTTGGGTTTCCATTGACGAGACGACATATAAATGAGGTTGGCTAATTGGCAACGTAATCATTGGCTTGTTAAATGAAGATTATTGTAAACGGATTCTTTTACACTGTGATGTTCTAGAAGAGTGCAATAACAAAACTATAGCAAAACTATTCAATGAAGCTGTGGGTTACCCCAAAGTAGATCTATTGATTTCCTCAGTGAAAAAAAAATTTCTCAAAGCCCACAAAAGAGTTCATCTTTTGAAAGAAATGTACCCAGAAATTCCATTGCCACCTAAGCCAGTTCTAACTAGGCAGGGTACGTGGCTGCAAGTAGTGATGTAAAATACCCAGGTATTTATAAATCGGGGTAAATACCCAGGCATTTATAAATCGGGGTAAATACCCAGGGTATATACTCGGGTAAATACCCAATTTGGGTAAATGCCCGGGTATTATAGATTTTTCATTAAAATCCTGTGTCGTGGTAAGTTGAACCTTAAAAAAGGGTACCGGTATGCAAACTATTCTATATTAACTTTTTAGAAATTAAACAACAGTTAATAAAATTAAATTTAATTAGAATTGGGACCTTTTTGGGAATTAGATCAGGAGATAAAATTCATCAGTTATAACCTGAAAAACTCAGGGTTACAATTGAACTAGGCCTTTTTGCAAACATTGAGATACAAGTAGGGGGAAATTTATTCAGTGCATTGGCCAAGTTCTACAAAAGGTGTAATATACAGTTTTCAACACACTGTATATGTTTTTCAGAACAGTTTGTAATATCATTCATATATAAAATAAATAATAAAATAACCAAAAAGACTAGTAAATAGTAAATCAAACAAAGAATAGAAAATGGGAGGGAAGTACAGTGTCAGTTTGAATTCTGGGTAGGATGAGCTGAGCAGTGTTGCCACCCCATATGCTTGCTGGCACACAGTACATCTTCACCCATTATATACCCCACATACTACAAAAACTTCCTGACATGTATTTGTATTATTTAGAGTATGATTTAAAAAATTAATATTTTTTTAAATATTTAAAATTGAATTAAAAATAACTTAAAGCACTTTTACTAAGCATGTTCTTTCTATTGAATATATTTTATTTCCTTTGGAGTTTTGGCATACACGTATTTCAATTAATATGCATATAGCCTACTCTTATTACTACAAAAGTAGCTTTTCCCTCCCACATCTTTGTTGCTCATTTCCAGTACCCTAATAAAACTCGACCTTCTCAACATCTTGGTATTAATTAAAAATGTAAAACACAAAACAACCAAAAGGTTTTATCCAACATTTTACTTTAGTTTAAGAAAAAAAAACCACTTAAAGACAAGGTTACAGTGTCAAAACATATAAATACCCAAAAATACCCCGACGTTTTTTTTTTTTTTTTTTTTTTTTTTTTTTTTTTTTGGATCAATATTGTTCCTGATTTCAATTTAAGGCATCAAATACCTGTGTTTCAGTCCTTGTTTGTCCAACACTTCATCAACACATCAAAAAGTATTGTACAAAGCTCAAAAACTGAAAATACCCTCATTTTGGGTATTTAAATGACCACTGGGTATATACCTGGGTATATACCCAATTTAACCTTCCAAATGGGTATTTACCCGGCCCACATCACTGGCTGCAAGCGGTTGAATACTATGCTGAATATATAGACTCCATTAAGAACGCTCTGCATGCTATGGACTCTGAAGATGCAGCCTCAATTGAAGCTGCGCAAACAGTTGTTTGCGACACAAGTGTAAGGAATGACTTGATTTACATTCAGCATAATTTTGCATGCATTACAAAAACACTCAAAAGTCTCCAAAACTCGCATCTCTCACTTTCTGAAAGTTTCAAACTCGTCAACAGAACTGTGGAACAGCTAAATCATGGTACAGGTAAAGTTGCAGATGAAGAAAAAATGAAGATGGACACTGTACTTTCAAAGAAACTGTAACGTGTTTTTCGAGGGGTTTTTATGCCACTGGCATAAGTCAGTAAGAAGCCATTCTCTATTTATTTACGCGGCAAATTGTTCAGCCAAGAGAATTTTTCATGTTAATTTATTATTATTATTATTAAATTATTATTATTATTATTATTAAGGTATTTTTTGGAGCATTTTATAAAAATTATAAGCATACAGATAGGTTTTCTATGTCATAGAAAACACTATCAAGCAAATTATTACGAACTACATTATCATAGAAAATTATATGATTACGGAATTTTGTCAGTTAGGGTATTATAAGAGAGATGACTCACTGGGAATTCAGATACAGGCGTATTCTTGTCAAGAAGCATGTCGCAAGCCTGGGTTGCAGCGTCAAGAAAAGGCGAAATAGTCTGGAACGGCAAACGACATCATCCGCGCGCCGTGTGTATTGAGCCTAAGGAGAGGAGTAGCGGGGTGGCACAGCCAATCAGTGAGGACCACGTTAGCTGGAAGACAACTCCGGAGAGGGGATGCGACGAGTGCATATATCGTTTGGCGCGCCGTGGAGTGGAGGACTATCTTTTTAAAACTTAACCGGTATGGTTGCACGTGTGAGTGGCTCCGAGGTTCCGTGGAGGCAAGGACTATCTTTGTAAAACTTAACCAGTGTGGTTGTACGAGTGTTTGGCTCCGATGTTCGGACCATAAAGTGATTACATCTACAAGTATATCATCAAATAACGAAGAAGATGACGACGTCCAGGAGACTGTGGGAAGCTCTCTTCAACATCCAGTACGAGCGAAATGCTTCGGCAATTTCCAGTGGTAAGCGCGAATGACGCAGAACTACGCAATCTCTCGTTTCTCTTTGTTTTATATTCAATATTTCAGTAACTTCATAGCTTGGGAATAAGAGTAAAATCAGTAATTTATCCGACTCCGTTCTCACGTAATTTTCTATCGGTAATATTAAAATCGCAACGCTCCAATTTAAATTTAAAAATTATTATTTTATTAATTTTGCAATACTTGTTTTATATAATAAATTCATTTCTTTTAACCATGCAATCTTTGCTTTCAGTAGGTAGCATTAGATATAGACCAATTCCTTCTCCTGATACAATTGTTTGTTGGGTTAATGATCAAATCATACCACGATCTGAGTGAATAGAGTCTTGAAGGTGTTCTACCAGAGCTAGGTGTTGTTAAATACAAATTTAGATTTCAACATTGCGTTGAGGTCTTGGCGCCCATTAAAACAACCAGTCAAAACGTTTCATTTGTACGCTCAACGTGGAGCAAAGCGAGACCGTTTCAAAACCTGGATATGAAAGAATGGGAAAGGTTGCTGCAATTATGTGTGGAGATATAAGTGTCAAGTTAACGTTGGATTTAACCCCAGCAGACATTGTAAAGTTCAAATATGCCCCATTACCTCTTCTGATGTTGAACGAAGTTTCAGTCAATATAAATTGGTACTTAGAGACAATAGGAGAAGATTCATTTTCCAGCACTTAAAAGAACATTTTGTGATTCAATGTTTTTGTAACAGAGATTAAAATATTGCGTGTTCTTCAAAGATCATATTAAAATGAGAAGTACAGCATTATGGTTCATGTAGATCTACTTTCTATAGCTCCTTTGAACTTTGATAACAAACAGAAATGATAGTTTTTTGTAATTTTAAGTCCATATATAATTCCATATTTCAATAAAAATGACTAAATATATATGTACATATTTCATGAATTATTAGTACATATAAATCCGTTCCCTGGTCATAACATAATATATGTTAAAGTTTACCAGATATCAAATGGAAACTAACATCATATTTCCTTCAGGAATATTTGAAACCAAATTGGATTACCAACGTAAGGTCAATTGTTTTTGTGAAAGGGAGTTTGACGCCCTTAGCACATTGGCATTACTCGTGACGTCAATGCTACATGTATTTTGTGTCTTGCAATGGCCTTCTCAGTATGTGCTAGCCACGCATCTTGGTGAGGTGTACCATACCAACAGACGAGCCCAATTATACACTGGGGCGAAACACTGGCAATTATAATTTGAGCTAACCGGACCATTATATCATATTTTTGATATTTTGTTACTTATGCGGTCACTGGTGTAGTTGGGTGTGAATGAGTATTGCTGTTATTATAATCGTACAGGTGCTTAACTCCCCACGAACCCCGGTTATGTATTTATTTATATGTTATCGAGAGAGGAGGTGGATTATTATTGTTATCATTAAGTGAGAGGAGGTACAGTTAGCATTGTGCGCCCAACAAGGGACTGGAAGGTTACAATTGGTGCACAAGCATGGGACGATCTAGTCATTGTAACTCTGGAAAGTTACAGCCTATGTCACTAAAAGATATACAGTATATAAATTGTTGCCAAAGCTATTCTCATTCACTAAATTGGACTGTCTGTAATCTATGTTACATAAAGGAATTGAAAGTAAGCAGCTGTGGGCTTCTAGAAGGTACCATCCTGCCATCTGCTTGGGAATGATGATGATGATTATGATGATAATTGTTGTTTTAAGGGGCCTAACATCTAGGTTATCGGCCCCTAATGATCTGGGTGATAGCGAAAATGAGAATGAAATGGAAACCAGAATGAAAATTATGTGAGACGGAAAATACGTACAAAGAGAAACTCAGTTGGAAACAACTCACAATATGGTCTTACAAAAGGGAATTTAGAACGAAAAGATTCACAAAAAGAATAAGATTGAAAAAGACCCACAAAACGTAGGCTAGATTCAAAATACATACAAAATGCAATGTAGCGTCGAAATACTTACAAAATGCAACTGAAATTCAAAATACTTACAAAATGCAAATGAGATCGATGATACGTACAAAATGCAATTGAGGTTCAAAATACTTACAAAATGCAATTGAAATTGAAAATACACAATGCAATTGGACGGCGTTATGCATTAAGCGGCTAAGCGCCAATTTTTGGAAATTGAGTTATTAGCACCATCTAGTGTGTATGGTCTAGAACTACATTCTTTTTACATAAGTATGCCATTTTTCTTAATATTTGCCATTAATTTTATAGAAAAGTCTAAGCGCCATTCCCTTTATCTTAGGTTAAGAGTTTTGCATTAATCGGCTATGAGGAGAAACTATGAAGCTATCCTTCGAAACGCTATATTGAGTTCTGCAAGAAACAGCCAAGCGACATTTCATTGTCTCTCACACTTTGTCTGGATTGTCTGGTAGAAGAGCTTTGACGAGAAGTTACACTCTGGCAGGAGTATCAGTCTGTAAAATGTGCTTTATCCAGACCCTAAGAATATCAGGGGATCGCATTAACAACTATCTTAAGAAAGCCAACGAACTACAAGGAATTATTAAGGATAACAGAGGTAAATCAGGAGGTTATAACAGAATAACCGATAGTAAGATGGCTGAAATTATCGAGCACATTAATAAATTTCCTTAGTAAAAGTTACATTATTGCAGATCAGAAACAAGCACTCTCTTTCTCCCGTCACATGTCACACTTCCAGTTATGTATGAATTATACATAAAGGAATATTCTCAGCCAGTTTCCCCTCTCATAAATCATAATATAAGAAAGTATTTTACTCCAGATTCAACCTACGACGAAACCCTCTTAAGAATGACACATGCAACTTTTGTGACTCTACAAATGCTCAAATAATCAATAAAAATGGTGACACTGATGTGATCAAGATAAACTTGCTTGCTCATCAGGAGGATGCAGAAAATACTCGAAGTACAATGAAGAGTGACTTTCAAAAAACAACCGAAATTAATGGACTGTCGGTGCTTAGCTTTGATATGCAGAGGATACTGCCCCTGCCGAGAATTCCAACAAACATAATATTCTACAAACGTCAGTTATGGCTGTATAACTGTGGAATTCATGACGCTTCATCGAACAAAGGCTTCTGCTATCTGTGACTCGAGGGCCAAGCTGGGCGCGGAGCCCAAGAGGTGGGCTCTTGTCTAAGAAATTACATCACTGAACATTCAGAAAAAGGCACGGAACAACTTGTACTTTGGTCCGATTCCTGCGAAGGGCAGAATCGGAACTTAAAATGGTCCTAATGCTGAAGTCTGTCATGGAGTCACATCCAACTCTAAAGACCATAAAAATGCGATTTCTGGTTTCCGGGCACAGCTATTTGCCCAATGATGATGATTTCAGAGATATTGAAAGTGCCTTGAAGTTTCATCAAAGACTATATAAACCAGAAGATTACAAGGAAGTAATGAGAACTTCCGAAAGAAGAACAAGCTGGTCGTGAAACAAATGAAAAGAGAAGATTTTGTGGGCACGGCATCCGTTGAGAAACAAATAATAAATAGAAAGAAAGATACCAATGGAAATGGAGCAAGCTGGCTAACAACACGGGAAATTGAAATAAGTATGGAAAGCCCATCTGGCTGTTGACTTTAAAACGTACTTTCGATAACAAAGACGGCCAAGTAATCAATTTAAAGAGGAGAAATAGCGCACGCCAATGGGACCAGAATAACCTCAGTTTTTGCCTTAATGCTCTATGGCCAAACGGAAAAGCTATATCAGAGCCAAAATTACAAGACCTCATAAGTGTCATGCATCTGATACCATCCGATGCCAAGGAGTTCTACGAAGGCCTTCATTCAGATGGAAACAGTTTTGACTACATCGACGGTTTTGGTAGTGAACTCGATTTCTCGATACAAGATGAAACCTAAGACCGTGTCAATTTCCTATTGTGTGAAAAACATTTACATCATAAAGTAGAATGTAACACCAATGTTTATAGCATTAGTTCATTTAGTATAATATTGATTTAAGTTTTATTCTGGTATTCAAATGTATCTGTGTTTCTATTAGACTATTGAGAATAAAATTGCAATTAAAGACACACGAATACTCATTGTACGCGTCAAAGTCTCCAGAAACTGGCATTAAAATAAAAATGTATAAAGGGCTAAAAGACTTAAAAAGGTGCTTAGATGGTTTACGCATAACTATCTTGTTCAATAGAATAACGTAACAACAAGCTATTCACCAAAAATGGCGCTTAGCAGTTTTATGCGTAACTAAACTCACAGATAACATAAAGCAGCTAAGTGACAATTGCTGATAAATCAATTATTTGCTGTATTTTTGTAATTTAAACGCAATAACTATCAACAATGCGTACAGATAAGGCTTTGTTTGCATTTAAAACTCAAACTTGGCTAACAGGAGAGAATTTGTGATAGTTTAAATGTCAAAACTTTCAATCACGTTTTTCTCAATATCAGCTTTGGGTGGATAGCTGTTTAATGCATAACGCCATCCAATTCAGATTGAAATAGGCCCTATCCCAGTTCCAATCCAAATTATTCACAAAGTGCAATTGAAATTCAAAATACTTACAAAATGCAATTGAAATTGAAAATACTTTAAAAATGTACGGTAGATTCAAACGACTCATGTGGATTGACAATA
Source organism: Meconema thalassinum (assembly GCA_946902985.2). Lineage (NCBI taxonomy): Eukaryota > Metazoa > Arthropoda > Insecta > Orthoptera > Tettigoniidae > Meconema > Meconema thalassinum. The sequence goes on along the minus strand of OX336389.2, from coordinate 555,660,431 downwards.
CTTACAAAATGCAATTTAGATTGAAAATACTTGACAAAATGTAATTTAAGATTCAAAATACCCGCAAAATGCAATTGAGAATCAAAATATGTGCAAAATGCCCACCAAACAAAATGCAATTTAGATTCAAAATTCGTGTGAAATGCGGTTTTGGTTGAAAATACTTACAAAATGCAATTGAAATTCAAAAAACTCACTAAAAGGCCCGTCTACCTGCATTGAAAGACTTACTAAAAAGCAATTTAGATTGTCAATCTTTACAAAATGCAATTGAGTTTGAAAACAATCGCGAGATGTAATTTAGATCGAAAAAACTTACAAAATGCAACGTAGATCAAAAATGCCTTAAAAAATCGCTAAAAGGGAATTTAGATACACGGTGAACCAAGTAACAAAAACAGTGCGGGAATCTTAAAGAGAAAAGGAAATGTAAGGAAAAGAGGAGAGGAGAGGGGAGACAGGAGAGGGTCCGCCCCAAAGGTAAGGGACAAAAGGGGAAAACGTATTCAGCTCAGGAATCCCTCGGGGTCACCAACTCCCGAACTCACCAGCCGTGAGCCCCTGAGGGTTTGGCATTATCTAGGGTGCACCAGAAGTGGTGGGGCTATATACACCCTGCCTCCTTAAGGGAATTGAGCACAAGGCAGGAGTTAAAAGGAAAAGAAAAAGAAGGCTGACCCTTCACAGAAGGAGGGTATCAGGAAAGATGAGACAAGGGCCAATTAAGGCGGGAAAGTGAAAGACTCCCTAGGCCTCGGATAACCTAATACCGTCGGGGTCGGAAGAGAACAAGAGTTGACCAAGGGAGGTCGACAGGAAAGAAGACGGAGAGGAGCCCGGCACAAGTAAGTGGAAGCAATGCCGGACTCAGCTGGGGCCCCGTGGTCACCAACCCACTTCCCACTAGATGTGAGCCCCTGGGGGGACTTGGGAATGAACATGGGATATCATGGTAAATAATTTCAGGACGACCAACAATAGAGTTCAAACCCCACTCTTTGCTAAAGCAGCCTGGCCCGATAGCCTTGCACTTAAGCACACATGGCTGCTGCACTTGATACCAAACAGGGCCCTTGTGGTTTTCACCATAATGAATATTAACTAAATTACCTTCATGCCCAATTTGAACAGCGTCAGAGTAAAACACCTCGAAGACTTCACTAAGGAGCGATAAATGTCATCAAATAGAAAAAAAGAAAAAGAGCTTGGACTCAATTTAAAACAAAACATCCTGCAGTGATCATTTTCCACATCCCCCAAAGAGTATTAATCAGAGTTACATTCTGCTCACTTACATATTCTGTTCCTTTTCGAGTGCCAGCTTACTCTTGAAGTCTTCACATTGAGATGTGAGGCTAGCGACTTCCGATAACCGAGTTACTTTTAATTCGTTTAATTCCCTCTCTTGTTTGGAACTTCTTTCCTCCCATTCCTTTTGCAACAACAGCCTTGCCTGGAAATATTAATGCAACATGTTGCAACACTTTCAAAAATAACAACATTCATCACTTGTTTAACACACTCAGGAAACACACTAGCATTCAGGAAACAATAAGTTAACAGGCATGTGTTTGCAAGAGTGTACAATCATGCATGAAATCTGCAGTACACTGATGAATAATAAAAGACACACTGACATAAGAGTACTGGCTCATGAAGACACTGACTACATCAAACCTTCATGTTCTGCTGGGAGAGGAGAAAACCTAACTAAATACCAATACTTAATATACAGCAAATCATCTCTTAAAGACCACTTGAGACCACCTCATGGTATAGTGGCTAGCATTCGAACACTGTTCACTCAGCCTCCTGAAGCAAATCTGAGATGATGATGATGATGATAATTATTCTTTTAAGGGGCCTAACATCTAGGTTATCGGCCCCTAATGGTCTGTGTGATAGCGAAAATGACAATGAAATGGAAACCAAAACGAAAATTAAGTGAGACGGAAAATACTTACAAAAAGGAACTCAGATTGAAACTACTCACAAAATGGAGAGCGGTAATATTTACTAAAGGGAATTTAGAACGAAAATACTCACAAAAGGAATAGATTGAAATATACGCACAAAATGTAGGTTAGGTTCAAAATACGTACAAAATGCAATGTAGAGTCGAAATACTTACAAAATGCAATTGAAATTCAAAATACTTACAAAATGCTAATGAGATTGAAAATATGTACAAAAATGCAATTAAGGTTCAAAATACTTACAAAATGCAATTGAAATTGAAAATACACAATGCAATTCAAATTGAAAAACACCCATTTCAGATCCAAAATACTCACAAAGTGCAACTGAAATTCAAAATGCTTACAAAATGCAATTGAAATTGAAAATGCTTACAAAATGTACGGTTGATTCAAACTACTCATTTGGATTGACAATAATTACAAAATGTAATTTAGATTGAAAATACTTACAAAATGTAATTTAGATTCAAAATACCCACAAAATGCAATTAAGAATCAAAATACTTGCAAAATACTAGTGATGGACAGAAAAACGCCCAACTGTTTGGAGAAAACAGTTGTCCGATGAAAAACGAACGAACTGTTTTTTAATGTTACACCAAACAGTTTTCCTTCAGTCTATTACGATTGGTTGGAACGAATCCACTGTTTGCTACTCACTGGCACTGCTGTAACCTTGAATAAATAGCTCCGGAGCTATTCGGCTGAGGTCGTCATTGTTCAACAGTAAACCACTCCCATCCCCTCTCTGTCAAATCAACTGTTTGTCCCGTATTATCAGCAGCCAGGATACAAGAGCTATTCTTCTTCAACGTTTTCGCTTATTGCTGTTTGCGAGCTGTTGGCGGATGATTCATCGGTGTTCTTAAATCTCCCAAAAGTTCTCGCATAGCAGCATTGGCACCCGCCCGCAGGGGTTCGGGGGTTGGGGAGAGGTAGGGGGTGGATTTCCGAGAATATTTAGATTCTTAATTTTCACACCAGTTTATTACATAAATTGAAGGAAGGAAGACTGTAGTTTAACGTGACCGTGAATCTTGTGATTATGAGCTACGGGACCGCCTTTTTACGTAGAATCCGAACCACAGAACATGGCATTTCACTTCGAAAATCTCACATGCATTGACCGGGAATGCTTGTTGGCAAGAGGCCAACAGCTTGACCGCTGCACCACAAGGCCCCTATTACAAAAATTGAAGTTACTGATAGTTAACTGATTTTAACTGATAATTCCACAATTTTATTTAACTTAGAGTAATTTGGAATTATTTGAAAATATCTGCAGTTATTTAGCAAATCGGCGAACTGGATTAACATTTAACATTACCATTTTAATGAACTGCTTGAATTTTATTTTTGTCGATACATGGTGATACCACTAAAGAAATGAACATTATGACGATGATTCACAGAGAAAAGCAGACTTCTAAGGACAAAAAATCTGAACTAAAAGAAAACAACTATTCTTCTCATTCATGCCATAAAGATAATGTACCCAACGGTTTCAGAGCAGCCAAATAACGAATATCACGAAGCAAGTAAGAAATGAAACAAAAATTACGGGGGGCGATATGTCCTAGTGACAGCTAGGTAATTAAATGAAAAATGACTCTCCCCCCTGGAAAAAGGCCTGTGGGCGCCCATGCATAGAAGGTCGCGTGGTGTCTGAGAGACACCTTTAGCATTCTGAGAAATGTATTTAATTCCAAGTTTCATGTGAGAATGTAAATTAATTCCTGGCTGCGACAACGCGGTCATGTAGCCCCGTGTACGTTTTTGTATACTTTAATCTGTGTTGAGAGGGGCAGATGACCTCGTAGTTCCACCCCTTAAAACAACAATAACTAATTTGATTGCATAGACTTTGCCTAAGAGTGGAGTCTCACTCATCTTCCCGTTCTACCCGTGTAGCCTTCATACAAGTATTTTGTCAGCCATCAGCTTGTGTTGCCTGTCAGTGTCTAATAATAATAATAATAATAATAATAGTAATAATAATGTTTTTTAACGTCCCTTTTAACTACTCTGGCTTTTAGAGACGCCGGGGTGCCGGAATTTTGCCCCAAAGGGGATCTTTAACGTGCCAGTATATCTACTGACAAGGCTCCCTCGCATTTGTGCACCCTCAAACGCCAACTGGTTGCGCCAGGATTCGATCCTGCTACCTTGGGCTTAGCAAGCGAGAACGTTACCGCTGAGCCACGCAGCCAGCCTCAGTGTCTACTGTCTAGTATTACGCAACGAATCAAGTTACAGTGAAAGGTGGAGAAATATCTTTCTTATCTCACAGCTCTTGTGCGTGTGACTAACTCGTCTATCACCGAGTCCCGTTATGAAGTGTGAACGAATGACCTGCTGTCTTCAAACCATTTGCGAAAACATTACTGCATTGGTAAATCAGCTTCTGCCATACTGACTTGTGAACGAATTTTATAACCTGTTGTTTTCAAACTGTTTTGGGAGAACAGTTGTTTTCAACAAACGAACAGTTCGTTGGCGTTTTCCTAAAACAGCAGAAATGACCATCACTACAAAATACCCTCCATACAAAATGCAATTTAGATTGAAAATACTTGCAAAAAGCAGGTTAGGTTGAAAATACTTACAAAATGCAATTGAAATTCAAAATACTCACAAAAGTCCCATCCCATATATTGAAAGACTTAATAAAAAGCAATTTAGATTGCCAATCTTCACAAAATGCAATTGAGGTTGAAAACACTCGCAAAATGCAATTTAGATCCAAAAAAATAGAAAATGCATCGTAGATCGAAAATGCCTACAATATGGAGTGTAGATGGAAAAAAAAAAACGATTAAGGGAATTGAGATACACGGGGAGCCAATTAACAAAAACAGTGCGGGAATCTTAAAGAGAAAGGGAAATATAATGAAAAGAAAACAAGAGGCCTGACCCCTCGAAGAACGAGGGATTAGGAAAGATGAGACAAGGGCCAATTAAGATAGGAAAGTGAAAGACTCCCTAGGCCTCGGATACCCTAATACCGTCTGCATGACGAATAGAATACATAGTGTTATCACTGACCGAGTTCAAGTGTGCCCCGCTGTTGCCTAGCGCTAGCGGCGCAAACCCCCAACGCTACACAGTCAGCCACATTCAGCTGTTCGGAAATGGGATACACACTGGGCTACGTAAACCACTCTACGAAGGCTGCGGTTACGCTGATTACAACAAATTGTTTGTTTATACTTATAAATAATACCATCAAAAAGTCATTATTAATATTCTCAGTCCCCAAGTAGAACTATCTTTCAAAACCCTCCGTTAGTCGCGCATTGGCCTGAAAGCTCCATGGTTCGTTTTAGTTTTAATATCAAGCCAACAGTTCAAGTTATGATCTTATCATCTTGAGACATCTTAAACCATACCTTAGTAAGCATTTAAGCATTTTCCTGGAGTTGTGAAATGACGAGCCTAAAAATAACTCTACACGTGTAACATTTTGTCAGCTTGGGATTGATAGTACCAGCGCGCCAAATGATGTAACATTCTGTCAGTGAGTTGAGGGTGTCCATTACACCAATTATTTGGCTTGGTACGTTGCCTTAGTGAATACCGGTATCAGTAAAGATTACGCCTTACGAAAACCTAATGACGTAGGTGAAGTGTGTCGCCTTCTGCTGAAAGATAACGAATCGCTAGTTTATGATTCATTAATTTCAAAGGAATTTGTGGCTCTGATACTGAAGACAAAGTTGAAACAAGATCCGTAGACTCGAATACTGACCATGATATTGATCAGGAGGACGGTAACGGAAGCGAAGAATTGGATGGCTGTTTATTCTATTGGCAGGTTGGCCATTATTATTATCATTATTATTATTATTATTATATGTCCGTCTCATTCTTGGCTATCACCGTGGAGGCCCGTGTTCGATTGCCAGCTCTACCAAGAAATTTAATTCTGGTCTGAGGGCTGAAATGGTGTTCATTCAGCCTCGTGAGGGAAAACTGATATGAGGCGCATCCGATTCCTACCTCAACTATCCCGGAAGTGGTTTTCCGTGGTTTCCCACTTCTACTCCAGGCAAATACTGGGATGGTACCTAACTGAAGGCCACGGCCACTTCCTACCCAAATCCTACCTCAATTCCTACCTCAATTCCAAATACACACACTAATACAGACATCACAATGACACAGGTTATCAGACAAATTCTATACTCACCCACAAGCACACGGGGCTACGTGACCACAATGTCGCAAGTCCCTAAAGAATCAACAACTATTACACTGGGCAACAAAAGTTGTTTTTTTTTTATGTTTCCTGCACTTCGTGAGTCAATTCTTACTAATTTTGGGTTGAGAAAATCGAATATTGATAATGAAAAAATTTTCTTAGCTCTAGTTTCTGTGATACGCAATAGGTGGAAGTATTTCCATTGAACGGTTTAAGAGAAAACGATACAGTTTAATTGCATATGCCAACAACATTGAAAGAGTATTTAATTTCTTTTAAATGGCAGTTACATTCTAAGAGTTCTAAATTGATGGAAGAATATCCGGCAGATGGTTGGGTTTGAAGAGAATCACGTGGTTACTCTATGAGATCGTCGTCTTTTAGCTTGCCTCTTGTAAGTCAGTTCCGGAGGATCCCTACACAAAGTCCAGCAGTAATCCCCAAGCATTGCTTCATTCCAACGGCCCTGATATCTTTGTTCCATAACAGAAATATCCTGATGGTATCGTTCTCCGTGTTCATCACTGACAGCTCTACAACTAGGAGGGAAGAAGTCAAGGTGGGAGTGGAGTAAATGGATTTTAAGGGGCATGTTGCATCCATGTTGATGGTATTTTTGCAGGAGCACTGTCACCAACTGAGTATAGTTATTATCTGTTCCGTTGCCTAAAAATCCATGAATAACTCCCTTGAAGGATTCCCAAGCTTCCTTTTCTTTACCCTCCAAACCTTGGTCAAATGCAGGATCCTTAGTAAGTTCTCGAATTTGTGGCCAGACAAAAATACCTTCCTTAACTTTGGCATCACTTAATTGCAGAAATTAGGCTACTCTTTTACTTACTTAAAGGCCTGTCCTTCTTGGTTCATACCTTTGACCAATTTTTTCATCAAACCCAGGTTGATATGCAGGGGTGGAGGAAGAACATCTTTTGGGTCCACGGGAGGCTTGGCTACGACATTTTTCTTGCTAGGGTTAAGGTTTCTTCCAGGCCAGTCTGCTTGAATATAATGTGATTTCCTATCCCTGCTGTTCCACATTCATAAAAAGCAGCAATATTTCGTGTAACCCAGTTGCGTTCCATGACTTTTAGGTCACCACAGATTTTCCACTTGTGTTCACGATACTTGATTGAGTCCAAGAGAGCTATCATATTTGCATAAATCTCCTCATGTGAACTGCATGACCAACAGGAATAGAAGGAAGACTGTTGCCATTGTGAAGTAATACAGCTTTTAAACTAAGCTTGGAGGAGTCTATGAATAGCCTCCATTCAGTTGGATCATGGTTCAAATTCAAACATTGGATCAAGCCATTAATGTTGCAGCAAACGATAAGATTGTTATTCTTCTCAAAAGAGGGAAGCAGATCCCTGTGACGTTGTCTGTACTACGAGACTCTGGCATCATGTTCCAGAAGATTCCATTGCTGTAGTCAAGACCCTAGAATTTCTGCCTTCTCCCTTGACAAGTCAAGGTCTCTAATGAGATCACTTAACTTAATTCTGCTTGACTCAGTCCGCGTGGTTTATCTTTTTCCTCAAAATCAGGGTCACAAGATGTGAAAGGCTTGTTGGTTCTTCTTCTTCTCCTTCTTGTTCCACACTGTTTTCATTTTCTACTTCAAATACACAATTTTTGGGTGGAGTAGGAACTGGTAAAATATCTGAATGCGGAATGGATCGAATAGCAGATAGAAGATTCGGGTATTGAACTGTTCTTTTCTTCATAGACAATCCTGCCTTTATAGGTGGAGTCAAGCAGAAATAGCAGTCATCTGTATGGTTTCTAGGCCCCGCCATACCGTAGGCACAGCACAGGCCACAGATTGTTTCTTATTTTTCAGCCATTCTCGCAGTGTAACTGAACAAGTGTTGCAACATACTGTATATGTGGAGACCATGACTTCTCCTGGTGACCTAACTTCATACCGAAATAATAGTGATAGGCAATCTTCACTAGAGCAGTCAGCTTGCGTTTCAGTGACAAAAATGTTATTTCACCACAAATGCAATAAAAATTATTCACTTTATTTACACATTTTCAAGGCATTTTGACGAACTTTACACTTTAAAAGCACTGCCAAACCTGAATTTCTGCATTAATTACAGCAGAAACAATATGAAATTCACAGTCACAGCAAGAATGTCTATTTTTATAACTTACAAACAGCTGAAGAACATTTGTGTCAGGTGTGCCAACTCCCAAAACAAAATTTTTCCCGAAAATCCTCCAAACTGAAAATGTTGACTAAAAACGAAATGTCACTTTATCTTCCAAGCACGAGCTAATCTGTCATTTTGATGGTGATTTTTGAACTCAGCAAGTGGAAATACATAAGAATTAAATGTTTTTGAGCCCGAAACATTGGGCAGTGCTATTATTTTAGGCCTATTATTATAGAGACGGATTATATATTTTTTCGTTTTAGGTAAGGATGGCACGAAGTAGAACAAGTAACCATGGAAGGCTGCCTTCATTCCGTATCCTACTGGGCGCCTTTCGTGATTTTAATAATAATAATAATGTTATTGGTTTTACGTCCCTTTTAACTACACTGGCTTTTAGAGACGCCGGGGTGCCGGAATTTTGCCCCGAAGGGGATCTTTAACATGCCAGTAAATCTACTGACACGGCTCCCTCGCATTTGCGCACCCTCAAATGCCAGCTGACTGCGCCAGGTTTCGAACCTGCAACCTTGGGCTCAGCAAGCGAGAACGTTACCCCTGAGCCACGCAGCCAGACATCGTGATTTTACCTCAGTGGATAGATATTTCGGTAAATTTTGAAAAATCTGAGGTACTGATCCTGGTTTTAATTTCCACTTCACATCAGGAAGTTCCACGTTCTCAGAGTTCACTACGAAACAGTCCGCCTTTAAAATAATTAAATCTTCCGAAAAAGGCACGTCACAGATTCCACTTTCGATCGACAGCTTATCTGTCTGTGGAATTACTCTCGCCCATTTCACAAACAGATTTGTTTCTTCTGGCGGTGTGAAAAAATGTCTACCATCAGATTTTCTTTCGTAACCCGATTTAAATCCAGGAACGAAACAGTATGACATTTTCCCGAAAGAGCAGAAAATGTAGTTGTTTGCACACTCAATACACTGCATAGACATTCGTAAACTATTACAAAGAAACAAATTCCCTCACATAATATGACTTCTCGCGCACAGAATAATTCAGTACTAACCTCGAGGGCTACTCGTCTCACGTGCTTAGGGTTCGGCGTGACTTCCGCGCCACACACTGGCTGGACCATGAACTACAATGCTTAAGGAGTGGAGTGATGACACTGTTTATTTCTATTCATCATGCAGTCGGGGTCGGAAAAGAACATAAGTTGACCAAGGGAGGTCGACAGAAAAGAAGACGGAGAGGAGCCCGGCACAAGTAAGTGGAAGCAATGCCAGACTCAGCTGGGGTCCGCAAACCTGAGAAGCCAAGGTTTCAATACCCGGCAGTGGTTTTCAGTGGTTTCTCACTTGTAATCCAGGTAAATGGTTGGCTCCTTTCCAATCTTAGCATCAGTCAACTACTAATGACATCACAATAACAAAAGTTATCACACAAATTGTACACATATACAAGTATAATGCAGCTGATGACCACGATGTTCAAGGCCCTAAATGAAAACAACACAAGGAAGAACGAAGCTTAAAAGCTTGACCGTTAATCATGCGATCATGAGCCACAGGACCTTTTTACGTTGAATCCGAACCACAGGACATGGCATTTCACTTCGAAAATCTCACATGCATTGACCGGGAATTGGACCCGGTCCATCTTGGTGAGAGGCCTTGAAAACAACACCGACCACTTCATTTACCTCTGGTAACTAACATTATTACCCATAAAACCATACTGCAATCCATTCTTTATTAGCAACCAATGCCACATACATATCACTAGTTCAGCAGGCTCTACAACACACAAAAGAGTTAAAATATTTCCAACACTTTTGTGGCAAAACAGTACATGCACACTACAATTTTTGCAACTCTCCACCTGAAGAAGCTGCCATGTGGTAGCGAAACCAGCAGTGGTTTGGTATGTTTAAGTAATATAACAATTATGATGTGGTGTACCAAAAATTATAGTGTATACATAAAAGAGTTGTCTCATTTTGGGGCCTTGAAAATAGTGGCCATCAGAATTATATATTTGGTCGTGTGGAATATGTTTGATAATCTCAGGAGGAGATTTGGTTTTGTAGCTACTTCATTAAGGGTCTTAAGACATGGAGGTCAACTTCAGCACTGTGTTTGAAAAGCTGTGTTTGATTGGTTACTGTAATTATTAGTGTCAAATGCTGGGGTGAGACCTGAAATGCCTGGGTGAGAAAAATCCTGGGTAAAAAGCACACTCAGGGTGACCCCTATCAAGAGCTGGGATTCAAACCTTGCAGTCATGGAGTACGACTTTGCTTGGTCGGCTACATTGCTGGTTTGAAACAGAGCTCGAACTTACGAAAAAAAAGTAATGTCATAAACAATTATTTGTCATTCCCACATTCTTGGCTATTGGATAGAGAACAGACAAAATGACTCCACCTTGATGATGATGATGATGATTGTTATTGTTTTAAGGGGGTGGAACAGCAAAGTCTCCAACCCCCATTATGATGATGATGATGATGATGATGATGATGATGATGATGATGATGATGGAACCTGTACACAACCACTATAGGACCCTGTAATGAACGGAGAGAATTCAATTATTGCATGCCTGGAGAACATTAATATGGTCATGGTCATCATCATCTTGAACAGTTTCCAACCACTGGCCGGGTCTGTTTGGAACATAAGCCTCTCCAACGTCTTCTGTCTTCCCACCATCTCTCCGTCACCACCTTGGTCCAGTCTTCTCCTTTTTATTCGCATGCAGTCCTCCACACCCTTCAGCCACTTATCTCTTGGCCTTCCTCTTGGTCTTTTTCCCTCTATTATCATCTTGTGTATCTTCCTGGGTATCCTCCCCTCATCCATTCACTTAATAAGCCAATATCATTTAAGCCTTGATTCCTCCTCTATCCTATCCTGTAATGCTCCCTCATTGACTAATTCTCTGATCTTCTCATTTCTTAACCTGTCCACCTTTGTCACTCCAATACTGCTTCTCAGGAATTTTATCTCACTAGCCTGTATTCTGCTTCGCTCCCTTCCTTTCATAACCCAGGTCTCTGAGGCATACGTCAGGATTGTAACGTAGTAAGTCCTATATATGACCCTTTTGCTGTTTTGAGGGACATCCTTACTCCATACCAGGCTCCTAACACTTTTCCTGAATAATTCTGCTTGCCTCCCCTGCTCAGTTATTTCTCTGTTGTTTCCATTTTCTTGTATCATGCTTTCCAGATACTTGAAACTCTCTACTTTCCTCAATTCTTCCCCACCAATTGTTATTCCTGTTGTGACTCTCTCCCTCTTCCTGGTTGTGATCATCCACTCGCTTTTGCTTATGCTAAACTTCATCCCATATCCATATGGGATATGCTAAAAGGACAGTTTAAAATGTAAAATCATGCAAAAGATCTGTGTACATAAAATCAAATGTACATTGTCTATAACTTCAAAACAAAGGAAAATAATAACGAAGAGTCTCAATTCAACACCATAATAGAATGCCTAGAAATAAACCATATTGGCCCAGGTTTGAGATTCCAATTACAATTAAATTACAATTAAACTTCTGTAGCAAGGATTTGTAGTTTGCCTCCACCTCGTCAATACTATTTATTATGATAAAATAAAAATAACTTTGCGCTGTTGAGAATAGTTCCTGTAAATCTATTTCTCGGGGATGTCGCACCAGTTACATTGAAGGTCTGAATCCAAACATAATATCACATCTAGAGGATTACCACATATTATTCGAACAGAATCCAATGGGTGAAGAAACCATCAGAGCAGCACACACCCTAACTTCTTTAATAGCCTCTTAAAAGAGAGAAAGTTGGGAAAAACTAATGGGAGAACTAGACATGTCACAGAGTAGTCAGAAAGACTGGAGACTCTTAAAGAAGCTCAACAGAGATCCAACTATAACCACCATCAATTCGGATGTAACAGCTAATCAGATTGCCCACCAACTTCTCATGAATGGTAAAACAGAACACCAAAATAAACCAAGGAGACCTGCATGGAAGCTACCTCCAGAGAAGAATGAAGAAACATCTGAACTTATGCAAGATTTTAACATCACTGAAATGGAAAATGCAATAAACCAGTGAAAATCAGGGAAAGCTACAGGTTTGGATAATATCCAAGGATATGGTTGACACAACTTTTTAATAACTGCTTATGGGGGTCCAATATTCCGAAATTATGTCGGAAAGCACGAGTAATAGCCATTTCAAAACCTGGAAAACAAAGTGGAGACCCCAAGAACTATAGACTGATATCTCCCCTGTGTCAGTTATACCAGATATTTGAAAGAATGATACTCAACCGACTCATTCAGTTGTTGAATAACAGCTTATCCCACAACAAGCAGGCTTCAGGCCAGGCAAGAGAGCTGTTGCACACATCCTCGGCCTAACTCAGAATATTGAAAATGGGTTTGAGAACAGACATCACCAAAGTAACCTTTATTGACCTTAGTACTGCATACGATACAGATAACCGTCGTATTCTCTTACAAAAAGTACTCTCTCTCACCGAGGATCCAAAACTTACCAGGCTCATATCAACACTGTTGCAGAATCGTAGGTTTCTTGTTGATTTTCAAGGGCAACAAAGTAAGAGGAGAATCCAGAAAAATGGTCTGCCTCATGGAAGCATGCTGGCCCCATTGCTGTTTAATATTTATACAAATGGCCAACCAGTTCCTTACAGCATTCCTTACAGCACAAGAAGTTTTATCTATGCCGAAGACCTTGCCCTGGCCTCTCAAGGTGAAACATTTGAAGAGAAAGAACTCACTCTTGATGGTGCTCTGAAAGAACTAGACACAAGGCTAACCATCTAAAGCCCAACCCTTCAAAAACTCTACTCTGTGCTTTCCATCTCAGGAACAGGGAGGCCTCAAGAAAATTGAATGTGTCCTGGAACAGCACCACCTTGGAACATTGTTTCACTCCAAAGTACCTAGGAGTAGCACTGGACCGCTCCCTCACCTTCAAACAACATTGCTCCAATGTCAAACAGAAACCCAGTGCTTGGAATAACATCTTGAGAAAGTTAAGGGGTACAAACTGGGGAGCTGGGCCAGAAGTTCTTAGAACCATTGCATTGGCCCTGTACCTCCCCTGTTTGGTATAAATCATCTCGTGCCAAAACTATAGACCCTGCTCTGAACGAAGCCTGCAGGCTGATTACAGGGTGCTTAAAACCTACCCCTGTTGAGAAGATTTACTGCCTTGCCGGTATCGCACCTCCAAATATTCATCGAGAAGTTGCCGCTGATCATGAGCGACTCAAGGTTGAGAACGTTGAAGCTCACCCACTGTTTGGCCACGCAATACCTCAGTCTAGGCTAAAATCAAGAAAAAGTTTCCTTCGAACAGCAAAACCTTTGAAAGTCCCTCCAGACAAGGCAAGACTTCTTCGATGGAAATCGGTACAAGATTGGATGGAACCACAAGAACATCTTCTGGCAGGTCACAACGAGGATTGGGGTGTTCGGAGGTCTCTTAACCGCTTAAGGACTGGTGTCGGCAGGGTGAAGTCCTCTCTTAAGCTATGGAGTTTCACAGAGGATAGCAAGTGTGAGTGTGGAGAAGAACAAATGGTGGAACACCTGTGCCAGTGCCATCTTTGTCCATTTACCTGTTCAACGCAGGACCTTATGCTTGCAAACCATAGTGCCATAGGCATAGCTCAATTTTGGACAAATGCCATCTGATTTGCAATTTTGTTTGTTTTGTTTTTTGTTTTATTGTAAATACGTATACTGTATATAACTGTGTGTATTGTAAAGGTAGGCTTCTGACACCAGTAAATAAAAAATATTTTTAGTGCAATTCATTATAAAACAATACTTCAGAATACTTAGTGAATAATATCACTAATTGTTCAAAATGCAAGTTTTTTATGACATCTACTTGGAGGCTGGATTTAGACAGCTCCTTAACCCGGTCTATGAGGTAATTATAATTGGATACATGGATAATTCTTGCCAGGCGCGTCCACTTCACAGGGGTGGGCAACTGTACTGTAATATACCATGGAACTACAGTACCGGCTAAGTTCTGGTGAGGACCCAGTCCTATGGGGTATAACATAGGCCCCGTGCACAGGGTTACGTGCGAAGACTTCAACGCAATCTGCAGCGGAGAAGATGGACTTCGGAACGGTGGAGATTGCGGAAGAGACAACCCAGTACTCAGGGAATAGTATGAGTACAGCATCAATCGGCAGCGTCGGTTTCCCAGGTTAGGGGCGGCCTGTATAATAGCTGGCAGTAGCTTCATAAAATGCCTTTGGGAGTGGCGACCCCATCGTAATAATAGCCTAAAATGGAAATGGCATTTCAAATGATTCGGAGAAGGTTAGGGCGTACCCTGCAGGCGACGCGCAGTTCTTTTGGTACTGGGGGAACTGTGAGAAAGGGGCGACCAGTTACCGAAATGAAAGTGGGAATCATGAATGTCATGACCCTGACAGGCAAGGTGGAGGAGGTGGTAGACTTCATGGAGAGGGAGAATGTTGGATTGATGGGGTTGAGTGAAGTGAAGTAAAATGGAAAGGTAAAGGAAGGAAGAAATTGAGGAAAGGTTATACATTATACTGGAGTGGTGGCCAAGAGGCAAAAAATGGCGTGGGACTGATAACCTCGAAACAACTGGAGGAGTATGTTGAAGTGGTCGAGTGTGTGAGTGACAGAATAATGACAATTAGAATGTAGATGAAAAATGACGTGATGGACTTCACACAAGTGTTTGCACCACAGACTGGAAACAGAGAAGAAGATATTGAAGTATTCCTGGAGGATGTAGAAAGAGTAATTTCAGATGTAGAAGAGGTGATCATGGGAGATATGAATGCACAAGTCTGAAACGAGAGACAAGGAAAGGAAGAAGTCATTGGACCATATGGATATGGGAAAAAGAACCGGGAAGGAGAGGAACTTGTAAACTTTTGTGAAAGGAATGGACTGATAGTGGGTAATTCATGGTTTCAGAAGAAAAACAGCAGGAAAATTACGAGATATGGTTGAGGCGATAGAAGAACAAAATCAGTAATTGACTACTTTCTGGTGGAAAGGACTAACCGCAGAAAGCTGATAGATGTGACAGCTTTACCAGGAGAAGCATTTGATGGGGACCATAGAGCTGTGGTGGCAAAATTTAGATGGGAAAAATTGGAAAACCTAAAGGAGATCAGAGAAAGTAAAATAAAAGTATGGAAATTGAAAGACAAAACTGTACAGAAAGATTTTCAGGAGAGATTGAAGCAACAAATCCCAGTTACCGAAGTGGAAAACATAGAAGAGGAATGGTCCCACTTTAAAAAGGCATTTGTTGGTGCAGCAGAGAGTGCTTGTGGTAGGACGTCAACAAGAGTGAAAGAGAAGGAGACACCGTGGTGGAATGAGAAAGTGAGGAAAGCAGTGAAAGAAAAGAAGTCTGCATGGAAAGAATGGAACCGAGATCAAACAGAAGAAAGCAAAAGGAAGTACCACGACAGCAAACGGAGGTGTAAGAAAGTGGTAGGAGAAGAAAAGAAGAAAAGTTGGGAAGAATTTACACGAAGAATGGAAACATATGTAAGTGGCAGTAAAAGGATGCTGTATGGGCTTCTAAGAAGTAAGAGGAAAGAAAGAGTTACCACAAAGCTGGTGAAAAAGGAAGATGGAGAGTTGTTAACACACCCAGAAGAGATAAAGGGACGATGGAAGGAGTATTTCGATAAGCTATTGAATGTGAGCAATTGTACTGGTGAGATGGAAGTGACACAACCTGACGACTCTATAACAGAAGATGATATAACAATGCTGGAGGTGGAATTAGCAGTACAGAAAATGAAGGTGGGAAAAGCAACAGGGGTGGATGAAATCAGTGTAGAAATGATAAAAGGCTGCTGGACCTGTTGGTATGCAATGGTTGTATCGACTGCTAAAGTGTGTGTGGAAACGGAAATGTGTACCAGAAGACTGGGAGAAAGGGCTAATAATACCACTGTTTAAGAAGGGGGACAAGAAGGTGTGTGATAACTATAGAGGGATCACCCTCTTATCACAGATAGTGAAAATACTGGAAAGGATATTAGAAAGAAGAATGAGAAGAAAGGTGGAAGGAGAGTTGCAAGAGGAACAGTATGGCTTCAGGAGTGGAAGATCCACAGTGGACCCAATCTTTAGCTTGAGGCAGGTGATGGAAAAGAACTGGGAATATGGAGAGGATTTGATCATGACTTTCATAGATCTAGAAAAGGCATATGATAGTGTCCCCAGAGAGAAGGTATGGGAAACCATGGTTAAGAAGAGACTGGGAAGAGAAATGTTGGAAATGGTGCAAGCAACGTACAACAACTGTGTTAGCAGGGTACTGACCTCAGTTGGAAAGACAGATTGGTTTAGGAACAAGACTGGACTAAGACAGGGGAGTGTGCTGTCACCTCTCTTGTTCATAATGGTGATGGATGAAATTGTAAAGGAAACAAAGGAAGCATATGGACATAAAGAAATGAAGTTACTGTTATTTGCAGATGATATTGTGGTCTGGGGAAGGACTACCGAAGAAGTGCAAAAACAACTAGATGCACTGAGCGAAAATATTCAGAAGTACGGCCTGAAAATCAGTATAGAGAAAAGCAAGACCATGGTGATGACAAGAGGGGAAAGACAAGGAAAGGGCACTGTGAAAATTGGAAGTCAGAGTTTGGAAATTGTGGACACGTTCAAATACCTAGGAAGTGAATTGATGCAAACTGGTAGGTTGGACATGGAGATTGGCAGGAGGGTACAGCACAGCAATGCATTCTATCAAAGTGTAAGAAAACTTGTTTGGGATAAGGAAGTACCAAGGAAAAGCAAGGAGGTAATGTATAAAGTGTACTATGTTCCCATATTAACTTATGCAGCCGAGACTTGGACCCTGACAAGCAGGCAAGAGAGTAGAATCCAAGCCAGTGAAATGAAATTCCTAAGAAGTATGATAGGAAAGACAAGGAAAGACAGAGTGAGGAATGAAGATGTTAGGAAGGAAGTTGGGATGGGAAAACTAAATGAGAGAATTGAGAAGAATAAACTAAGGTGGTTTGGTCATGTAAAGAGGATGGAGGAAAATAGAATACCAAGACAGATGCTGGAGGCAAAGTGCAAGGGTAAGAGAGCAAGAGGAAGACCTAGAACAAGGTGGATTGATTCAGTGAAGAACAGCGTAAGAAAAAGAAATCTGGACTGGGACAAGATCGTGGAAGAAGAATGGTGGAAGGAAAGAGGAAAGTGAAGAAGTGCCATAAATACCCCGACCCGGCAGGAGCTGGATAAGGGGAAATGATGATGATGATGATGATGATGATGATGATGATGATGATGATGATGATGATGACTGTAATTCCCTAGTGAAGATATATTTTGAAATTTGTAATTATGACAAAAGGATTCTTTTAATAATGTTAATGTTAATGTCTTCTTCCTTAGTTTTAGCTTTGTCACTTAATGAAAAGTTCAAGCTGACAAAGGGCCTAGTTTTGGCCTGAAACATATACTTGTAAGAATGAGGGAAATAAATGAATAAATAAATAAATGTATTCTCTAGGTGGACAATTCAATGAATTTTAAATAATACTTGTAAGTCAATGCGGAAAAATAAAGTTATTAACGAACATGGTTAACTTTAAGAATGAATAAGAGATATAAGATGCTGCTGTATAATACTTATCATTTAATATCTTCGCAATCGTACATGCAGCCAACTCAAAACTTTTATACACACTCCCACGCCAGTTCAACAGTATTTAGGCACACCAAGTAATACTCTTAATGCAATATTCGAATTTTCACTAGTTTCACTTGCCACATAGGCAGATTACCGAGCAACACAGGTCACAGCTGATCAAACGCTCGACACGTTGTAAAGGCTTCCAGTTTTCACTTCCATCTGCTCTAGCTGTTTACCAATCAGGTCTCTTTTTCCTCAAATTTCTACTTGAACTTGATAGAAGGTTCATTTCTTGAAGTAATTAATAAATCAGACATCTCCATCATATCAGATTAAATGTATAGAAAATTAAGTTTGATGGTCTTCAGTCGGTCAACACGATTGTACCCAATTGTGATAGGTTATTCCCTAATGCTGAAAAAAATTTACATGAGATCATAAATACACTTGGATGACCAGTTTCGATCGTCAATCGATCATCATCAGATCCAATACACTTAGGCTATAAAATTATGTCTGAACATAAGGGTGAAAGTATTTACAATATGTACACTTATTTAGTTGCAGTTAGAGTTAAGATAATGCAACGCGTCAATATTTGATAGTTGTAGTCTAAGTGATGTATTGTTAAGATGCTGAAAGGGGTGATTGACCTCCAAAATTTGCATGTTTAGAGTGAATATGCGATTGTTGTTAAATGGTCAATTCAGTTTGTATTGTACAGGCTACTTATCTGGTTACGTCTTGCGTGGTCCTGGTGAGAGCAGTTAACTTTGTCTCTATCTGCTCTCAACTGAGGGGAGTTTCCTGTATGTGATGGTCCCTTATCTTACTGGGCTTTTCCCTCTCTCGCATTCCTAAGTGTCTATGTTCCTCGTACAAATGTAACTGTGAGTTGCCAAATCTAGTCTCCCTAATGTGGTGTATGTTACTGAATACTGGACAATCTTAAACTATTAAGATCAGTTTTCATTCTTGCCACGCATAAGCAAAAGAGCCATATCTAAGCGCAAACTGTCTTAATGAGAATGTCCCGGAACCTTTAATACTACCGATAATGCCGGCCTCCGTTTATCGAAGAAAAAGATACATTGTACATCCTGATCCAATAACATGTTTCCCATATTAATCCCTTATCTAGTTTGGCTAGAAATACTAAGAAAGTACTTACAGTATACTTTACTTGAAATTAGGCCATAAATATGCTTGTGACAGCTGTATATTTTATCATATGTGTTTTTAATTTTAATTTTACAGTAATATTATATGTAACATTGCCCCAGAGGAGTGCGTCAGGCCTCGGCAGCCGGCACAGTTCATATCCTCGCCGCTAGATGGGGGCTTCATTCATTCCATTCCTGACCCGGTCGGAGACTGGAAGCAGGCTGTGGATTTTCATTTTCATTATATGTAACAGTATTATACTTTAGCATAGATTATTTTCATAAATATGTTTATTCCAATATATTGGAGATGAATGAATATATTAATTTTTTAAAAGAAGTATATACGCTGAGGATGAGCTCAATGCAGCTTGAAATAAGTATGCAAAGTTATTTTAATTGTAACATATTGTAATAAATAATATTGATGAGGTGGAGACCAAGTGCAAATTCTTCTTAAAGAAATTCATTACCTTAAGTCAAAAGTTTAAATTGTTCACAGGTAACTGAGTCAGGAAATTCTGGAATGGGGAGGGGTGAAGTTACTATTGGGCAAGATGCAGTTGTGTATTAAAAGTTGCCTACAATGCTCGGAAATGCAAGCATTCTGTGCTAAAAATGGTGTCCCCAAGAAGTTTCGCCAGTGACTGCCAGAATCGTATCGTATCCCCTCTCCTAGTTCCAAGCTATCATGCCTGCTTAACTCGTTGCGATAGTTAAATGAGAATTTTCGCAAAATGGTTTACCACTGTGTCCTGTTTTGACATCTCGGAATGCGAAGTACAAAACCATATCGAATAATTTGTTTCCTCCAAATCAAGAACTAAGAAATAACTGTATTTTAGCTATTCCTTGACTAACTTGACAAACAACATACTGTATGGACTCCTTCGGAAAGGTTGATGGTTTGTAGTAGGCATTTTGTAGTTGATTAATTAATTAATTTAGGGGCTTTGCAACGTCACGGTCATGTAGCCCCGTGTACCTGGGTGTGTGTGTGGGTGTGGGGAGGGGAGGGGGGAGAGGGGGAATCTGTCCAAAAACCTGAGTCATTGTGATGTCTGTACTAGTGTGAGTGTGTATAGTATTTGTAATTGTAGCTAGGATGATTGTGGTTAGGTAATATCCCGGCTTTTGCCTGGGAGTAGAAGTGGGAAACTACAGAAAATCACTTCGAGGATGGCTGAGGAAGGAATTGAACCCACCTCAGTTCTGGCTCATGAGGCCGAGTGAAGCCAGATCCAACCCTCAGACCAGAATTTCTTGGCAGGGCCGGGCCAAAAGAGTAAGAGAATCAGGTTGACAAGCAACACATTCCAGATATCTGAGATTTTATTCCTAGCATAGATGGCAGAAATTCTGAGAGTAATTTTATACGGAAGTTGCCACACTCATGCCACACAAAAGGTATCTTATTTCTAGTCACAGCTCTAACCCAACCCCAGCCCTAAACATATTGTAGGCCACATCCTCACACACATTAATACAGACACCATAACATCAATAATACACACACCAAATACCGTACTATTTTATCCCTATCTCCTAATCTAGTACTTACATCAGCCTGCCGCTCCCTCTCGGAAGTCAGCTCCTTCGTATGATTTAGATCCATGTCATTCTTCTCAACTGCCCATTGTTTTCTACACTCCTCCAGCTTCATATGAGATACTGTCACTTCGGCCAAGGCCTTGGACAAATCACTCTCGAGAGCCAAGATCATCGAATCAGACTTTGCATTTGCATCCTACAAACGAGACAGATGACTATGAACATTCACATTATAGGGCCTACACTTTATGACAGAAAAAGAGCGCCAGACATAATCCAAGTTCCCGAGTCGAGGTAGTGATGACTAAGAGTTAGTAACACTATGACTTCTATTAAATATACAGAGACAGCAGACTGATAGTCATCTACAATTTGGGAACAAAAGTATGTTGTATGTTTTCAGAACAACTCTAAATAATAGTTTAATTAATAAAACATTTCTAGAGACAAGACAGATATTGGTGTACAACACAATATTATAGCCTAAAACCAGTTGCACCAGGTTTCACATGGACAATGACTGAAAAGAGATAAACATCGGCTGGAAGTCTGGAAGAGAGAAATCATGCAAAACGTATACGGGGCAGTCTGCAAGAACAGTGAGTGGAGAATAAGAACACTGAGTTGGATCCGTATGTGGCAGTCCTACAATAGTAGTGGATATCAAAGCACGATGCCTGGGATGGCTCTGACATGAACAAAGGATGGACAAGCATTGGATAAGCACTCCAAACCAGAAGGCAGCTGATTCATGAATCGTCCCAGACTCTTATGATGTGTAGGCTTATCCGAGGATGATGAGAATACGGAACTGGAGATGGCTGGCGACATCTAGGTGTGACTGGCAAGCATGAGTGGTCAACATGGCCCAGACTCTCCAAGGGCCGTAGCACCAAGGAAGTAAAGTATTAGTAAAGTAATTCAACAATAAAATTTATGCCTCTACACCCACAAGACAAGAGTAAAAATATGCATACAATACTACTCAGGATTTAAACTCCAAATGTTACCGTCTGGTCTCTTTCCACTACACTTGTTATCTTTGCTCCAATAATTATTTCTGTGTTGTTTTCTTTTTCAAGGCCCACAGCAATTAACACCAGCCACATCAGCAATATACATGAAACGCCAATACAAAGGCTCCAGAATTCTCCCTACGTGCCATTAACAAGTTTATCCTTTTCAATCAGGACATAGTAAGTTAAACATTCCACTAACGTAAAGACTACCTTTTCAACTCAATAATATAGTTCTTTGATATTTGTCTTTCCAGTAAACATTGTTCATGAATCGGTCCAGCAGAGGATGCATTAATTCCGATCACCAAAACATACCAAGCAATCGTCAATATTTTCTACAGCCTATTTCCACAATAACAACATTGGACCAAGCAAATTGATCAATAGTCAAACGTAAATACGTCAAATGTGATGGTGAGGTAAACCAACTACATCTTATCTTCACACAGGATTAAGTGTAATGGACATGATATTATAAACCAGCATTGTTAATCAGTAGTGTAGGATTTTAAGAACAATTTCTAATTACAAGTGCAACAAACAGTTTAAAGTGTTATTTTATTTGTCAATGTGAAAGTTTTTTTTAACGTGTGCAATATTTGTAAGGCCGGTATTACACTATCAAAGAAGTTTGTCAAAGAAATTTTATAAAATATTTTTTAAAAGTGAACTTTTATAAAAATTATACAAAGCAATAATCACACCATTACACTACATCAAATATTTTATCATAGTTCAGCAAAATGGATAAACGACAGTTCCTTGTTCACTTGACTTGTTTACAGTAGTTGAAATTCTGGGGTGGCAATACCGGTGTATAAAAGAAACGGAAAGATAACTAAACGTCTATGGGTTAATCCATGGGTCGCCATGCGACAGGAAAAATAGTAGTAAAATCTTGGTTAACGAGCTGCAGTACAAAGACTTGAAAAATTACATTATTATTTAATTATTAATAATTATGATGAAATAAATTATGGTGACGTTCGAAACAACCACTGCCCGAGCAAATAAAATTGAAACATATGAAGTAAAAAGATATGCATTAGGTGAGATTCGATCATTGGTCCATTCGGTCCGGAGTCGAGCGCTCTAATCGTTCGGCCAACTAAGCACATGCTCACGGATGTGGGTTACATGTATTACGTACTGGTAAAGAAAGTGCTTATTTACATTCGCTTGTAATACCATAAGTGAAATTACGAATTATATTATAACATAAAACACACTACTATTCACGGCTTATTTCATCCTATTTAACTATTTAATTCCTCTTTATGTCCTGAAATGTGCGCCCTTTATGCGCAGCTCTTATAGTCTCGGCTATTTTTACCTACACTTTCAATCTGTTATTTATGTTTTACATTGTATACCATTCATTATGTAACATATTATGTAACATTTAATGCATTTCACACTCTAATATGAGTATCTTTGTTGTGGTAATATCTCAGCTGTTATGATCCATCATTTTGGTTTGAATCATTTATCAAAGATAGCATGATGCTCATACATTTTATAAAAGAAATTTTATAAAACCACCTTTTATAAAAGATTTCCCCATTACACTGTTATATCTTTTATAAAAGATCTTTTATCAAAGATCTTTGACAAATTTCTTTGATAGTGTAATACCGGCCTAAGGCATTTTTAATGTATGTACAACCATCTCACATGTTTCCATTTCATCCACATCAACCATTTGTCATTAGTTTTAATGTTCATGGTGACTGGCCAATACCGTACTAGCTGATGAAGGAACAGATTTTATGTTAAAATAATAAGCTCCGAAACATGTACTAGTATATAAATATTAAAAAAACATTAGTATTGACTAGATGGAATCAAGTGTTTTTTCAACTTTTAAATTAATTCATACTTGTCGTTTATCTATTATGTGTCATTCTGATTTTAGGCCGTAACTGAATACTGCGACAAATTACTTAATAATTTTAAATGCATTTTCACGCATTGGAGGTGTTCATGTCGTTAACGAAACCGTGAAATAATCGAGGCAAAAAACTTACAAAATAAGACCTTAACTTATGAGGACAAGACTATTAGCAAAGGAATTAGACCCTCCAAAACCAGATCTGTGCATTAATCAAGACACTAAAGTTAAAAACAGAATATATAACAGGACTTTCAATAAATCTGTATGAAAAATGGGACTGGATATGTGGAGTTCCAGTAGTAAATTCATTTTTTTGTTTTCCGTGTCTGTTATTTGGTGACGATGACACATGGGCCAAGACTGGCATTAATACAGAATTTCTACAAAAAAAACTGTTGACATTGAATATAGATTTAGGTATTAGGAAGTCATTCTTAACAGCCTTTGTCTGGAGCATGGCACTCTATGGAAATAAAACTTTAACTGTTTGTGCAGAAGAAAAGAGGAGAATTGATGTGTTTGAAATGTGGTGTTAGAGGAGAATGATGAAGATCAGGTGGGTAGATAGGGTTACAAACGAAGAGGTATTAAGGCGAGTGGGAGAGGAGAGATGTTTCTGGCGACTGCTAATGAAGAGAAGAGATAGGTTGGTAGGACACATACTAAGACACCCAGGAATAGCAAGCTTAGTTATGGAAGGAAGGGTCGAGGACAAGAACTGTAGGGGTAGACCAAGGTTAGAATATGTTAAACAGATTGCCCCGGATGTAGGGTGTGATAGCTAAGTAGAGATGAAACGATTAGCTCAGGACAGGGAGGCATGGACGGCTGCATCAAACCAGTCAAAAGACTGAAGACTCAAACACACACATTGTTTGTCAAAATGTCATATGAACAATGAAATGAGATTAGCAGTGTTTGGGAATATAAGTACAGCGCAGCAACTGGGTGATGGCTAAGGGATTTCTGTTCGCAAACACAACGAACTTGTGGACAAGAATAGATATACAGTGAGTCTCTCACGACTCGGCCGGCCGGCGCGCCCAGCTTATCTGTCTCCCGTTGACTAATCACTCCCTGCTCGGCATAACATAGCACTTCGCTAACGTTATCCGTGCATGACATGAGATAACAATTAAAATTAATAAAATAAGCTGCTACTACCTTATGACAGGAGATGTTCTAAATGTTCTCCTCTTACATCCACATATTTCCGGCATCGTCTTAGGAAACTCCGATTCACACGCATATGTTCGTCTTCCGTAATTGAGGCTATTTCTCTCCGGATATGTTAATATTTTTCTCAGACGAAGCCTGGTTCCATTTACACGGGTATGGTTCGACGACGCAGCATAACAGATGTTGGAGTAGAGAAACCCCCCATCGCATATACGAAATTCCTCTACATAACGAATGGGTCGGAATATGGAGCGCAGTGAATGGATACATTATTATAGGGCCTATCCTTTTTCAAGGCACAATTAATGCACAAAGGTACAGGGATAATATACTCAAACCATTTTTTGACGAACTGACTGACACTAACTCTCGAAATGGATATATTCAGCAAGACTCTGCCACCGCGCATACAGCTCATGACACATTAAACTTAATTGGGGAAATTTTTGAATACCGTGAAATTAGGACGGACTTATCGCTGTCACGGTCCCCATATTTAACTGTTTGTGTTTTTATTTATATGGGTGCTTAAAGAATAAAGTGTATGCAAGAAACCCTCACACGTTGGGCGAACTGAAAGAACACATCCGGAGAGATATAAAGCCTCAATTATGGAAGACGAACTTATGCATGTGAATCATTTTCCTAAGACGATGCCGGAAATGTGTGGATGTATGAGGAGAAAATTTCCCAACATCTCCTGTCATAAGGTAGAAGCTTATCTAATTAATTGTTATATTCTTAATTTTAATTGTTATCCCATGTCATGCACGGATAAAGTGAGTGAAGTGCTATGTTATGCCGAGCGGGGAGTGATTAGTCAACAGATAAGCTGGGCACGCCGGTTGGCCAAGTCGTGAGAGAGACTCACTGTATTATGTCGCAATCGGTAGGCCTTAATTCACTAGATTTTTAGGAATATGAAGTGTTCATGTTAATAATTTGTTTGGTAGTGTTTTCTAAGACATAGAAAACCTATCTGTATGCTTATAATTTTTATAAAATGCTCCGAAAATATCTTAATAATAATTATAATAAATTAATAATAATAATAAAGTAACATGAAAAATTCTCTTGGCTGAACAATTTGCCGCGTAAATAAATATAGAATGGCTTCCTACTGACTTATGCCAGTTGCATAAAAAACCCTCGAAAAACACGTTACATATTCGCCTCGGATCATCGGATGATTTACCGTGACGACGGTCCATTACCCGATTATCCCAGACACGTTAATAATCCCCATCCAAAATACATATTACATAAATGAAATCACCCTAAATTACAGATATATAGACTCATAATTTTTCTTCACGCACTTTGCGTCAAAGTTTGTTGTCACTGTGGATTGCACTTTGCAACCAGTCCAATGTTTTTCATATAGAATAGTGTTCCACGGATATTTCCGCCTCTTAAATTTCTCCATGTTGGAAAAATAGACATAATTAATGTGTGAGCACTATGTATTTGTGATGTCATATCACACGCATTGAAGGTGTTCTGATATATTTATATCACCATGGAACTTCCTAATTTCACTGGAGGTTCCTTCCTTATTGTGAAATTTAATCCCACTTATCACTGAGCACACGATCACACTATTGTGCCAGCGCCTCGTGACCATAATACTTGATCTCTCTGTAAAGAACACAACAGAACTAGTAACAGCATTGAACACCCTACATATGAAACCTAGCTTCAGGCTAGTATCCTTCGACGTAACTAACATGTACACCAATATTCCGATTATTGAAGCAATCAACACTATCGAAAACAACTTAAAATCCAACAATTCGGTAAAAGAAATTGAAGAGATTGTGAGATTACTGAGGGTCGTTCTCACCCAAAACGTGTTTCAATTCGACAATAAAATATACACACAGAGAGAAGGCCTAGCAATGGGATCGCCACTAAGTGGGTTAATCGCTGACATCTTCATCAATGCACTAGAAAATGCGTTCTTAGAAAAGACTTCAACAAAGGGAATAGTAATATGGAAAAGATACGTAGATGATGTAATTTGCATCTACGATACTGAACTAACAAGCGAAGAAACAATTCTCCAATCCATTAATAGCCTTCACCATTCTATCAAATTCACTAAGGAATCCGAAATAGACCGGAAAATAAATTATCTCGATATAACTATTGAACGTAAAGACAACGACCTTTCATATTCCATATTCCGGAAAGCAACACAAACCTCGCATGCAATCGACAATCAGTCTAATCACCCCAGTACGCACAAACTAGCGGGTTTCAATTCAATGGTGCACAGGGCTTTAAACATACCCATGTCAAAAGACAACTATAATAAGGAAATAAGAACTATTATGCAAATAGCAAAGGAAAACAACTTCTCGCCAAGCAAAATAAATCAAATTATAGCCAAACATAAAAATAAAGATAAAACGATTCCCAAACCGGACAGTAATGAGAAAAAATTTGCGCGTTTCAACTATGTGAATGCGAATACATATAAAATCACTAACCTATTCAAAAAGCAAGGCATTAAGATAGCTTTCACGACGAAAAACACAACCGCTAGGCACCTCCTAAATAGTAATCTAAATAAACGTGACCCGTATTCAAGGTCAGGGGTATATTCTATAACGTGCCAAGACACCGATTGTCAAGCTAATTACATCGGGCAGAGTGGAAGGCGAGTAGACACACGTTATAATGAACATAGAAATGCGATAAGATACGGAACACATTCAGCCGTGTGCGAACATATGTGTGACGCAGGGCATAGCTTTACCAACATAGAGTCGGACCTTAAAATAATCCATCACGAATCGAAAGGCAGAGCTCTTGACATAAAGGAAGCAATCGAGATACACCTAGCCAAACGAAACAATCCCAACAATCTAAATGAACACACGTTCATGGAGAGCTCACCCCTCTTCACGCTACTAAAAAACACACCCTGTCGGAAACAAAACACAATTTAGCGACACAGCCAAGCTAGATAAAAAAAGGGGGGAAATTAGGGGGTTTTTAATAGGTAAATGTTATCTGGATCAGGTGTACGATGTACCTTTCTTCTGCAATAAACCAAGGCCCATATTAGAGGCAGTATTAAAGGTGCCGGGACGTCCTCATAAGACCGTCAACGCTTAGTTCGAATGGGTTATGCTCCACGCGTGGCGAGGACTAATCCACGGTCTTTAATAGTTGTAGATCCACCTCATTCAATAACATACATCTTATCTAGGTTGGCAACACCTCACATAAACACATCGCGATCACTCCCCACAGCACGTAGGGACAGGGGGGGAAGGCAGGGAAAAACCAGTCGTTAAGATAACCACCGCAGTCGTCCGCACAGCGAGTTCAAGTGAGCACGGAAACTGCGAATAGCTGTAGTACGGAAGACAATCAGATAAGTAGTTAGCCTAAAATTTTTATAGTTTAACCATAGTTTACAACCATATATCTCTCTAAAGTACAATCTCCGGATAGCCATCACCATTTAGCATTTCACCTAACATATATACTGCATTTAGCATACACTGACAGTTGCAGTACCAATACTGCAACTAAATAATTGTACATATTGTAAATATTTTCACCTGTATTTCAAACATAGATTTTATAGCCTAAGTGTATTGGATCTGATGATGATCGCTTGACGATCGAAACTGGTCATCCTAGTGTTTTATTAATCTCATGTAATTTATTTCAGGATTAGGGCATAACCCATCTCTTTTGGGTACATTCGTGTTGACCGACTGAAAAGCACTAAACTCTTGTTTACTAAGGCAACACTGAAAATATGGCTTCAAACACCACAATGATCTCTCTTTATAAAAGATGAAATTAATATTGACTTCTGAAAAAAAAACAGTAAATGCGCATTACATATAACACCAAATATTTCTGTGCCGTAAGTCTTGTTAAGTTCCCGTAGACCATATTCTACTTAATACTAGTTCTCAACACAGACCAGTTCTCCTCAAACAAATGAAACCATTGTACAAATTACCTTAAATTACACACTTACAAATCTTACATGGCGAGGCCGTAAACAGAAATCACGTGTGCTGTTATGTATGAGTTTCATGAAGGACTGTCTCGCATTCTGATGGCCCATCTTTTGTCCCGTGGACGCCTTAAGCAAAAATACCCTGTACAAGCGCTCACCCATCTCTTGGGGACAAATGGGAATTCACCAGCGCTACCAAATTCTGGCCTTGGTGTATCGAGACATTTTAGTGCTCAAGAGCATCCGACAATCCCGTCATATTTCCCTGTACCTTAAAAACTCTCATTTACTTACATACTACCCCCCTGTGTGACTTCTGATACGCCTGCCTGGAAGACCATCTCCTCCCACGCACCAAATACCACACTTACTCATTTGATAGGCAGGCTCGCCAGCTAAACATCCTCACTTTATGACACATACTTTCGGAGACTATGTATATTATACGTCCCGTATAATCTGTTTCCCTCGCTATTCTCCAGCACATATGCTGTTTTGCCAATACGTTTGGAAACTATAAATGTTTCTGTGTCACCTGCTTCCAACCTTGTAAGTGGCTCCCTTTAAATGAACGTCATCACGTTGCTCCACTAGCATATTTCTCAGTGTCTGTAACGATGCCCTGTTGCTACTGTCCACACATGCACATATTAAAATACCGTCCTCTGCTTTAACCACAGGATAATCCCTACATAAATTAGTGTCCCTCGATAGCATGTCTGCAAGAATGTTATCTTTACCTTTAATATATTTTACTGTGAATTCGTATTCCTGCAGAGCAAGAATCCACCTACTAACTCTGTTAGAACTGAGTTTACAAGTCCTCATATACAGTAATGCATGGTGATCTGTATTGATCTCAAATTTCCCCCCTACTAAATACATTCTAAATTTCCCTAAACTGAAAACAATACCTAAAAGCTCTAACTCAGTAATCGTGTATCTTTTCTCTGCTGCTGTCAGTCCTCGCGAGGCTAAAGATACAATGCACAGATTACCCTCATCATCTTTCTGACATAATACTCCAGCAATGCCTATATGTGAAGCATCTGTCATAACCAAATATTCCTTATCTTTTAACGGATATTTCAGCACTACAGCTTTCTCAAAACCTTCCTTCAGCGCTTTAAAAGCCTGATCATGCTTGGACTCCCATCTCCACCGAGTCCCACTTTTAAGCAATTCCCTGAATGGTTCTACCAACCCTGAGTATTTAAGAACGAACCTCCTGAAAAAGTTGCAAATTCCCAGGTAAGTTTTTAACTGTTTAACATTCTGTGGCACCTCTGCGTTAAGTATCTTATTAACCCTACTTTCTTCTGGTGTTACCCCTCTACTCGACACTCTATGACCTAAAAATGTCACTTCTGACTGACAGAATGACGACTTAGACAGCTTCAAAGTGAACCCTGCCTGATCTAACTTCTGAAAAACTATATCTAAATGACGTAGATGCTCCTCAAAACTGCGTGAACTAATTACCATATCATCTATGTAAATGGTTACAAACTCTCCTGTGTCATCCCCTAATGCGATGTTTAAAGCCCTAATTAAAGCTGCTGAACTACTCTTCAACCCATAAGGTGTTCTACGAAATTGATAAAGGTTATATTTATGACTAAAAGCTGTAAATGGTCTATCTTCGTACATAAGTGGCACTTGCCAAAAACTGGAACTCAAATCTACACAAGTGAAATACTTCTTCCCCTCAAATGTTTGCATTAATTCTTCTATTGACATAGATTTCAGCTGATCTGAACTAATTCTACTGTTAACCAAACGAGCGTCTAAACAAATACGAACTGTGCCGTCGGTTTTGGGTACCGTGATCAAAGAATTAACATACGGACTGTTAGAGTGCTCAATAATCCCATCTTCAAGCATCTGGTTAATTTGTGCTTCAACTGCACTCTGATAAGCGAAAGGTACAGGATATCTATGTCCTGTGAATACTGACCTATCAATAACGTTCAATGAATGTGTATAGCAATTGGCAATACCAATGCGATCCTCAAAAACTCTCCTATTACACCATAACACATCATAGAACCGAACACATTGTTCCACCTCTATATTTCCCTGAAATGCAGCATCACGTAACGAGTCCTCTAGACTTCCGTTCGTAATCACACTGCCCACAAAACATGGAGAACCCCGCTCTACGGCTGGCGATATCTCATTTAAAGTACAAATCACACCTACAATACTACTCCTCTGAATATGGTCATTGAACGCTACTTCTACTTCAGAATCTCCCCATTTAAATTTCAAACTCCCTACATCATAACATAAGTTACCAGACACTCTACTTAGCCACTCTGAACCCAAGATAACACTGAATACTAAATTTGGAATTACAAGGCAAATCTGCTTCTCTACATGATTATTAATTTTAATGTCTACTAAAACTTGTTTAGAAATTACTTTAGACCTCTTCCCAACAGCTGTGATAACAAAAGTGCTTTTAATTGGCATCTCCTCAAAATTTACTCCAGTTCCTTTCATTTTATCATAAAATGCACTACTTATGCAACTCTTCATACAACCACTATCAATTAAAACATCTGTGTACGCCTCGGACACGTTAAATTTAACTATGGGGCTCTTACTAACCACTTCCTGAATAATACCTTCATCATTTAGTTCATGTAATAATTCATTTCTTACATTTAGGTCATAGGGTTCCTGTATAATTGTATGGACAGGGCATGCTACAGACTGAGATTCTGACCTTACTTCGCAGCCTGGTTCGCGTTTAAAGAACCGCTACAGCTGGCCGTAGTACTACTAACTACTGAACTGGTCAGGTTGTTCTGGGCTGTGTTGTCATTGTTTGGCTGTATATTACTACCACTAGGCTGTCCTCTTCCTTGACCCCTATTCTGGTTGTAATTATTGTCATTATAATTTCTCCCTTGATTTCCCCTGAAATCATTGTTTCTCCCTTGATTTCCCCTGTAATCATTGTTCCTCCCTTGATTTCCCCTGAAATCATTGTTCCTCCCTTGATACTGATTACCATAGCCATTTCCTCTGTTCTGATTTAGCTGATTATTATTATTTCTATTTTGAGCGATGGCCCCTTCGCCACCGTTCCCTTGAACTTCTTGATGCCTGGCTTCATTAGGTCTATTATTATTATTACCCTGGTTCCGATTGAAATTGTCCTCATAACCCCCTCTTCCTAGTGAATCAAATGTGCTTAACAAATTTTCTACTTGTGATATAGTCTTTACATTCTGGATACAAGCAGCCTCCTTGATCCTATAGGGAAAGTGCCTAAGTAGCAAACTTACCACATCACTTTCCTCCTTCAACCCATCCAGATATTTACACACTAATACCTGCCCTAAAAAGTATTCGGTCATGGTGGAGCTTCCTTTAGGGTTATATTTACCACACACTACTCCCTCACGATGCTGCGACTGAATAACCTCATTCCAGAACTTTTCACAGAATTTAATTTTAAAATCATTAATATCAGTAAACTTGTCTCTGTAGACAGCAAACCAATTCCTCGTTTCCCCCACAAACACTTGTTCTAAAATTTCAACTACCTGGCACCACTCAATACTACCATTTTCCAACCTCTCCCCGAATTTATTTTCTATAGTGTTCATGAACTCCATTGGGCACCCCTGTCGATTGCTGAACTTACCCAGTTCTACCTCCCTGTGTGTGCTATTCACAAAAACTGGCCTATTCTGACTATTATCTTGCCTGATCCTAGCTTTTAATTTTAACTCTAATTCTGCGATTTTCTCCTCAGCCTTCCTCTCAATACTGTTTACTGTTATTTTAATGTTTCCTTCTGATTCTTCTACTTTATCATATAGCTTTGCTTGTTTCTCCTCAATCTTGCTAATGCTCTCTCTATTACTCTCTCTTAAATCATTTACTTCTGCAACTGTTTGCGAGTGGACTTTCTCAATTCTACCCCCCAGCTGTTCCTTAACCTCTTTAGTTGATACTTGAATCTTGTCAATTTCTCCCCCCAATTTCTTTTTAACCTGCAGTGTTTCTAATTTAACTAATTCCTTTAAATTTTCAGCCAGTGTGCTGATTCTACTTTCCAACTCCTCCTGTACTTTTCCTAATTTCTTGTCTACATCTGCAATGATCTCTTTAACCTTCTCTTCCATTACTCCTCTGATTTCTCCTCTAATCTGCTCCATTTTCACACTAATTTCCTTACTGTTTTGTTCTAATTTAGCATTTAAAGTTTCAGTACTCTCTCTATTTTCCCTACTGTTTTGTTCTAGTTTAGCGTTGTTTTGTTCTAGTTTTGCATTTAAAGCGTCTGTACTTTCTTTATTTTCCCTACTGTTTTGTTCTAGTTTAGCGTTGTTTTGTTCTAGTTTTGCATTTAAAGCGTCTGTACTTTCTTTATTTTCCCTACTGTTTTGTTCTAATTTTGCATTTAAGGCATCACTACTAACTTTGTTCTGATACATGAACTCGAGAAGTAAAGTTTTTAATTCTGGTTGGCCGCCTACACTCCCTGTTTCAGTATCGGGATTTACCTCCGCTACCCCGGTACTACCATCACTCGACATACTGCTCGTATCATCACTCTCCAGTTGATGACCACTACGTAACCTCATCTGTCTTTCTTTCTCATCCCCCATAATGATATACAATGATACAGACAAATAACCCCCAAAATACAGGCACAGAAATATATACCCTTCTCCTTCCACAAATGTTATTAGGTTTTCAGCCCCAAGTTGTCGGCGACAAGTGTAGCGTTAATTAGGGCCCCAAGATGGTAGCGACAATTGTAATGTCAATTAATGCCCCATGTTGGTAGCGACAATTGTAGCAGTCTTGCTAGCCCACATGTTGGTAGCGACAAGTGTAACAGTTTGACCCTCACGTTGAGCGACAAATGTAACAGTTTGACTGCCCCTAACTGTTGGGTGATAAATGTAACTGTTTTCCTTTGCCTAAGCTATGTTGTTTTAATGGGCGCCAAGACCTCAACGCAATGTTGAAATCTAAATTTGTATTTAACAACGTCTAGCTCTGGCAGAACACCTTCAAGACTCTATTCACTCAGATCGTGGTATGATTTGATCATTAACCCAACAAACAATTGTATCAGGAGAAGGAATTGGTCTATATCTAATGCTACCTACTGAAAGCAAAGATTGCATTGTAAAAGAAATGAATTTATTATATAAAACAAGAATAGCAAAATTAATAATAATAATAAGTTTAAAATTTAAATTGGAGCGTTGCGATTTTAATATTACCGATAGAAAATTACGTGAAAACGGAGTCTGATAAATTATTGATTTTACTCTTATTCCCAAGCTATGAAGTTACTGAAATACTGAATTTAAATCAAAGAGAAACGAGAGATTGCGTACTTCTGTGTCATTTGCGCTTACCACTGGAAATTGCCAAAACATTTTCCTCGTACTGGATGATGCTGTGTGCTTCCCACAGTCTCCTGGACATCGTCATCTCCGTCGATATTTGATGATATACTTGTAGATTTGGTGACTTTATGGTCCTAATATCGGAGCCATTCCCTCGTACAACCACACTGGTTAAGTTGTAAACAAATAGTTCTCCACTCCACGGAACATCGGAGCGACACACACTTGCAACCGAACTAGTCAAGTCTTTCACAGATTGTTCCCCACTCCACGGAACATCGGAGCGACTCCCGCGAGCAACCATACTCGGCAAGTTCTACACAGATTGTCCTCGTTCCACGGCGCGCCGAACGATATATGCCCCTGTCGGCTCCCCACCTCGGTACCGACTTCCAGCTTACGTGGTCTCCACTGATTGGCTGCTC
Source organism: Meconema thalassinum (assembly GCA_946902985.2). Taxonomy (NCBI): domain Eukaryota; kingdom Metazoa; phylum Arthropoda; class Insecta; order Orthoptera; family Tettigoniidae; genus Meconema; species Meconema thalassinum. Next base: position 555,625,816 of record OX336389.2, on the reverse strand, counting down.
CCCACACTCTACTTCCCCTTCTCTGGCTTATTACACACGGCGCGCGGATGATGAAGTCGATTTCCGTTCCAACTATCCGCCTTTTCTTGACGCTGCGACCCACGCTTGCGTAATACCACTTGACAAGAATCAGCCTGTACCTGAATTTCCAGTGAGTCATGTCTCTCATAATATCCTAACTGACGAAAACTCCGTAAAATTCCGTAATCACATAATTTTCTATGATATTGTCGTTCGTAATAATTTGCTTGATAGTGTTTTCTAAGACATAGAAAACCTATCTGTATGCTTATAATTTTTATAAAATGCTCCGAAAATATCTTAATAATAATTATAATAAATTAATAATAATAATAAAGTAACATGAAAAATTCTCTTGGCTGAACAATTTGCCGCGTAAATAAATATAGAATGGCTTCCTACTGACTTATGCCAGTTGCATAAAAACCCCTCGAAAAACACGTTACATGCCCCACCCTTGTTTCCGAGTACGAACCGCCACTGGACACACTGCTTGCCTGGTAGATTTCTAACACAGCGTGCGGTCCTGAACCAATGCCAGTATGCGCATTTTATAAATACAATATCTGAAGGATACGGCAATAAGTATAGAAATTTATGGGATAGTGAACAAGTCCACATGTTCAAGCTACTTTCCAGAAGGTTTGAAGAAAATTGACCATGCAGGAGAATACGTAATGCCATTACGCAATATCGACTATTGATATTCTGCGACTATATAAACTAAAGCCCAGGATGGACTAGTCAGATGAACAGTACCCCAGCGAGTTACGCACTGGTGGGGATACAAGACGGTTGGCTATACACCACGTTATTATGCTCAAAAGTGCTGCAATGTTTTAAAGGTGTGATAATGCCGAGAGTGATCGTGCGCTTCACCGACTGTTGGATTATATTCCAAACTTCTTAGCTGATTGAAATTGTGCTTCAAAAGTGAAAGGTACCTTCATCAACTTTGTTATTTTTCTGAACACAGAAGACAATATTTGTGGCACTAGTAACAAATTGAGAGACTACGCTTCACAAATAAGCTGACAAATTCTGAAATTGTGGACATTGCACGTAATAAAAAGGATATTTCAATCTGACTATAATAATTGTGGACTTAAGAAAAGGTCAATGCTTGACTTGACATATTGGGACTTTAAAGCAATCAAGCATATTTTTTCTGATTGAATGTACATTTGAAACGTAAAACAAATACCAGTGAACTTTACGATCACGATCGTAACATTTTATAACCAGTTGCTATAGTGGAACTAGAAATCATAATTAAAGCCAGTCGTTCACCCTGAAACACCATTCATTGCCGAGTGAACATAATAAAACTGGACAATCGTAGAACCAGTGAAATGGAACATTATGTAAATGACCAACTGTAAGAAGACGAGGAGAGGCTAGAGGCCGATGGTGAAGACAGACGAGGCCAGACTATGATGGATTAATGGGAGCGATACCATTCCCGGCGCACCGCCATGCCTGTGGATCCGGCGTCAAGCGAATACTTGGACAGGACATTCCGGAGGACAGCGTTTCCCGAGGATTCGTGGGGCTTGGATATGTTCTACAAGATGGACCTCAAGACGACCAGCCAGAGCTAAGGCAGAGCCTTATAAACCAATATATTTTGTAGTTTGAAATTGTAACCATGAATTTCCAAATCTTCGTATTTTTAGCCTATTTTCATTTACAAAAAAAAAAGGCTTCTGAGATCACCTGTTGTCTGTGTGTGTGTGTGTGTGCGTGTGTGTGTGTCATAATAAAATCTAAACGGCTGGAGCGATTTCAATGAAACTCGGTAAGATCATAGTACTCTTTTGTCCGACCCCGACGACGTGCCCCTCAAATTTTATTTAGTCTCACCAATCCAACATGGCAGCTGTGCGAAATACTCAGCACTCTATATTTCCAAAACTATTACTGATATCACCCTGAAATTTTGTACGGTGATAAAGGGCACTACTAGAAATTCACCTACATAACTCTCAAAAACCTGTTAAGTACAAGACAAACATAGCGGCCAAGCAAAGTTGAAACATTTAAAAACTGTAGACTTTTCTCGCTGTTCGCATTTGCGAAAGGCTACAAAGCCTGAAATTAGTAATTTAATGTTCATAATTTTACGAGAGAAAATTCGAGAAACTCGAACGTCAATTGGGGTTTTTTTTTCATAACCTAAAAATTGCCACATGCTTGTAATTTTTTTCATAATTTATTTGTTCTCCTTTTCTAAAGTAAATATTATATTTGTTACTTACATATTATCTGTTCATGCATGCTCGATTGTAAGACCTTTTTTCTAAGTACTGTTCTAGTAATATAACACATACTACTCATCACGCAAGACTCAGCCATACTGACAGCCATTACTTCATTCCCATTGGTCGACTTCTCCAGCTAGACCAATCACAGCGAACTCTTCATGGAATCGTCAAGAACATTTCTCAGCTGCTATATAACCAGTGAGTTTGTCCACAACTTTGAGAATACTTGGAGTGCCTGCTCGAACACCAGTCTCCTGATTACCAGGACTTCATCAGACATGTCGAACTTCATCTAAGCACTTCAGTATCTTCAAGTCCTGCTGCAGCAGGAAGCTTCGCTACACTCTCGTCATGTTCTAACAAAAAGAACTCTACATAACCACACTTGGTTAAACAGCTATACTTTGTCGCTTTCTCAACGATAGGTTTTGTTAATCAAAACCTTCATCATGTTTGCTTGGCAAACAGCAATTTATACAGTATAACTCTGGTTATAAAAAGTCGTCATGCATTCACTACAAGTGCATAGGTCTGGTACCTATCAAAATGTGTTCTAGTCTTCGCCATTGGAACATAACAGTTTTAAAACTATGTTCATTTTTAACAGAGTGCTGCCTTCAAGTTGTTAATTCTGAACGAGTGCTTTTGATTTGTTACAGTTATACTATGCATTTTATACTTAATTTTCTGGCTATAAATCCAGCATGTTACTAAGTGTTTACCTAGTGCGTCACTAATTACGAATCCAGAGTGTCACCAACTATGTGTGTGGCAGTTCCAACCATGGTTTCTTTAACCTAGAAGTTCTACCACGAGGACATGGCTAAGTAACATTTATTGTTCCATTTCAAACTCTCTAAGATTTTTCTTCTGGGCTCTTTTATAGGCTGAACAAAGTTAATTATGAGCATTTCTGAACAAAGTAGCTTTGCAAAACCTTTTCATCACGCATTGATTTTGCCTTTTCATACCATTGATGGTAATTAATAAAAAATAGTAATTTCATACCATTGATGGTAATTAATAAAAATAGTATTTTCATGTATTTATTTGCTTAGACTTGCTTCACTTGTTTTATGAATTTCCGATTGGGATTGACATAGCCGCTCCTTTTTGCCATTTTCGGTTTAAGAATGACGTAACTGCTTGCTTTTGCCATTTGCTAGTTAGTAATTAATGCTTACCTTTCTCTCTTCTCTTCTGAGTCAGGAATGGGCCCCTGGTCGCAATAACCCCTTTAAGGTTATGTTTCCTTTTCTATGCATTACAAATTAATTCTGAACAAGTGCTTTTGATTTGTTACAGTTATACTATGCATTTTATACTTAATTTTCTGGCTATAAATCCAGCATGTTACTAAGTGTTTACCTAGTGCGTCACTAATTACGAATCCAGAGTGTCACCAACTATGTGTGTGGCAGTTCCAACCATGGTTTCTTTAACCTAGAAGTTCTACCACGAGGCCATGGCTAAGTAACATTTATTGTTCCATTTCAAACTCTCTAAGATTTTTCTTCTGGGCTCTTTTATAGGCTGAACAAAGTTAATTATGAGCATTTCTGAACAAAGTAGAGTTCCAAATCTTAGTCCGTGTGTACAGCCGTGTCGTCGTCTATTAAATCCATCCTGTCCGAGGCTCGTTCCATTTTTGAAAGCATGGTAATTAATAAAAAATAGTAATTTCATACCATTGATGGTAATTAATAAAAATAGTATTTTCATGTATTTTCATGTATTTATTTGCTTAGACTTGCTTCACTTGTTTTATGAATTTCCGATTGGGATTGACATAGCCGCTCCTTTTTGCCATTTTCGGTTTAAGAATGACGTAACTGCTTGCTTTTGCCATTTGCTAGTTAGTAATTAATGCTTACCTTTCTCTCTTCTGAGTCAGGAATGGGCCCCTGGTCGCAATAACCCCTTTAAGGTTTCCTTCTATGCATTACAAATTAATGTTTGTTTTTCTAATGCACCTTTCTTACACAAAGGCTATTCACTTCTCTTTAAGGTTAAGATCCTTATTCTCTTTCAAACAGCTTGGGTTGAGGCCCCAAGTGTTTGAAAGAAGTGAATTTCTACTTCCTAACTTTCTCTCTGAAATTGTCTTGCTTTTTCAGTCAAATGGGCAATGTTCCCAAGAATTTGCAGTTTCCTTAGTATCTTGGACTAGTCCCCCAAGTACTACTTGTGATAGAGCCGTCAAAAGTGTTCGGTTGTGCAAATCTCAATCGAGGTCTCTTCCATTCTCTAAAGAATAGTAGAAAAACTTAAACAATTATTACTTGTTATATGTTGTTCAATAACATGGTGAGCACAAATCCAACATGGCGGCGACGCGACATTTAAATATTTAAATGGAAGTTTCTCACGATTTAATCATCCGAGCGCAGTGAAACATGGTATACAAATTTACGTTTACAAATTTTAATCCACTGACATCTAAGTTATTTCAATTGTTTTCATAACCACACGATGGCGGCTGTGCAAAATTTTAAAATCAAGTTTTTATTTCCTGTGTCCTAATCATGTCACCTCCGTGGTGTAGTGGTCAGCATGATTAGCTGCAACCCCGGAGTTCCGAGATTCGATTCCCGGCTCTGCCACAAAATTTGAAAAGTGGTATGAGGACTGGAACGGGGTCTACTCCGTCTCGGGTGGTCCAAATGAATAGAGGGGGTTCGATTCCCAACTCAGCCATCCTCGAAGTGGTTTTCCATTATGTTTATTCAAATTTGACAGATTCCGCCAATCAATACATTAAGGTTGTGTTATAAAACGCAAGGTGCGGTACATGTTTCAAACCTTCAGTTTCGGTCCTTCATCAGCCGACATATCTTGTCAACAGCATTATATTAAAGACATTGAGCATTAACATGATAATATGCTTACACACTAAAATATTCACAAGCACACATTAAAAAATCCTTTATCAAATACATTAAAAAGTTTTTTAAAAAGTTTTTAAAAACACTGCAAAACTATTGACTCCTTCACATGTCACTGCATTCTTAAGTGACGCTAATGCTCTCGATTAACATCTTGTCCTGTCCATTGGATGTTTCCTATTTTCTTCTCAAAGTAAGCGGTGAAGTATTACATGTTGCTAAGATGATTATGTTGCCATGTATAGTGCGGCCGCTCAATTGGGACTAGTTATCCATTTTTCGCTCCCTATACATGGCAATATAATCATCTTAGCAACATGTCAGACTTCACCACTTACTTTGGGAAGAAAATAGGAAACATCCAATGGACAGGACAAGATGTTAATCGAGAGCATAAGCGTCACTTAAGAATGCAGTGACATGTGAAGGAATCAATAGTTTTGCAGTGTTTTTTAAAACTTTTTAAAAAACTTTTTAATGTGTGCTTGTGAATATTTTAGTGTGTATGCATATTATCATGTTAATGCTCAGTGTCTTTAATGTAATGCTGTTGACAAGATATGAAGTCGGCTGATGAAGGACCGAAACTGAAGGTTTGAAACATGTACCGCACCTAGAGTTTTATAACGCAACTTTAATGTATTGATTGGTGGAATCTGTAAAATTTGAATAAACATAATTTACAATTGTCAATACGGACCAAAAAATGGCAAAAAGTGGTTTTCCATGGTGTCACACTTTGTCTTCGGGCAAATGCCGGGATGGCACCTAACGTAAGGCCACGGCCGCCTCCTTCCCTCTTCCTAGCCTAACCCTCCTACTCCCTCCATCCCTTCATAAGGCCCCTGTTCACTTTGCAGTTGAGACCGCCTGGGCGAAGTGCTAGTCACACTCCCCAGTTGTATCAACCGACTCAGAGTCTCAAGCTCCAGGACACTGCCCTCAGTGGCGGTAGAGGTGGGATCCCTCGCTTAGTCCGTGGGAAAAGCCAAACCTGGAGGAAGAAAGGAATCTTTTAGTTTGACGTGATCGTTAATCTTGAGATCATGAGCCACGGGACCTCCTTTTTACGTGGAATCCTAACGACAGAACATGGCATTTCCCTTTGAAAATCTCACATGCATTGACCGGGAATCGAACCCGGACCGCCTTGGTGAGGGGCATGCAGCTAGACCACTGAGCTACCATGCCCCCCAAACCTGGAGGGTAAACCGATAACGGAAAGAAGAAAAAAAACGGTGTCCTAATCAAGCAATTGAGATTTGAATAATACACCTGCGCAATAATCTTCATGTAATAGTACAAAACTCTATGGCCTACATATTATATAAAAATCCAACATAGTGACCATCCGAAATATTTAGACGGTTCTCAATATCTACGAATCTATTACAGCAATCAAACTGAAATTTTGTATGTTGATAAAGGCAATTAAAAATTAGGATATATGAATATAGGCTATTTAGTTCTTAACAGAACTACTTGTTTTTTTATCATCTCGCACTTCGATCAGTACTTGAAGTTATAGTAATCATCGTTGCTTGAATCTTATGTTTGAACTGGGAAGGTGAGGTGGACCCACACATCTCGATATATTTAGTCATTTATTGGATATAATCATATAGGAAGTCTTTCCCTATAATTCAAGGTAGCAGGATTAACTGACACTCAGAGCACAGGTTAACACTGTAATAACACTGAAAAAATTAAATTATTTTTTATCTGGAAAATAATCATAATTATTATGAATTTCAAAAGAACTGAAATATACTTTAAAAAATGACAACTCTGATCTTGTTCAGTAATAATGTTGATGATGCTGATGATAATGATAATTGTTGTTTTAAGGGGTCTGTGACTCATTACTAGCCCTTCTTGGGTGACTGATTTAAAACTTCCCAAAATCACCCTCCTATTGTTGATCGGAAGCACTTCATCATATAACACACAATTGAAATGGCAGGGTCGTGGAGTGTTGGACACACATTTGGTCAACCTAACTGGTATCATTTGGGCGTTCAACTATTAAGTGTAATTCCCTATAAAGAAAACTAATGATAACCTTCAAAATATATGTATTAAAATCAACTTTAAACATATGGCGGGGACTCTCGTCGAACAGACTATGGTTTCCTATCTTCAATTCTCCTCGGCAATGATGAAAACATGTGACCCAAAATGAATGTTGGAATATAAAGATGTTTGTTACTCACTCACTGACGATCTAGCAGATAATCTTCGAGACATGCTCGATAGATCAGTTCTCCCCAGCTTTCAAAGATTTTCCACACGTGGTTGCTAATAGAAGCTCCTACTGTTACCTCCCAGCTGATCATGTTTTGTATGCTCTGCACTAGCAGACTTTTATACAGATCAATATAACACAGAGGCTAAAAGCCTACTTCACAGTTCACAAAGATATATTAGATACAGCATCTTGTACTGCGTAATGAATGCACACGTGGTTTTAGGTTAGAAATGTTTTCAAAGCCACATCTCTGCGATAAATGAATGTGCTTCCGTACCAAACTTGAAATGTGCTAACAGATATAACATTGTTCTGATTTGTAGCCATTTCGAGTACATTCACAAGCCATGCTTTCAACAAAACAGTTTCTCTAAATAGGCCTACGCCAAATTACGAGAACGCGACCTTTCCAACCAGACGCTAGAATAGAAGTGAAGCCTCGCTCCACACGAAAAACCCACCTCTCATCTTGTCTACACATGTTTTCGTCTTTCTCCCCCAGGGTCATGATACCCTCCAACCCATACAAAATACACCAATAATCTCGAACCCATGTATATTTCTTACAACTCATGGCGCGAAACTCTTCTCTGACGTCAGAACCTTACACAATTTACACAAAGCTTTCTTCAAGACAAGGGAAGTTATTCTCGGCCCAATCTAAATTTGGCCTAGAGTTTCCTGCTGTTGCAACATCTTGTAGCTTGCCTAACACAATCCGCTGTCTTGTATGCTGACATCTCACAAATTAAAAGAAATATTCCTGACTGAGTCCCCGAGATACACAAGATATATACACTAAATAAAATGAAATCCTATAACCTAAATGATGATGATGAGCAAGAAAAGGAATGATATGAACAAATTACCCTAACCTGACTTCTCCTCAAGTCAACCAAATAAGGGTTTGGGAACATTGTGACCGGAACAGTCACAATACGCCCCCATGTGATTCACACGGGTGAAACAAGTGTGGATCACAAACACTCAAACAAACAACGCACTGAAAACACAAAGAATTACACTATTACATAAATAAACCCTGGAAGAAGGGGCCTAACATCGAGGTTCATCATCATCATCTTGTACAGTTTCCAGCCCCATGCTGGGTCTGTTTGGAACATAAGCCTCGCCACTTAAGCCGTTCTTCCCACCACCTCTCCGTTGTCACTCTGGTCCAGTCCTCGCCTCTCTTCTTGACACATTCCTCCACGCCTTTCAACCATCTATCTCTTGGTCTTCCCCTTGGTCGTTTCGTCTGCATCTGCATCTCATGTATCCTCTTGGGAATCTTCTTCTCATCCATTCTCTTTAAGTGTCCATACCACCTCAGTCTTGATGTCTCAATCCTACCTTGCAAGGGCTCCTCTTTCACCATTTCCCTGACCTTTTCATTCCTCACCCTGTCTCTTCTTGTTACTCCGATCCTACTTCGCAGGAACTTCATTTCACCTGCCTGTATTCTGCTTATGTCTCTTTTCTTCATTGTCCACGTTTCTGAAGCATAGGTCAGTATCGGGATATAGTAGCTTCTGTATAACACTTCCTTGCTTTTTTGTGGGACATCTTTATTCCACACTAAGCTCCTAATGCTTCTCAGAAATGCTTCTGCCTGTCTGCCACGTTCCGTAATCTCTTTGTCATTTCTCCCATTTTCCTCCACTATACTTCCCAAGTACTTGAGACTTTCCACCTTCTTCAGCTGTCCACCTCCAAGTGTTATCCCACTCATTGGTCTGTCCTTTTTCCTGGTCGTTAACAGGATCTCACATTTACTGATGTTGAACTTCCATCCGTACTCTCCCACTGTTTCTTCCCAAGCCTTCAGTTGCTCCTGAATTTCCTCCTCCTTGTTTCCCCAGACCATGAGATCATCTGCAAACACCATTGCTTTCATCTTATCTTCTCCTATCTTTCCTGTTATCCGTGTCATACCTCGTCCATAACCACAATAAAGAGAAGGGGTGACAGCGCACTACCCTGTTTCAGGCCACTCATTTGTCTGAACCAGTCTGTTCTTTCCCCTCCAACGTTCACATAACTCACACTTCCACAATACATCTCCTTCACTCTGCCTACAGTCCCTTTTTCCACTCCCATGTTTTCCATTGCTTTCCAAACCTTCTCCCTACACACACTATCATAGGTCTTTTCGATGTCCAGAAAGGCCATCAACAGATCCTCTCCAAATTCGTAGTGGTGTTCCTGGAGCTGTCTCACTGAAAATATGAGATCCACTGTTGATCTCCCAGGTCTGAATCCATACTGCTCCTCTCTCAATTTTCTCTCCACTTTGGCTCGTATTCTACTTTCTAATATCTTTTCATATATCTTGGCACAGTGAGGTATGAGTGTGACTCCCCTGTAATTTCTGCACTCCTTTCTGCTTCCTTTCTTAAATATTGGGACAATTAATCCTTTCTTCCAATCTTCTGGGGTCTTTTTCTCCTTCCATATCACCCTCATCACACGGTACAGCCACTGTTTCCCAACCTCCCCTGCTGCCTTCACCATTTCAACACTCACTTCATCCATACCCGGTGCCCTTCCTCCTTTCATCTTGTCTATAGCCATCTCCAGTTCTCTCCAAGTCAGGTCCTTTTCCATTCCTGTGTTGTCTTCTCCATCTTCCAATACATTGTCTTCCTCCCTATGACAATTTGGATTCAGAAAATCCTCAAAGTACTCTTTCCACACGGTCTTGAGGGTCTCTTTGTTGTGTACCTCATTTCCGTTTTTGTCCATCATTACCACATCCTCTCGCAGACCTCTTCTCTTACTTTTGACGATCCCATAAAGTACTTTTTTATTTCCTCTGCTGTCTTCCTCCATCATCACTGTCCACTTTACCATCCACTTCTTCCTGTCCTCTGCGGTCTGGCTGCGTGGCAACGTTCTTGCTTAATGAGCCCAAGGTTGCAGGTTCGAAACCTGGCGCAGTCAGCTGGCATTTGAGGGTGCGCAAATGCGAAGGAGCCATGTCAGTAGATTTACTGGCACGTTAAAGATCCCCTTCGGGGCAAAATTCCGGCACCCCGGCGTCTCTAAAAGCCAGTGTAGTTAAAAGGGACGTAAAACCAATAACATTATTATTATTATTCTCCTCTGCGACAATCTTGTTTGCTTCTTTCTTCTTTATCTTATAATCTTCCCTTGCCAGATCAGTTCTTTCTTGGAACCACACTCTGAAAGCTTTGTTCTTCCTTCCCACAGCTTCTTTTACTCTCTCATTCCACCAGGGTGTCTCTTTACACCGCTTTCTGTTGCTTGTTCTTACACATACTGCCACTGCAGCTTCCACCATTGTGTTTTTGAAATGCTTCCATTCCTCTTCCCCTGTTTTAGGATCGTCTGTTGGCATCCTTTCCCTTATTATCTTCTGGAATTCTTCCTTGACTTCCTTTTCCTTGAGTTTCCATACTTTGATTCTCCTTTCCTGGTACTCTGTCCTCTTGCTATCCTTAACAACTCCCAGGTTCATTACAAGTATTCTGTGGTCGCTATCTAAGGCCTCTGATGGTATTACCTTTATATCTCTGACACTTTTCTTCATTTCCCAGTCGTACAGCATGTAATCTACCAAAGATTTCTTTGTTAAATCACTGCTGTACCACATTACCTTGTGGCTTTCTTTCTTCCGGAACCAGGAGTTGCCTACCACTAAACCGTTTCTCTTGCAAAAATCCAGCAACTTTCTCCCTTCTTCATTCCTGCTGCCCCATCATTCTGCTCCCATTACATTTTCATATCCTTGCCTTTCACTTCCTACATGTGCATTCAAATCTCCCATGACAATGATGCTCTGACCATTCATCTGCTGTTGTAGCACCTCCTCAAAGTCTTCCTTCTTTTAAGCTGAATATCCAACTTGAGGGGCATATACCTGGGCTATCTCCAGGCTTCTTCCCTTTACAGTTACTCTGATCTTCATGATCCTGCCACTTATTACCTTTATCTCTTCCTTCATTCCATCTCTCACAACTACTCCTACTCCGCTGCTCCTTCCTTCACCGTTCCCACTCCAGTACAACCGGTACCCTTTCCTCAGTTCTCTGAGACCTTCTCCTTTCCATCTTGTTTCTGCCAAGCCCAGTACATCCAGTTTTCTTCTCTCCATCACATCTACAATCTCCTCCACCTTTCCTGTCAGTGTCTGTATGTTTAATGTCCCAACTCGTAGTCCATTAGCATATCCGGGTCGTCGTAGTTTGCATCCGTCCTTTCCGAGGCCTGTTCCTGTTTTGAAAGCAAATATGATATCCACTACTGGCTTGCTAGGCCTATCGTAGCTTCACCAGAGCCCCGTCAGCCGACACTTTCCAGGGTTCCCATAGAGCCTTCATAGCTACCGTAGAGGTCCCGGGGCACACGAAGTCCCCTACAGGCAATCCCCTACTTCATGCCGTTGCCCGTCTCCCACCACGTGGAGGAGGGGTTGGACTTGTTGATGATGTTGATGATGATGATAATTGTTGTTTTAAAGGGCCTAACATCGAGGTTATCGGCCCCTAATGAAATGAAATGGCGTGAAATGAAAGGATGTAGATAAAAACAGCTCACTGCCATGGATGAAACGAAAATGGAGTTTATAAAACAGACAGTGAGCCCCAAAAATTATGCCTTATTTGAATAAAAAGAATGAAAGGCGGATGGTAAAAAAGCATAAAACAAATAAGGCATAGTGAACAATAAAATAGATGAACACAATAAAAAACATAAAACAGACTTAACCTGAATTAAAAGTCGTAACTACACATTAAAACTTAAAAAAAGTAACCACTCTCCCTCATGAACCGGATGACGAGGTCTACTGACGGCCCGTCATCACGGAGAATAAGGGAGAGGGTATTAGGCAGTTTAAGAGTCCTTCGCAGATCGGCCAGATCCACACACTCCAAGAGAATGTGTGCCACAGTTAGATGGGCACCGCAAGTACACACAAGGGGATCTTCTCTCTTTAGCAAGTGGGAGTGCGTAGCAATCCCATGGCCGATCCGGAGTCGACAGAGTACCACAGCTTCCTTCCGGAGAGATCGGAAGGAAGATTTCCACACCTTCGTTGTCTCCTTGATGCCTCTCAGTTTGTTGGGTGGAGGCGTGGCACGCCATGCTTCCTCCCAATGCGACAGGATCAAATGCCGCAACTGAGAGCGCACATCACTAGCAGGCACCTTATACGGTAGCGAGGGCAGTGCGACTGCCTCTCTCACCGCCTGATCAGCAAGCTCATTTCCCGCAATACCCGTGTGGCTAGGAAGCCACACAAAGGTCACCCAGGTTCCAGCGTTACACGAACTGACGAGCAGGTCGTGCACACGCTGGACCAACGGGTGCTTCGGGAAACACACATCGAGCGCTTGCAGCGCACTCAGAGAGTCAGTACACACAAGAAAGTGCTGGTGATCGTCTCATAACGTGTACCGCAGAGCCTCTAAGATGGCATAGAGCTCCGCTGTGTACACGCCACAAGCCTCGGGAAGTGAAAAGAGAAACAGACGATCCTCAACCCCAAAAGCACAGCCTACTTTCTCGTTTACCCTAGAGCCATCCGTGAATAGAAGCCCTGAACCTAGATACCGGCTCACCACGGATTGGAACATCCTGCGATGGACGGAGGAGTCCGTGTCCGACCTGGGGCCGGTGTGCAAATCCAGGATGATATCAGGGCGAGAGACCATCCACGGAGGGGCCTTGCTAGGTACTCGGACGATACAGAAGCCAGAAGGAAATCGGTACTGACGGTATAAGTCATCCAAGCGAATCCCCGCCGGCCGAGTGGCTCTGGCGAGTGCATCATACAGCCGGCGATTCGGATTGGTAAACAAACATGGATAGCTAGGATGAAGTGGCATCTGTCGAATAGTTGCAGCATAGGTCAGCAGTACTTGTTGGCGCCTCAGGTGTAAAGGAGGTACGCCAGCCTCGGCGAGCAAGCTGACGACTGGGCTCGTTTGAAAGGCTCCCGTCGCCAGCCTCACACCGCCGTGGTGGACACTGTCCAGTTTAACAAGCACTGACTTACGGGCCGAACCATATGCTACACTGCCCCCCCACGATGTGCCGCTAAGAAACCGCAACATATTAAGTTTCCTAACACAGGCAGTTTTCAAACACCGCACGTGTGGCTCCCACGTCAATTTCTGATCGAAAAGGAGCCCAAGGAACCGGTACACAGCAACAACAGGCAAAGCTACATCGCCCAGATAAAGCTCAGGATCAGGATGGAGAGTGCGATTTCGACAGAAATGGACAACCGAGGTCTTAGCGGTTGAGAACCGAAAGCCATGCTCTTGTGTCCAGCGTTCCACTCTCCGAATAGCTTGTTGTAGCTGTCGTTCAGTGACCGCCATATTTTGCGCACTATAATGTAGAGCGAAGTCGGCTACATATAGCGACGGTACCACTGCTGGACCAGCAGCAGCGACTATACCGTTTATGGCAATCGCAAATAATGTTACGCTAAGTACCGATCCCTGTGGGACTCCGTTTTCCTGTATATGATATTGTGAATATGTCCCCCCTATTTGGACACGGAATAGGCGAAGGGACAGAAAATTCGCAATAAAAACCGGCAAGTTACCTCGGAATTTCCATTGATGCAGGGTAGAGAGGATGCCATAACGCCAAGTGGTGTCATAGGCCTTCTCGAGGTTAAAGAAAACAGCGACTAGGTGCTGTCTCCGGAGAAAAGCGTCCTGTATGGCAGTCTCCAGGCGTACCAGATGGTCGTTGGTACACCGAGACGCCCTGAATCCACACTGGTATTCAGACAGGAGTCCTCCCTTCTCCAGGACCCACACCAGGCACCGATTGACCATCCTCTCAAAGAGCTTGCACAGACCGTTAGTGAGACAAATAGGTCTGTAACTCCCTGTCAAATTGGGATCCTTATCGGGCTTCAGGATAGGTATAATGATACCTTCCTGCCATTGCGCTGGAAACACACCTTCCAACCAGATACGATTAAACACCCTGAGCAAATAACGAATGCTCTCACCGTTAAGGTGTTTAAGCATCTGGTTGTGAATATTATCCGGGCCGGGAGACGTGTCCCTGGAGAGCGCCAGCGCTCCGCGGAGTTCCCACTCCGTAAAGGGCACGTTGCACTCCTCCGAAGCGCGGGAAGCAAAACAAGCTGGAAACGCTCTGCCTCGAGCTTCATGGCCACGAAGGCAGGATCATAGTTGTCAGAACCGGATATATCCGCAAAATAAGATGCGAGATGGTTTGCAACGCGGTACGGATCTATAACCAATTCATTATCGATGGAAACTCCCGGTACAGTAGAAGATGTCTGAATACCCGAGATGCGTCGTAGTTTAGTCCACACTTGAGAGGAGGGGGTATGTGCCGTAATAGACGACACATACCGTTCCCATGATTCTTTCTTACTCTGGCGGATAAGAATCCGTGCCTTGGCACGAAATTTCTTAAACGCCACCAAATTGGCCATGGTTGGACGCCGACGGTAGTGCTTATGAGCTCGACGACGGTCTCTTATTGCCGCTGCAATATCCTCTGTCCACCAAGGGACGAGTTTGCGAAGAGGAGTCCCAGAAAAGGATGGAATGGACTCTTCGGCGGCAGCAACAAGCACTGTACCTAGTCATCGACGCTCCGGCAACCAAGATCAACAAACACAGCTCGTTCTTGAAACGAGGGCCAATTTGCCCGCTTAAGCACGCAACGACTGGGGAACTCCACGGGCTTCTGGTTCAGAAGTGTAAGAACGATCGGAAAATGGTCACTGTCACAGAGGTCGTCGTGTACATACCAACCAAATAGGGGGACCAGCGCACGGCTACACACACTCAAGTCAATGTGTGAGTACGTGCCGTGCGCTAAGCTAAAATGTATAGCTTCGCCTGTATTTAATAGAGATAAATCCAACCCTTGAATTAAGCCCTCCACGTCCCTCCCTCTGGGGCAGGAAGATGGTGATCCCCATTGGGGGTGATGAGAGTTGAAATCAACCACGATTAGGAAAGGGACTGGAAGTTGATCAACAAGATCAAAGACGTCATTAATATCAAGGGGCTGGTTCGGTGGAAGGTACACGTTACAAACAGTTGTCATAGCAGGCAAGGACACGCTAACTGCAATAGCTTCCAGAGGAGTGGCGAGTGGAAACTCCTCACTATAGCAGTCAGAGCGAACGAAGGTACAAACGCTCCCGGAAGGCCGGGCGGCGTCTTGTCGCTCTTTAGAGTATAGTCGGAAACCTCTCAGAACAGTCTCGTAATCAGGTCTGAGGTTTGTTTCATGTAGGCAGACTATACTCGCTACGTATTGTGCAATAAGCTGACGGAGCTCTGTCAAATGCCTGTCATAACTGTTACAATTCCACTGTAACAGTGCCATTGTGTGAACTTATAAACTAGGGAATAAGTTGGAGCAGCAAGCTACAACTTAACCCCTGGAGGATCATCAGCCACTACATCGACTATAATCTCCATGTCCTCAGGCGAGGTCGTGGAGTGAATCGACTCGGCGGAAGATTTCCTAGACGCAGTTCGGCGGCGGGGGGATCTCCGTGGGGAGCGCGCAGATCTGGGGACCGAAACGTCCCCAGGCGCAGAAGCATCCGCAGGTGGTGGGGCGGATGGCTTCCCCTTTTTTGGAGAAAGGGAATGCGTAGTTCGGGGTCCCTTCTTCCCCGCCTCTTTAAGATATTTAGACGGGTCAGGAGACGAATTTCTGACCCTGGTCGACGATGCCGCCTCCGCCGGCTTCGGCGCGGCTTTCGCCGACCGTTTGGGTGGGGAGTAAGTCTTCAACTTCCTCCCCTGCTGTGCGGGCGGAGCAGCCTTCGCTCGCACAGCCTTCGTGGTGGCCGAAGGGGGAGTTGAAGTCACCTTCGCGCTTTTCGTCATAATCATAGGTGCTGGTTTCGGAACAGTAAACTCAGTTGCAGGTTTCACAGCTGGTACAAAAGATGAGGTAGACGGAACCAAATTGGGTATTATAACTGGATAATCAATCATAGGCGAAGGAGCAATCGTGGTATGGTACTTCTTGTGGGCTTCCTGGTAGGTGAGACCATCCAGGGTTTTGATCTCCTGGATTTTCTTCTCACTCAGGAAGACAGGGCAGTTCCTGTCCTGAGGAGAATGAAATCTAGGGCAATTAGTGCACTGATAGGGTGTTGTGCAATCTTCCGCTTCGTGTGGTACCTTACCGCATGTTCAGCAGATTTCTGGGCTCGAGCATCGGGATAACATGTGCCCGAACTTCTGGCACTTATAACACCTCATTGGTGGAGGGATATAAGGCCGTACGTCACAACGGTAACTTGTAACCTTGACTTTCTCCAGGAGCACCGAAAGCTCAAAGGAAATAATGAAAGCACCAGTATCCACGATTTGACCATTGACCTTGCGTGTAATGCGCCGGACATCAGTCACGTGACGGTGCTGCATATCCTCCTTGAGCTCCTCGTCAGTGTTCAGAATCAGGTCCCGGTGGAAAATAACTTCTCGGACCTGATTCAGGAACGTGTGCTTTTCCACTTTGACGGGTATGTCGCCAAAGTGGTCACATTGCAAAAGTTGTTCAACTTGCTCACCAGTCCTAGTCTTGAGCAACAAGCTACCGTTCCTCATCTTTTGTACTTTCTCAAGCTCACCATAGACACCTTCTATGTGGCAAGAAAACAAAATACTCTTTACCAGCTTGAAATCACCCCCATCTGTTCTGGTAGCTACCATAAACTTGGGGGTGTTAGCACCCAGATTTTCACGCGCAGATTGTTCCCAGGGGGTTGATCCCCGTAGGGAATCAAATGTTAAAGACTTGGGTGTAGGACCACCCTGTTTGGGGATTTTTCTTTTTGAACCCATGGCCAGATCATCCTCCCCGAATGCCACCGACATCCGATCACGGGCCGTCACAGTAGAGACTACCCAGCCAGGGCAAGGCCCGCCTAGCTTGGAAGGCATTGCCCGGGGGTCCGATGTTTTACAATGCCGTATCGGCATGTATCCCTTGGCATAAACTGGATTTTACAGGTCTGACATTCGGCTGTGCGGGGACCTGCGTAGTCAGGCGGATACTACTGCACGGGTACATGGCACACCCACCTGTCGGCACGGCCAAGACCGGAACAGGCTTCCGAGCGTAGTCGCAGGCGTAAGTGGCCCATCCCCTAACAGCACGCACATATAGAAATTTTGGTTAACAGACCCTGAAAGCAGTAACGGAAAGAAGTGCGATATAACCTAATGAGAGTTATACTGCACGGGTGTATGTCTTTTAGAGCTGACTGTCAAACCCTCGAAAGGGGACCGATCCGAGAAACCCTTTTAGTCGCCTTTTACGACTGGCAGGGATTACCGTGGATGTATTCGCTTCCTCCCACCCACTGGGGGTCCAATTCACAAACCAACGCGGAGTCCTTAAGCCAAGGTTGCCCCTTTTAGTCGCCTCGTACGATAGGCAGGGGATACCGTAGGTTTATTCTAAACCCCCCACCCACAGGGGGGTGTTGATGATGTTAGTTTATAACTAAATTATTTGGGAGTGAGAGATTGGAGGCAATCCTCAAGCTATTAGTGGACATGTAGATATTCTAACTGAAATTACAAAATAAATAAATAAATGATGGATATAGGGATTTTGGTGTGAATCCTTATAATGTGTGTGTTTCCTGAGAGTGAGCTCTGAAGTTTTAGTGGTGAACCCACTTATATTTTAGACAGGTTGCAGTTGTAGCAATTCTGTAAATAATGTGTTGCAAAAGCTTCAGATGAGTGAAATGTAGGTCCATTCCAACTAATAGGCTTCCACGCCAAGTAATATTGGTTATTATGAAACATTGATTTCAGATATGGTAAAATGATATCACGTAAAATCGTATAACAAAGTTCATGGAAACTTAATAAAATACAGTTAATTAAGCTCACAGTGTTGAGTAAGTGATAAATCCAGTAAATAAGTATTTTCAAGTGTTAACAATTAAATTGTTTATAATAATTAGGTAAATTTTTGATAGATCTTGTAGCAAAATAGTTTGTTAGGTGTCAGAATATTATTCTATGGCAAATACTAATAATTCTTTTGGGAAAGCTTTGCCCAAATAGTGAATTATGAAAAATCTAATCAAGATATTTTTTGACTTGATCCAATTTGAATTGAACCTTAACGTGACTTGTAAATAATATTCTCGAGGATGATAAGTGTGTGAAACATAATCAAAACGTGTAATTAATGTAAATAATCTATGAAAGATCAATGAAATACAACAAATTTAATTTCATTAATTCATCAATTTTCTTGATATAAATCATAGTGTATCAAATTTTGTATGGAGTAAAATTCTTAATTGTATTTATTCCACCACAATCAAAGCAAACAAAGACTCTCAACAAGCTTTAAAGACTATGCTTTCACTTGTTTTGAGATGCAACGATCACTCATTTAAATATCTTGCCTTGCCGTTCCCAAGATAGTTTTCTTCGCAGGAAGCACGTGTGATATTATTTTCATAAACTTGGTTTTTAGTTAATAAATGTGGAATGATTTTTCTTTTATTTTGTGTTTTTCACTTTGTGTTCTGTGTTGTCAACTGCATCTTTCCCAAATCCGTTACTTGGAACAAGGGGACAGAGTGAAGTATATTTTTAGCCGGCTTAACCCAAGACTCCCCGAGAACTGAACTCGTGCTCACACTGTTCTCATGTTGCCTCCCATGTTGTCGCCTGTCCATCACAGGTGGACAGACGGGCACAGTATGAATTAATGTGTATCACATGCAAACTATTTCATGAAGATTTGTATTTACATCTGTCATTAGGGCACCAATCTAAGCTACTAGTAATTTTGCAGTACAACAGTGAATGGGGTTTAGGTGCAAGACATAGAATGTCTTTTTTTTTACTTTGTGTAAGATGTAAACGGAGGCAGTATTTGGTAACCTGGGTTTTACACGTGACTCATTGCAAGGGCCCACGACTGGCCATGAACAGAGACTTGGCAATGCTGGATATCCAAAGGGTTCATGTAGGCAAGTCAATGAGCTGGGTTGCACCCATAATTGGTTATCACGGCAAATGATTGACAACGAAGGACTGTGATGGGTTTAGTGAAAAGTGGGGATCTATTGACTGACTGGTAGCCATGACTGTTGAGCAGCATTACTATTTCATTTTAAACAGAAAGATACAAGAAAATAGTTCCGTGAGTGTGAAGTAGATAATGTGCATTTGTTATGGGCTTTTGATGTATTTATCAGTTGAACAGTTTTATCAATTGAGCATATAACGAGATTACCTGCGACAGTGGGCTTTCATCTATAACTGCTTGCTTATTGAGCACTGAGCATCGATCATGACTGTTACAAGTATCCTTTCAGAGACTTCTTCAAATTCGCTCATCTACTCTACAAGAGGCAAACTGAGACGGTGGACTTTTGCTGTCATAATTCACCAGGCAGTCCTACAAACTATGAGCATCCCAACATCAGACAGACATGGGTATGCTATCCTGTAAACTACGAGCATTACATCAGACAAGTGCTCCATCTTGTAAACAATGAGCATCACAACATCCTGCAATCTACGAACATCACGTCAGGCGGGAGGTGAGTATGCCAACCTGTAACCTACAAGCATCACTACATCAGATGGGAGGTGGGTACGCCTACCTGTAACATACGAGCACCACTACATCAGATGGGAGGTGGGTACGCCAACCTGTAACCTACGAGCATCACTACATCGGACGGGAGGTAGGTACGCCAACCCGTAACTTACGAGCATCAGGCAGGAGGCCAGGACGCCGACCTGGAGTCACCACGTCTTCAGCCTGTGACAGAAAACGCTGGCAGATCATCGTCGACCATCAGGACTGATCTGAACGAGAAGTCACGAAGGGCAATGTGAGAACATGCTACATTTGGAGAAAATTGGCTGTTAAGTTTTAAGTCATTCTAGTTTATTTTTCAACAAAGGCAGAATGCAGTTCCAACTTATACACTAGATACGAAGCGCATAGTGATCAATATGTTAAACCTGTCATTGAACAAGCCAAATGAGAACCCTGCTAGTCAAAGGGCTTAATTTCGTCATCACGTCAAGACGTCTCCCTAAGAAAGACATTATCTGCGGGGTAGAAGCTTATATCCGTCATCTACCAGCCTTAGAAACCGAAGAAATTAAGAGCAGAGGCCTCTCGGATCGTCAAGCATGCCAGGCCCATAACAAGCAACATCAGAAGAGAAGAACGTCAGACCCCTAAAGAGCTGCGAAGTAATGAAAACATTATGATTTTAGCCACTGACAAAAAGAATGTAATGGTAGTATTCGACACCCAAGACTACGTGGATAAAGTTCACAGCCTCCTATCAGACCCAGCTTATAAGGTGATCCCACAGAACCCCATAAGGAAGATAGAGCTGACGAAGCAGCTAATTAAAGAGTCATCTATTCTAGAAGAGAAGCAGAAATCCCGAAAACCTCCCTACTCAAGAACTCCCACGTTCTACGGTCTGCCTAGAATACACAAGCCCAATGTGCCTCCGAGACCTAGAGTTAGCGCCACAGCATCCCCAACTCGTGCTCTTGCTAAATATTTGGATCAGGTCCAGCAGCCAATATTCCATCTGCCAGCCTCTCACGTTAGAAACTCGCAATACTTCATAGATATCGTAGCAAGTACAAACCTGAGTGATGGCAATCTACTGGCAAGCTTCAATGTGGAGTCCTATTTACCAGGGTTCATGTACCTCACGCCACCCAGATAATCAGGGAAAAGCTTATAGCCACAGGAGGTTCAACGGACTTGATTATTATGGTGTTTGAAGCCATTTTCAGTGTTGCTTTAGTAAACGAAGTTTGATGATTTTTCAGTCGGTCAACACAATTGTACCCAATTTTGATGGGTTATTCCCTAATCCTGCATAAATAGCATAAATGAATTAATCTCATGTAAATTTTTTCAGGATTAGGGAATAACCCATCACAATTGGATACAATCGTATTGACCGACTGAAAAACATCAAGCTTCGGACTTAAATGACTTAGATGAACACTGCGTTAACTCCACAGTCTTTGTCTTCAAAGAGCAGATGTTTCCAAAAATTGGAGGGAGTAGCCATGGGATCCCCCCCTCTCTCCGTTATTGGCTAACGCTTTCATGGTAAATTTCGAGGAAGAAGCTATAAAGGAGAACCCATTGAAACCTAAGTGTTGGTTCAGATTCGTAGACATCATTTTGATATGGGAACATGGACCCGACACACTTCAGGACTTCCTAACTTCATGTGCTCCAGACATCCGAGCATCAACTTCACAATGGAAGTAGAATAACCAGCTGGCATCCATAGACGTTCTGCTCTATAAAAGAACAGATAATATGCTCGGACACAGGGTCTACAGGAAAGGAACTCAAACAGATCGGTACCTACACGCTAACTCAAGTCATCTGCCGTCCCAGAAGGAAATGGAAGCAAGGACACTCCTCACTACAGCCTTCCGCATTTGTGGTAAATGAACACAAAAAATGAGTTTTTGAATATGCTCCTAGCCAATGGATACAGCAAAGGACAGAAAAATAGGGCCATACGGTATGTGGAAAAAAGCTGAAGAACTGCTGAAAAGAACGAGAATAGGCCCCACCATAAAGCCCTTCTGCCATATGTAGAGGGGATGACAGATAGAATGACCAGGTTGGCAAGAAAACACAACGTGACAACAGTTATGTAACCAATAAACAAGCTGACACAAGTGGTATGTAGATCAGCCAAACCAGGACGCAAGAGTATACGAAGTGCCCTGTTCCAGAGGAGAGGTAAACATACATTTGCATTAAGATATCCGAGCATATTCGAAACACAAAACATATCTCTAATAAGTATAAAACAAGATCCCAGATTCTTGGACGTCACGGGTAATCTCGAGAACCTCTGGATGGATTTTGATGCGGTTTTCACCATTCTGTAAAGGATATCTCGAGGATGATTTCTGTAGAAAATAATTTATTTATGATCAAAGGAAGCCGAGCAGGCAAGATTTTAGTGAAAAAAGTCGAAAAAACCTGGCGTCCGAGCGCTTTTTAAGCTTACGCTGGGCAAACCGATAAAAATATCTAAATACTATGAGTGTAAGAATTGTTCAGCATGAAAAGTTGTACAAAAAAGTCCGCGAGAGCATATCTCTATCTACAATACATCGCCCACTATAATTGTTTTTACGTTTTCAATTCTTCCAACCATGTCCATTCAAATACTGAGGCGACAGTTTACGAGCTAGCTAAGGGCGAGTCCATCACCCCTGCTACAGCCTAACTAGCGGGCGAAACTATCACTCCGATACAGGCAGCAGCAAACCGTCGAGTTGTGTTGAGTTAAGATTTCAGAGAAGGGTGGTTGTGTTTGGAGTTTCCGTGGAAGTGCAACTCGGCTTTTCTTCATTTCGCCTGTGAACTTTCCATTCCGCAAAATACACAGTCAAGTTAAGATTGGACAGAAGGGAGATTTGTGTTTCATGCACCTCGCCATTCCCTGAAAGTGCAACTCTTCATTTCGCCTGTGAACTTTCCGTTCCGCAAAATACACAGTTAAGTTAAGATTGGACGGAAGGGCGATTTGTGTTTCATGCACCTTGCCATTCTTAAATTAACTCTCACAAGAATTCGCTATAATTAATAGTCCAGTCAGTGATTTTAAGTCATCATGCTGAGATGTAAAACGGATATAGGTCATAATTCATTGACATCTGGTGTGATTATCACTAACCATTGGATCAACCAATTAAAGGTCTCCATTATCAGACGGATTTTGAGTGAATTCAAAATCGAACAAAGTTTGAGCATTAAGGAACATGGGAACATTTAGCATACATGACACAAGAAAAGAAGAAAGAGAGAGCAGGTAGCTTTGACATATATATTTCCTTTCAATCAACAGAAACTAAATTAGCATAACAAAGAACAATATTTAGTTTTATACAACTTAGCTTTTCTGACAAAGAAAAAGTAATTCATTGAATTTTGAGCCAGGTTAGGCACTATAAATGTTTTAATATGAAAAGCCTGTTACATAGAAAAAGACATAGCCTATAGAAGGGGCTAGTGACTGACAGGGGCCAAATCCGGCAGCACCTTACGAAAGAGAAAGACTTAGGGAGTTGCCAAGATGCAACAAAAATGTCTCCAACGGAAATGCAATGGCAGACACAGGTATGCGTGAGCTGCATGAAAGTTAACCATGAAATATTTCAGAAGAAATTTAAATGGCAGAAGCAGGTAGGCAAGTAAGCCTATTACTTGAAAGTGAACCGTGAAATGTTCCAAGAAAAAGTGCAATGGCAGATGCAGGTATGCACAAGAATTAATGAGACTAATCCCAAATGGAAAATGGCCATGAAATAATTTTCAAAGAAGAAAATGACAAAAGCTAGTAGGTAGCTAGTAGCCGATATATTAAAATTGAGAAAACTTCCGAAGTAGGCTTGTATGAATCTTTCCTCAGAAAGAAGTAACATTATAAAGTAGAACAGTAAATTACACTTTACAAAGCACAGGTTATGTATAAGCAACAGAGTACTTATCTTTATGCTGAAGTTAGGTTAGCAACCTAAATGTTTGAAGAAAAGAACGGTGTCACATAGAGCACTTGCTTGAGCAGTAAGGATGACATTAGTTATGTCACTTTGAATAGCTTTCACAAAAAGTAGAGACTTATAATAAGTCATACGAAGACGAAGTCTTAAGTGATAATGTATTCACTTTGTAGATAGATTGTGCAGGAATAGTTTTCCTTAACTCTAAAAGATGTAGACTTCACATCTGTAAAAGTTTGTTGCACTAACATGTCGTAGAAACACGTGGCTGGTGATCGAGGTTTGATCACTAAGAAGAATGTCGAAAGACATTACGAAGTTTAAATAAGACTTCTTGATGCGGAAATAAAAGATGATACGTAGACAAGATTTGAAGTTTTAAGTCCGGTTTTGCAAGACTGGTGGACAGTATGGTGACCGTCGAGAAAAGCACAAAGCAGTCAGCTTAGCAGACCGCTTAAATAGCCAGGCAGACGATGTTCCATAAACGTCCATGGCGCTGGATTGGAGAAGACGGGACACGTCTGGAGAAGACGAGCCGTGATTGCCTGATGCGTAGCTGCTGCGTGGTGGCTGGCCAATGAGCGAGCAGCAAATGGTGACCAGTTGACCACGAGGTTTCATGCATACAAGACGAACGTAGAACGTGGCTAAAACCACTTGGAGAACTTTCTCAGAAGCGAACTAGGCTTATGAGCTAACAAGTAAATAATTTTACAACATATTTGATTTAACATGAAAGCGTTTTACAAAACGAAATGTCACGTACACGTGGTGACCAAATAGAGGTTATGATTACTAAGTTTGTATCTGACTTTGACATTTTCACAAAACTTGCAAAATTAACAAATTAATTATTCGCAAATGCGAACATACTGCCAGAGGGGCAACAAGAAAAACAAGAAAAAACACAAGGAAACAGGACTAGAGTGGCAAAGGAGAAACACAAGAAATTGGACGAACACACTGTCCAAAAGGAGTAATTAATTTTACCACTCTTACCCTATTGTCACGACCGGTGTAGCACTTCACTACTCTGCCGGTGTGCCAAACAAGAGGAGGACTGGATTCTCTTAAGAGAATCAAATCTCCCTCCTTGAGGTTTGGTTGAGCGAGCTGCCACTTCCCTCTCCTCTGAAGCGAGTTTACGTAAATACTCCAGTCTCCACCGTTTCCAAAATTTATTCCTAACTCTTTTCCAGAGAATGGGTAAAGAAAGATCGAGCCTACGGTTGATGAGAGGTGGCGGAGCATTTAATGAGCTGCCTATCAAGAAATGACCAGGAGATAAAGGAAGTAAATCTGAAGGGTCGTTGGACAAGGGAGACAAGGGATGGGAATTGACAGTGCCCTCAATAAGAATTACAAAGGAATTGAATTCTTCAAAAGATAGGATAGAATTTCCTATTGTTCTTTTCAGATGGGCCTTAACCAGCTTAAAGCAAGCTTCCCATCTCCCACCATGATGTGGAACATATGAGGGGATGAAATGCCATTTGAACTTTTTCAAGTGAGCAAAATTAGACATTTGTTCGTTGGCAGAACGAGAAGAGAGTGCTTTTTGCCATTGCTGAGAAGCACCAAGAAAATTTCTGGCATTGTCAGAGAAAACCTCAGAGGGAATTCCTCTTCTGGCAATGAAGCGAGAAAAAGCAGAGAGAAAGTAAGAAGTGGAAGCATTGGTGACCAATTCAAGGTGAATAGCACCAGTGACCATGCAAACAAAGAGTGCAATGTACAACTTGCCCAGAATTTTGCGTTTAGCTTTAGGCTGTTAGTTTGGTATAGGAACGGACCAGCGTAATCGATACCAGTGAGAAGAAAGGGTATGCTGGGAACAGAACAAAACGAAGGAAGATCAGCCATAAGTTGTTGGGGAAACTTAGGTTTGGCTTTGAAGCAAGGAATACACTTTCTCACAACAGAAATGACTTCGTGCATGCCACTGATGGGCCAGTACTGCTCATGAATCAAACATAAGAGCGTACGAGTACCAACGTGCAAATGCTGGTAGTGGAACTGACTAATTATGAGTTTGGTGACGTGATGTTTTGAAGGAAGAATTATGGGGTGCTTCTTATCTTCAGAATAAGCAGAAAAAGACAACCGACCACCTACTCTCAATAATCCATTATCATCAAGAAAGGGGCATAAAGCGAATAGTCTGTTCCGCTTCTTGAGGGGTAGACCCTTGGATAGAGAATTAATTTCTACTGAAAAGACTTCATGCTGAGTGAGCAATAAAACCTTGGTTGTAGCAGACTGTAATTCAACAGTAGAAAGAAAGGCTTGAGGAAGCAAAGGTTTTTCTAACACAAAGAATTTTCATCGAAGCAAATACGCAACGATGCGAATTAGTTTTTGAAAGGAAGAATATCTTTCAAGCAATGATGGGGTAACGTTAGTTACAAAAGAAGAGGCGACTTTATGAGTTTCCGGAACATTCGTTAAAGCAGAAGAAGAAAGGGCTGGCCAAAAGGAAGATTCTTGCAACAACCAAGTTGGACCATGCCAGAAAAGACTAGATTTAGCTAGCTGTTGTGGAAGACAACCACGGGAGATGATGTCAGCTGGGTTCTCCTTACCCGAGACATGTTTCCATTGAGAGGAATTAGAAAGAGTTTGGATTTTTTCCACCCTGTTGGCGACGAAGGATAGCCAATGTGAAGGGAGCTTCGTGATCCAAGCTAAAGTGATGGCAGAGTCAGTCCAGTAATAGATGTGACTGAAATGACAATTAAGATTGTAGACAAGCTTTTGAGATAATTCAGCGGCAAGCAGGGCAGCGCATAACTCTAAGCGAGGCAATGAAACCGTTTTCAAAGGGGCTACCTTTGACTTGGTACAAATCAAATTAGAAAATTTGACTGACAACATAGGCGCAACATCCATATGCCTTAACGGAGCTATCTGCAAACAGATGCAGCTCTAAAATGGAAGAGAAAGAAGTAGGGATAAGAACCCTGGGGATGTCTATAATAGACAGATCAAGAAGATGAGTACGAAAGGAAAGCCATCTTTCCAGGAGAGAAGGAGGGATGGAATCATCCCAATCGGTTTTGAGAGACCATAGTTCCTGCATAAACATCTTAGCTTTGACTATGATCGGAGCTATGAATTGCAGCGGGTCATAGATTTTGGCAATTTCGGAAAGAACTTGTCGCTTGGTTTGAGGAAGAATAAAGGACAAGCTGACTTGAGGGAAAAAGGAATCCGAAACAGGATACCAATGAAGTCCCAAAACTTTAGTAGAATCAACAGTGTGTAAGAGCTCAACTGGTGTGTCAGCGTTGCTATAGGATATGAGCTGAGCTAATACATCCGGGGAATTAGAATTCCATTTATGAAGGAGAAAGCCTCCTCCATGAAGCAACGCTTGGAGATCACGTGAGTGCTCAAGTGCTTCAGAAGGGGAGTTAAAGGAATGAAGAAAATCATCCACATAAAAATACCTTTTAAGAAGATTTGAAATATCAGCGGAAAAGAGTTGAGAGTCTTGCACAGCGAGATGCTTTAAAGTGCGTATGGCTAAGAAAGCAGAAGGCTTCAGACCATATGTTGCAGTTTTCAATTTGAAGACCTTAATGGGTTTGGAAGGGCAATCACGCCAAAGATTTTGTTGCAAATTTTGTTGCTCAGAATTAATCAAGATTTGCCTATACATCTGTTTAATATCGGCTAAGACACCAACAGGAAACAAACGAAAGTTGAGCAAAACAGAAAAAGATCAGACTGAATGGCGGGACCTGTAAGTAAGGTATCGTTTAAAGAAATGCCATTAGAATCTGGGGCGGAACCATTGAAAACAACTCGAATGTGTTCCCTAGTGGAAGGGTTTTTCCAAACAGAGTGATGATTTAAATAAACACTATCTTCAGAAAGGGTTTGTTTATTGAGAACTTCCATGTGACCAGAGGCTTCGTAGTCTTCCATAAAGTCAATGTATTGAGCTTTGGCTGAAGAAACTTGTTTCAACTGATTTTCGACAGCAAACAAAGCCTTAAGAGCGCGAGTATGCGAATCTACCAAAACGGGAGGGGAAGAAATATGAGGCATAGTGACAACGAATCTACCATCTGAGTTGTGAGTGGTAGTTGCGAGATAAAGATGTTCGCAAAAGTCATCTTCAGTGTAAGAAGAAGGTGTAGAATCAATAGACTCAATTTTCCAAAATTTTTCTAAATTGTTGTCCAACTCAACGTGAGTTAAGTGACTTAGGGATGAAGACTGCACAGTGGCAAGAGGGATATGACCCATGACCAACCAACCAAATTTGGTGTGGCGGGCATAGATGCTAGAGTTATATCGATTCTAGAAGGAAGCAAATTTTGCCAAAATACATTAGCACCTAGCAAGATGTCAACTGGGGCACTGTGATGAAAGTAGGAATCAGCTAATTTCAGATCAGAAGGGAAGTGCCAAGTGTCAATCGAAAAAGAATGACTGGGAGTCGGAGCTCGAAACGGGGATTGACAGACAGTTCAAACTAAGGTTAGTACCAGATTGTACCGAATCCTTAATATGGAGCTTTACGAAATGTAATGAAGTAGACTTACTGTTATTGATGCTATATATATCTATAGAAGTGGTATGAGGCTTTAATTTCAATTTCTTAACCAAAGAAGAGGTTATGAAATCGTGGGTGGCAGCATTGTCGAGAAGAGCTCGAACTGAATGCCAGTTGCCTTTAGAATCTTGGACCTGAAGTCGCACAGTGGATAACAAAACCTGAGTGCTGCGCCAAGAATTGGCAGTTTGACTATAGGACTGAGCGCTAGAGTCAGAATGGGTGCCTGAAGTAAGGTATGACTTAGAGGTTTGTTTTCAGAATGCTTCAATTTAGGTTTTTCAAACCGATGCAATGAGGAGTGGTGACGCAGTTTACAATGAACGCAGACACCTTTAGAAGGGCAGCTTGATACTGCATGCTTGTCCAACAGACAATTGAAACAATATTTGTGTTCGGCAACAGCTTTTCTACGATCATCGACTGACATAGACTTGAAGAAAGAACAAGCATATAAAGGATGCAAGTTGTTGCAAAGAAAGCAGGTTTGTGAGGTATTTTGAACATAAAACACTTGAGAGCGGAGAGGTTTCTTGCTAGAAGAAGTCTTACTGATTGCACCTTTGCTCGAGCTAGGGAGCTCGGCTTGTTGAGGAACAGCGGAAAGAACCTGACAACGGTTTTCTATGAATGTGACTAAAATGCGAAATGTGGGATCAGGCTGATCGATTAAATCTGATTCCCATGCTTTTAAAGTTTGAGAGCCGAACCTGGAAGTGGTAAGATATATCAGAAATAAATCCCAATGTTCGACGGGCTGCTTTAAGTGCTCGAGTGCACGTACGTGAAGCTCGACAGTATCTCCTAAAAGGCGAGAGAGACGAAAGATTATCTCAATGGCAAGAAGGGAAGATAAATAATGCAGTAATGTGCCTGTGGATACGAAGCTTAGGGTTTCCGTATCTTTGTTGCAGCAGATTGCAAGAAACAGAGTAATTATCAGCGGTGAGAGGGAGTGCCTCTATTAACTTGAGTGGGGGACCTTGCAAAACAGATTTCAGATAGTGAAATTTCTGAATGTTCGGTAGGGAAAAGTCGCTGTGGACTAAGGAAACAAACAATTCCTCGATGGAATCCTATGCTTGTTCGTTGCCAGAAATGGTTGACAGTGAGATCCTAGGCAGGATTGGTTTAGAAGGAAGGACAGGTTGGTCCTTATGCCTTTTAGTTAAGGTTTTGACTAAATCTTCAGCTTCTAAAAATCCTTCATAGTAACTATCTTCCACCTGACTTCGATCCTGCTCATGCTTGGAATCGATAAGTTCGATTTCAGTTTGAATAGTATCATAAGAAGTGAAATTGGTTTGATAAGTTTTAAATCTCTCAGTGAGAATGCTTAAATTGTGATCATCAAGGCTTTTCTCAGACAAAAAGGAGCGAAATCTGGCTAATTTCCGTTCAAGTATGGCACGAGTGCCCAATAACTTATCGGTGGTGGACATGGTAGAGACTGAAGTACTTACCCGTACTTCCAGTGCACTTGCTGGCGGTAAGGAAACATCAGGTTTTACAACAGGAGAGGACTGCGGCAGCACGTCAGGGTCTTGCACCTTCTCCACCATGATAGGATCCGTTATAGCTGTGAAAAGTCAGACACAGTATTAGATAAGGCTTTATCATGAAGCAACGTGCTCTCTAAGTTATAGGTCAAGTTAAAGTGAAACAGAACTAGTCCCCGGTTTCGGCACCAAAGAGTATGGTGTGATTAACTATCACTAACCATTGGATCAACCATTATCAGACGGATTTTGAGTGAATTCAAAATCGAACAAAGTTTTAGCGTTAAGGAACATGGGAACATTTAGCATACATGACACAAGAAAATAAGAAAGAGAGAGCAGGTAGCTTTGACATATATATTTCCTTTCAATCAACAGAAAATAAGTTAGCATAACAAAGAACAATATTTAGTTTTATACAACTTTGCTTTTCTGACAAAGAAAAAGTAATTCATTGAATTTTGAGCCAGGTTAGGCACTATCAGACAGATGTTTTAATACAAAAAGCAGTTTGCATAGAAAGAGAAAAGAATAGTGACTTTGCCTATAAAGGGGGCTAATGATAGACAGGGGCTTAATCCTGCAGTACCCTATGAAAGAAAAATAAGGGAAACTGAAAAGGCAGTTACATAGAAAAAGACATTAGCCTATAGAAGGGGCTAGTGACTGACAGAGGCCAAATCCTGCAGCACCTTATGAAAGAGAAAGACTTAGGGAGTTGCCAAGATGCAACAAAAATGTCTCCAACGGCAATGCAATGACAGACACAGGTATGCGTGAGCTGCATGAAAGTTAACCATGAAATATATCCGAAGAAATGGTGAAGCAGGTAGGCAAGTAAGCCTATTACTTGAAAGTGAACCATGAAATGTTCCAAGAAAAAGTGCAATGGCAGACGCAGGTATGCACGAGAATTAATGAGACTAATACCAAATGGAAAATGGCCATGAAATAATTTTCAAAGAAGAAAATGACAAAAGCCTAGGAGGAATGGAAAAGCAAGCCGATATATTAAAATTGAGAAAACTTCTGAAGTAGGCTTGTATGAATCTTTCCTCAGAAAGAAGTAACATTATAAAGTAGAACAGTAAAATACACTTTACAAAGCACAGGTTATCTTTATGCTGAAGTTAGGTTAGCAACCTAAATGTTTGAAGAAAAGAACGGTGTCACATAGAGCACTTGCTAGAGCAGTAAGGATGACATTAGTTATGTCACTTTGAATAGCTTTCACAAACAGTAGAGACTTATAATAAGTCATACGAAGACGAAGTCTTAAGTGATAATGTATTCACTTAGTAGATAGATTGCGTAGGAATAGTTTCCCTTATCACTAAAAGTTGTCGAGTTCACATCTGTAAAAGTTTGTTGTACTAACATGTCGTAGAAACACGTGGCTGGTGATCGAGGTTTGATCACTAAGAAGAATGTCGAAAGACATT
This sequence comes from Meconema thalassinum, assembly GCA_946902985.2. NCBI lineage: Eukaryota > Metazoa > Arthropoda > Insecta > Orthoptera > Tettigoniidae > Meconema > Meconema thalassinum. The sequence goes on along the minus strand of OX336389.2, from coordinate 555,594,334 downwards.
ACGAAGTTTAAATAAGACTTCTTGATGCGGAAATTAAAGATGATACGTAGACAAGATTTGAAGTTTTAAGTCCGGTTTTGCAAGACTGGTGGACAGCATGGTGACCGTCGAGAAAAACACAAAGCAGTCAGCTTAGCAGACCGCTTAAATAGCCAGGCTGACGATGTTCCATAAACGTCCATGGCGCTGGATTGGAGAAGACGGGACACGTCTGGAGAAGACGAGCGGTGATTGGCTGATGCGTAGCTGCTGCGTGGTGGCTGGCCAATGAGCGAGCAGCAAATGGTGACCAGTTGACCACGAGGTTTCATGCATACAATACGAACGTAGAACGTGGCTAAAACACTTGGAGAATTTTCTGAGAAGCGAACTAGGCTTATGAACTAACAAGTAAATAATTTTACAACATATTTGATTTAACATGAAAGAGTTTTACAAAACGAAATGTCACGTACACGTGGTGACCAAATAGAGGTTATGAAAAATAAGTTTGTATCTGACTTTGACATTTTCACAAAACTTGCAAAATTAACAAATTAATTATTCGCAAATGCGAACAACATCGGAAAAAAAAACAATGAAACAGAGCAACAAATAATTTCTCAATTTTCACAAGAGAAAGAAGGAATTCGTCCTCGGCTTCTTCAAACCGTTGCTCAAGCAGAACACCGTGTGAACCTTGATCAGAAACAAGCTTATGACACCATCATGTCGAGCATCACTAAGAAGGAAGGTAAGATATTTTTTTCTGTAAGATATTTTTTCTCGATGCCCCTGGGGTCTTGAATAATTTTTTGCTCGCAAAGTGAGGTCTGGTGGTAATATTGCTCTTGCCGTTGCATCATCTGGAATTGCAGCCACTCTTTTGGAAGGGGGAAGAACAGCACATGCAACATTTAAACTCCGTTTGAAAGTCAGCAGTAATGATGGAAGCGTATGTAATATTTCAAAACAAAGTAACACTGCCAGTTGAATCCAAAATTGTTCTTTAGTTGTATGGGATGAGGCTACAATGTCGCACAAAACTTCTGTTGAAGCTGTAGACAGGACCTTGCATGATCTAAGGAATCGGAACACACCTATGGGTGGCTGCACAGTTTTGTTCGTCGGAGATTTTTGTCAAATCATACCAGTTGTTACCAGAGGAATGAGAGCCGTCAAAGTGAAAGCTTCATTAAAAAGATCTTACATCTGGCCGGATATAACAAAATTGGCACTCAAAGCTAACATGAGAGTACTCTTATCTTCAGAAGTCTGTTTGCTAATTTGTAACTTAGAGTCGGAAATGGAGATTTACCGGTCATTGACGGGAAAATTACCCTCAGTCACGATTTCTGTGTTTTAGGAAGCATCATTCAAGAATTGATTGATAGCGTTTATCCTCAAATCCATGACCTATCTAAAAAGTCTCATTAATGGATTAAAGAAAGAGCAATATTATCGCCGAGAAACGAACAAGTTGTGAAAATAATGACTTGGTGTTCTCCAAATTCACTGCCCAGGCTCAAGTATATTAGGCTACTCAGTAGACGCAGTAGTCGATGGTGAAGAAGCTGTTCATTACCCTACAGAATTCCGAAATTCTTTACTTCCTTCTGGCTTGCCACCACACAAGCTTATTTTAAAAGTGGGAGTGCCTATTATATTGCTACGTAATTTACACCCACCAAAGTTATGCAATGGGACGTGATTGGCAGTGAAAACTTTGAAAAACTGTTTCATTGAAGCAACTATCTTAACTAGCTCTGGTACAGGAGAAATGGTCTTAGTAACCAGATTCCCTAAGATTCCTTCAGATTTGCCTTATCGTTTCAAACGAGTACAATTCCCAGTAAGAGTCTGCTTTGGCTCGACTAGAACCAACGCACAGGGTCAGATACTTAGCGTGACTGGAGTTGATCTCAGTGGAGAATGTTTTTCTCAAGGACAGCTTTATGTGGCTCTATCGTGTGTTACATCGAACCGAAATCTTTTCGTGTTCACTGCTGGAGGGAAAACGACTAATGTCGTATACAAGGAAATCTTATAAGACCTCGGTTAAAAGTAGCCTATCACCTTGCATTCATAACTGTTCCCGGGCGAAGCCGCGGCGGTTTGCTAGTAAAAAATAAACTACAGATCTGCAATAGCTGAACATGCTGACGTCACAAGACATGCCATAGACTTCGATTAAGCCAAACGGTTGCTGAAGTGCCTAGATATCAAAACAGGATAATTAGAGAGGCAATAGAGATCGTGAAGCATCCCAGTAATTTCAATCGCGAAGACGGATTAAGGCTTAGCAACAGGTGGAAAGTTCTCTTAGCGCGTGACAGGCTAGGGCTCCGGCCAATCAGTGAGCAGCACGACATCAATGCTGATCAAGCAGGTACATCCGACGGTCTACCAACGACCAGTTTGAGTAGAGACACGAACTCGTACCAATGATTAAGGCTGCTGCAATGACAGACGAAACGTCGGGAAACAATCACTGACACACGACGCAGCTCCATCCTGAAAGCCTACATAATATAGTACCGTTTGTAGAAAGTGAAACACCCAGAAGAAATGGTCGGAGACACTCCCAGAACAGGGGTCGTGTAGGCCTGCGGTACCATACTAAGGGATTGAAATCGCAGAGAGATAGCGTGCACATTGGCCCACCAGTGCCCTCTGTCGTGGGACCGGACAGGTCAGTGTTCCGCACAGCTCTATCGGCGTGGGGCCGTCATGCCAAGAGGAAACGTGTAAGCAAGTGCAACGATGCCTCGCCAACACCACAGGGTGGACTATCAGCATGTGAGTGCGGTTGAACGGGGCAGAATGCTTGGGCTCCGGGACGCGGGTCTGTCATTCCGGGACATTGTGGCTCGTATAGGGCATGCTGCATCAACAGTAAGGCGTATGTGGATCCAGTGGAGAGAGGAGGGCCGTACACAGCGACAACAGGGTACAGGACGACGCAATATGACCACAGCACGAGACGATCGCCATCTTCTCTGCATGGCCGTATCGTACAGAACAGCGTCGTCCTTGGTGTTGGCGCACTGCAATGGGGGTGGACATGTCTGCGTCGACGGTGCGGCGCCGTCTTTTGAGGGCTGGACTGGTAGCACGCATGCCACTGCGTCGGCTTCCATTGACTGGGCACCACAGACGCCTCCGTCTACAATGGGCACGTGCACGCCGACACTGGCAGGCTAAGTGGCGAAATGTAGTGCTTTCGGATGAGTCCCGCTTCAACCTGTCCTACAGCGATGGCTGCATACACGTTCGACGCCGCCGTGGAGAACGCAATCAGGCAGAATGTATTGTTGAGCGGTATAGCGGACAAGCACCAGGTGTAATGGTTTGGGGCGCAATTGCCTATTACAGGCGATCGCGCCTCGTACATCTCTCGGGCAATCTGAGCAGTGACCGCTACATCAGGGACGTTTTACAGTCCGCGGCACTGCCCCTCTTGCAGGCCATTCCACAGGCCATATTTCAGCAGGACAGTGCCCGCCCTCATAGGGCAAGGAACGTGCAAGCCTTCTTCGCAGACGAAGGATACCTCTGCTTCCCTGGCCTGCCTGTTCACCTGACATGTCGCCCATTGAACGTGTCTGGGATATGGTCGGTGGGCAACTTGTTCGTTCAGGTCCCCCTGCCGCCAGTGCTGATGCTTTGTAGACGCGCCTGCAAACCTCGTGGGACGGTATTCCCCAGCAGCGTATTCAAACGCTGCATGATTCCATCCCACGACGTCTAGCGGCTCCGAGTGCAGCACGTGGTGGCGCGATGCCGTACTGAAGATCGACCGTCAACGTGCATGTACCGGACTGTTCTAATCAGTAATGTATTGTCATATCCCTAATCTGTGGTATAAAGTGCAATGTGGTCACATCTCTTGGTGTTTCACTTTCTACTAACAGTAGTGTACATTCCATTACATGCTTATTTTCCAAAAAAATGCGTTAATTACAAAGTACTGAATCTTTAAAGTATTGAACAACATCTCTGGGAGACTTCCTCACCTTTATATGAAGAGCTGAAAACACTCCCCTCTTCCTCAAAACAATTGAACCACTCATGCCATGCTCCTGGCCGTATGCTGGAACAGAGTGTTGATCTCATGTGTAATGTTCACCTTCAGAGCACACATTTTCAGCATTTAATGTTGTTGTTGATTGATTTAGGGACTTTGCAACACCGTGGTCATGTAGCCCTGTGTAGTTGAGTGTGTGTGGAATTTGTCTGATAACCTGGGTTATTGAGATGGCTATATCAGTGTGTGGTGGTGAAATTCAGATGAGGATTGGGAAGGTGGTGGCCGTGGCCTTCAGTTAGGAACCATCCCGGCATTCGCCTGAAGTAGAAGACCACGGAAAAGACTTTCAGGATGTCCGAGGTGGGAATCGAACCCACCACTCCTCAGTTTTGCATCACGAGGCTGAGCGGACCCCGTTCTAGCCCGCAGAACAGAATTAAATTTCTTGACAGAGCCGGGAATCGAACCCGGACCTCCGCGGTGACAGCCAAGAGTGCTAGCCAGTATGCAACAAGGCGGACAGCATTAAATGTTAATTCCAAGTAATCTCCAGAAATGCTGTTCTTTTATGATGCAACATTTAATTACTAGCATTATTGTTAAAATAACACAATAAGAAAAAGCAAGAACTTAATGGAGATCAACCTGCATTTCAATTTTGTTGATTGAATACTGTAATAAGTTTGGAAATATTTCGTATGTCCATAGCCAGGTGTACACCTGCTAGTTGTTTTGAACTTTCATTCCAATTATAGCGGGCCATTTTATAACTTTCCCTCCACTAAAACCATGTGTTTTATATGTTCAAGATGTTAGGCCCCTTAAAACAACAATTATCATCATCATATATGTTCAAGTTATTCAGCATAGAGAAGTCAACAAAATATTCTCCCTAGAAGTTTCTGCTCCCTTACTCCAATGAAGTTTCAACAGATCTGCATCCTTTTGACAACTTGAACATTCAGGTCACCCATGATGGCAGTCCTGTCTTCTGATATTTAGTTAATTAGGTTTGTAAGGGACAGTTTCTATCATGTTTTCTCTCCAGTAAAAACCACTTCTTCCCTGAACCATTCCATTTGTTCTCAATCAAAATATCCAGTGAATGCACCCAGGTCGTCACACTTGTTAGTGCCTTGTCCTGTATCTCTCCTATGAGCTTCAGGTTAATTGCCATCATGCAATTGAGAGTTGCATGAAGAGCTGTCCTATCCAGTAGTTTCAGTTTTCACACTTGAGGTTGGTTAGAGTTTTGAAAGCATCATTTTCTCCAGCATTGGCCAGCAATGCCTCACATGGCTTAGCCATTGTCCCATTAGCCACCATTTTTAAGGATTCCCATACAGCCTTCACAGGAACCATAATGGTCTTTAGGCACACACCATCCTCACTCTACATCACTCCTATAGATAGACCCCCCCCCCTACTTCAAGATATTGCCATTCTCCTAAGACATGCACAAGGGTTTGGACTTCAGGGAAAACATGCTGATAGCAGATTTGGCTCTTTGCCCAAAGCTGATCGCTCAAGTTGGTACAGAAAAGCAGCGAGCCCCAGCAAGGTTAGCCAGATGTCAATTGCTATAGTAACAATATTTGCCCACGAAAATAATGACACTACATGAAAGTGAAAATTTCCTATTTCCGCTATTCTCTTAAATTCCACTACAGTGAACAAATTTTAGAAACCTGAACCTTTGATTTGATCATACCGGTACTGACATTTTATTACTACCTAGTCTTACCATAAATACTGTCACAAAGTTTCCAATAAACTTACACTAAATGGTTTCAGATATTTTAATATCCTAATGATATTAGTTAAATGGATGTGTATCAAATCAAAATCACATGTCATTATTCAAAATGGCCACCTTTGGCACGAACACAGTCCTTAAGTCTTTGTGGCCTCTCATCAATTGAATTACGCACCATTTCCATCGAAAAATCTGCTGCTGCCTTCAAAAGAGAACACTTTAAACTTTCAATATTTGGATGTCTCTCCTTGCAAGCCATCTCCTGAAGCTTAGACCACAATTTAGTTCAGGGGGTTTAGGACCGGACTTGCAGAAGGCCAATCCAAGGTCGAAATAAAGTCCGGAACATTGGCCCCAAGCCACTCCTGAGATGTGCGAGCCCTATGTGCTGGGGCCGAATCACGGAGGAAGCTCTAGCGTTCTCCATGGAAGAGGGTGTTGTCGAGCGAGTTTCTCGGCCAATGGCTTCAACACTGTTTTGACCCTTTTCTCTCACAGAAATGGAGGTCCGTGGTACCTTCGTAGCTCACACCCCACCAAGCCATGACAGATAAAGGATGATGGCCCCTCTGGATCCTTGGAACCGTTTCAGCAGCAAGTGCAGAACATATCGCATATACCCTGTCATTTTGGGCATTAATAGTCTCCTCAACACTGAAATATTTTTCATCATTAAAAGGGATTTTTCGGTTACCATTTGCTGCGTAACACGACAATAAGTGTTTTAATTTTAAGAGCCTCTGTTCCTTCAGCGCGCTTGTGAGGAGGTGTCCTTCCCATCGTAAGCAGGAAGTCACAGGTTACTGCTCAATGTGCAAGACAAAGACATTTTGGGAATTTTCAGCTCATAAGCCATCACTAGAGGTGTTAGTTTTTGTTAGTCAGTGATAAAACGAAAAGTCATATTTAGAGGTTAGGATGTTTTATTTTCACGTATTTACATGTTTCGTGCTGCCCAGGAGTGAAATTAAATGGCGAATTAACGGGAATTTTGTGAATAACACCAAAAATACCGCAATCTGCAAAATCATCATCATCATCTTGCACAGTTTCCAGCCACTGGCCGGGTCTGTTTGGAACACAAGCCTCTCCAACGTCTTCTGTCTTCCCACCATCTCTCAGCCTCCACCCTTGTCCAGTCTTCTCCTCTCTTCTTCACGCTTTCTTCCACCCCCTTCAGCCACCTGTCTCTCGGTCTTCCCCTCGGTCTCTTTCCTTCCCACTTCGTCTCATGTATTCTCCTGGGTATCCTCTTCTCCTCCATTCGTTTTACATGTCCATACCATCTAAGTCTAGATTTCTCTATACCATCCTGTAATGGTTCCTCCTTCATTAATTCTCTGGTCCTCTCATTTCTTATTCTGTCCATCTTTGTAGCTCCAATACTGCTTCTCAAGAACCTCATCTCACTGGCCTGTATTTTGCTCCTCTCCCTTCCTTTCATAACCCAGGTCTCCGAGGCATACGTCAGGATAGGGACATAGTACGTCCGATATATGATCTTTTTGCTGTTCTGAGGGACATCCTTGCTCCATAACATGCTTCTCACACTCCTCCGAAATGCTTCTGCCTGCCTCCCCCGCTCATTTATTTCTCTATCGTTTCTTCCATTATCTTGTATCAGGCTTCCCAGATACTTAAAACTCTCCACTTTCTTCAGCTGTTCCCCACCAATTGTTATTCCCGTTGTGGTTCTTTCCTTCTTCCTTGTTGTGATCACCATCTCACTCTTATTTATGCTAAATTTCATCCCATATCCTTGTATTACTCCTTCCCACACGTCCAACTGTTCCTGTACCTCCTCCTCCTTGTTTCCCCAAATCATCAAATCATCTGCAAACACCATTGCTTTCATCTTTCCGTCCCCAATTACTTGTGCCACTCGGGTCATTATGTCATCCATCACCACAATGAAAAGTAACGGTGACAGTGCACTTCCTTGTTTCAGGCCGTTTCCCTGTTCCAACCAGTCAGATCTCTCTCCTCCCACTTTCACACAGCTCACGCTTCCCTTGTACATCTCCTTTATCCTCTTTATAGTCCATTTCTCTACTCCTCTATCCTCCAGGGACTTCCATACTTTGTTTCTGCATACACTGTCATATGCTTTCTCAATGTCCAGGAAGGCCATCAGTAGATCTGTTCCATATTCATAGTGCTGTTCTTGTAACTGCCTTACAGCAAAATTCAAATCCACTGTGGACCTTCCTGCTCTGAAGCCATGTTGTTCTTCCCTCATCCCTCCTTCTATCCTTGTCCTAATTCTCTTTTCCAAAACTTTCTCGAAGATCTTTGCAGAATGACTCATCAGTGTTATTCCCCGATAGTTTCTGCAATCTGTTCTACTACCTTTCTTGAAGATCGGGACAATGATTCCTTTTTTCCAGTCCTCTGGGGTCTTCCTTTCCTTCCATGCTGTCCTCATCACTCGGTACAGCCACTGTATCCCCACCTCTCCTGCTGCTCTCACCATCTCCACACTCAACTCATCCACACCCGGTGCCTTCCCTCCTTTCATCTTGTTCACTGCATCTTCCACTTCTTTCCATGTTAAGTCCTTTTCTGTTACATTTAAAATAAAAACCTTTTTTCCCTACACCACTCCGAACATTCTTGTCCACAAGCCGATAATCGAATTTAGTTGGTGTTCAATTCGAGAATGATATCGATTGTATAGTTTCGCCAGGGGTAATACTACAATATACGTCATATTACGATATACTGTTGATATTCTCGTTACTCGTTGGATAGTAGCGCTGTGGTAAACGGCTGTTATCTCGCGGCGTGAATAGTTGAGCCGACTACCTCCAAAAGGTTATGTGATAGTTCATATTGTGAACTACGTTTGCCTCCTGTTACATTGGTAGCGAGAGTAATTCATAGTAGAGAATTCTATATAATTTAATAAAAAGTGCGCAAATTGTGCATTATAATCGCAGCTAGCGAGTTATTTGCGTGAATCAGTTGGCAACCACGTGTTCGTCGAAGTAGTTCCAAACTTAGCAGTAGAGGAAGATGAGACGCGACGTAATTTAAATAGTATGACACAAATTAGGAAATCAATTTTGCGTGCGGTTATCATCGAAGCTAGTGAGTTATATGCGTGAATCAGTTGGCGACCACGTGTTCGTCGTAGTAGTTCCGAACTTAGCAGTACAGGAACATGAGGCGCGACGTAATTTAAATATTATGACACGAATTCAGAAATAAATTTTGCGTGCGGTTACGACTTTATACTGGCGTGTGACTACAGTCAACCGTGTGATAACAGTGTTTTGTTACTGGGCATCGCTCAGTTGAGTTTAAAATTGCCGAAGGCAGCAGTTTCTGGCACAGACAGACTTAAAGAATATAAGAATGAAGGATTTATAATTTCTTGTGGCATTCTTATGTGCAAATATTGTGATTGTCGGTTAGATTATCGCAGGAAAGATGCATTAGACAAACATCGCAAATCAGAGAAGCATTCAAAACGCTGAGAAAATTCGCGTCTTGAAGTAATTTAAATATTATGACACGAATTCAAAAATAAATTTTGCGTGCGGTTACGACTTTATACTGGCCACCTTGAAAGAAACATTATCAAACGCTAGTCGTGTGAAGGATATGAAATAAGGGTTTATTTTGGACACTACTACTGCGTTTCTGAAAGCTAATACACCAGTAGAGAAACTAGACAATCCTGCTATCCCTACTTGGTTTAATAAGTACTGTACGTTCGCGGAAGTGGAGATTTACCATCAGCAAATCAGATTCGTCAGAAATACATCCCCATGATTGGCGAAAGAAGGAGGGAAGAAATTAGGGAAGATATAAAAAACAAAGACGTGTTTCTGCTATGTGACGAAACAACTGACAAGAATGGTAGGTGTGTTTTCAACATTCTTTTTCGTCCATCAGTACCATCAACTGAAATTAACATCCATCTGGCTGCCTCTGTTGTTCTAGATTCTGCCAATAGCGTAAATTGCTCCAATGCTATATTAGACACCTTGAATTCCTATGAAATTGAATGGGAGCGTGTAGTGGCAGTAGTTACAGACTCAGCACGCTACATGACAAAATGTGTAACTACTCTTCAAGGATTGATTGAAGAATTAGATCATGTCCAGTGCTGGGCTCATAAAGTCAATCTTATCGGCTGCATATTTGAAAACGAGCTGGACGAATTGAACATGTCTATAGTAAAGAAAAGGAATGCCTTTTTAAATACGCGAAAATGAAAAAGCAATTACGTTGCATTTCTAAGGGAGAAATATGAAAACACAGAAAAAGTGAATGCAATTCTAGCTTTCCCAATGCATGTATGTACAAGATGGAATTCATGGCTTAGGGCTGCAATGTATATGGGCACGCATGTGGAAGATCTGGTAGTATTTTTCAAAAAATTGGAAGATTCAAATTCTGGGGTCAAATTTTTCCAACAAGTATCGACTTCAACAATACAAATTATAAAATTACAAGCAATGTATGTTTCTGTTGTTGGTGCCTCTATTATGGACTTGCTTAATTTCTTGGAATGTACCCAACAATTCACTTACTGGCTGGGGAGCTAGATGACCTTGAGGTAAAGCTCAAGCTATTAGGTGATGGTGGAGTGTTCAATCATACATACGATCCTCCAGAACTTGGAACTGCTTCCTCAAAAGATGCAGATAATGGTTAAGTCCAAGCTTACGTGTGTTGCCCAGTCAGCTCTAGTGAAAGTCAGGACTTTAAGGACCACGGTTCCAGCCAGGAAGACTGTAGGAGCCATCAGGTCATTGTTTGATCCTCGGCATGCACCTAAGAACGTATCTCCCACAGAACTGCTCCAATTTAAAAAGAATGCCCCATTTCTTAAGAAGATGGAGTCTCAACAGTTTTTAGAGGCTCGCAGCATTTACCTGACTGCAATCAAGAACCAACTGCGTCATGAAGATAATGTGGATGTTCCATAGATCCTTATGGAATTAACCCTAGAACTGCTGCAGGTTTATCCGTCAAATGCTGCAGTACATTCCCATAAAATACACACTATGGGAATTTAGTATCTGTAAGCAAACTGTGTTCATGAATATAACTTATCATACATCAATAGAAAGCTGAAAGACTGTTCTATATTATTCTTATAGAGGTGAATCCTTCAGACTCATCAGTTTGAATTAATCATAAAAAGTGTTTTATAAAAAATATATATATATAAAAAAATTGACTTTTCTGCTCTAGAAAACTATATTGCCAAGCTAAATGTTTGTCAGCCACATCATAAATGAAAAGTTCACAGTTTTTTGTTACTATTTCAAGAACCAGTTATAAATAATTCCTGTTATTTACTAAAAAAAAAGAAAATTATTTGTACAATATGACATTTCTCCATTATGCACATATATGAGAAATTCACCTTCTGCCTCTTCTGTAAGCTAACTGCGTTAATGAATAGGCCTATAACTTATCATACATCAATAGAAAGCAGAAAGACTGTTCTATATTATTTTTATAGAGGTGAATCCTTCAGACTCATCAGTTTGAATTAATCATAAAATGTATTTTATAAAAAATAAAAAATAAAATTGACTTTTCTGCTCTAAAAGAACATATTGCCAAGTTAAATGTTTGTCAGACGCATCATAAATGAAAAGTTCAGTTTTTTGTTACTGTTTCAAGAACCAGTATTAAATAATTCCTGTTATTTACTAAAAAAGAAAATTATTTTTACAATATGACATTTTTCCATTATGCACATAGCCTATATGAGAAATTCACCTTCTGCCTTTTCTGTAAGCAAACTGTGTTCATGAATAGGCCTATAACTTATCATACATCAATAGAAAGCAGAAAGACTGTTCTATATTATTTTTATAGAGGTGAATCATTCAGACTCAGCAGTTTGAATAAATCATAAAAAGTATTTCATTAAAAAAAAAAAGAATTTTCTGCTCTAGTAAACCATATTGCCAAGTTAAATGTTTGTCAGACACATCATAAATGAAAAGTTCACAGTTTTTTGTTACTATTTCAGGAACCAGTTTTAAACAATTCCTGTTATTTACTAAAAAAGTGCTCAATTTCTGAATCATCTACATAGGCTTGTTGGCTGCCATTTTGCTCAATGCAACTTCAATGTCAACATGAAAGTACTTCCACTCCTGCAGCCAAATAATAGCCTGCTTATTGTCATTTGTTTGCCAAAGAGTAACGCAACGAAAGATAAAAGCATCAGGAACCAGCATGACTTGAAATTAGTGCCATCTGATGGCTAACAGTAGTACTATATTTCAATACCGAGACCGTCTTTCAGAGAGACGGTCGCACTTGATTAAACACCACACCGTCTTCCTGGAAGACGGTCCGCAGTTCTAGGGTTAAGGCCTGCTCATCGAGACTATGCAACAGCTGCATTAAAGTGTGTGTGGTATCCTTGTTCAAATGTGGATTCTGAAAGATCATTTTCGAAATACAGTCTAATAGTAAGTGATAGGAGGCGACAATTGACAGCTGTAAATGCTGAGACTTTAACTATGATCTACTTCCAATGATTTCACTGCAGTATTTGGATAAAACTGAAAAAGGTATTCATTGAAATGTGTTTCGAGATGGTGAATGTAAAATAAAAATGTGGCTTCCATATAAGTCTTATCTCATTCTTCCATAGCCATGTTTAACGGTTTACCCTGCTGTTTTGTTTCTTACTTTGTTTTATTAATTGTTTAAATTTTAAATGCACTTATTGTGCAAACCTTATCGCTTTCCAAATTTTAACATCTTATCCCCCGAAAAACTAATAAAATCACAAAACACCACCTTTTGAATTTTAAATCAACAAATCTTCCAAAAAAAAAACACTTTCTAACACCTCTAGCCATCACAGACTGTCTCCGCACCGGATTTCTTCGGACACGAGCCGCCAGTGCTTTCACCAATTCTGGAGAACTACTCTGTCTCGGTCTTTCACAGTTCCAGTCTTGAGGAAGCGCTGGATAGTATGGTACACGAACCTTTTGCTTATTTTGAGTTTCTGGAGAATTTTGAAAATCCGACCTGGGGATTTGCCTACCTTGTGCAATGTGACCACAGGTACACGATTTTCATGATCGTCCCATTCCATCTTAAAAATGAACGCACAGAACTGTCCACTACTGCAGCTGCACTCAGAATGACTCATACCTGGTGCTACAACACAGGAATGTGGAGGCCTGTACAAGGGGGAAAGTACAGTCATCCTCATAAGTTGTGCCAGTATTTATGGTAAGACTAGGTACATGATGTAATATATCTTGTCCACTATGAAGGTTTTGTATTTGTAATCAAAGTACTATCTCAGGTAGTGAATTTCTGTCCATGGCCTTCAAACAGGTTGTCATCAGGTGACAATCAGAAATGCGCATTTTTTTAAATTACTGTTGCTTTTTTGAGATGCCGGGGTGCTGGAATTTGACTCTGAAGGGAACCTTTAACATGCCAGTCAATCTACTGGCATAACTCCCTCACATACACTGTATAAGCACCCTCAAATGTTGACTGCACCAGGATTCAATCACAAAACATTGGACTCAACCAGAGAGAATGTTGCTATGTCATGCAGCCATCCAGAGTGTATGGTTGAAAGTTCAATCAAAACAAATAACAAACATCCTCATTCATGTGGCTGCTATGGAATATTCAGTTCACAACAAAGGAATCTATCTATAACCATTGTATCAAGAAGACATTCACATAGGGTGATGGAAGAAGGGAGGTGGAAAGAAAGGAGACATGAACAACTGACACCACAACCATCACTGATACCATTTAAGATTTAGTTCCTTACCTGCAAGTCTTTGATTTTTGAGGCCATGTAATCTTGAATTTCAAGATTGCTAGCTTCACCTAATTCGAGGAATAGGTGGCATAATTGCTGGAAGTCATTCTTTTCAACGAACCTGAAGTACGCTATGTTGCCGTTTCTCTTATTGTTAGACCTTTGATTGTCTTCTTCTAAAATCAACATGTATCTAAAATCAGGAAAGAAAACATTTTATAATAGGTAGTCTTAAAGTAGATATCAAAATACATTCACACTTACAAATAAATCTGAGTTAACTTAATGACTGTTCACTTTTGAACCTAGTATTCAAAAATTGAAGGCAACCATAGGTTCACACTTAGACATGATTTGTACATAAGATGTGGAACTGTTAGACAACATTCTGTAGCAAACTAGCAGTACATATATGCAGCAGCACAACTTAAGCTCAGACGGTAGCCTATATCTTCAGGTGCCAACCAAAGGGAGTGTAAACTCTGCTGCCGGGTGTCCACTGCCCCCACTGACTAGAGTACTGCATCAAGCTCACAAGCTCAGCGCTAGACAAGGCAAAACTATTGCAAACCTCGGGTAACTAGGCTGCTGACAGTGTTGCCAACTCCATTACCCAAGAAATCGGTAACAAGGACATCCAAAATTCAATAGATTTAAAAGGTGAAAAAGGGATTAACTAAATACCATAACCATCATACTGTGCAAATTTACAGCTCTTGCATGTTCCATACTTGTTTACCACTATTTTTGTCAGTGAAGGTTATCACACCAACAAAAAAAAAACTAATGTCTCATGTTGATGATTATACACAGGGCAACAGCAAAAATGCGACATGAGTGATGTACGAAATTCTTTATTAATGGGGCAACCCTGAAGACGAAAATGATATTATGAGTAATATTGATATTTGCCAGTTGATTCATATCTTTATAGTAGGGCACACTGCTGATGACAAGTTCTAACCAGGTAAGTAGTCTAGTGGGCTGTAAGGGATGATGTCAACACTCTTGAAATGCTGAGTTCATCATTTCTTGTGTTTATTATTGTGTGGAAGGGATTAATACATAAAGGTACAAAACAAAAATTTCTTCTACAGTATATCCACTCTATCCGTGTGAAGTGTTACATAGTACAGATGTGATGCAAGTCTATTCAAAATAAAGTGTTTAGGGGCAGATGACCTCGTAGGTCCGCTCCTTAAAACAACAATAACTAACTAAAAGTAAAGTGAAAAGTTCAAGGGTGTGACTTGGTGCAAAAGTGATTGAACAATCTGTCAACAATTATTTGTTATCAATGCCAAGCAAGTGCATCATCTTCTACAAGCCTCCATCGTTTTCTACCCTCCCACCACCATTCACCTCTCACTCTGTCCCACTCCTCTCCTCTTTTCTGCACTCTTTTCCTTCACACCCACAATCTAACTATCTCTTGGCCTTTCGCCCTCCATTTCCATCTCGTGCATCCTTCTTGGTATACTGCCTTCCTGCATTCTCCTAACATGTCCATACCAACCCATTCTCGACTTCTCTGTGATCTCTTGTAAGGGATTCTCTTCCACAATCTCTCTTACTCTCTCATTTCATACTCTATCCCTTCTTTTTATTCCTAATCTGCTTCTCTGAAATTTCATTTCGCAAGCCTGGATCCTGCTCATCTGTCTCTTCTTCATAACCCACGTTTCTGATGCATAGGTGAGTATTGGGACATAAGTTCGATAAAATACCCGTTTGCTCTTCTGGGAGACGTCCCTGCTCCATAGCAGACCTCTCTCACTCTGCAGGAATCCATAGGCTTGCCTTCCTCTCTCACCGATCTCCTTGTAATTTCTACCACTTGCTTTTATTACACTCCCTATATACTTGAAACTATCCACCTTCTTTAGTACTTCTCCTCCTATCATTATATCTGTTGTTACTCTTCCCCTATTTCTCGTTGTCACCATCATTTCACATTTCTTTGCATTAAATTTCAAACCATACTGTTTTACTGTCTTAACCCATACATTCAACCTTCTTGTATCTCTACCCCTCCATTGCCCCATATCATTAGATCGTCTGCAAACATCATTGCTCTCATATGTTCTTCTCCTATTTGTGCTGCCACTTCTACCATTACCTCATCCATCACAGGGATGAAAAGCCATGGAGATAGTGCACTCCCTTGTTTCAAACCACTCTTCTGCTTTAACTAGTCTGACCTCTCTCCCCAACTTCCACACAGCTCACACTTCCGTGGTACATCTCCTTTATTCTAGCTACAGTTTGATTTTTAACTCCCTTTTTCTGTAATCCAAACAGTTCCTGTTACATTTGTGGTCAAATGGTGTTTGCAGTGCAACGGAGGAACATCACCCCGTTGTAAAAACAGTTTACAACCTTTAATTTGGTAGATTCTGCAAATTAGGAGACCAGGATAAGAGTTGGGCGCCACATATCTGTTGTAAGACATGTTACACAAGTCTTTTGGATTGGTTGAATCACAGGAGACCTTTGATGCCCTTGGCCATGCTTAAGATTTGGCTGCAGCCCATAAAATCACACAGATGACTTATTTTTTGTATAGTTCCACCAGTCCAAGTTACTGTATGTCAAATTTTAAAAAAGAAGACCATTGTAGTTCCCAGTATACAATATGCTACTCGTCCTTTGCCTCATAGTGATGAACTAACTGCTCCCAGAAGCCCTGAATCATATTCCATAGAATCAGGAGACAAACCTTATGATTTACAACCATCCACATCTACAGATCCTGACTTTGCACCTGATATTAAATCTTCTGAACAGCACAGAATAATGTATAATAATTTAGACAGTTCACACTCAACAGCAAGGCCACAAAGTATTAGCTGTCCATCAAACCACAATGCAACATAAAGAATCACTCAACTGGATCTGTACTTGACAGTCATTGAACATGTAACATCAGATACAACAGAAGGAGTTCAGTCAACACTTAAATAGGCCAGAATCTAGAATTGTCATTTGTTGAATCAGGATCTGATAATGGCCACTTGAGGGTCGAAACACATAATCCTAAACTGACCCATTTAATTGTGATAATTAACTAATACATGTAATTTTTTCCAGGAATGTATTTTATATTCATACCAGCAAAAGTACCCGTTCTTCGAAAGGTCCTCGGCATTAGCCAGATGTTATCATTTGAGCTACTGCTGCAATGGTTAGGGGCTTGTCATTCCGTCATCAGTTTACCACAGTGAATTCAGTTTCCTGGGAATGTCACAGACACTGTTAAATTTAGGGTCTTAAAATGTGGAGGAGGGAAGTGAAGGGCCTGTCAACAGCCCGCTGTGTTTTCTGGAATTTCTGTCTATTCCAATTCTGCTAAACCAGTGTGGTGTAAAGTGTTGCGAATGAGTGAATGGGTGACCGACCAATGTATTTGGTTCTTTTACTATGCACGGACTGGGAACACCCCACATCTCTCCTCATTGTCTGCGATCCACATTTCACTCAGGTTCACAGAGCTTGGACTCTAGCAGTAACAGGCCTAAGAGTGGAGTCGTTCGCTCATCCTATCATCCTTCCCGTGCATCCTTCAAATAAGTATTTTGTCAGCCATCAGCTTGTGCTGCCTGCCAGTGTCTACTGTTACACATTATGCAACGAATCAAGTTAGAGTGAAAGGTGGTGAAATATCTTTCTTATCTCACAGCTCCCTTGTGCGTGTGACTCACTCGTCTATCACAGAGTCCCGTTATGAAGTATGAACGAATGATGCTAGTGAGAGCCAATGAGGGCTTGTCATTAGTTTCTTAAATGAAATTAGTTTTCTGGGAATATCTCAGAAACTGTTGATTTTAGGTCCTTAAAAGGTGGTTTTCGAGTTTTGTTTCTCACATTGAGGGGATGAAAATGAGCTTTGTCTCGCCCTTTTCCGCCTGTTTCAGCATGTATTTTAAGGGGATAGCTCCTCTTTTATCAAAGGTATGGAGAAGAGTTACATCAATGATTAGTGTCATGCCTCTGATGTGTATCTTACCAAATTTTACGTCGATCCACCCAGCCATTCTAGAGATAAAAGCGTACAAAGTTGTACACAGAAAGACAAAAATTTTGTTTTTGCACGCAATGGTCATAAAACAGCCTGAAACGCGTTAATAAAGGAAGTTTCCGTGGAAATTCAGAAAAGACAGACAAACTTTCATTTTTATATAGAGAGAGATTTTATACCCTGCCCATTCATTGGGCATAATCATGTTGATTGAATGAACAGATACAAATGACAATTTTGTATGGACAACACTGAAAGAATGGCTTCAAATCTCTACATAAGAATCTAGAAGGAACATTTCGCCAAAACTACAGTAGAGTCTCTCTTAACTGACCTTCGCTTATCCGACATTCCGGGTTATCCGACACGTAAAACACACACTGTAAATCTATTTTCCTTCCCAGCATACTGTACCCTTATATCAGGTGATCCACCAAAATCCAAGGATGGAAAAAATAATGGATTGCAGCATCTTGAAGTCCCGGCTAAAAACAACACAGTGCTACTTGGCGACAACACTCAGAATAAGGAACAAGATTTTATCAAACTGACTGTGCTATAGTAACTAACTACAGAACAGTGGGATTCTCTATCTACTCAGGAAAGGCGAGAATCTATGAAAATCTTGGGCTTAAGGATGCGGATTAGGTCCCTCGGGAACTTCCTCCCTACAGTACATTCCACTACCATTTAACTACAAAGACAATGCCAAATTTCTATAAAAGATCAGGGAATCGTAAAGACGGGCCTGTCATCTTTATTGACATTAACAAATACACATTTCCTAATACTAGCATTGATTATATGCATTAATAAAGTTCAATTAAATCATATGACGAAATGTCACTACTACTGTTACATTCAATACATGTTTCTTTCTTCTAGAAACTGATAAAATTCTTCTTAAACGCTTTCATAAGCTCAAATAAAATAATGAAATAAATCGCAGCATACAACTGCTGTGCCCTAGGTAACAGGAGTTTTATAACAAGATATAATGTTATAAAGTTTAAAAAAATATCCCCAAATGAAATGCATCTACCCCTGACGTAGATCTCCGTCATTACAAAAACTATTCATTAGTCTATACAATTTATCTCCCGTCTCCTATCACTTAAATCCTTCTCAAAGAAGCGATAAAAATTCTCTACTCATATTTAAACTACAAATTAAACATTTTAATACGCGTAAATATAACTATAAACCTTTCTTTAAATTCTAAATATTATTTATATACAACACAAATATTAATGCTGTAATTCAGCAACTACTCATTTAAAAATAGAATATATACAACGGGCCAACAGCCTTCTTCACAGACATCACCACCATCATAATTTCCCCTTATCCAGCTCCTGCCGGGTCGGGGTATTTATGGCACTTCTCCACTTTCCACTTTCCTTCCACCATTCTTCTTCCACGATCTTGTCCCAGTCCAGATTTCTTTTTCTTACGCTGTTCTTCACTGAATCAATCCACCTTGTTCTAGGTCTTCCTCTTGCTCTCTTACCCTTGCACTTCGCCTCCAGCATCTGTCTTGGTATTCTATTTTCCTCCATCCTCTCTACATGTCCAAACCACCTTAGTTTATTCTTCTCAATTCTCTCATTTAGTTTTCCCATCCCAACTTCCATCCTAACATCTTCATTCCTCACTCTGTCTTTCCTTGTCTTTCCGATCATACTTCTTAGGAATTTCATTTCACTGGCTTGGATTCTACTCTCTTGCCTGCTTGTCAGGGTCCAAGTCTCAGCTGCATAAGTTAATATGGGAACATAGTACACTTTATACATTACCTCCTTGCTTTTCCTTGGTACTTTCTTAACCCAAACAAGTTTTCTTACACTTTGATAGAATGCATTGCTCTGCTGTACCCTCCTGCCAATCTCCATGTCCAAACTACCAGTTTGCATCAATTCACTTCCTAGGTATTTGAACGTGTCCACAATTTCCAAACTCTGACTTCCAATTTTCACAGTGCCCTTTCCTTGTCCTTCCCCTCTTGTCATCACCATGGCCTTGCTTTTCTCTATACTGATTTTCAGGCCAAACTTCTGAATATTTTCATTCAGTGCATCTAGTTGTTTTTGCACTTCTTCGGTGTTCCTTCCCTAGACCACAATATCATCTGCAAATAACAGTAACTTCATTTCTTTATGTCCATATGCTTCCTTTGTTTCCTTTACAATTTCATCCATCACCATTATGAACAAGAGAGGTGACAGCACACTCGCCTGTCTTAGTCCAGTCTTGTTCCTAAACCAATCTGTCTTTCCAACTGGGGTCAGTACCCTGCTAACACAGTTGTTGTACATTGCTTGCACCATTTCCAACATTTCTCTTCCCAGTCTCTTCTTAACCATGGTTTCCCAAACCTTCTCTCTGGGGACACTATCATATGCCTTTTCTACATCTATGAAAGTCATGATCAAATCCTCTCCATATTCCCAGTTCTTTTCCATCACCTGCCTCCAGCTAAAGATTGGGTCCACTGTGGATCTTCCACTCCTGAAGCCGTATTGTTCCTCTTGCAACTCTCCTTCCACCTTTCTTCTCATTCTTCTAATATCCTTTCCAGTATTTTTACTATCTGTGATATGAGGGTGATCCCTCTATAGTTTTCACACACCTTCTTGTCCCCCTTCTTAAACACTGGTATTATTAGCCCTTTCTCCCAGTCTTCTGGTACACATTTCCGTTTCCACACACACTTTAGCAGTAGATACAACCATTGCATACCAACAGGTTCAGCAGCCTTTACCATTTCTACACTGATTTCATCCACCCCTGTTGCTTTTCCCATCTTCATTTTCTGTACTGCTAATTCCACCTCCAGCATTGTTATATCATCTTCTGTTATAGAGTCGTCAGGATGTGTCACTTCCATCTCACCAGTACAATTGCTCACATTCAATAGCTTATCGAAATACTCCTTCCATCGTCCCTTTATCTCTTCTGGGTGTGTTAACAACTCTCCATCTTCCTTTTTCACCAGCTTTGTGGTAACTCTTTCTTTCCTCTTACTTCTTAGAAGCCCATACAGCATCCTTTTACTGCCACTTACATCTGTTTCCATTCTTCGTGTAAATTCTTCCCAACTTTTCATCTTTTCTTCTCCTACCACTTTCTTACACCTCCGTTTGCTGTCGTGATACTTCCTTTTGCTTTCTTCTGTTTGATCTCGGTTCCATTCTTTCCATGCAGACTTCTTTTCTTTCACTGCTTTCCTCACTTCCTCATTCCACCACGGTGTCTCCTTCTCTTTCACTCTTGTTGATGTCCTACCACAAGTACTCTCTGCTGCATCAACAAATGCCTTTTTAAAGTGGGACCATTCCTCTTCTATGTTTTCCACTTCAGTAACTGGGATTTGTTGCTTCAATCTCTCCTGAAAATCTTCCTGTACAGTTTTGTCTTTCAATTTCCATACTTTTATTTTACTTTCTCTGATCTCCTTTAGGTTTTCCAATTTTTCCCATCTAAATTTTGCCACCACAGCTCTATGGTCCCCATCAAATGCTTCTCCTGGTAAAGCTGTCACATCTATCAGCTTTCTGCGATTAGTCCTTTCCACCAGAAAGTAGTCAATTACTGATTTTGTTCTTCTATCGCCCCAACCATATCTCGTAATTTTCCTGCCGTTTTTCTTCCGAAACCATGAATTACCCACTATCAGTCCATTCCTTTCACAAAAGTTTACAAGTTCCTCTCGTTCCCGGTTCTTTTTCCCATATCCATATGGTCCAATGACTTCTTCCTTTCCTTGTCTCTCGTTTCCGACTTGTGCATTCATATCTCCCATGATCACCACTTCTACATCTGAAATTACTATTTCTACATCCTCCAGGAATACTTCAATATCTTCTTCTCTGTTTCCAGTCTGTGGTGCATACACTTGTATGAAGTCCATCACGTCATTTTTCATCTTCATTCTAATTTTCATTATTCTGTCACTCACACACTCGACCACTTCCACATACTCCTCCAGTTGTTTCGAGGTTATCAGTCCCACGCCTTTTTTTGCCTCTTGGCCACCACTCCAGTATAATCTATATCCTTTCCTCAATTTCTTCCTTCCTTTACCTTTCCATTTCACTTCACTCAGCCCCATCAATCCAACATTCTCCCTCTCCATGAAGTCTACCACCTCCTCCACCTTGCCTGTCAGGGTCATGACATTCATGATTCCCACTTTCATTTCGGTTACTGGTCGCCCATTTCTCACAGTTCCCCCAGTACCAAAAGAACTGCACGTCGCCTGCAGGGTACGCCCTAACCTTCTCCGAATCATTTGAAGTGCCATTTCCATTTTAGGCTATTATTACGATGGGGTCGCCACTCCCAAAGGCATTTTATGAAGCTACTGCCAGCTTTTATACAGGCCACCCCTAACCTGGGAAACAGACGCTGCCGATTGATGCTGTACTCATACTATTCCCCGAGTACTGGGTTGCCTCTTCCGCAATCTCCACCGTTCCGAAGTCCATCTTCTCCGCTGCAGATTCACAGACAATCTAGACATAAATTGTCTTCCTATTTCTTCACTGCATTTCAACGGACTTGGGAAAATTATCATTCACCATACTATGTCTTATTCGTGAAACTGTTACAATTCGGGATTCTATAATCCATACAATTAAGTAAAGACATAGTTCATAGACTTCCTACAACTGCCATCAAGATAAAAATACTTAATAAAAATATGATCTCCCATTTCGTAGAATAATTACTGTAAATTCAATATCTGATTAAGAACCACTTAAATAGAGCTCAGTTTACTCTCAGTTTCAACAAAGATTCATTGATCCTATAATTACTTTCAGATTCAACTTCATCTAGGATCTGCTGTCCTAATGCTTTCAAGGAGTTTCAACTCTATGAGACTATTACAATAACTTCCAATATTAACAAACATCAACAATACTGCTTCTTCATATAACATCCTATTTCAACATCAAAATATGCGCAAATCTGTCACTACAGACATTCCTTCAACAATTGACCAATGGCTTCACAATGCTCATTGTCATACAACAAATACCTCCATCTGCTACGGGAATAAATAAATCTCTCTCTTAGAGATGCTTCGCAGCTTCTTCCAAAAACATATTATTCTGAACTAACTTCTCGTTAACTAATTCTTTTCGTAGTCTCAACATCCTTAATAAAAATATGTAATAAAAATACTGGTTATATTGATGAATTAATTAATTTAACAGGTAATACAATAAAATACTAGTCTTCTATTAACAATATCATTTCTCTTATATATCACTCACATTTCCTTAAAGCTTCCTATCAGCTGTGATATTTCCTTTAAATTCTTTCTTCAAAATCTTATTACTTCAAAAATACGCTGTAATTCGTATTTACTAACTTCACATTACATTCTTTTACAAATTCTTTCTTTAATATTTCTCATAAACTTTTATACTTTATGTTTGTAAGTCACCAAATATTTATAACCAAATCTGTCTATAAGTTATCAGATCGTGACTTTACATGGATCTCTACATAAGATCTTTGATAATCGCATTCTCTAAAATATACTTCTGTATAACATTCTTGGAACAAAATTCCATTATTTTCATCGTTGTCAAAAAACGATATCTTACAATTCAAAAAACTGACAATATGTGATCTAAACACATTTAAACTTGACCATAAAAATATTCTGAACTAAACTGTAAAATCTCCTCATTTAAATTTCGAAAGTCGCAAAATTCTAAAAAGTCAAAATCGACGAAAATCGTGAATAAACATCCGCATGACGTAGTTATGAAAATACAACATCAAAACTATAACAATATTATTTAAACGTAGAAAAATGGCATTATTAAACAGTTGTCGGATATTCTCAAAAGTTTCTACAATACTCGACAAGATGGGATATATCGTTGGTCCTTAGACTACCTTGTGTTGCGTTATGGATGGCTAGAAGTGGGCTTTCTTCGCTATCCATCAGAAACGGATTGTTTCTAATAGCGCGAGACTGCATGATGTCGTGTGGGCTTCTACGGTCTCCTACAGAAGTCCTCATGCGGTCAGGAACGGGATTCGAACTCCATCATCTTCGTGTGGCCGTCCTTTCTGCTGGTGAATCTTCTTGTGTGAGATGGGATACCCTTTCTCGCTTGATGGCACTGGGATCAACCCTAGCTGGCCTCGTTCGTGAATTCTTCTGTCTTCTTTCGCCAAAGTTCTGATATATGTATTCGTCATTTTAGTTGGTGAAATGTCTTGTAGATGTAGAATAATTTACATGGAAGAGATGAGATGTTAATCTCCCCCACGAGATTGATGTTATGTCATTTCGAATACTCTCGTTGTCGTCATAGTTCTGTTCCCATAATATCTTAGTTGGTCATTATTTCTCCTGTAGATTCAGTCGAATATTCCTCCCTCAACTTCAGTAATTTCGACATGGTTAAAAATGTAGATTAATTTCAATAAACTTTTAAATATCGTTGTATGTCGACTTGATATATGTTTGCACAAACTAAGTGCCTTCGTTTGCTAATATTCTTCTTCGGAAATATCGTAATCTCTATCAGCTTGTTAGATTGTTGAGTATTTCGTTGAGACATCCTTCTCCCATGAAGTTGTAAGTATTAAGAGCCTCGATTCTTCTCTCTCATCCCCCTTGTCAATGCTCAAGTAAGCGTCCTTTTCAGAACATGGATCTGATTGGTTGCTTATTATCGATGATAGTAATAATCCTTAATTAAACAAATAATTAGCCGCAATGTTAATAAATGGTTCTTATTTATTATTTAATATCTTCCATGATATTACGATGTGTTAAAATCATGCTGGTAATTAGCTATGCTCATTACATTGCTTGCTATTATCTAAATAAGGTCACTTCTCATTGGCCGTGCGACACGCGTATTGCTCGAGTCTTCCCCTACCATGCTCGAGACACACTTACAGCGCGTGCGGAGATCGGCTCGCCTCGGGAGTCCTCGATTATCTCCGCGTGCCATAGTTCCTCCCTAATAAGAACTGTGCATTCTAGTCCCCTGTCTCCCACGTGACTGCTAATTTTCTCATTGGCCATCTCGGTTAACTGGCTAATTCGGCGAGGTACAAAGCTGTTCTGTGACCAGTTTCCAGAGTCGCTATATTTTATCATGGGACAGTTTAGAAAACTTTTGAAGAGATGAATATTTCCAAGCTCATATCCATATAAGAGCACAGTACCATTTATATTTACACCTGACTGTACTCTAGAGGGCAAAACAACGAGTCATGCGCTGTGAATATAACTTTCTGCCGCAACCCGGTCATTGTCGCAAATAAGGTCTGACTACATACATTATCGCTAGTGCCTTAGGCCGCACTGTGCATATCCGTGTGGTGATTGTTTGCTCTCCTGTTTTATGTGATGGCTTCGAAAAGAAAGAGGGTGTTAGTGTCTATGGAAAATAAACTGAAGGCGATTGATTAAGAGGCTCGACAAAGGTGAATCAGCATTAAAAGTGGCCCAAGATCGTGGTGTTGGACGTGTAACTGTAGGTGATTGGAAGAGAAACAGAGTGGAAATAGAAAAATGGTGTTCAGAAAGAGGGACAACCAAAGTCTTAGAAGAAAGGAAAACCATGAAACCATGTGAGTACCAAAAAGTTAGTGAGGCTTTGTATCTTTGGTTCACCCATAATAGGTATAAAGGTGTGCCAATATTAGGGCCAATATTGAATCGAAAAGCCTTGCAATTCCACAAGGAGTTTAATGAAGGTGACCCTGACTTTACAGCTAGCATTGGCTGGCTGGACCGCTGGAAGAAGAGGTATGGAATTCGACAACTCAATGTTTGCGGAGAAAAACTCTCAGCAAATAATGAATCAGTATGCATCTTTAGAGAAACGTTCCATGCTTTAATTGATAGTGAAGGTGTGACCGGAGAACAGCTGTTTAACTGTGACGAAACAGGTCTAAATTATAAAATATAGCCAAGCAAAACACTCGAAGCTCAGACTGAAGCAGCAGCTCCAGGGTACAAGCGAAATAAGGAAAGAATAGCAATTCTTGTTTGCAGTAATGCTACCGGAAATCTAAAGTTTAAACTTGCTATGATCTAGAAATCAAAGAAACCAAGAGCTTTCAAAAACGTTTCAAAAAATGCTTTGCCAGTCGAATGTTATAGCCAAATGAGTGCTTGGATGAGCTCAGAAATTTTTCAAGAATGTTTTTTTTTTTTGTGAATTTGTACCAAAGGTTGAACAGTTTTTAAAAGTGATGATGATGATGATAATTGTTGTTTTAAGGGGCCAACATCTAGGTTATCGGCCCATTTATTTATTTTAAGGAAAATCAGTTTTACTATTAGATAATGCTCCCACTCATCCCAATGAAGATGAACTTCGAGATGGAGAAATAAGAGCATTGTTCCTGCCACCAAATGTTACGGCTGTTTGTCAGCCTATGGATCAAGGTGTGTTGGAGGTGTTGAAAAGAAATTTCCGTAGAGAGCTTTTGTAATCTTTGATTGACACTATGGACCATGGAGAAGATATGATTGTGAAATTGCGTCAATTAAATCTGAAAGGCATGGCTTACTTTTTGGCACAGTGTTGGGAAAATGTTTGTACAGGTACAATTGCAAAATCGTGGAAAAGTCTGTTATGTGAGGAGACAGAGAGAAATTCTGTCAATGAACAAATTAGGACGGAAAACATGGACAGTATGTTTGTCGCCTTTGCTGAAAAAGGAAACAGAAGAGGAAGAAAACATAGTTGGTAAAGGTGGTGCCAAAATAACATACAATGATGGATTCAAAGCCATTGAAACAACATTGAAACACATAGAGTAACAAGAAGAAACCTCCAGCACTGATGTGTTACTTCTACAGAGAATGTGTGACATGGCGGCAAGAAAAAGACACTCGGCAGGCAAGCAAAAGTCTATTACAAACCTTTTTAAACAAATTTGAATATGTATCAATACTTTTAAATTGTATTGCACAGTGAAAGTAATTACTGTATCAGCTTTATCAATAATAAGACACCAGCAACCATTTACGATATGTTGCTTCTTTCCGTATTAACCGACATTCCAGGTAATCCAACATCCCCGCGACCCGTTTGCGTCGGATAAGCGAGACTCTACTGTACTTATGATTTCTTTCACGAGATATGTAGTGAACACAAGGCAACAGAAAGAAACTACCATAGACAAAATTGTTCGGAAAAAAAATTCTACAAGAAATTTAAGCGATTGACAAAAATCTAATAAACATCCATAAGACAGTCTATTCACATATCATAAATAAAGGAAACCATCTGAGTGTTATACGTTTTTTCAAAATAAGACTATCTAAATAGTCTCAATTGCAAATGAACACATTTCAATAGAAATAAGCTCCTATTAGGCAGTTTATGCACACATTGAGCAAAAAATATTAAATAATATACTAGATGTACTACTCGGCTTTGCCCGGTGGAATGACCACGAAGTCTCAAAGTCAGATAACACTGAAAGTGATGAATTATATTCATGTATTTACTTACCTTTAAGGATGATAATGAAAACTGTTACTCAACTGACGTATCAAACTTACAAACTAATAGAAAAAACTATCTTACTAAACACAGTCGAGGAAGACTTTATGATAAATATTATCACTATAATAATGGGTGGATTTATTTGTTTTATGGATGATAATGAATACTACCATAGAACTGGTACATGATACTTAAACTAACAGAAAAGAAAAATTAAAAACTACAACTTTTTGTGGTGGTGATGATAAGTAGTACAGTATAATGGACGTAACATTCAGGTTTTTTCCCATAATGATAATAATGAACAGGGAAATGGCTAATTACTAACTACAGTACTGACACATGTAATTTACAAACGAATTAAAAAATATGATTAGAAACAGGAGTAAGTAAAATAAAAGACACTGCCTAGGGCCTACTGTATATCACATAGGCTGTTAGAAAAGTAGAGACCAATAGTGTCGTCCTTTGTCGCATAGCGCCGTAGGAAAATAATCAGAGCACTTTGGAAAACTTCGGCTGTCGCGAGCTCCTGAGGTAGCAATAGTGTTATTTATCGCCACATAGCGCTCAAGGATAAGGATCGGAATAAATGAAAGTAAATTTGAAAGCACCAACACTTTTTGCAGCTGATAACCTCAATGTACTGCACCAACACCATAGCACTTATACAGAGGCATAATATTTTCATGATGATAACTGTTTTAATGGGCCTAAGAAATCTCTTTGCACTAAATACTCCCCGTGACTAAAATTTATAACCAGCGCAAGTTGTGACTATTTTCGCTATTCTGCATGAGAACACGGGTAGGGGCGGCGTGATGCAACCAGCATTATCAGCCAACAATAGACTTATTACAATATTCTTACAGTTACACTACTACGGACATGAATGGTTCTAGGGCCTTAAAACGTGATTTTCAAGTTCCTTTTGCTTGTTATTCTAAATGTAGGGAATGGAGAGGGTTCTCCAAAATATCAAGTGAACAGTGTTACCCGCAGGGTTTCAAAGGGTAAGTATGTACATTTCGGCACAATTAGGTGAAACGGTGCAGATTTGTGCTAAAGGGCTTAAATGCAGGGAATGGAGTGGTCTGTCCGAAATTCAAAGTGGGCAGTCTTACCCGCAAGGTTCCAAAGGATAAGTATACGAAATTTAGTTCAAATCGGTGAAACGGTACACATTTGTGCTAAAGGGCCTAAATCCAGGGAATGGAGTGGTCTGTCCAAAATTTCAAGTAGACAGTGTTACTCGTCGGGTTCCAAAGGTAAGTAGTCTACATAAAATTTGGTTCAGATCGGTGAAACAGTGTAGATTTGTGCCAAAGGGCCTAAATGCAGGGAATGGAGTGGTCTGTCCGAAATTCTAAGTGGACAGTGATACCCGCAGGGTTCCAAAGGGTAAGTATACAAATTTTGGTTCAGATCGTTGAAACGGTGTAGATTTGTGTCAAAGTGCCTAAATGCATGGAATGGAGTGGTCTGTCCGAAATGTAAAGTGGACAGTGTTACCCGCAAGGTTCCAAATGGTAAGTAAACAAATTTTGGTTCAGATCGGTAAAACGGTGTAGATTTGTGTCAAAGGGCCTAAATGCAGGGAATGGAGTGGTCTGTCCGAAATTTCAAGTAGATAGTGTTACCCGTCGGGTTCCAAAGGGTAAGTAGTCTACATAAAATTTGGTTCAGATCGGTGAAACAGTGTAGATTTGTGCCAAAGGGCCTAAATGCAGGGAATGGAGTGGTCTGTCCGAAATTTAAAGTGGACAGTGTTACTCACAGGGTTCCAAAGGGTAAGTACAAGGTCCGCCAGAAAAATATATACACTCTTTACGGAACAAAAACTATTTATTGTGTGTTTCTTTTACATTTAAATTTTGATTACACATGTAGTACTGTCTTCAGTTAAACATTTGGTTATATGAGATGTTCAAAATGTTCACCGTTGGCTGCCAGACACATAGCAGAACGACGAGCGGTCGCTGCAACTACGTCCGTCAATGTTTGAATGGGGACCGCTGCACATGCTGCTGTAATCTCCTGGCAAAGGGCCTCCAGCGTGCGCGGCTTACGTCGATAGACTTGATTTTTCACAGTTCCCAACAGGTAAAAGTCCATAGGGGTAAGATCTGGCGACCATGGGGGGAACTCAATGGGCCCTCTTCGTCCAATCCAATATCCCGGCAGATTGTCATCCAGGAAACCTCGTACTGCTACATGGCAGTGTGGTGGCATCCCATCTAGTTGGTAGAAGACTTCAGCATCGGCTCCATAAAGCGATAGTACAGCTGGTAAAATTAATGTGTGTAACATTCCCAAGTACACTGCTCCAGTGACAGTACCATCCAAGAAAAAGGGTCCTAGTAAGCCCCTCGACGACAGTTCACACCACACATTAACCCCTGGTAGATTGACCGCCTTGTCCGCATGAACACGCAGATTTTCCGGAGCCCAGTAGAAACAGTTATGTCGATTCACTGTTCCATTAAGTTTAAACTGGGCTTCATGAGACCACACTAAGAATGTCAGAAATTGTTCATTTTGGGTTACCATTTGCTGATACCATTCGTAAAATTGCATTCGACGATCCGAATCGTCCTCATTAAGCGCATGCAGTCTTCGTGGGATGGAAACTTTCCACTTGGCTGTTTTCAAAACTCGTTGTACTGCTAATCCCCATTTCCCGCGCACATTGCGTAGCAGACTTCTGTGGAGAATTAGCAAACCTTTCAACACGTGAGCCGACAAAGCACGACAAATAGCTGTATGCGTTCTTCCCGATCTTCCTTTGTGAATATCACAAATCGTTCCATGCGTCTCTAACTTCCCAGTAATGCATTTAATTGTTAGGCGTGTTGGGGGTTCTGTTTCAAACACCCTTCGCCACTGACGTTGCATTTCAACAGCATTATCAAACCTGATAAACCACTTCAGAATGTACTTTCGCTGCTCGAACGTCAAGCGTGCTCCACCCATTTCGTTTTCCCACTATCGTGATGCAAGTACTGACATCTGTTGAGCGAAAGACCATACTACAACATTTAAAAACAATGATAATAGTCCATATCCCAATACCGTCCGACAAAGAGTGTATACAATTTTCTGGCGGATTCTGTATACAAATTTAGGTTCAGATCGGTGAAACGGTGTAGATTGTGCCTAAGGGCCTAAATGCAGGGAATGGAGAGGTCTGTCCGAAATTTAAAGTGGACAGTGTTACTCACAGAGTTCCAAAGGGTGAGGATACAAATTTTGGTTCAGATCGGTGAAACGGTGTAGATTTGTTTCAAAGGGCCTAAATCCAGGGAAGGGAACGGTCTGTCCGAAATTTTAGAGTGGACAGGGTTACCTGCAGGGTTCCAAAGGGTGTGTATACAAATTTTGGTTCAGATCGGTGAAACAGTGTAGATTTGTATAAATAACAGACAAACTTTGAGCTTTATATATATATACACTGACGAAAATGGAAATTGCAACACCCAGAAGGAGTGGTGCTACATTGCTGCAATTGAACATGCAGGACGAGTGTTCGGTTGTGATTCGATGATGACACTTTCAGGTCCCTCTGACCGCAAGTTTGGACAACAATCAATACAGGATGTGCCCACCACGAGCTGCAATACATTGATGAATTCGGCAAGGCATGGAGTCAATAAGGCCCTGGATCGCTTCCTGAGGAATTGTGGCCCATGCTTGCTGCACTGCACGGATCAGTTGTTCCAGAGTTGTGGGTGGCTGAGGACGGTTGGCCAGTTGTCGACCCATCATGTCCCACACATGCTCAATAGGACTGAGGTCCGGGGGATCTGGCGGGCCATTCTAAGATTGTGATGTCGTGGAGAGCTTCTCTGAGATGCGAGCAGTGTGAACCCGGGCATTGCCCTCCTGAAACATCCCATTAGCAATGTTCGCCATCATAGGGACAACCACTGGATTGAGGACCCTATCAACGCACTGTCGAGCAGTCATAGTGCCCTCAACAAGCACCAACTGTGATTTCACATTAAAGCCAATAGCTCCCCAGACCATAATGCTTCGTGATGGCCCTGTGTGCCTCTCGACAATAAGGTCTGGACGGCCCCTCTCCCCGGTACGTCGGCGCACACGATTCCGGCGATCACTGCGGGCAAGACAGAAGCGCGATTCGTCACTAAAGACGACCCTATGCCATTCGTCGACCCACATTGATCGTTCTCGACACCAGGCCAACCTTACATGTCGCTGTTATGGGGTCAATGAAACACCTTCTGCAGGGACACGGGATCGTAAGCCAGCTGCACGCAGGCGATTACCAACTGTTTGTTGTGCAATGTGGGGTGAAAAACAGCTGCTCGAATTTGCGCTGCTGTTGCATGGGGTCTCATCCGGGCCATCCGAATGATGTGGCGATCATCGCTCACAGTTGTCTGTCATGCTGGGCCTGTGTCAGGTCTACGAGTGTGGGTATCTTCATTTGACCACTGCTACCATACACGTTGTACCGTAGATGCCTGTCGGCCAACACATGCAGCGACAGTCCTTAGCGATAATCCAGCCTCACACAGCCCAATTATCCGAGCCTCTCAAACGGCGACAGTTGTTGATAGCGTGCTCTTCTCTGCTGTCGAGGCATGTTTGACGGGGAACACTTCACTCCACTGACTGCAAGTCAACTACGCTACACCAGAGTCCGTATACTGGAGTTGATTCCTCCGCGACCAATCACGTGAGGAGACCTGTAGCAACAATCCAATGGGTCTGTAACTTTGATCGTTTACATACCTACATAGGATCGTTCCATATCTTGAAAATCAACACAAACGACCAATGCCTTCATGGTGTTGCAATTTCCACTTTCTTCAGTGTAGATGATAGAAGATAGATGATCATGAAAACTACTACCGAACTGACACATCAAACTTGCAAATAGAAAATATTATTTTAAAAATTACTGCTTAGGAAGACTTTTTGCTATAGTCTGTGCGTGGTGGTGATAAGTAGTACAATGGATGTAACATCCAGGTCATTTGCCCCTAATGACAATGATGAAAATGGAAACAACTACTAACTGCTGGTACATGTAATATACCAACGAATCAAGGAGAGAGTACACGAGGCCATGAACGACATAACGCATCTCCGGGAGATATCACTAAAGACAGCAATAAAATTATTCCAGACAAAAATTGTGCTGGTGGCGACATACAGACTAGAGAACATTTGGCCCCATCTAAGCTACAAGAACCTAACAGAACTAGAAAAGATCAAGAGTAACTTTCTGAAATGAGCCCCATACCTCTCAAAATTCACACCATCCCTGCTGAAGTATGCACTAGCAAGAGAACCACTGCTTATAGAAGACTTGAGACTCAAAACTTCTTCTGCCAAAGATCCCCAGTTATGAAAGACTGAAACAAGACTTAAAGACGAAATAGAACGACGTTTGGAGAGACTTCTACAGCACAGATGCGATGATAGACAAAGACTGGATGCTAAGCCTACACGAGCTATGTCATATCGCGACGAGATTCGCGACTCACGTATTCCACTACAAAGTATGCATGAACAATAAATACTGTACCACCAACCAGCCCCAGAATATGTATGCTCGTGGTGCGGAAAGAAGTGTGATAGATACCACACAATGTGGGGTGAACAGAGACAACTATCTATTACACAGTTGAGTGTCGACCAATGGTGCCTTATATTTAATGCATATTTTGAGCTGTATGATTTACTATCTTTATCTACCTTTATCATATACCAACGAACAGAAAAAATATATAAGAAAAAGGACTAAGTGAAATAATAGAAGCTGCTCATACCTCATTGGCTGTTAGAAAAGTGGGAAGCAATAGTATCAAATTTTGCCGCATAACACTGTAGGAAAATGATCCGAGCACTTCGGAAAACCTCAGCTCTCCGGAGCTCCTGAGTGAGCAATAGTGTCATTTTTCACCTCATAGCGCTGTAGGAAAATGATTGGAGTACGTCAAAGAAAATTTGAAAGCACCAACACTTATTGCAGCCGATAACCTCAATATTCTGTCCTAACACCATCTTATTTATACAGAGGCCTAATACAGGGTGTATACAAAGTCTCTCCGCAGTAATGTGAATGCGCTAGCACACTCACTCATTCGCATTCAAGTTGGCATTCCATATTCTTTCACAGGAAAAATATAATTGGGGCACTCACAAAACTACGATCACACTTGACATCTAAACCACGAATGGATTGGAATCCTTCAGGTATGCTCTTCATTGCTGGTATAATTATATTTTAATTGATTGTACGTAGAATTTCTTTATTCAGTTAAAGACGAGACGTGGAACATTTGTTTATTTTGGGTGACTTTTTCAGTTTCACCAAGGGTTATAAAAACTTAGTCCAATATCTCACCATGATTTTTATGCCATTATTTAGGGATAATATTTGACTTTATGTGGCAAGTAACAGATATTGCAATTTATTCCTCTTACAGTAGAAAATGATTATTGATTCCAGAGACAAGCCAGCAGGGGACTCGCACCATCTTGACGCGTAGGGATTTGTATGAGGTGCTGAAAAGCAAAACAGGGAAGGTTACCTCACTGATAACTTATGTGCAGAAAAAACTAGACCTAGAAGGATGTTCAAACGAAGTGTATCGGGCTATTCAGATGGTCCTAAGTTCATTCCAATGTGATTTTAAAATATCCTTTCCAAAGGGCTGTAAATAATTAAATTTATTATTTTTAACAAAATTATCACGAAAGAAATGTAATATCTCAAAAAAAAAAGATTCGGTATCTGGCCTACTGTGAGGTGGGGGCATATTATTGGAGGGGTCACAGCCCTCTCAATCAGTGTCGTGGACAAAAAGTACTTCATCCATGTATCTTTTCCACTGTACCTTTCCCTTTGTCAAGTTCTTTTCTAGGAACTCATTTTTAGTGTGTTTATGAAAATTTCTGCTATTAGCCCACTCCATTAAATTCACTAAGGAACCCGAAACCGATCGGAAAATAAATTATCTCGACATAACCATCGAACATAAAGATAATGAACTATCAAACTCGTCTTCTGAAAACCTACACAAACATTGCATGCAATTGACATTCAGTCCAACCATCCCAGCACGCACAAGTTAGCGGGCTTTAATTCAGTGGTACGATAGGGCATTAAATATACCCATGTCAAAAGATAATTATAACAAAGAAATCAGAATAATCAAGCAAATAGCAAAAGAAAATTATTTTCCAACCACCAAAATAGATCCAATTCTAGCCAGGCTTAAAAATAAAACAACTCAAAATCCAGACAATAATGAGAACAAATTCGCAAGTTTTAATTACGTGAACGCGAATACATATGAACTACCTAATTTATTTAAGAAACAAGGCATCAAAATAGCATTCACAACAAACAACACAACCGGTAAGTACGGTATCTGCACAACAGTAATTTAAATAAACGAGACCCATATTCAAAGTCAAGTGTATATTCTATATATGCCAAGATACAAGGTGTCATGCAAATTATATTGGCCAAAGTGGCAGAAGAATGGAGATGCTATACAATGGGCACAGAAATGCGATAGAACACGGGACACATTTAGCCATAGGCGAACACACGTTTGACGCGGGACACAGCTTCACTAACATTGAAACCGACTTAAAAATCACGAACCGAAAAGAAGAGCTCTTGACATAAAAGAAGCGATCGAGATACACTTAGCTAAAATAAACAACCCTAATAATTTAACCGAACACACATTTATGGAGAACTCGCCCCTCTTTACACTACCGTTGGAAACAAGAAATAACATAATGTTGCAGCCAAGTTAGATAAGGGAGCAACAAGGGATCAAGGATGTACTTTGTACCACATCTTCAATAAACCAAGGTAAGCAATAACGGCAGTATTAAAGTTTTCCAGGACATTCTCATTAGACCTTTTGCGCATAAAGAGGGCTGGTTAGCATATGTGTGGCGAGAATGAAAACTGGCCGTTAATAGGTGAAGACACCTTTGTTATTTATACACATCTATATCATTTCACAGAACTGAATCAAATTTTACATCCAGAGTTTTTTTTTTCTTGTATTGCGAGGCTTAAAATGAGCCTCATTTATACAAATCCACACCGCTTCACTGAACTGAACCAAACTTTACGTCCCAGAGTTTGTTTCTTGCATTGCAAGGCTTAAAATAAGCCTGGATTGGTCCTTCTAGAACAAATTCGATATTTTGTTTATCTGCCAAAGGGCCTAAATCTAGGGAATGGAGAGGGCTGTCTTGAAGTGGTGACCCCATGGCTAAGCCCTCTGAGTGTGTGTATATTTTATTGTAGAATTGAAACAAGCTTTGGTTGAGAACAAGACTCAGTAATTTTGCGATCTCTTCAGTTTCTTTTATAGAGTTGTTTGTATTTAAATTGTCTTCGATTATACTGATGGCTTCATTTATTGGGATATTGGTATGCATGATTGTTATATCGAACGATACTAGCCGCAAGCTAGGTTTCATTTGTAGCCTGTTTAATGCAATTACTAGTTCTGACGAGTTCTTTACTGAATTGCTTTTGTTGATGGTTGGTTACTCAGTTTAGGGACTGCTACAAAGCGGTCATGTAGCCCCATGTACTTTGGGTGTGTGTAGAATCCGTCTGATAACCGGGGTTAATTGTAATGGCTGTATTAGTGTGTGTTATCTGTAATTCAGGTAAGGACTGCAGACTATCAATTTCAAGTAGTTCCTACTTTTGCAACCCAATTCTACAGTCAACAAAACCTAGCTTTGAACTTGGCTACTTGACGCCACCACAACTGGCACCCGGCCACGAACGTTGGAACTAAATAGAGCATTAATCAAATCTAACCGACAAATTTAGCTTCACACAAATGTAGTTTGTGGAAGGTTATTTAACATGCCATAAATCTATGGTATGGGCCCGCTGGCTTTACCTCCCCTTCAAAGGAAGGCATACTGAGGGATTTTTAACACTCATAAAAAATCCGACGACTTCGGCCTGGTTTGAACCCGCGATCTTGGGCATAGAAGCTCAGCAAGCTACTAACTACGCCACCGAAGCCGCATGGAATTGATATTAACAATAATATCTACAGTAATTCCTTGATGCGTTCCTGCAATTAACTATTGGTCATATTGTATTTTTGGTAGTCCACTTAGGGCGGTAGTTTTGGGTTCATGTTTATTAATTTTGATTTTTCGGCTTTAGTAAATAGGCCTACATATTCTGTTTAATCTAATGCACTTTTTGTGTTTTTGTAATTTGTTAGTAGGGTCATTTCCTAGTTCCTTGATTCCGTTGTTGTTCAAAAATTCTATAATTTTGTCGATGTATTTTGTTTTATTCAAGATTACTGTGGTATTACCCTTATCTGCTTTCGTAATGACTAAGTCCTGTTCTTTTAATATTTGTTTCAATGACTTTACCTCTTTTAGT
Organism: Meconema thalassinum; assembly: GCA_946902985.2. Classification (NCBI taxonomy): domain Eukaryota; kingdom Metazoa; phylum Arthropoda; class Insecta; order Orthoptera; family Tettigoniidae; genus Meconema; species Meconema thalassinum. Next base: position 555,557,841 of record OX336389.2, on the reverse strand, counting down.
GGTATGTTGCCTTGGGTGTTGTTACTTTTGCTCTCTTGCTTGAGGATTGCAGTGGTGAACGCGGAATAGGGTTTTAAATACAAACACAAATCTAACTAGGGGCATATGCCATATAGTTTCAACCAGACTGTCGTCTAACCGAGTAGCGACCAATGGTTTCGTCCAGACCGTCATCTAACCAAGTAGCGACCAATGGCTTGTCTCACACATTTTGGGCCTACATCAGTAATTTTGCCCAAACAGTCCTCTAAGCTCACTACAGAGGAGTGTGGTGAAGTGAAGTTGGCAGCATTGCATTGCCAACATCGCGACATGTTCTCTCGTTAGTTCATTACTTCAAAGTAAACGTTGATAATTTCCTTATTTTAAAGTGTGAACGTGGTGTTTCCTAAAAGCACTTAGCTTCAATAACATGGCATAATATGTACATACAATTTTCAGAGTGCTACAAACAAAAATAACAAAATTGAAACGGGACACCGTTCACTAAACTATTTGCCATTAATAATTCAGCAAATTACCTCCCCAGTTGTTGTTATGATTAGATCATTGGTGCAAAAATATATATTTTGTAATTACAGGGCAACACGTCTAATTGTTTGTTCAACGTTTAATCAACCCAAGTCCCAAACCAACTAACTTAATCACTCATCATCATCATCTTGCACAGTTTCCAGCCACTGGCCGAGTCTGTTTGGAACTAACTTAATCTCTAAAGAAGTAAATTTCAATGCACACCGTATCCTCCAGTTATCCCCAGTAACTTTAAAAAGAAAATTATGGATTTCGTAACATATAACTACAATACGTTACCAACATTACCCACTCATGCCTCTAAGAAGGAAGTTGATCTACTTACTGAGAGTTATCCATGTTTCCAAAGTCATTGATTAACTGGATAAGATGCTCAGAAAATTTACTGAAGTCAATCAGTAAATTCTGCTTCAACTTCAAAGTTAGGAATTCCTCTTCGTTCATAGTCATCATGTAGAGAAATAACGGGTCATCATCTTTAGTTATTCGCATGTGGAGACACTAGACAAAAAAAACAATATTAATGGGCTAAATTAGAATAAAAACATTGTCAAAACAAAACCATTCTGAAAAAGAAATTGAGGGGATCACTTGTCAGGGACGCATAGTAATGGATTTTGAGTTTTGTCACCATGAGATAAAAACAAGTCTACAACAAGCCACCACTATTATGGTATACAAGGGAACAGAGGGTAAGTGTCACTGAAAGTAAGTTTTGGTGAATCCTAAACTAACCTAAATTTTGGATAAGGTTGGTTGCAGTATCAATTTCAAACATGCAGGCATAACAGCAAGCTAATTGCAGCACTTCGCGTGGGCCTAACACCTTACACTTTGGATATTGGACCATTGATAGACCAATGGTTTTGGTAAATACTGACTTAACCAACCGACATTGCTGTAACCATTCTAATATAAGTTTCAATCTATAAAGTTGTATAATACAAAGTCATTAATTCTTAATAAAAGTAGAGCGCAGCTTATACACTTGCATCAGACATGGATGTGACTCTTACATACCTTGTGTCCTTGTTTCATCTTCTGGGCGATATTATGTATTGAAATAAGGAACCCTGGTCACTACTGCACCTCATATATGTGCTAAAGTACGTAAATATGTGTTTTTATTTATTGCTCTTTTAAAAACGGCTGTCATGTTCCAGCAGAGCTTGCATCTCGTAAAACTGTCAACTCTAGCGGCACGCACTGAGGCGCACACATTGCTGCCAACATGTGGGATACAAAATCGCTGATGATAAAAGAAGTGGGATACAAACTCACTGTTGGTAAAAAAATAAACATTCATCGGGATGTGTTAGGCTGTAACCATTGTCAAACACTATTGATCTGGGTGCGTTAGGCTGTAACCATTGTCAAAAACCATTGGATTGGACAAAACAAAGGTTAGAATGGTCAGGTGAGGGTGGGGCTTTGGCCACGCGCAGCTAGCGGGACAAGGTTGACACAAAACCATTGATCTGAGCGTGTTAGGCTGTAACCATTGTCAAAAACCATTGGATTGGACGAAACGAAGGTTAGGATGATCGGGTGTATGAGCGGCATTGACATCCGGGTAGTCTCTTGTTGCAGGTTACAGACAGGTTATGTTTTATCCACCTAACTTCCACTTCACGATGGCATTTCGCGCACGGTAGTGTTTTTGGTACTAAATTGTGTTGTTGCAATAGCTTCAGCAACTTCTTAGGTTGATCATAGAACAGCCGATTCAAGTTACTGATTGTTATCACCCAACTTTGACAATCCATAGTAAATAAATTATTCAATTCAGCGCACTATCAAATGAACTGAGTGCTACACACGAACGATTCGCACTAGAGAATGAACCGGGCGCTTCTTTGTTTTACATAATCCCGTATGGGCGAGGTTGGCAGTACTGTTTTGATGATGATGGATTTGGACAATGCCACAGCTGTAATTTTGGCTACGGTATATAAATCTAGATCCTATTTGGGATGGCTGGGTAGGTCACAGACGGCGGAGGAAAACATCATTCCTTGCTTTATTACTCATCTGTTGATAAGGTACATTGGCCAATTCATGTACTATAGAGACTCACCGATGGGTCCGTGGTTCAAATCCCAGTCACTCCATGTGAGATCTGTAGTGGACAAAACAGAGGCAGACATGTTTTTATCCAGGTACTCCAGTTTTCCCTGTCAAAACTTTTCATTCCAGCAACACTCTACACTTTCATTTGCCATTCATTTAATCAATGCCTCAGAGGAGTGCGACAGGCTTCGGCAGCCGGAACAGTTCATATCCTCACTGCTATCCTCATTTATTCCATCTCTGACCTGGTTGGTCAACTGGAACCAGGCTGTGGATTTTCATTTCATGTACTATAGAGAATGTTATCACCCCTTCTATGTTCATTCAGTGCTACCTACAAAGTCAACATGGTCAAAACCAGACCCCAGTAGCACTGAATGAAAGTAGAATGAGCGATAACATTCTCTATAGTACATGAATTTGCCAAAATACCTTATCAAACGATGAGAAATAAATCAGGGAATGATGTTTTAATAGATGTTTCCTCCTCCGCTGTCTGTGACCCACCCAGCCATCCCAAATAGGATCACGACTTATATAGGTAAAATTCCAGCTGTAGCTGCCATTGCACCCATCTTCTTCTTGTGCCTATCCGTTCCAGATGTTGGTTACCATCATAGTTATGTCAGTTTTGGATGTTCTGAATAGTTCTTCACTCGTGTGTGAAGTCCAGGTTCTTAAGTTTCCAAGCCAAGATGTTCTACTTCTCTCCCGTGCTCTTTTACCAAAAATCTTTCCTTGAAAAATGTTCTGCAGCAATTTATACCTGTATCCATTCCTCATTACATGACCTAAATATTATAACTTTCTGCATTTTACTGTTTTGAGGACTTCGTTTTCTTTCTTCATTTAGTGTAGAATGTCATTGTTTGTAATTTTATCTGTCCATGGCACTCTAAGCATTCTCCTATAGAGCCACATCTCAAATCCCACAAGTCGCTTGCCCATTGTCTCTGTCAAAGTCCAAATCTCAGCTCCATAGAAAAGAATGGAAAATACATAGCAACGTAGAAATTATAATTTTGTTTCCATCGAGAAGTCATCATCATCATAATTTCCCCTTATCCAGCTCCTGCCGGGTTGGGGTATTTATGGCACTTCTCCACTTTCCTCTTTCCTTCCACCATTCTTCTTCCACGATCTTGTCCCAGTCCAGATTTCTTTTTCTTACGCTGTTCTTCACTGAATCAATCCACCTTGTTCTAGGTCTTCCTCTTGCTCTCTTACCCTTGCATTTTGCCTCCAGCATCTGTCTTGGTATTCTATTTTCCTCCATCCTCTTTACATGTCCAAACCACCTTAGTTTATTCTTCTCAATTCTCTCATTTAGTTTTCCCATCCTAACTTCCTTCCTAACATCTTCATTCCTCACTCTGTCTTTCCTTGTCTTTCCTATCATACTTCTTAGGAATTTCATTTCACTGGCTTGGATTCTACTCTCTTGCCTGCTTGTCAGGGTCCAAGTCTCAGCTGCATAAGTTAATATGGGAACATAGTACACTTTATACATTACCTCCTTGCTTTTCCTTGGTACTTTCTTAACCCAAACAAGTTTTCTTACACTTTGATAGAATGCATTGCTCTGCTGTACCCTCCTGCCAATCTCCATGTCCAAACTACCAGTTTGCATCAATTCACTTCCTAGGTATTTGAACGTGTCCACAATTTCCAAACTCTGACTTCCAATTTTCACAGTGCCCTTTCCTTGTCCTTCCCCTCTTGTCATCACCATGGCCTTGCTTTTCTCTATACTGATTTTCAGGCCAAACTTCTGAATATTTTCATTCAGTGCATCTAGTTGTTTTTGCACTTCTTCGGTGTTCCTTCCCTAGACCACAATATCATCTGCAAATAACAGTAACTTCATTTCTTTATGTCCATATGCTTCCTTTGTTTCCTTTACAATTTCATCCATCACCATTATGAACAAGAGGTGACAGCACTCTCCCCTGTCTTAGTCCAGTCTTGTTCCTAAACCAATCTGTCTTTCCAACTGGGGTCAGTACACTGCTAACACAGTTGTTGTACATTGCTTGCACCATTTCCAACATTTCTCTTCCCAGTCTCTTCTTAACCATGGTTTCCCATACCTTCTCTCTGGGGACACTATCATATGCCTTTCCTACATCTATGAAAGTCATGATCAAATCCTCTATACATTCCCAGTCCTTTTCCATCACCTGCATCAAGCTAAAGATTGGGTCCACTGTGGATCTTCCACTCCTGAAGCCATACTGTTCCTCTTGCAACTCTCCTTCCACCTTTCTTCTCATTCTTCTTTCTAATATCCTTTCCAGTATTTTTACTATCTGTGATATGAGGGTGATCCCTCTATAGTTATCACACACCTTCTTGTCCCCCTTCTTAAACACTGGTATTATTAGCCCTTTCTCCCAGTCTTCTGGTACATATTTCCGTTTCCACACACACTTCAGCAGTCGATACAACCATTGCATACCAACAGGTCCAGCAGCCTTTATCATTTCTACACTGATTTCATCCACCCCTGTTGCTTTTCCCATCTTCATTTTCTGTACTGCTAATTCCACCTCCAGCATTGTTATATCATCTTCTGTTATAGAATCGTCAGGTTGTGTCACTTCCATCTCACCAGTACAATTGCTCACATTCAATAGCTTATCGAAATACTCCTTCCATTGTCCCTTGATCTCTTCTGGGTGTGTTAACAACTCTCCGTCTTCCTTTTTCACTAGCTTTGTAGTAACTCTTTCTTTCCTCTTACTTCTTAGAAGTCCATACAGCATCCTTTTACTGCCACTTACATCTGTTTCCATTCTTCGTGTAAATTCTTCGCAACTTTTCTTCTTTTCTTCTCCTACCACTTTCTTACACCTCCGTTTGCTGTCGTGATACTCCCTTTTGTTTTCTTCTGTTTGATCTCGGTTCCATTCTTTCCATGCAGACTTCTTTTCTTTCACTGCATTCCACACTTCCTCATTCCACCACGGTGTCTCCTTCTCTTTCACTCTTGTTGACGTCCTACCACAAGCACTCTCTGCTGCACCAAGTAATGACTCTTAAACACATTAGCCATTTTACAAAATGCAGCTCTGGATTTATCGATACGGACTTTAATTTTGCGAGAATTATCCCATTGGTCATTAATGTTGGTTCCCAAATATATGTGTTTGCTTACTTGTTCAATAGGGGTACCATTAATATTAAGATGGTAGTTTGATAGGCCTACGTCTTTCTTGCTGACTAACTTACCATGAATTTTGTTTTATTCATGTTGATATCTAAACCATAATGCTTACTACTTTCACAGATTAGAGAGACAAGGTGTTGAAGACCATCCAAACTGTTAGCAAATATTACAGTATCATCAGCATAGCGGACATTGTTCAGCTTCTCTCCATTCACGGGTATTCCTTGTACCACAGTTTCAAGGGCTACTTTGAAAATATACTCTGAATAAAGATTAAATATCAATGGTGATAAAAATGCAGCCCTGTCTCACTCCTCGTCATATCTTTACTGTGTCAGATTTCTCATTTTCTACCCTCACGGCTGCATATTGATTCCAATATAGATTAATTATGAGCTGGAGATCTTTGTTGTTTATCCCACTGTTTTTTAGCGCCTTGGCCATCTTTTAATGTTGCACTCTATCAAAAGCGTTTTGATAGTCAATTAATCAGGCATAAACATCACAGTTTATGTCTCTACACCTCTGGAATAAGATTTGGATACAGGAAGGAAAGGAAGGAAGATTGTAGTTTTACATGACCGTTAATCTCGAGATCATAAGCCATGGTACCTCCTTTTTACGTGAAATCCAAACCACAGGACATGGCATTTCACTTTGAAAATTTCACAGTCCGCCGTAGTGAGAGGCCAACAGCTTGACCGCTGCGCCACCACGCCCCCAAGATTTGGATACTAAACAAAGCTTCTCGAGTACCAACTGCATTTCTAAAGCCAAATTGTGCAGGTGATATTTGTTCTTCACAAACTTTGTAGATTCTTCTGTGAATGATTTTCAAAAATATTTTCAGTAGATGGCTCATCAAACTTATGGTTCTGAAATCACTGCATTTTCTATCTCCTCCTTTCTTCGGCAAGATTACAAACTGAGATTGAAGCCATTTTTGCGGAATGTTCCCCGAATTATAAATTTTATTGAAGAGTTGTGTCAACCACTCAATTTGTTTTTCATCAAACAACTTATGGAATTCAGAATGTATCCCATCTGGTCCTGCTGCTTTCCCATTTTTCATTGCCTTTACTGCTGATCTTACTTCCTCCGCTCTGATCCTGTTTGTCCATTATCTTCCGAAGGATCTGGTCTATCATCGTGACAAAGGTCTTCTATATAGTTCTTCCAAGAAAGTATTATTTCATTTTTGTTGATGAATAGCTTATCATCGCTACCTACTAATGTAGCCGAAGGTCTCGTATGGAAGTTCCCAGTCATTTCTTTTACTACATTTGTTCACATCAATCATTATCAAAACAGGACTGCCAACCTCGTCCTTACGGTACTATGCCGCAACAACACCCGACCATTCCAACCTTCGTTTTGACCAATCCGATGGGTTTTGACAATGGTTACAGAATAACATGCCCAGATCAATGGTTTCGTGTCAACCGTGACCCGTGAGCTGTGCGCGGCCAACGCCGCACCTACACCCAGCCATTCTAATCTTCGCTTTGTCCAATCCAATGGTTTTTGACAATGATTACAGCCTAACGCGCCAAGATCAATGGTTTTATGTCAACCGAGTCCGCAAGATCCGCGCGGTGGAAGCCGCACCTACACCCGACAGTCCTAACCTTCATTTTGTCCAATCCAACGGTTTTTGACAATAGTTACAGCCTAACGCGTCCAGATCAATGGTTTTGGTCAACCGTACCCAGCTAGCTGCACGAAAACGAAACCACACCTACACCCGACCATTCTATTTTATCCAATCCAATGGTATTTGACAATGGTTCCCATAAGTCCAACCCCTCGTCCACATCGTGGGAGACGGGCAATGGCACAAAGTAGGGGATTGCCTGTAGGGGCGAAGTACAGTGGGGACTTCGTGTGCCCCGGGACCGTTACGGTAGCTGTGAAGTTCCTACAGGAACCCTGAAAAGTGACGGCTAATGGGGCTCTGGTGAAGCTACGATAGGCCCAGCAAGCCAGTAGTGGATGAAACCAAATGCTTTCAAAAATGGAACGAGCCTCGGACATGATGGATTTAATAGACGACACGGCTGTACACACGGACTAAAATTTGGAACTTTAAACCTAAGAACTCGGACGGGGAAGGTGGAGGAGATAGTGGATATGATGGAAAGAAGGAAGTTGGATTTATTGGGATTGGCAGAAACAAAGTGGAAAGGGGAAGGAAGGAGAGAACTGAGAAAAGGCTATAGACTGTACTGGAGTGGGAACGAAGAGGGAAAGAGGAATGGAGTGGGAGTAGTAGTACGAGATGGTTTAAAAGAAGAAGTGAGGAGAATAAGTGATAGGATGATGAATGTGAAAGTAGCACTGAGGGGAGAGACCGTAGAAATATTGCAAGTGTATGCTCCACAAGTAGGCTGCGCCTCTGAAGAGAATGAGGAGTTTGAAGAGGAATTGCAGAAGCAGCTGGTAGAAAGAAATTTGATTGTTATGGGGGATCTGAATGCCCATGTAGGAAGAGAAAGACAAGGTTATGAGAGTGTTTTAGGACCAGAGGGTTGGGGCGGAAGAAATGAGGAAGGAAAGAGACTGTTGGACTTCTGCCAGAGGAACAGCCTGCTAGTTGGGAACTCCTGGTTTAAGAAAAGAGAGAGCCACACAATCACATGGTACAGTGATGACTTGACCAGGAAGTCGGTGGTCGACTATATACTGTATGAGAAAGAACTAAATAAGAACATCACGGACATCAAGGTTATACCATCAGAGAACCTGGATAGCGACCATCGATTGCTGGTAATGAACCTGAGAGGGAGTAAGGAGAAGAAAGGGACTGAGAACCAGGAAAGACGTATAAGGATATGGAAACTGAAAGACGGGGATAGAAGGGTCGAGTACCTCAAAATGGTCATCATCATCATCTTGCACAGTTTCCAGCCACTGGCCGGGTCTGTTTGGAACACAAGCCTCTCCAACGTCTTCTGTCTTCCCACCATCTCTCAGCCTCCACCCTTGTCCAGTCTTCTCCTCTCTTCTTCACGCTTTCTTCCACCCCCTTCAGCCACCTGTCTCTCGGTCTTCCCCTCGGTCTCTTTCCTTCCCACTTCGTCTCATGTACTCTCCTGGGTATCCTCTTCTCCTCCATTCGTTTTACATGTCCATACCATCTAAGTCTAGATTTCTCTATACCATCCTGTAATGGTTCCTCCTTCATTAATTCTCTGGTCCTCTCATTTCTTATTCTGTCCATCTTTGTAGCTCCAATACTGCTTCTCAAGAACCTCATCTCACTCCACGTCCACGTCGTGGGAGACGGGCAACGGCACAAAGTAGGGGATTGCCTGTAGGGGCGAAGTACAGTGGGGACTTCGTGTGCCCCGGGACCGTTACGGTAGCTGTGAAGGTCCTACAGGAACCCTGAAAAGTGACGGCTAACGGGGCTCTGGTGAAGCTACGATAGGCCCAGCAAGCCAGTAGTGGATTAAACCAAATGCTTTCAAAAATGGAACGAGCCTCGGACAGGATGGATTTAATAGACCTCAAAATGGTAAAGGAAGGAATTCCAACAGATGAAGAAAGAGGGGTGGAAGAGGAATGGGCTAGATTAAAGAAGACACTAGTAGGTGCAGCAGAAGCAGTATGTGGGAGGACAAGTAGTAAGAAGAGGTGGACGGAAACACCATGGTGGAATGAGAAGACAAAAGATATAGTAAGGGAAAAGAATAGAGCCTTTAGGAGGTGGTATCAAAAGAGGACAGTAGAGACAAGGGAAGAGTACCAGGAAAGAAAGAAGGAGGCGAAGAGAGTAGTGGCTGAGGAGAGAAGAAAGTGGATGGAAGAGTGGACAAAGATGATGAAGGAGGATAGTGAAGGTACAAAAAAGGTCCTGTATGGAATGGTAAAAAATAAAGAGGCGGAAGGATCCTACGGATTATGTTAGAATGGTGAACAAAAGGGAACAAGAGATAGAAAATAGGGAAGAACTGAAGAAAATGTGGATAGAATATTTTGAAGAACTTCTGAACCCAAATGGAAAAGATGGTGAGGAGGGAGAAATCGGGGAAGAGGAAGATGAACTGCAAACAGAAAGGGACTTAACATGGAAAGAAGTGGAAGATGCAGTGAACAAGATGAAAGGAGGGAAGGCACCGGGTGTGGATGAGTTGAGTGTGGAGATGGTGAGAGCAGCAGGAGAGGTGAGGATACAGTGGTTGTACCGAGTGATGAGGACAGCATGGAAGGAAAGGAAGACCCCAGAGGACTGGAAAAAAGGAATAATTGTCCCGATCTTCAAGAAAGGTAGTAGAACAGATTGCAGAAACTATCGGGGAATAACACTGATGAGTCATTGTGCAAAGATCTTCGAGAAAGTTTTGGAAAAGAGAATTAGGACAAGGATAGAAGGAGGAATGAGGGAAGAACAACATGGCTTCAGAGCAGGAAGGTCTACAGTGGATTTGATTTTTGCTGTAAGGCAATTACAAGAACAGCACTATGAGTATGGAACAGATCTACTGATGGCCTTCCTGAACATTGAGAAAGCATATGACAGTATATGCAGAAACAAAGTATGGAAGTCCCTGGAGGATAGAGGAGTAGAGAAATGGACTATAAAGAGGATAAAGGAGATGTACAAGGGAAGCGTGAGCTGTGTGAAAGTGGGAGGAGAGAGATCAGACTGGTTGGAACAGAGAAACGGCCTGAAACAAGGAAGTGCACTGTCACCGTTACTTTTCATTGTGGTGATGGATGACATAATGACCCGAGTGGCACAAGTAATTGGGGAAGGAAAGATGAAAGCAATGGTGTTTGCAGATGATTTGATGATTTGGGGAAACAAGGAGGAGGAGGTACAGAAACAGTTGGAAGTGTGGGAAGGAATAATACAAGGATATGGGATGAAATTTAGCATAAATAAGAGTGAGATGGTGATCACAACAAGGAAGAAGGAAAGAACCACAACGGGAATAACAATTGGTGGGGAACAGCTGAAGAAAGTGGAGAGTTTCAAGTATCTGGGAAGCCTGATACAAGATAATGGAAGAAACGATAGAGAAATAAATGAGCGGGGGAGGCAGGCAGAAGCATTTCGGAGGAGTGTGAGAAGCATGTTATTGAGCAAGGATGTCCCTCAGAACAGCAAAAAGATCATATATCGGACGTACTATGTCCCTATCCTGACGTATGCCTCGGAGACCTGGGTTATGAAAGGAAGGGAGAAGAGCAAAATACAGGCCAGTGAGATGAGGTTCTTGAGAAGCAGTATTGGAGCTACAAAGATGGACAGAGTAAGAAATGAGAGGACCAGAGAATTAATGAAGGAGGAACCTTTACAGGATGGTATAGAGAAATCTAGACTTAGATGGTATGGACATGTAAAACGAATGGGGGAGAAGAGGATACCCAGGAGAGTACACGAGACGAAGTGGGAAGGAAAGAGACCGAGAGTAAGACCGAGAGACAGGTGGCTGAAGGGGGTGGAAGAAAGCGTGAAGAAGAGAGAAGACTGGACAAGGGTGGAGGCTGAGAGATGGTGGGAAGATAGAAGACGTTGGAGAGGCTTGTGTTCCAAACAGACCCGGCCAGTGGCTGGAAACTGTGCAAGATGATGATGATGATGATACAGCCTAACGCGTCCAGATCAATGGTTTTATGTCAACCGTTCCCCACTAGCTGCGCACGGCCAATGCCGCACCTACACCCGACCATTCTAACTTTCGTTTTGTTCAATCCAGTGGTTTTTGACAAAGGTTACAGCCCAACGCATCCAATCAATCAATGATTTTACGTCAACCCTAGCCTTCTATCTGCGCGCAGCCAAGGCCGCACCTACACCTGTCCATTCTAACCTTCGTTTTGTCAAATCCAATGGTTTTTGACAATGGATATTGCCTAACGTGTCCAGATCAATGGTTTTGTTTCAACCATACCTCGTTAGCTACGCGAAGCAAAAGCCAACAATTCTAACCTTCGTTTTGTCCAATCCAATGGTTTTTGACAATGGTTACAGCCTAACGCATCCAGATCAATTGTTTTGTGTCAATAATGCACCGCTTTCTGCGTGCAGCCAAGGCCACACCATCGCCCGATCATTCTAACGTTCGTTTTGTGCAATTCAATGGTTTTGGACCATGGTTACGGCCTAACGCGTCCATATCAATAATTCTTTGTCAACCGGGCCCACTAGGTGCGCGCGACCAAACCCGCACCTACACCCAACCATTCTATCCTTCGTTTTGTCCAATCCAATGGTTTTTGACAATGGTTACAGCCTAATACATCCAGATCAATGGTCATATGTCTACCGTCGCCCGCTAGCTGCACGCAGCAAAGTCCGCACCTACACCCGACCATTCTAACCTTCGTTTTGTGCAATCCTTTTTTTTTTTTTTAAGCGTTTGGCTTTTAGTGCCGGGAGTGTGCGAGGACATGTTCGGCTCGCCAGTTTTGTAGCTGCTTCGAGACGGACACCCAATGGGTGAGCTACAAGTACCGTTGGGGAGGGAAGTTGGAATGGAAGGACGAGGAGTTGGAAGGTAGCGGCTGTGGCCTATAGTTAGGGACCAACCCCGGCATTTGCCTGGAAGGAAGATGGGAAACCACAGAAGACCATCTTCAAGGTTGCCGGCGGGGGGATTCGAACCTCCTCGCCTCCCGGATGTGAGCGACTGCCAGCAGTCATGCCGTAACGACCACGGCTAACGCACCCGGTTGTACAATCCAATGATTTTTCACAATGGATACAGCCTAATGCGTCTCCCACAAGTCCAACCCCTCCTCCACGTGGTGGGAGACGGGCAACGGCATGAAGTAGGGGATTGCCTGTAGGGGTGAAGTACAGTGGGGACTTTGTGTGCCCCGGGACCGCTACGGTAGCTGTGAAGGCTCTATGGGAACCCTGAAAAGTGACGGCTGACGGGGCTCTGGTGAAGCTACGATAGGCCTAGCAAGCCAGTAGTGGATATTATATTTGCTTTCAAACCAGGAACAGGCCTCGGAAAGGACGGATGCAAACGACGACGACCCGGATATGCTAATGGACTACGAGTTGGGACATTAAACATACAGACACTGACAGGAAAAGTGGAGGAGATTGTAGATGTGATGGAGAGAAGAAAACTGGATGTACTGGGCTTGGCAGAAACAAGATGGAAAGGAGAAGGTCGCAGAGAACTGAGGAAAGGGTACCGGTTGTACTGGAGTGGGAACAGTGAAGGAAGGAGCAGCGGAGTAGGAGTAGTTGTGAGAGATGGAATGAAGGAAGAGGTAAAGGGAATAAGTGACAGGATCATGAAGATCAGAGTAACTGTAAAGGGAAGAAGCCTGGAGATAGCCCAGGTATATGCCCCTCAAGTTGGATGTACAGCTCAAGAGAAGGAAGACTTTGAGGAGGAGCTACAACAGCAGATGAATGGTCAGAGCATCATTGTCATGGGAGATTTGAATGCACATGTAGGAAGTGAAAGGCAAGGATATGAAAATGTATTGGGAGCAGAAGGATGGGGTAGCAGGAATGAAGAAGGGAGAAAGTTGCTGGATTTTTGCAAGAGAAACGGTTTAGTGGTAGGCAACTCCTGGTTCCGGAAGAAAGAAAGCCACAAGGTAACGTGGTACAGCAGTGATTTAACAAAGAAATCTTTGGTAGATTACATGCTGTACGACTGGGAAATGAAGAGAAGTGTCAGAGATATAAAGGTAATACCATCAGAGGCCTTAGATAGCGACCACAGAATACTTGTAACGAACCTGAGAGTTGTTAAGGATAGCAAGAGAACAGAGTACCAGGAAAGGAGAATCAAAGTATGGAAACTCAAGGAAAATGAAGTCAAGGAAGAATTCCAGAAGATAATAAGGGAAAAGATGCCAACAGACAATCCTAAAACAGGGGAAGAGGAATGGAAGCAATTCAAAAACACAATGGTGGAAGCTGCAGTGGCAGTATGTGGAAGAACAAGCAACAGAAAGCGGTGTAAAGAGACACCATGGTGGAATGAGAGAGTAAAAGAAGCTGTGGGAAGGAAGAACAAGGCTTTCAGAGTGTGGTTCCAGGAAAGAACTGATCTGGCAAGGGAAGATTATAAGATAAAGAAGAAAGAAGCAAACAAGATTGTCGCAGAGGAGAGGAAGAAGTGGATGGTAAAGTGGACAGAGATGATGGAGGAAGACAGCAGAGGAAATAAGAAAGTACTTTATGGGATGGTCAAAAGTAAGAGAAGAGGTCTGCGAGAGGATGTGGTAATGATGGACAAAAACGGAACTGAGGTACACAACAAAGAGACACTCAAGACAGTGTGGAAAGAGTACTTTGAGGATTTGCTGAATCCAAATGGTCATAGGGAGGAAGACAATGTATTGGAAGATGGAGAAGACAACACAGGAATGGAAAAGGACCTGACTTGGAGAGAACTGGAAATGGCTATTGACAAGATGAAAGGAGGAAGGGCACCAGGTGTGGATGAAGTGAGTGTTGAAATGGTGAAGGCAGCAGGGGAGGTTGGGAAACAGTGGCTGTACCGTGTGATGAGGGTGATATGGAAGGAGAAAAAGACCCCAGAAGATTGGAAGAAAGGATTAATTGTCCCAATATTTAAGAAAGGAAGCAGAAAGGAGTGTAGAAATTACAGGGGAGTCACACTCATACCTCACTGTGCCAAGATATATGAAAAGATATTAGAAAGTAGAATACGAGCCAAAGTGGAGAGAAAATTGAGAGAGGAACAGTATGGATTCAGACCTGGGAGATCAACAGTGGATCTCATATTTTCAGTGAGACAGCTCCAGGAACACCACTACGAATTTGGAGAGGATCTGTTGATGGCCTTCCTGGACATCGAAAAGGCCTATGATAGTGTGTGTAGGGAGAAGGTTTGGAAAGCAATGGAAAACATGGGAGTGGAAAAAGAGACTGTAGGCAGAGTGAAGGAGATGTATTGTGGAAGTGTGAGTTGTGTGAAAGTTGGAGGGGAAAGAACAGACTGGTTCAGACAAATGAGTGGCCTGAAACAGGGTAGTGCGCTGTCACCCCTTCTCTTTATTGTGGTTATGGACGAGGTAATGACACGGATAGCAGGAAAGATAGGAGAAGATAAGATGAAGGCATTGGTGTTTGCAGATGATCTCATGGTCTGGGGAAACAAGGAGGAGGAAATCCAGGAGCAACTGAAGGCTTGGGAAGAAACAGTGGGAGAGTACGGATGGAAGTTCAACATCAGTAAATGTGAGATCCTGTTAACGACCAGGAAAAAGGACAGACCAATGAGTGGGATAACACTTGGAGGTGGACAGCTGAAGAAGGTGGAAAGTCTCAAGTACTTGGGAAGTATAGTGGAGGAAAATGGGAGAAATGACAAAGAGATTACGGAACGTGGCAGACAGGCAGAAGCATTTCTGAGAAGCATTAGGAGCTTAGTGTGGAATAAAGATGTCCCACAAAAAAGCAAGGAAGTGTTATACAGAAGCTACTATATCCCGATACTGACCTATGCTTCAGAAACGTGGACAATGAAGAAAAGAGACATAAGCAGAACACAGGCAGGTGAAATGAAGTTCCTGCGAAGTAGGATCGGAGTAACAAGAAGAGACAGGGTGAGGAATGAAAAGGTCAGGGAAATGGTGAAAGAGGAGCCCTTGCAAGGTAGGATTGAGACATCAAGACTGAGGTGGTATGGACACTTAAAGAGAATGGATGAGAAGAAGATTCCCAAGAGGATACATGAGATGCAGATGCAGAAGAAACGACCAAGGGGAAGACCAAGAGATCGATGGCTGAAAGGAGTGGAGGAATGTGTCAAGAAGAGAGGCGAGGACTGGACCAGAGTGACAGCGGAGAGATGGTGGGAAGAAAGAACTAAGTGGCGAGGCTTATGTTCCAAACAGACCCAGCCTGGGGCTGGAAACTGTACAAGATGATGATGATGATGATACAGCCTAATGCATCTAGATAATTGGTTTTGTGTCAACATTGCCCTCCTAGCTGCGCCCGGCCAAAGCCGCACCTACACCCGACCATTCTAACCTTCGTTTTGTCCAATCCAATGGTTTTTGACAATGGTTACAGCCTAACGAGTCCAGATCAATGGTTTAGTGTCAACCGTGCCCCACTTGCTGCGCTAGGCCAAGACCGCACCTACACCCGACCATTCTAACCTTCGTTTTGTCCAATCCAATGGTCTTTGACTATGGTTACAGCCTAATGCATCCAGATCAATGGTTTTATGTCAACCGTTCCCCGCAAGCTGCGCGCAGCCATGGTCCTACCTACACCCGTCCATTCTAACATTCGTTTTGTCATATCCAATGGTTTTTGACAATGGTTATAGCCTAACGCGTCCAGATCAATGGTTCTGTATCAACCATACCCCGCTACCTCCGCGCAGCAATAGCCGCACCTACAACCAACAATTCTAACCTTCGTTTTGTCCAATCCAATGGTTTTTGACAACGGTTATAGCCTAACACGTCCAGATCAATTGTTTTGTGTCAATAATTCACCGCTTGCTGAGCATTGCCTAGGCCACACCTACGCCCGATCATTCTAACCTTAGTTTTGTGCAATCGAATGGTTTTGGACAATGGTTACGGCCTAACACATCCGGATCAATCATTTTGAGTCAACCGTGCGTGCTAGCTGCGTGCGGCCAGGGCCGCACATACCCACGACCATCCTAACCTTCGTTTTGTCCAATCCAATGGTTTTTGACAATGGTTATGGCCTAACGCATCCAGATGAATGGCTTTGTTCCAACGTTACCCGCTAGCTGCACGCAGCCAAGTCCGCACCTACACCCGACCATTCTAACCTTTGTTTTGATCAATCCAATGGTCTTCGACAATGGTTACAGCCTAACGCATCCAGATCAATGGTTTGATGTCAACCAATCCCCGCAAGATGCACGCAGCCAAGGCCACACCTACTCCCATCCATTCTAACCTTCGTTTTGTCAAATCCAATGGTTATAGCCTAACGCATCCAGATCAATGATTTTGTCAACCATACCCCGCTAGCTGCGCGCAGCAAAAGCCGCACCTACAACCAACAATTCTAACCTTCTTTTTGTCCAATCCAATCGTTTTTGACAATGGTTACAGCCTAACGCATCTAGATCAATGGTTTTATGCCAACCGTTCCCCGCTAGCTGCTCGCAGCCAAGGCAGCACCTACACCCGACCATTCTAACCTTCGTTTTGTCGAATCCGATGGTTTTTGAGAATGGTTACAGCCCAACGCGTCCAGATCAATGGTTTTATGTCAACCAATCACCGCTAGCTGCGAGCAGCCAAGGCCGCACCTCCATCCGACCATTCTAACCTTCCTTTTGTGCAATCCAATGGTTTTGACAATGGTTACAGCCTGATGCGTCCAAATCAATGGTTTTATGGCAACCATGCCCCGCTATTAATATCCGGCCAGAAGATGGCCGTCGGGTTTGAACTGCAGAGGTCTTCCCGCTCACTGAGTATCGCGCATTCGAAGAACAATAAGTTGGTTACTACTTGCTTCACTCACTCGGCATATTCCTTCTTTCACTGGCTGCGTGTCGTCTGCTGCAATGACAACCATTGGCATGAGGGAAGTCGATATATTAGGTTTGAAATATGCGGGCCGCGCATGCGTACTGCAAGACTCCACACACCCTGTCACAGCGTGCTGAACTGCCATCTACTGGTGAGATATCGACAGCTGCGCCCGGCCAAGGCCGCACCTACACTCGACCATTCTAAACTTCGTCTTGTCCAATCCAATGGTTTCTGACAATGGTTACAGCCTAACGAGTCCAGATCAATGGTTCTTGACAATGGTTACAGCCTAACGTGTCCGGATGAATGTTATTGTTATCAACAGTGATTTTGTATCCCACTTTTTTTTATCAACAGTGATTAAGTTAAGTGCATAAGCCGCGTTCTACTTTCATTCACAATTAATGTCTTCTGACCAATCAGGTCAAGTGTCATTACTTCCACGGCCAACAAATGAGCGTCAACGCAAATTCGTCATAGGTCATAGGTGACGTCATGTAGGTCACTAAAATCCCACTGAAAACAGGGACTCGCGATGTATACTACAGCCAAGTAACCTAACTTAACCCGGCAGTGGTATCGTGGGGTGTGACGTACCCAGGTGGTAATAGTTCTGTTTGTTTCTAACAGAGGGTGTGATCTACTTGGTTCATGACTTGTGTAGCTGCAGGTAGAGGCCTTGGGAAGGTATTAATCACATTCTGAACAGTTAGCTTCAAGTCAGATCTCTTGGTGACTAGTCTGAAAGTGCGCTGGGGCATCTCACACCCCACGATACCACTAGCGTTTGGAAAACAGGACAATGCAGGGTAAGGTTTTACTGAGTTAGTTATTGTTGTTTTAAGGGGCAGAACTACGAGGTCATCTGCTCCTAAGGTTTTACTGAATTGTACATGATTGTTTAAGGGGCGGGGGGAGGGGGGGAAGAAAAATGGGAATTTTATCATTAAAGCGCATATTTGGATATGGAATTTGGTAATTACAGCCACTTATCGCTTCAATAATTTCACACAGTTATTTCCTTTTTTTCCAAACTGTAGATGGATCTCCATGCTGAACATACAAACCGAATCGCGAAGTGGCTGGAGGAAGAAGAGGAAGCTATTGATTCGAATTCAGATTCAGAAGAGGATTTTGTATATACAAGCGATCATAATAGTGACTCAGAATTAGAAGCTGTAGAGTCGGAAATTGAATCGGAAAATCATTCTACAAACTATTTTCAAGGGAGAGATGGTGTGACTAAGTGGAAAAAAGTGTGTCCTCTGCCCAATGTTCGAACGCGTAGGCACAATATTATAACTCACTTACCAGGCGTTGTAGGGCCAAAAATGCAAAAACTCCATTGGAGTGTTTTTCCCTTTTTATTTCACCGGATATAGTTGGACGAATTGTTACCTGCACTAATAAAAGAATAATCAAAATAAGGGAGAGTTATGGGGCTAGTCAGTCAGTGGCACAAGATACAGATGAATGTGAAATAATGGCAGTGTTTGGTATTCTTTATCTAGCTGGAACAAAGAGGGCCAATCATGTAAATTTGGAAGAATTGTGGACAACTGACGGAACTGGCGTAGAAATCTTCAGGAGCGTCATGTCTCTAAACCGTTTTCGATTTTTGCTACGCCACCTCAGATTCGATGACCCCGAAACAAGGGATGCCCGGAAAGAAATTGATAAAATGACCCATATTCGGGAAGTTTTTGAAATATTTGTTGGTAACTTGGAAAGCATTACTCTGTGGGGGAGTATGTGACACTAGATGAAAAATTGGAGGCTTTCAGAGGACGGTGCTCGTTTCGAGTTTATATGCCCAATAAACCCGCTAAATATGGCATCAAGATATTTGCTTTAGTAGATGCAAGAATGTTTTACACTGCAAAGCTTGAAATTTATGTAGTCCAGCAACCAGAAGGGCCAGTCCAGCAAAGCAACAAAGTTAGCGACCTGGTAGAGCGTATGATTGCCCCCATAGCAAACTCAGGGAGGAATCTCACGTGTGACAACTGGTTTACCAGCTACACCTTAGCTCAGACATTGGTAGATGAGTACAGGATAACTGTGGTAGGAACTTTACAGAGGAATAAGAAAGAAATCCCTCCTGAATTTCTTAACACAAGAAACAGAGGTGAATATTCAAGTGTGTTCGGGTTCTCTGGTAACACAACGCTGGTGTCCTATGTACCTAAGAAAGGTAAAGTTGTTCTTTTGTTATCCACAATGCATCACGATGCCAGTATGGATGCATCAACAGGAGATAAGGCCAAACCGGAAATGAATACTTTCTACAACCTAACTAAATGTGGTATAGACGTTGTTGATGAGCTATCAGCAACCTATAACGTTGCCAGGAACAGTAGAAGATGGCCTCTGACAGTATTTTTCTCAGTACTGAATGTCGCAGGAATCAATGAAAAAATTATATTTGAGGCTAATTGTAAGCAAGAGAATGTGAGGAGGAAATTTTTAAAAAATCTTTCCCTGCAGCTTGTTGAAGGCCAGATCCATAAAAGACAACATTTAACAAACCTTCCTCGGGAATTGACCAGTCAAGTGAAGAGAAGTAGCTCCAAGACACCCAACGCTGGAGAGCCAGCCACGAAAAAGACAACAACAATGCGGCGCTGTCACTACTGCCCCCGAGGCAAGGACCGAAAATCTCGTTATAGGTGTGCGACGTGTGATGTATCCTTATGTATGGAACACACAAACCCCATCTGTGCACAATGTATTCCGGTCGTGGGAATTGAAGAAGGATGATCCGTTTCTTTTCTTGAGTGAAATGTGTTATTGTATATAAGCCATTGTTGGTCTGTGACAATGAGATTGTATTCTTCTGTTCATTATTGGGGCCCATCATAAAGCTCCAAGTGACAATGTGTACCACTAATAATATTCATGTTGTTCATTAAATGTTACATACAGAGCATTGTTTTATTGGGTACCTCATACCCCACGATACCACTGGCGTAACTTTTCTTAGCGATACCACTGCCGGGTTAACAGTTTTATTTTTATAATTTAAAATAGCATTTAAAAAAAAGTTTCAATGGAAAAAATATCTTAATCTGCTCTAATTTAACGGTTATATGCAATGAAGACCACAAACCTTCTCACAAGCTGGTATTGGGCCGGGTATCATTTCGATGTTGATCCTCACCAATCGCATATTTTCGTCTTTGCCCAGACATCTATTATATACTCTCGCCAGTCGAGAATATGAGTTAATTATAGCACCATTACTTCTATGGCTTCCAAATTCTGATGCACTGCTATGTGGCATTGTGTTGACTGTACAAGAAATATTTACTAGACGTATTCACTCAAACACAGCCACTACACCAAATACGATACAGAACTCCCGCCGGCAGTCAAGCAAACAGAAGAAGCCAAAGAAGACGCTATTGTTCAGCAATACCAACTGTAACCGAAACTTCTTTTTTCAGTTTATTTATTTAATTAATTAATAGATTTATTACAGCCAATGGCCAATATATACAGTATATAAATACATTTTAATTTACTTCACTATAACTCGTGATGGATCTTGATCTTTTCGAACAGTCCCGTAGACAGATATCTTCCGCATTGCTTATCACAGAGTTCACAAAAGCAGTGTTCGTCCGGTGAATGAAAAGACTTTACTTTGCATATATCCTCCTTGCTTTGCATATCAAATGATGAAACCCATGTACAGCGAAACGAGTCACCGTGTGCCTGAGAGTGTAGTTGGTTTGAGTCCATTCCCTGCTTACCATTGCGTCAGTGCTGTTTATTTATTTGGCACCGCTAAACACTGCACCTTCCAAACAACTTTTTCAACCTTCTCAGAACACGAGGTTTTTTTTTTTTTTTTTTTTTAACGTATGGCTTTTGTTGCCGGGAGTGTCCGAGGACATGTTCGGCTTGCCAGTTTTGTAGCCGCTTCGAGACGGACACCCAATGGGTTAGCTACAAGGGGCGTGTTTCTGTCTCCCAAAATGTTAATAATGGCACCCGTGGCGTTAACGAACAGCTGATCCGAAATCGCAAGTTAAAACGCAATGAGAGTGAAACGCGAATTATGATCCGCGTCATCCTGGCTTGTTATTGGCTGGCAATTATTACCAGCCATTGGCTGCCCGCGGGTTTGTTTACAATTATCACCAACATGGTGGCGAGAGGAATAGATTTCATCAATTAAATTGCTAGAAATCTATTGCAGTTCATGACAGTATGAAGTGCAAATCACTTAGTGATGAGGAATTGTATGTGCGTTTATATTTAAATTGACGCGTGACACTGTTCATCAAAATTTGTGAAAATAAAAGTACAAATCAACACTCTTGCCAATCAACTGAAAGTTTCTACTACTTTGGATGTAATGGATGTAAATCAATTGGCTGTCGTTTCTACCAGTTTTATTCATCAGTTCGAAATACATTCAGTACAATAACCTTTTGTGCACTATAAAACTACATTATAGACCATTGCATATTGATGTTGCTGTCTGCTTATATTTACCAATTTCATGAAATGTATGTCTAATAAGGCATATAATTTAAGTGGCCGTTTGTAATGTGAAGTCTTTACTGTATTTATGTACAAATATTATGGTTTAACTAATGAAGCAAGGATTAAAAGTGCATTTTGCACTGCCACCCTTTTTTTGTTTAAATATTGATATGTAGTTTCTCAGTCTGGTAACTTCTTGGATTTGCTTGAGAGAGATTTATAGTAATATCATAACGAATAGAATAAGAAGTGATAACACTGGCCTAGTACGCCTGGTCCGCCGCAGCGCAGCGCTGGCTCCGATCTGTGATGTAAGTTAGCATTGGCGCTTACGAGACTTAAAACCTTGTGATCAGTATTATATGTTAAAACACCGCAAGATATCCTCATAGGCACTAATACGTTCGACATCTCCACTTACTTTACTGTGCCCAATTATAATTTAATAAGTCGTCTCCTGTAATAGTCCAGTTTCGACAATAAGCGAAGACAGAGAGCAAGTTCAAAATGCAATTAGCTTTGCCAGCTATCGGTAAATTAAAAAAAGAACGGAAAAATTAACCTCGCGATCAGAAAGGATTTCTTCACATTGTTACACATTTTACATTCCCTTAACAGACTTGCAACACAGAAAAATAAAGCCGTACGAACGCAACTTTCAACTTTACCGTAGATTACTATAAAATTCAATAATAACCATAAATTTCACTCCACAAACACCAAAATCAGTAAACTACCATCATTTCAAACAGACATAGAAGGCATAGTCATGACCCCTTCATAGAGTAGGCTATTGTCTAAAACTGACCACGCCTCCTGCAGCATTACGGTACATATATGTTTCTTAACTCATTGTCTTTTTATTCTCATCCCTTTCTTCACAGAAGTAGTTTTTAATGGCATTAAGAGCATTTTTATTTACTCCATACTGGACAAATACTTAGGCAAATTAGGAAATATATGTGGGACAGAATAGTCTTTCAATCGCCAGTTGGTTCTTGGGAGAAGTAATATTTCCTTCCCTTCTATCACAAATTTGTCAAATTTAACAATTAAATCTTCTGAAAAGTGAGCATCACAGATGTAGGACTTTTCAGTAAGTTCCCTATCCTTCCCTGGTATGGCCCCTTTGCACTTGATAAAACGTTCCTTATCTTTAGGAGGTTTGAAATACCGTCTGACCTCTTTACAGTCCCCATAGCTAGATCTGCATCCTGGTACAAAACAGCTAGACATCTTCACTACTCACATTAAGCACTCATGAAAATGTAAGGGCTAACTGCTGTTTACTTACATTAAATAACAATAAAATTAACACACGAAGATAACGTCAACACACGACAAGAAATTACATTCCATTTCAGTTAATGCTTTCTACAATAGCATTTCAGGTATTAATTCTATGAAGTAATAGTGTAAGCACTTGTATATCAATAAACGTTTGCACAGAACACCACCAAAACACTCCGACCGATTAAATACTTAATATATCGCACATAAACACATAAACATATGTGGAAATCATCAATCTCAAGTCGACTGTAGCGCTGCGTAGCGGCGAGTGCCAACCCGATCCGTATTCATTACATGCTATTGAGGGAGAAGAGATCACACTTTATATTCTATTCGTTATGGTAATATACTACCTTATTAACCTGCAGGCTGAGTTTTTTTTAAACATGCCCAGGTGCATACAGTAGCACAAGACCTACTGCAGGCTATGTCGATCCTAAATGTAGGCCTATTATAGTGCTCATGTCAAAGGTCGTCCTAAAGTTTTAACTATTGAGACTTGATTTGAATCGAAGATAATTTCAGCCGAGTCTGGCAAGGCTTCATAAACTTGGGCGTGACTTCACATTTTCATTTTTCCTATACAGCTTTTGATACCAACCACTTAAATCACAGTATTTCAAGATTTGCTCTCATTAAACATCACCAACACTTTTTTTCCCTGGTGATGGGCTGTGTTGGAGTCTACAGAAAATAAAGTTGAGAAATAAAAATACATCTTAGGTTTCCATGACACAGTTGCATTTTATCCTACTATATATCCACTCAATATACCAATCCTACCAATGTTTCCTAATTCCTCATGCTGCATAAATAAACATGACAGATTACAGCATTAGCAATGATGACAGTAATTTATGAATTGTTAAAATGTTTTTAAAAGATGCATAGAAAGAGGCTTGATAAATCCTGTATCATCAAACCATTTAAACATTCCCACAGAGCTCTAATCAGAAGCTCATTTTATGTGCAACAGGTATGTAAAATAAACCTACCTCCCAATAACTTGTAGGCCTAACCTGAACATAATCCATGTTAAGAGATGTTTTTTGGTTCACAGGAAAACCTACCATTTAAAATCTTGCACATACCGGTAGGCTACTAATCATATTAAGGTGCAATTAACTTGGGTAATTTTAAAAATCATGGCTATCAACTACTGATTTAAATATTCCAGACATCTTTCTTAACTCCACTTTTACTGACAGCATGTAAGTCCTTACTACTGTCTATCAAGCCATTGACCAGTTTTTTTTTTCATGAGGAACCATTTTAGTCATTCTTCTCTATGTGAAATACAGTTGATGACAACTGCCTGGAAGACTCAGGTGTTTTTTCTTGTGTCGCTTCTCTGGTTGCCTACGACACTTCCTAATTATTAACAGAATGTTTCATTGAATTGTTGTATCCAATTGACCAACTGGTAATATATTATGGTTTGCTTTAATATTCCTATGATACACTTTTAGATCTCATATATTAATGAAATATACAACAACATAGGCTGAAATGTTGAACCAATCTCCCATTCCCCAACATTCCCAACTAATGGGACATAAGCTACCTAGTGGTTGGTCTCACAATGCTTCCATCTACATGTACCGTACTAGGTCTAGTAGTACCATACGTATTGTGACTGTTTCTCCAACTCTGTCAAGGAAACTAATTCTGAACTAAGATCTGGAATGGGGTACACTGTCCCTCGAAGGCAATCAAGGACAACTTGAATCATTCAAGTGATTTTTCTGTTCCATTTTACCAACTAACCAGGTGCCTGGAAATGCTAGTGAAGGAGGCAGCTAAGTAGGCTAGCCTACTGGTATTCACCATTCAGAGAACATTCTCAGCGACTTGTCTATGCATAGGCCTATGACACAATTTTCAGAAATTGATACAGTAGTCACAGAACACTAATGGTGCCCAGTACGCACAGCTTAGCATAGGACGGAGTGGACTCCAGCCACAGATTAACTTATGATCTGTCAACGGGTTTTCAAACAAATTGAGCACACACCCAAATACAGGGGTCTTGACCATGATGTTCCAAGCCTCTAAATGAAACACTCCTCTTTAAGACTTTCTGGTCTTGCATCCATGGTCGATCAACATTCTCCTGATCTGTGTTCTCAAGTTTCTGATGGTTATGGACATTATTTTTATCCTGATACATGCCCTATTCTTAATTAGTTCAGCATAAGATCATTGAATCCCCTTAAGAAAAATAGGGAACATCCATGTGTTATTTGACCATAGAAAGGGAGAATTTAAAAAACTGAACCTCTAGGGACATTGATGCAGATGACTCCGAGTAAGTAGGCAAGATCAAAATGAACATTTTTCAGTTTTGCCTTAATAAAGGTTGATAACTTTTTACCGTTCAACATGAATAGGCCTATATTGGATGGGAAATATTTTTATTATTTGCAGAGATTACAAGGATGACTTGTTGATGTATCGTTATTTTGTTAAGCGAACATAAGTTCCAAGTCCATATCGTGTTGGAACCCATATTTCAGTGCTGCCTTAGTAAACGAAATATTCAATGTCTTTCAGTCGGTCAACACGGTTGCACTTAATGTTAATGAGAATGAGCATTATTCCAAAAACCAGAAAAAAAAATGTATGCTACATGCAGACCTAACTTGTCAAATCAATCATGCCTACAAGACAACAAAAATGCTCTATGAAAAACTATTAAAACCCCATAATGGTAGTCAAAAATAATCTCAAACCACCGCCACTATTTCGCGAAGGTGCAGAAAAATCTTACTATAGTTCAGCTATTCGTAATAGTTGCTACTGTTGTGATAAACCGGTACTGAGTGATAGGCCCCCGAAATATAACTATTTATCTTAATGTCTACAAGATAACGAGATTGCCAAAAAACCACAAATCTATAGAAGGCAACACTAAAAATGGCTTATCTAATCCACAAGTCACCCACCCTTCACCAACATTATTAATATTTGTAATTTAAGTAACTTAGGTTATGTTAAATTGAGGTTAATGGCGGATTTGATTGCGGCTGTGTGGCGGGAAGGACCCAATAAGTGCTCAGCCAATCAGGGACGTTTTGATTGGAGACCATGCTCGGATAAATTTTAGATCGTTTTGATTCTCAGGGCTTCGTTAAGCCCCCACCCTAGGCCGTCATCGTGTCCAAAATGGCGGCTTAACGAACACGACGGGGTGCCATTATTAAAATTTTGGGAGATAGAAACACAGCCAAGTACCGTTGGGGAGGAAAGTTGGAAGGGAAGGGCGAGGAGTTCGAAGGTAGCAGCTGTGGCCTATAGTTAGGGACCAACCCCGGCATTTGCCTGGAAGGAAGATGGGAAACCATGGGAAACCACAGAAGACCATCTTCAAGGTTGCCGGCGATGGGATTCGAACCTCCTCGCCACACGGATGTGAGTGACTGCAATTAGTCACGCCGTAACAACCAAGGAGCATATAATAAGAGAGACGACACTCAATGCTAATTTTCTGGACGCTTATATTGGCTAGAATTTCGTAGAATTTCAGGTCCACGTGGCAATGTTTGGGCTTCAATGGCTACCAATCTCGCATATAAAGTAACTACGATTGTGATCATTACGAACGCACATTACTACGTTCGGAACCGATTTTTAGTGTCTGACATTGAATCAAAAGTATTCGTTATTGCACCTCAGGAGGCGATATCGTTCCAAAAATGAAATACCAATGATGAGTTTTGGTGTGACATGTTGGTATGATTTCCAAATCTACGAGAACTTTTTTTCCATTTATTTGCCTATTTGAAAGCCTACCGGTGCTTTTAATACAATATAAATGTTCTTAATAATGACTAAAAGCTGTTAAAAATGATATAATCGAGAGAAATTAGAGTTTGCTTCATTATACCATCATAACCTCAAAACATTCGTAACCCCTCCTCGCCCCCAACCATCCTGCACTTTATTCACCAGTAATGTAGCTGCAATGAAATACTATGTTCATATATTTCATTCTCCCATAAATTCTACCCCCACCCTCCTCTACCGCATGAGATCAATATAACCTCAATATTCTATACAGTAATGTGGATTCAGGATGAGGAGTAGGTTTCGAGGAATGATAATTACTTTGTGAAATACAGATTTCATTTATTTGAATACCGCTTTCTGCATGTTTACATTTTGTCTTTTACATTTGATTGTGCAGCTGAAAACAACCTTCAGAGATGTGAATACCAATGGTTAAGCTCGTTGAGAACACAGAAACACATGAGATCTTGAACGTGGTCAGTAGGCTACTTGGATGGTTGATGGCACAC
Source organism: Meconema thalassinum (assembly GCA_946902985.2). Taxonomy (NCBI): domain Eukaryota; kingdom Metazoa; phylum Arthropoda; class Insecta; order Orthoptera; family Tettigoniidae; genus Meconema; species Meconema thalassinum. The sequence goes on along the minus strand of OX336389.2, from coordinate 555,530,496 downwards.
TGTTTTAAGCCACCCGACCGCCAACACCAGCCTCGGAAACACTCTTTGGAAAACTGGACCAGCCCCGGGTGGAAGATAAACTGCAAATGTCCAAAGCAAAAGTCGAAGCAAAAATTAAATTTCAATGTAAGTTAGGCCTACACAGATAAATGCAATGCATGTAGTAGTATTATCAGGGACGGATTTACGTATCTGCCGCCCCTAGGCACATTCTGACAGCCCCCCTCCACACGTTGGTCGTCCAGGGGTGGGCGTGGCACCTGAGAGTGATCCTTAACTCACGCCCGCACACAAATGCAGGCGACCGGCTAATGAATCATCTAACTCATCGGCCGGTTGGCTGTATTTGTGTCCGAGTAAGGGTAAGCCCCGCTGGACGGCTGAGTATAGGATACATGTTGCACGTCATTTTAATTTTAGACATTATTGATTGTATATAAAACAGATTGATTATAAAAACACGTAATCTAAATTGTGGAGTTGATGTTGATAAAAACTAAAAGTTACCGGTATTGATCTAAAATTGATTTAATTACATAAGAATTTAGAATATTCTTACAAACTGGCATATTTCCAATAGGCTAAATTTACTCAATAGAAAAGTTTCCTTTACACTTTTATAAAGCTTTAAAGTGATTGTTAAGTCTTTCTAAAAACGAGCGAAAACAGTATCAGCTACAATAAATGATAAATCAAGTCTATTAAGGATTTGAAAATTTTTAAAAACATAATTCAATGTTCATAATTAAGAACAAAATTAGATGTTAAAAACTAGCAAATCAATACACATATCTTATGCATCAATACAGTACATCTGGAACAGCGGCGTTTTTTCTTTACATAGATTTTCTCCTGGATTTCATAATTGAGAACTCCTCTATTAGATCTTCAACTTTCATCTTGTCACTGTTCAAAAGTTCAGCCTCTATGTGTATAATAGCCAACGAGTTTAATTTGTCTTCATTCATCTTTGATCTAATACAAGACTATTCTTTTTAAGACAGAAAATGAACGTTCCGCTGAGCAGTTGGAAACAGCTGTGCACAAATACATACGAGGAGCTATATCAATGTTGGGGATGTTGATTGGAGTTGTTCTTCTCTAATATATTTCATCATGACGAGTGGGTTGTTTCTAATTCCGCTACTCTACAACAGACAAGAAAAATGTACACATTCATTTGAAAATGACTTTTCTAGATCATTGGCATACAATGACTGAAGTTTGTTTGCACGCTCTATTATTGTTTCAGTTGAGGAAGAGGACAGATCCTTAAAAACTGAAAACTTGTCTGCTATTTCGCTATACGCGTTTTTCCGCTTCTGCGACTCAGATTTTAGTTGGTCGAGAACTACATAAAATGTCTCAACTCTAAATTTGTCACGTCCTTCAAGAAGTACTTCAGTTTCTTTGTTTTCGTCTGCCTGGAATTTTTTTTTTTTTTTTTTTTTTTTTTTGACGTTTGTAGCAAGTCTCATAGTCCAAATCACATAGTTTTTTAGCCCTTTCTTCATATATGGCAAACATGTCTCGGAGAGAATCAATAAAAAGGACTAAAGAACCATTCAGTCTCACAACTCTTTCTATGGACGTTTCTATTTTCTAGAGAGTTTGACTAATTTGTTCAAACCTGTCTAATATATCACTCCAAAGTTCCATCATGAATACCGTTTCCAGCCTATTCAATGATCTCAAAGTCCGTGGCTTCACTTCTTACCAACGGCTTCTCATTAGTGTTGTCTTCATAGTCCTTTAAAGCCAGCATAACACCGTCTACGTTTTCACAAAGCCCCTTACATGAACTTTCACGAGCACACCACTCCACCTTGTTTCAGACAAACCCTTAAGAGTTTTACTTTCAGGTTGACTAAAGGTAACTAGAATTTCCCATCTCTTAGTAGATGCAACAAAAGAGTTGTAAACGTTTTGTATAAGGCTAAAGAAAGCACATGCTTGCAGCACACGTACCTACAAGGTTAAGTGAATGTGCCGAACAAGGAACAAACAGTGCTTTGGGAGTTTCATCCTTTATTCTAGCTTGTAAGCCACAATACACGCCTGACATGTTGCTAGCATTTTCGTATGATTGCCCTCTACAGTCGGATAGATAAATGGCATTTGATCTTAAAACAGCCATAACAGCATTGTCTAAGTCTTCGGATTTGAGCCCAATATTCGACAAAAACATGAGAAAGCGTTCAACAGGATTGCCATTTTCTTGTACAAACCTCAAAACAAATGAAAGCTGATCAGTGCGACTTATGTCAGGCGTTGAATCCACTATTATGGAGTAATGCTTCGCTTGTTTCACTTCATTGATTATGATATCTCTAACTTTAGAGACTAACAGTACAATTACCTCATTGCAAATAAATGAAGACAGATAGGAAGTTTTCCTTGAACCTGGATTACCAAATTTACGTATGTGTTCAGCGAGAAAAGGATCGAATTCCGCTACTAATTCCAGTGACATTATGTACTCCCCATTGTGTAGAGACCCAAATGTTTCATCAGTTCCTCGAAACGGGCGTCCTCGGCTTGCCAGCTTTTCCACCACAGCGAACACTCTTTGCAAAACGTGTTTCAAATACTTCCTTTCAGTTTCGACGATAGAATCGTATTGACTGTCTAACGTTCCAATCCTTCTCTTGCGGGTCAAAAGTGCCAGTTCAGAATTGACGTGTTCTTGTGAGCCACGTGCAAACAAAATTGCTCCAATATTTTTCCAATCCGAAACACCTTTACTGGCTAGTTTAGAACACGTCTTCTGAAAGCCAAATAATCTGCAGGAAGCGCAAAATACCGAACCTGTACTTTTGTAATGTCCTACTTAAGATTTGTTTATTTAGATATCTGGTTTTATTGCCAGAATCCCTTTTAGAGTTTTTAAAATCACAATCTTTATTCTGATGATGATGATAATTGTTGTTTTAAGGGGCCTAATATTTAGGTTATCGGCCCCTAAAATCTTTATTCTGATTGATTCCTCTGTGTAATAATACTTCGATCGTGGTGTCATTTATTTTCCACTAATGGGGTCGTCACTAACAGTAAAATTTATATCAGTTTGTTGTGAAACGGAATCAATTGAACTTGTACTTATTTGTGTACTATCGGAACTACGTTCGTTATCACCACTCAATATAAAATTATCCGTTTCAGGGGCACTTGTTGCTTGATCATTATTTTCATTGTTTGAACCACTTTCGGTGACATTGTACTGTATTGTATTGTATTGTATTTTTTATTCATCCATTCAATCATATAATGTACATTGTACAATGATATAGGACACGTCAATTCACAAATTATACTAATACTAATTTACAATCACAATAATAATATGGGCCTACACAAGGATAACCTTACATCATTTAGTCCTATGAATACATAAACATAACTATTGATATTCTAAAAACTCTTTAACTGAGTAGAAGCAGTGCTCCAGCAAGAACTCTTTAGTTTTTATTTTGAACTTTATGTAATTTGCTGTACTTTTAATATTATTTGGCAAATGATTATACAGCGTTATAGCTGCATGGAATACACCATTTTTACATAGTGTTGTAGTTCCGATAGTACACAAATAAGTACAAGTTCAATTGATTCCGTTTCACAACAAACTGATATAAATTTTACTGTTAGTGACGACCCCATTAGTGGAAAATAAATGACACCACGATCGAAGTATTTGAGATGAATAATACTCCAAGATGGCTGCCGCGTATGTAGACAAAGTATACCGCTCTCTTAAAGATATCGAAAATGTAGACGAGGACAGTTCCGTAATTAACGCCAGTGATAAAATATCGTGTAGGAAGACACCTAGTATGTGTGACATTGATAGTAAACCACCAGAGGTACATTTAGGTGTAAATACGAGTGATATACTGTGCACGCTGTGTGGCAAGGCATCGAGTGAGAGTGTGAAATCTCTACAGTTAATCATCGACATTTTGAATAGGGACCTTAAGCACACCCAAGAAGAACTATCTAAATTAAAAGCCGAAAACAGTGTACTCAGACATAACGTAAACGACCGCAACAATCCCCCGTCATCGCCGGACTCGTGGAATGTGGTGGTGGCAAATCGCGGACGCCAATGTAGGCCTAAACCACGTGTGCGGGAAACAGTTAGCCAAGCTGTTCCCACAAAAAATATGTACGATGTTCTTGCTGAAACTGAATCCGTCTCAGAAGAAACACCACATACAAGGGCATCAACAAACTGTAAGCCGGAAAAAGTGCGGAAGTTAGCCACGTACATAACCTCAAAAAGGAAAGTACTCCTCCTCAGTGACAGTCATGGGAAAGGATGTTCAGAAGAGCTCAATTTAAAAGTATCAAGGGACTTTGCGGTAAGTAGCGTCACCAAACCAGGCGCTAGAGTTAAAAATGTTCTGGAAAATTGTGTTGAAATGTGCAGAAACCTTACTCATGAAGATTATGTTGTTTTGTGGGGGGGTACGAACGATGTAGCGAAAAACGAAGCGAATGATGCAATACAAACCTACAAAGATAAGCTCCCACTACTTTCAGGTACAAACGTTATACTCTTAGGCATCCCACACAGACATGATCTAATGGAAGAATCGTGTGTCAACAAGGAGGTAAAGAGGACGAACAAAAAGCTTAGAGCACTATCCAGACTATATCAGCATGTTCACTTTCTTGATATTGATGTACCAAGAGAACTGTTTACCCGACATGGTCTTCACTTAAACACCAAAGGAAAGCAACAGATCTGTTCACAAGTAGCGGAGGAAATCAACAAAAAGTTCCACTCCCACGGACCAGTCATCCCACTACCTCATACTGCAAGTCCGACTACTGTAGAATCAGTGAATTCACTCGGTGGCGAGAGTTTTTTAGAACAGAGGTAAGTGCTCCTGCAAGAACTATAATCCCCAAGCTTAACAACAGTACAAATGCACAGAGTTCCTCAATCAGAATATTTCACCAAAATGTACAGTCACTTAATAATAAACTAGTTCATATCGATATGCTTCTACAAACATCACTCAAAGATATCCACATCCTGTGCTTGTCTGAACACTGGATGAAACCTGAACAAATCAATCATGCTGTCATACCAGGGTTTACTTTAGCTAGCTACTACTGTAGATCAACATCAGAGCATGGAGGTGTATGTATCTATATCAAAGGAAACATAGAATTTAAGCCTATACCAATTCCCGATGACTTATGCATAGATAAACATTTTGAGGCAACAGCTATTTCTATCCCAAAAGAAAATTTAATTCTCATCTGTATATATCGTTCACCAGGAAATAGTGCAAAGTTATTTCTGAATAAACTAGAAGTGATAATAAATAAAATAAATAAATTTAATAAAAAAAATAGTTCTTTGTGGAGATTTCAATATTAACTTTTTAGAGGAAAGTACGGAGAGAAGGGAATTGCAAAATTTGTTAAGCTCCCATCATCTAATTCACACAGTAACAGTACCCACAAGAATAACAAAAACTAGTGCAACCACACTTGACCAGATAATAATTAATGACAATGTGAACTGCAACTCTCTCGAAGTAATCAACACAGGTTTCAGTGACCACCGAGCTCAAATAATAACTCTAAATATTTCAAACCCAGTTTACAATGCTCAGTTTGATAAATGTCGAAGCTTTAGTCAGCACAATATAAACTATTTCAACAACTTGTTAAAAGGAGAAACTTGGGAAGGTGTGTACAAGTCAATAGATACAAACAAAAAATTCCAGGAATTCATTAATATTTTCCTGTATTATTTTGATATTGCATTTCCTTTGAAGAGTATCAGACTGAAAGTTTCTTCTTCATCAAAACAATGGCTTACTCTTGGAATAATTACTTCATGCAAAAGAAAGCGTTTCCTCCACGATTTTCAAAGTACGCACGAAACCTCCAATGAATTTAACATGTATTTCAAGACCTATAAGACCATACTTAACAAAGTTATAAAATTAGCAAAGAGAATGTCAAATGATAATTATATCCTGGAATCTAAAAATAAAACTAAGGCTATGTGGAATATCATAAAAAATGAAACCAGGCAAACAAAACCGGCAGTAAATAACATAACGTTATCAGAAGACTCCAAGAAGATCAATGACCCACAAAATGTCTCAAGAATTTTTAATGAGCATTTTGCTACCATAGCTGAAAAACTACTAAATGTAAACAATATACAAGCAATAAAATCAACACTCGCGAATATAACATTTAATGGAAAATCAATGTTTGTTGAAAATGTTACAGAAGCAGAAATCCTCAATATTGTAAAGAACCTACAGAATAAACATTGCTCAGGAGTTGATAACATTCCTGATATACTAATTAAAAAATGTATCCAAAATATAATTACCCCCTTAACACACCTCTGTAACCAATCTCTCATGTCAGGAATATTTCCAGATATCTTTAAAATTGCAAAAGTAATTCCATTATTTAAAGGGGGAGATAGAGAAAACGTAACCAATTATAGACCTATTTCTTTATTGTCGATATTTTCAAAAATTTTAGAGAAGATAATGTACAACCGTCTAATTAGCTTCATAAACAAATATAAATTGTTAACTGACTCTCAACATGGCTTTAGAGAAGGAAAATCAACAATGTCCGCAATTTATGAATTTTTAAATCCTGCTTTTGAGTCACTTGATGAAAGGAAGAGAGTATGTGGCCTGTTTTTGGACCTGTCTAAAGCTTTTGATGTGATAAATCATCAGATACTAATTGATAAACTCCATCAATATGGTATCAGGGGTATCGCTAGTAAGTGGTTTCAGTCATATTTAAATAATCGCCAACAGATCGTCGAACAAAAAAGTTTAGAAAATACCACAAACATATTTAAATATTACCACTCAGATCCTATGTTTTTGAAGTATGGCATTCCACAGGGGTCCGTTCTAGGGCCACTACTTTTTCTCCTTTACGTAAATGACTTGCCATCTCAGATACCTGCATTTAAAACTGTACTATTCGCAGATGATACAAGTGTTTTGATGAGGGGTGAAAATGACACTGAACTTCAAAAATCAGTAGAGGAAGTAACAGGTCAGCTGTCCTTATGGTTCAACAATAATGGATTCCTTATCAACACTAGTAAAACAGTGGTTCTTAACTTTCACACAGCTCAGAATAAAAGTATTAATTCTCCCTCCATAATCTTAAATGACCTTAAAATTGGTAACGCCTCTTCTACTAAATTCTTAGGCCTTTGGTTGCAGGATGACCTAAAATGGAACTCGCATACCACTAAACTTGCCAAGAAACTAAGCTCAAGTTGTTATGCATTGAGAGTATTAAGACAATCGACTAGCTGGAGAACTGTTCTTAGTACTTATTTTGCTTATTGCTATTCGCTTATGAAATATGGAATCATATTTTGGGGAAATTCACCTGCTGCTCACCAAATCTTTATTATCCAGAAAAGAATAATTAGAACAATGAAAGGAACTACTAGATTGCATACATGTAAGCCTCTGTTTAAACAACTGAAAATTTTACCTTTGCCATGTATTTACATCTTTGAACTTCTATTATTTGTCAAACAAAGCTTAGGAAATGAGGATATCTTTGAGATGTTCCCAAGATGAGCAGCCTTCTCCACTCAGTCCACTCTCGTTGGATTTTTCAAGAGGTAAAAAAAACTGTCAACCGTCTTAATATTTTTCAAAAGGTTAGTTTCAATTTCACGTTTTTTACTTGCAATTTTGCGGTAACCTGAACCACTAAGCTTCCGACGTTTTTCACTCATTGGTATTTTTTAGTTCAACATCATAAAAAATAAAATTATAACACACTAACTTTATCTTAGCAATGTGGCAATGTGAACGACTTGGTAAGGAACAACTGAACGTGAAGATGTTAAGCGAACGACTAATAGGCTACACGAGCTTTGACAGGCTGCTGTATCCCCACTGACAGGCAGTGTTGCCAGTCTGTTGAACTACCGGCATAAAATATACCCATATTAAATAAAACAAAACTTCACACTTGACTTGTAAAAGAGAATTTTTTAGTTTATGAATTGTATTTAGATTTCAAATATACGTGAGAAAATGCAAAGTAAGCTCCCTTTGACTGCCGTTCTCGGTCACTGCGCCTGGCGCCCGTCAGACGTCAGGCTGTGCCGCCCCCAGGCCGTGCCGCCCCTAGGCACGTGCCTAGTGTGCCTAGTGGGAAATACGTCCCTGGTATTATTGCAAATCAACACCTCATATATGCAAATGGTCGGAGGTAATCTGCCTTTCAATATAGCAGAGGAAGAGTGGGGGAATGTTTGTTTGCAGTAGGACTGTGAAGAGGAGCAGCACACGTGAGTTGCTCTTCTGCCCAGTCCTAGTGTAGGCTGGGTGCCTGATACTTGTTTCTTCATGAAGCTAGAGAAGGTCTCAAATGACGAATGTGATAAAGCTGAAACAGATTTGTGAACAGAAAAGTTTGGCCAGGGGTCTCTTATAGTTCAGAAGTTTTCAACACTGTAGCACGACCACTTTTAACACAAGTTGTTTTGTTGTTGCTTTTGTCATTCGAGGGGCTTGGACATGGTGGTCATTGAGACCCATGTACTTAGGTGTGTGTATTTTTTTACGATAACATGTTGTAATATGGTGACTGTATTAATAATATATGTATTACAGCCAATGGCCAAAGCAAACAAAATAAGAAATATAACTACATAACTAGTCACAACAAATTTCCTTCAAGGACTTATTTCTTCATGCAAGTAGCAAGGTGATAACGCTCACATGTTTTCTCGCAGGGAGAACAAACACAGTTTATATCAGGTGTGTGAAACTGTAATGTGCGGCAAACTCTGTGGTGAAAACCATGTACCGCATATCGGGTAACAAGAAGACGCAATTCGTAATTGGCAACTGACCACTCTCTGTTTATCATAGCGTCAGTAGAGTAAAAATCGCTCCAAATCTCTGCTTTCTTCTGATGATGCTCTCGCAATAGTTCTTGATATGGTGACTGTATTAGTGTGTCTTTGTACTTTAGGTGAGGATTGGGAGGGAGGCAGCCGTGGCCATAAATAAGGAATCATCTAGGCATTTGCCTGCAGTAGACGTGGTAAACCACTTCCAAGATGGCCTAGTTGGGAATCGAATCCACCTCACCTCAGGATTGCCACATGAGGCTTAGCATACCCCGTTTCAGACCTCAGATCAGAATTACTTTTAAGGGCAGGGCCAGGAAACGAACCCAGACCTCTGGGGAAAGAACCGAGAATGCTAGCCACTACATAAGGTGGTCAAACAAGAATTGTGTCCAGGCATGTATCTAGGCCTAATGGGTAAAACTAGGAAGTTGTGTGTCTACAATGTATAGGGGAGCTGAAAACATGGTAGCCTTTCTTCCTGGTACTACAAACTGTCATTCACTCATTGAGAACAGTTTCCAGCTAGACTGTAAAGAACCCATTACAGATTTGGGTGCTATTCAGCACCTAGAACAAATACTAGGTACTGAACTCCATTGTCATGCATAGGAATACAATGCTAACTTTCTTACATATTGTGGGTGGTCAAGCTAAGAGAACTTTAACCCTCAGTGTAAGAAAAATGTCCCTACGATGCCAGAACAACCCTTGTTCTCTCAGCTATAAAATGCATGTTAGCAGGCTCCACCATCAAATAGGGAGGTACAATTTGACATGCTGCATACATAAAATGATGATAACTAACACAGTAAGACTGAAACCTACAATGAAGCAGGCTGACTGCGTGGCTCAGGGGTAACGTTCTCGCTTGCTGGGCCCGAGGTTGCAGGTTCGTATCCTGGCGCAGTCAGCTGGCATTTGAGGGTGCGCAAATGCGAGGGAGCCGTGTCCGTAGATTTAATGGCACGTTAAAGATCCCCTTCGGGGCAAAATTCCGGCACCTCGGCGTCTCTAAAAGCCAGTGAAGTTAAAAGGGACGTAAAACCAATAACATTATTATTATTATTATTATTACAATGAAGCAGCACTCAAAAGGAGCTACGGGCTAACGTATACTACTGAATGAAGCCCTACTGTACTCCTAGGCTTTTACATCCAACAATGTAGTAGGCCTACACCTTGCAGGCTCTAGGCTAAGCATAATAGAGGACCAGAGGGAAGATAACAAAGTAGCCAATAAAACCTACTATTATTTTGCTGGAGGGTATCTAGCAAGTACACAAACAAACAATATTAACATATATTTCTAGAGCCAACAAACATTCTTTGTCGACTTTATCGCCCATGCCTAGGATTGCATCAATCCTTGCCTTATTCCCTGGTGCATAGGACACCAGAAGTCACAGCCATGCAGAGTGTATGTCAAAATAGGACCAGGGTCCAAACCTGGGTGCTTCCATCACAAGTCACTTTGTATCTTTAATACTGTACTTGTAGTATTTGATTAAGACAGCTACATGCAAGCAAGTATTAGCATAGATAGGAAAATTATGGACATGGATAGGCCCTACCGCATATCAAACTACTTAAGTAGCCTACCGTTAACTAAACTAAAGCTGATCCTGCACAAAGACTTGACAGAAGTCTTCAGCAAGATGAAAACAATTGTTCGGTACATTTGGCAGGAATAAATTACATATTGTCCAATATGTACAAGACTATCGCACCGACAGTTGTATTATCCAGAGTTGGAATCTGACATTGCGGCGCCACTGGGCAAAAACAGGTGACGACTAGATCGCACGCAAGGCTTGTTGCCATGGAAACCATACAGCGCTGCCAATTTGAATGACGCTATTTGGCCACGTGCTTGACGCTTGACCAGTCGCTTGTTTGGTTGCCCCCAGAATGCAGACTGACCTCGCTGCGTTATAATTGTTTTGAGTTAATTACTTTCTCGTGTAGGATTTATAATTCATTAGTGACCGTTATTTATTTATTTATTTATATAGTGTTAGTGTAAGTTTAAGCTTAGGTTCGTGTGAATTAGATCAAGGTTACCGGTAGCTTTCTTTTTGTTTGCGAGTGGTGACGCGAGGGGTTGGACAACTTTTCCCTGGTACAGGTCTCGGCAGCATATGTTGCGATTAGGATGAAGGTGTTGACAGCTGAAAACGGGGCGAAGGTGGTGTCGCATGTGGAAAGAGTAGTAAGCGAAGCGCGGGAACCTTAAGGTGTTATTGACACAGCTGTGGACGACTTCATAATTTCCCTCGGCGATTCCTCATCCACCAGTGCAGGATCCAGTGACGGAGAGGACCGGCAGGATGATGATATGGAAGGGATCTTTTCCCAGTGATAAGCTTCTGTCTTCTAAAGGGTGAGTTAATAGCCTATACGATGAACGTATATTTTGTAATACATTTATGTGTTTCTTGTGCCTTGAAACTTATTCTACAGGAAATATAAATTGCTAAATAACACGGAAACAATCACGTGTTGTCGTTTCGCTTGGAACGTTTTTGCTTTATGATAGTAGGCTATTCGCAATTTTGCTATTCATTACAATATTTTAGACCTCTCCTCAATTTTACGGGCTATTATTTTATCTTACAGTGTGCACCGAACAGTTTTAACCATTGCTTTGTTTAAGATTTTTGAAAACCATCTGAGTAAAAAAGTAATCAATGTAATAACGGTGCAAATGATATTATGAGCATGATGAAATGAACGGGAGGGTGAAAGAACGCACGTGCTGGCTGGTAGCATATGTGGCAACGCTGCCTTTAGTTCAACGGTTCTCCACCGAACTGTCAGATTCCAACTCTGGAAAATACACCTATATATTCGGATTTTTACGGTACGCGAAAAACAAACAAATAAAAGTAAATCCATAAATTCTGATTAGTCAGTATAATTATACCGACAGAAACTATGACAAAGGTTTACATCTTAGCAATTAAAACCTACCCTACATATCAATTATGTTGTCCCACGTTTAGAGCGAACGTAGCTGTCGCCATTTCTAATAACACCGCTAGTCACTTGTTATTCAATTTAGTATTGGATCCAACATAATACAGATTAAGTCACTAAAAATGGAGTATACTGCAACAGCTGTCGGCATGCGGGTCCAAACAGTAAACAAAACGCACATGGCGGTCTTTGTTTTGATTCGAATCGCCCAAGAAATTTAACAGTGTCCAAGGATCATGTAAGTATAAGAGAATCGTCACTTTTGGTTATAGAATTTCCGAGAGAGAACACCACCTGAGGCTATGGATTGTACTGGCAAGTCTGGCAACATAAAAAGTAAAAGGCCATATGAATGTAGCCTTTATTACACGTAAATGTTCAGTATGTTCTGCGATGAGTTATTGATGAAAATAACACAAACATAACTGCGCCTTTCGCTAGGCGCTGAAATATACGTCCAGATAGGAAAATAATACATTTTGATATATATCAATGTTGGCAATAGATTTGTCACGAAGGACACAGTTATGCCGTTCTAGAGCTTAATTCACCTCTAGGCTAATTAAAAATGCTCTCATACTCTACAGAATTGTTGAGATATTCGATGAATATAAAGAAAACTGTCCAAATGCACACACTACATTGCCATAACCTCACCTTTTGCCTAGCATGCCCGCTGCCACCCACCCCTCCCCGTAGCCCTAAACCACAAATTGTATTGCAATGCAAAGGAGAATGGGTAAGAAAACAAACAAGAGATGAAATGCACACATTTATTATCTATATATTTTTATTCGAGAGTAGTCCATATTGCCCACTAGTTTTACACATGGTCAACACCAGGAAGATGAAAATTGTCGTATTGTTCTTACTATCATTATAATTCTTACATCCCGGTGCTTGGCAATGTTTCCTCCCTTGCAGTGGCATGATTGACTCTCAATTCAATTCAAATAAACAATCAAAATACTGAACAAATCAAAACAACCAACAACACCACGAGGAAAATCAATCAAACAGACTATTCCCGCTTCCGCTAGTCGGTTTGATGTGAACGTTCATGAGTGCCAACTAAGGAACCTTAGTGCTAAAATTAATTCTTCATTGGTTGGCAAAACATCCAGTACAGGGCCTAACCCCGACCCACGCGCTCCCTATGAACTGTCATCCTCCTGAGAGTGTCCCGCGCCTGGTAACAACCTCGGCTAACTCATCCCAAGGATCATGTAAGGCTGTGTTTCTATCTCCCAAAATGTTAATAATGGCACCCCGTCGTGTTCGTTAAGCCGCTATTTTGTTCGCTGCCACGGCCTAGGGTGGGGGCTTAACGAAGGCGAGTGAATCAAAACGATCTAAATTTTTCCGAGCATGGTCTCCAATCAAAACGTCCCTGATTGGCTGAGCACTTATTGGGTCCTTCCCGCCACACAGCCGCAATCAATTCCGCCATTAACCTCAATTTAACATAACCTAAGTTACTTAAATTACAAATATTAATGTTGGTGAAGGGTGGGTGACTTGTGGATTAGATAAGCCATTTTTAGTGTTGCCTTCTATAGATTTGTGGTTTTTTGGCAATCTCGTTATCTTGTAGACATTATGATAAATAGTTATATTTCGGGGGCCTATCACTCAGTAGCGGTTTATCACAACAGTAGCAATTATTACGAATAGCTGTACTATAGTAAGATTTTTCTGCACCTTCGCGAAATAGTGGCGGTAGTTTGAGATAATTTTTGACTACCATTATGGGATTTTAATAGTTTTTCATAGAGCATTTTTGTTGTCTTGTAGGCATGATTGATTTGACATGTTAGGTCTGCATGTAGCCTACAGTTTTTTTTTCTGGTTTTTGGAATAATGCTCATTCTCATTACCATTAAGTGCAACCGTGTTGACCGACTGAAAGACATTGAATATTTCGTTTACTAAGGCAGCACTGAAATATGGGTTCCAACACGATGTGGACTTGGAACTTATGTTCGCTTAGCAAAATAATGATACATCAACAAGTCATCCTTGTAATCTCTGCAAATAATAAAAATATTTCCCATCCAATCTAGGCCTATTCATGTTGAACGGTAGAAAGTTATCAAACTTTATTAAGGCAACGCTGAAAAATGTTCATTTTGATCTAGCCTACTTACTCGGAGTCATCTGCATCAATGTCCCTAGAGGTTCAGTTTTTTAAATTCTCCCTTTCCTATGGTCAAGTAACATATGGATGTTCCCTATTTTTCTTAATGGGATTCAATGATCTTATGCTGAACTAATTAAGAATAGGGCATGTACCCCAACCCCTTAAAATATGAAGTTATCAGGATAAAAAATAATGTCCATAACCATCAGAAACTAGAGATCACTGAGATCAGGAGAATGTTGATCCATGGATGCAAGTCCAGAGAGTCTTAAAGAGGAGTGTTTCATTTAGAGGCTTGGAACATCATGGTCAAGACCCCTGTACTTGGGTGTGTGCTCAATTTGTTTGAAAACCCGTTGACAGATCATAAGTTAATCTGTGGCTGGAATCCAATCCGTCCTATGCTAAGCTGTGAGTACTGGGCACCATTAGTGTTCTGTGACTACTGTATCAATTTCTGAAAATTGTGCCATAGGCCTATGCATAGACAAGTCGCTGAGAATGTTCTCTGAATGGTGAATACCAGTAGGCTAGCCTACTTAGCTGCCTCCTTCACTAGCATATCCAGGCACCTGGTTAGTTGGTAAAATGAAATAGAAAAATCACTTGAATGATACAAGTTGTCCTTGATTGCCCTCGTGGGACAGTGTACCCCATTCCAGATCTTAGTTCAGAATTATTTTCCTTGACGGAGTTGGAGAAACAGTCACAATACCTATGGTATTACTAGACCTAGTACGGTACATGTAGATGGAAGCAATGTGAGACCAACCACTAGGTAGCTTATGTCCCATTAGTTGGGAGTGTTAGGGAATGGGAGATTGGTTCAACATGTCAGCCTATGTTGTTGTATATTTCATTAATGTATGGGATCTAAAAGTGTATCATAGGAATATTAAAGCAAGCCATAATATATTACCAGTTGGTCAATTGGATACAACAATTCAATGAAACATTCTGTTAATAATTAGGAAGTGTCGTAGGCAACCAGAGAAGCGACACAAGAAAAAACACCTGAGTCTTCCAGGCAGTTGTCATCAACTGTATTTCACATAGAGAAAATTGACTAAAATAGTTCCTCATGAAAAGAATAACTGGCCAATGGCTTGAAAGACAGTAGTAAGGACTTACATGCTGTCAGTAAAAGTAGAGTTCAGAAAGATGTCTGGAATATTTAAATCAGTAGTTGATAGCCAGGATTTTTAAAATTACCGTGGGTAATTGCACCTTAATATGATTAGTAGCCTACCGGTATGTGCAAGAATTTAAATGGTAGGTTTTCCTGTGAACCAAAAAACAGCTCTTAACATGGATTATGTTCAGGTTAGGCCTACAAGTTATTGGGAGGGAGGTTTATTCTACATACCTGTTGCACATAAAATAAGCTTCTGATTATAGCTCTGTGGGAATATTTAAATGGATTGATGATACAGGGTTTATCAAGCCACTTTCTATGCATCTTTTAAAAACATTTTAGCAATTCATAAATTACTGTCATCATTGCTAATGCTGTAATCTGTCATGTTTATTTATGCAGCTTGAGGAATTAGGAAACATAGGTAGGATTGGTATATTGAGTGGAGATATAGTAGGATAAAATGCAACTGTGTCATGGAAACCTAAGATGTATTTTTATTTCTCAACTTTATTTTCTGTAGATTCCAACACAGCCCACCACCAGGGGGAAAAAAGTGTTGGTGATGTTTAATGAGAGCAAATCTTGAAACACTGTGATTTGTGGTTGGTATCAAAAGCTGTATACGAAAAATGAAAATGTGACGTCACGCCCAAGTTTATAAAGCCTTGCCAGACTCAGCTGAAATTATCTTCGATGCAAATCAAGTCTCAATAGTTAAAACTTTAGGACGACCTTTGACATGAGCACTATAATAGGCCTACATTTAGGATCGACATAGCTTGCAGTAGTCTTATGCTACTGTATGCATCTGGGCATGTTTAAAAAACTCAGCCTGCAGGTTAATAAGGTAGTATATTACTATAAATCTATCTCAAGCAAATCCAAGAAGTTACCAGACTGAGAAACTACATATCAATATATATATTTAAAAAAAGGTGGCAGTGCAAACTGCACTTTTAATCCTTGCTTCATTAGTTAAACCATAATATTTGTACATAAATACAGTAAGGACTTCACATTACAAACGGCCACTTAAATTATATGCCTTATTAGGCATAACCTGTCATGAAATTGGTAAATATAAGCAGACAGCAACATCAATATGCAATGGTCTATAATGTAGTTTTATAGTGCACAAAATGTTATTGTACTGAATGTATTTCGAACTGATGAATAAAACTGGTGGAAACGACAGCCAATTGATTTACATCCGAAGTAGTAGAAACTTTCAGTTGATTGGCAAGAGTGTTGATTTGTACTTTTATTTTCACAAATTTTGATGAACAGTGTCACGCTTCAATTTAAATATAAACGTACATACAATTCCTCATAAATAAGTGATTTGCACTTCATACTGTCATGAACTGGAATAGATTTGTAGCAATTTAATTGATGTAGAAATCTATTCCTCTCGCCGCCATGTTGGTGATAATTGTAAACAAACCCGCGGGCAGGCAATTGCTGGTAATAATTGCCAACCAATAACAAGCCAGGATGACGCGGATCATAATTCGCGTTTCACTCGCATTGCGTTTTAACTTGAGGTGAGGGATCAGCTGTTCGTTAACGCCACGGGGTGCCATTATTAAAATTTTGGGAGATAGAAACACACCCTAAGTATAAGAGATTCGTCACTTTTGGTTATAGAATTTCCGAGAGAGAACACCGCCTGAGGCTATGGATTGTACTGGCAAGTCTGGCAACATAAAAAGTAAAAGGCCATATGAATGTAGCCTTTATTACACGTAAATGTTCAGTATGTTCTGCGATGAGTTATTGATGAAAATAACACAAACATAACTGCGCCTTTCGCTAGGCGCTGAAATATACGTCCAGATAGGAAAATAATACATTTTGATATATATCAATGTTGGCAATAGATTTGTCACGAAGGACACAGTTATGCCGTTCTAGAGCTTAATTCACCTCTAGGCTAATTAAAAATGCTCTCATACTCTACAGAATTGTTGGGATATTCGATGAATATAAAGAAAACTGTCCAAATGCACACACTACATTGCCATAACCTCACTTTTTGCCTAGCATGCCCGCTGCCACCCACCCCTCCCCGTAGCCCTAAACCACAAATTGTATAGCAATGCAAAGGAGAATGGGTAAGAAAACAAACAAGAGATGAGATGCACACATTTATTCTCTATATATTTTTATTCGAGAGTAGTCCATATTGCCCTCTAGTTTTACACATGGTCAACACCAGGAAGATGAAAATTGCCGTATTGTTCTTACTATCATTATAATTCTTACATCCCGGTGCTTGGCAATTTTTCCTCCCATGCAGTGGCGTGATTGACTCTCAATTCAATTCAAATAAACAATCAAAATACTGAACAAATCAAAACAACCAACAACACCACGAGGAAAATCAATCAAAACAGACTAATCCCGCTTCCACCAGTCGGTTTGATGTGAACGTTCATGAGTGCCAACTACGGAACCTTAGTGCTAAAATTAATTCTTCATTAGTTGGCAGAACATCCAGTACAGGGCCTTACCCCGACCCACGCGCTCCCTATGAACTGTCATCCCCCTGACTCACCCGGGGCGTGTTTCTATCTCCCAAAATTTTAGTAATGGCACCCCGTGGCGTTAACGAACAGCTGATCCGAAATCTCAAGTTAAAACGCAATGAGAGTGAAACGCGAATTATGATCCGCGTCATCCTGGCTTGTTATTGGCTGGCAATTATTACCAGCCATTGGCTGCCCGCGGGTTTGTTTACAATTGTCACCAACATGGTGGCGAGAGGAATAGATTTCTACATCAATTAAATTGCTACAAATCTATTCCAGTTCATGACAGTATGAAGTGCAAATCACTTGTTGATGAGGAATTGTATGTGCGTTTATATTTAAATTGACGCGTGACACTGTTCATCAAAATTTGTGAAAATAAAAGTACAAATCAACACTCTTGCCAATCAACTGAAAGTTTCTACTACTTTGGATGTAAATCAATTGGCTGTCGTTTCTACCAGTTTTATTCATCAGTTCGAAATACATTCAGTACAATAACCTTTTGTGCACTATAAAACTACATTATAGACCATTGCATATTGATGTTGCTGTCTGCTTATATTTACCAATTTCATGAAATGTAATTTGTAGGTTATGTCTAATAAGGCATATAATTTAAGTGGCCGTTTGTAATGTGAAGTCCTTACTGTATTTATGTACAAATATTATGGTTTAACTAATGAAGCAAGGATTAAAAGTGCAGTTTGCACTGCCACCCTTCTTTTGTTTAAATATTGATATGTAGTTTCTCAGTCTGGTAACTTCTTGGATTTGCTTGAGATAGATTTATAGTAATATACTACCTTATTAACCTGCAGGCTGAGTTTTTTTTAAACATGCCCAGGTGCATACAGTAGCACAAGACCTACTGCAGGCTATGTCGATCCTAAATGTAGGCCTATTATAGTGCTCATGTCAAAGGTCGTCCTAAAGTTTTAACTATTCTGACTTGATTTGCATCGAAGATAATTTCAGCCGAGTCTGGCAAGGCTTTATAAACTTGGGCGTGACTTCACATTTTCATTTTTCCTATACAGCTTTTGATACCAACCACTTAAATTACAGTATTTCAAGATTTGCTCTCATTAAATATCACCAACACTTTTTTTCCCCTGGTGGTGGGCTGTGTTGGAATCTACAGAAAATAAAGTTGAGAAATAAAAATACATCTCAGGTTTCCATGACACAGTTGCATTTTATCCTACTATATCTCCACTCAATACACCAATCCTACCAATGTTTCCTAATTCCTCATGCTGCATAAATAAACATGACAGATTACAGCATTAGCAATGATGACAGTAATTTATGAATTGTTAAAATGTTTTTAAAAGATGCATAGAAAGTGGCTTGATAAATCCTGTATCATCAAACCATTTAAACATTCCCACAGAGCTCTAATCAGAAGCTCATTTTATGCGCAACAGGTATGTAAAATAAACCTCCCTCCCAATAACTTGTAGGCCTAACCTGAACATAATCCATGTTAAGAGCTGTTTTTTTGGTTCACAGGAAAACCTACCATTTAAATTCTTGCACATACCGGTAGGCTACTAATCATATTAAGGTGCAATTAACTAGGGTAATTTTAAAAATCATGGCTATCAACTACTGATTTAAATATTCCAGATATCTTTCTTAACTCCACTTTAACTGACAGCATGTAAGTCCTTACTACTGTCTTTCAAGCCATTGACCAGTTATTTTTTCATGAGGAACCATTTTAGTCATTCTTCTCTATGTGAAATACAGTTGATGACAACTGCCTGGAAGACTCAAGTGTTTTTTCTTGTGTCGCTTCTCTGGTTGCCTACGACACTTCCTAATTATTAACAGAATGTTTCATTGAATTGTTGTATCCAATTGACCAACTGGTAATATATTATGGTTTGCTTTAATATTCCTATGATACACTTTTAGATCTCATATATTAATGAAATACACAACAACATAGGCTGAAATGTTGAACCAATCTCCCATTCCCTAACACTCCCAACTAATGGGACATAAGCTACCTAGTGGTTGGTCTCACAATGCTTCCATCTACATGTGCCGTACTAGGTCTAGTAGTACCATACGTATTGTGACTGTTTCTCCAACTCTGTCAAGGAAACTAATTCTGAACTAAGATCTGGAATGGGGTACACTGTCGCCCGAGGGCAATCAAGGACAACTTGAATCATTCAAGTGATTTTTCTATTTCATTTTACCAACTAACCAGGTGCCTGGAAATGCTAGTGAAGGAGGCAGCTACGTAGGCTAGCCTACTGGTATTCACCATTCAGAGAACATTCTCAGCGACTTGTCTATGCATAGGCCTATGACACAATTTTCAGAAATTGATACAGTAGTCACAGAACACTAATGGTGCCCAGTACGCACAGCTTAGCATAGGACGGAGTGGATTCCAGTCACAGATTAACTTATGATCTGTCAACGGGTTTTCAAACAAATTGAGCACACACCCAGGTACAGGGGTCTTGACCATGATGTTCCAAGCCTCTAAATGAAACACTCCTCTTTAAGACTTTCTGGTCTTGCATCCATGGTCGATCAACATTCTCCTGATCTGTGTTCTCAAGTTTCTGATGGTTATGGACATTATTTTTATCCTGATACATGCCCTATTCTTAATTAGTTCAGCATAAGATCATTGAATCCCCTTAAGAAAAATAGGGAACACCCATGTGTTATTTGACCATAGGAAACGGAGAATTTAAAAAACTGAACCTCTAGGGACATTGATGCAGATGACTCCGAGTAAGTAGGCTAGACCAAAATGAACATTTTTCAGTGTTGCCTTAATAAAGGTTGATAACTTTCTACCGTTCATCATGGATGGGAAATATTTTTATTATTTGCAGAGATTACAAGGATGACTTGTTGATGTATGTTATTTTGTTATGCGAACATAAGTTCCAAGTCCATATCGTGTTGGAACCCATATTTCAGTGCTGCCTTAGTAAACGAAATATTCAATGTCTTTCAGTCGGTCAACACGGTTGCACTTAATGGTAATGAGAATGAGCATTATTCCAAAAACCAAAAAAAAAAAAAAAACTGTAGGCTACATGCAGACCTAACATGTCAAATCAATCATGCCTACAAGACAACAAAAATGCTCTATGAAAAACTATTAAAACCCCATAATGGTAGTCAAAAATTATCTCAAACCACCGCCACTATTTCGCGAAGGTGCAGAAAAATCTTACTATAGTACAGCTATTCGTAATAATTGCTACTGTTGTGATAAACCGCTACTGAGTGATAAACCCCCGAAATATAACTATTTATCATAATGTCTACAAGATAACGAGATTGCCAAAAAACCACAAATCTATAGAAGGCAACACTAAAAATGGCTTATCTAATCCACAAGTCACCCACCCTTCACCAACATTATTAATATTTGTAATTTAAGTAACTTAGGTTATGTTAAATTGCAGTGGCGTAGCGTGAACTTTTGAGCTGGGGACGCCAAAGTTTATAACGACAAACTAAGGAAAAAATCAAAAAGCTAATATGAAAGATACTGTCACATACCTCACACAGTCTTGTACATCAGCTCCATTCGTCTTTTCTTCTTTTCTGCGAAAATGTCAATGATGTGTTCAAGAAATGCCGGCTCTGATGAAAGCTCACCTAATAACTGTTTTTCAATGGCCAGTGAATTTAAACACGACAAGCGACTATTGCTCATAGAATTTCTAAGGTATGTTTTAATTCATTTCAGCGTGCTCATGCTGCGTTCACTACTAGCTGTAGTAGTTGGAATAGTCAGTACTAAGCGTAGTAGTTTAGTTACTTCCTGATAGATGGAGTCGAGACCGTTGGCAACAAAATATTTTAAAAGCTCTTTTGGAGCTAAATGCTTTGTCTGATCTCCATAAACAATGTGAAGTTCATTTAGTAATTGGTTAACATTAAAGAATGGATACTGTTTTACCAAAATATCTAATTTACCCTGGGGGAATGTTTCAGTGTATTCTTTAAACTTCTTTTCTTGTACTAACTCAATGAAATTTAGATGATTAAGATCTTCAAATCTACTATTTCAAAAGTTAGCACTCTCAAAGTGTTCTTTTTATTGCCATCATACATTACGTTTTCATTCAACTGGATGCTTTTTTGAACGCATCTGTCAGTGAAATCTTCATTTCTTAAGTTTTCTATTCTTTTGACGACAGCCTCTATCTCATTATGGCAAGTTACAATACTCACTGTCGATGATTGTAACAATTTTAAAGATGATCAGTGTAAATGAAACATGCTTCGAATACACATAGCAAATATACAAAGGTAGGGTCATCCATATGTCTTTTGAGACCAATGGCACAGTTCACAGAGTCGTCGTCCCATTCACTATTTTCATCATCAATAATTTCATTAAAAGTACTATACAATTCTTGGAAATGTTTCATAATGGTGAAAACTGCCCTCGAATGAAAATTCCATCTCGTATTGCTAGTTTGTGGAAGCTTAAATCCTCATTCGGTCAACAAAACCGTCCTTTTAGAAGACTTGCAGAAAAAACTATGAAAAGCAGTCAAGGCACAGACAAACAAACGAACCGGTTTTATTGTTTTTGAGCCATACAGAAGTACCAAATTTAATTGGTGGCCGTAACAATGGACGAAAAGAGCATATGGGCAAAACTGTTTCACTAGCTTTTGAACTCCTCCTTGTCTGCCTACCATTACAGCTGCGCCATCGTATGTCTGGCTTACAACATTTTCTCCATTTACTTCCCAGTCAAGTAAAACTTTGTGCACGATTTCTGATAATCCCGCAGCTATTTTATTCTTGGAAACGTCATAAAATCCGACGAATCTCTCCTCTATTCTATCATCCACACAATATCTAAATACTATGCTCATCTGGCTCTTACACGATACGTCTAATGTCTCATCCGCTTGTATGGAGAGAAAGGGGGCTTCATTTATTTCTGATTTGATTTTTTCATTTAATGCAATTGTTGTAACTTCTATCAAGTCATTTTGAATGTCTGGAGATGTTCCTTTTAATAATGACGACGACTGTAAATGGTCTCTAACTATAGATTCATTTTGAGCGAGCAGGTTCAACAATTGCAAATAATTCCCCTTGTTAATAGAACTTTCATCTTCTCTATGGCCACGGAAGGCTAGTTCTTGTGTACAGAGAAATACTACTGATTGAATGAGTCGTCACACATACTGCCTGTTCGAAGACACGATCTAATTATGTTTTACTGCTTGTAGTCGAGCAGCTTCAGATAATGCATGCTCAATGCGAGTTTTACCTAGCAGATGAAATGCTTCACAATGTAACAAGTGGTGTTTTGAAGACTTGTGATTTACAGCCTTTTTAATTAAATTACTCAGGTCAGAAATTCCTTCCGTGCACCATTCAGTATCTTTCGCTCCAAACATAAGGCAAACGTAACAAAACATTTTTTTTTTTCAACACACCCAGTTAGCCAGGAAAACCTGTCATACCAAGAAAGCTGAAAACTCCGTGTGCGATTTTTACCGACTTCTTTAATTGATAAATTTGGATTTGGTCTTTTTGTTTTTAATTCTCATCGCTGTTCATATGATAAAGAGCTCAAAGGAGTTGCCTTTAAAAAATTAATAACATTAGAGTCAGGTGAACTTACTTCAGTCATATTGGCAGCATTAAACACACGCACAATTAAAAGAAACTACACTTCTACAGTTCGAACTATAGCACTAGCGCAGCGATTGGGCTATTGAGTTAACAGAACAGCGATCATACAATTCAAACGCCAGCAAACGCCAGCGTACGGTAGCGCTTACCTTCCGTGAAACAAGTATGAACTGGCGCATGCGCTGCAACGTGGCCTGGCCAGGGTGATACATAGCTCTTGACGCCGAGAAGGTCTGGCGTACAGACAAGAAGAGCAACGCACAGCAGTAGACCACGGCTGGGCTAAGACTAGTTATATGGGGGTGCGGATATAAAATAACTAAGCGCCATGTAATATGCTAACGCCGCATTTATATCAAATAAAAACAATGTTATATTTTACTCTCTGATGAATACACATTTTAAATCAGGGAACGCCCGGCGTATCGGCGTATTATAGCGCTACGCCTCTGTTAAATTGAGGTTAATGGCGGATTTGATTGCGGCTGTGTGGCGGGAAGGACCCAATAAGTGCTCAGCCAATCAGGGACGTTTTGATTGGAGACCATGCTCGGAAAATTTTTAGATCGTTTTGATTCTCAGGGCTTCGTTAAGCCCCCAC
The DNA here is from genome assembly GCA_946902985.2 of Meconema thalassinum. Taxonomy (NCBI): domain Eukaryota; kingdom Metazoa; phylum Arthropoda; class Insecta; order Orthoptera; family Tettigoniidae; genus Meconema; species Meconema thalassinum. The sequence goes on along the minus strand of OX336389.2, from coordinate 555,506,565 downwards.
CCTAGGCCGTCATCGTGTCCAAAATGGCTGCTTAACGAACACGACGGGGTGCCATTATTAAAATTTTGGGAGATAGAAACACAGCCCCGGTAGAACACGAGTGATTCGCGACAGTAAGATTTCTTGGCACCGCATGTGCAGTAGACACTTGCGGCCCGTTACGTATTTTGTGCCTTCCCATCCGTTCCACATCTATATTCTTTGCAAGTAACGGCCAGGGGGATGACAGTTCATAGGGAGCGTGTGGGCCGGGGTAAGGAGACGCGTCTAGCGAGCGGAAAGTCTTGTTCCAGTGCGCATGCGTCAATGTTGAACAACCAAAGCTTTTTTCTCCGTGGCCAAAGTAACCAGAAACTGCTTTATCAAATCAAAAATGGCGCAGTAAATAATAATGTTTGGCGATATGAAGCAATAATAAGCATTCGCAAATTTTTCCAGGATGGAAACTGTGATAGCGACTGGCATTTACAGCAATCCATAAACTGCATTAAGTCTCGGAATAAAACTTCTTTAATGTGACGGTTCATTGTTTTCCACAATGATGAAGGCTACTGTGTACCGTAATGAAATTGTGGCGAGGAAGCCTTCTGTGATATTTTACTACCGTAAAATAATTATACTTACGATGGAAATGCAATTTTGGTCAGACAATTTATTATTAGACTGCACTTGTACATACTGTATCGAATGAATCGGTAGCGATATTTTTTCTGATAAAGATATTCTATCATGGAGGTTATGTATGGTATTGTTTCAATAAGTTTCAATAAAACTGTCCACTTTAAAGTATTTGCTGCTATATATACTGTAGATATTATGTATGACACTTATTTAGTGGTTTAGTTTTGTAATCTTCGACACCACTGTTTAGAACCATTTTATACTCTGATACCATATCTGATAGAGAAGGTTAGGTTTTGTTGAAGATGTGGTTTTAAGGAACGTAACAAGTATCTGTCCTTAAATGTCGGAGATGACTGAAATGCTAGATACACGTGTAACCGGTACTTAAAACTTTTGATATAGGCCTACAAAATGGTCGGTGATTATTATATGACCTATCTTTCTTGATATTTTATTTGAATAAAATAATGTTATTGGTTTTACGTCCCTTTTAACTACCCTGGCTTTTAGAGACGCCGGGGTGCCGGAATTTTGCCCCGAAGGGGATCTTTAACGTGCCAGTAAATCTACTGACACGGCTCCCTCGCATTTGCGCACCCTCAAATGCCAGCTGACTGCGCCAGGTTTCGAACCTGCAACCTTGGGCTCAGCAAGCGAGGATATTTTATTTGAAGAAACTCGCTGGCATCCGAGAGCAAATCCTAGATTTTGGGCTGGAGCAGGCCCAGTCGAGTACGGTAGTTCCTGTAATTTATAAGAAAGTTATGAAAAGAGTGATATGTTGTATAGGCCTACAATGTAGTTGCAAGTGGAGTCAAGTTGTAAATTCTGACCAGTTTTGCTCATGCATTGAAAGTATTAAAAAAAGGTATCTCAAGGTTACTCTCGAGCCATTAATTTCATCAGTACAGTGTAGCGTTGTGTGAGGAAATTGACAAACATGCAAGAACGAATATAATGCCCCAATAAAGAAACCCTTATTACCTTCTTCATTTCACACCATGTCCTCTACAGTACCGTTCCAATAGTTCTGTCTTGCAGAAAGTCACCAAATACCAGGTTTATTAAAAATTGCTGCATTTGTATACTTTGCAAAAGCTAAAATAGTAATTGTGTATACCATGACATTCTTTATCTGAAGAATTATGGTAATTAACATAGGCTTATCGGAATCAGTGAAGTACAGCTAAGTTATTTCATTTTGTTGAAGTGCAATCCACCTTGTTGAATAGTGACTAGAATTTTTGGCTGTCACCTTGAAGGTCTAGGTTTGATTCTTGGCTCTGGCAAGGAATTTAATTCTGCCTTGCATGGCAGAACTGAGCCAACACCACACGTACCACAGATTACCTACTGCCACGTACACAAGGTCACATGACCACAAAGTCAAAAACCTCTAAATGAATCAACAACACCAGGCTGAAGTACACAAAATGATGGTAGATAGCTCTCGAGATTGTGGTTAATGAATTTGATGCTTGGAAGTGTATGGAAGACTGCGATTATTACTTCATTGTGTAAACCTAACAGCTTTGATGTTAAAGGAGGAGAAAAAGGTACTGCTGTACTCCTGGAAGAGAGATTAACGTGGAGTACAGTTACAGTAGGGACTGGTGTGAACATTTCTGTAACAAGCAAAGTGAATGTTCCTCCACCTCACAATTGTGCTGCATCGTATGGACTCTCCTACATACGAAGCTCATTGTGTGCCAATGTGCCATCAAGTAATAATTGCAGGGTTCGTTCAGTGGCGGCTCGTAGATCAAATATCAGGTGAAAAGCCAAACTCCTAATTTCATCAGTGCATGATGTTTGCGTTTGTGAATATTGACATCCTTTTCCTATTTTAATGCTAAAATATCTACTAAAAGCCTAGTACTTAAAACCAAACCAAACATAAGTTATCGCACTAAAAAGTCAAACTCGCTTATTTGTATAGCTTAAATGAATCCTCCGTTCTCCAAGGTTGGCAATCTTATCTATGATGTCCTCATAGAAGGTCTTCAATCAATTTCAACTACAATTCACGATTTATGGAGATAGCCAATGATGTAATTCTGGAGTCAGATATTGTGTTACATGCAAAAGTATTGAATCTTCTCAAACAAGAGAAACTGCGTTGTACTGATGCACTTGTAGAAGGTATTGCCAGTACCCAATTAAGGTCGCCACGTACTCTTACACGATGAAAAAGTCTATTTTTGTGGCATCACTTTACTAAGTATTTTCTGGATTTATGCTAAAGGTACAGCTATGATTCTTGTCACATATAAGAAGTGGTATATTCTGAGCTGTTTATGACCATGTAGTGCTACTTTGCTTTTATAGGATGTGTGAAATGAATACAAATTTGGACAGATACATTTTCAAAAAAATGTTGTATAATTTGCTTCAGGTACACATTTCTCAGTTGTTTTTCAATCAAATATTCTCAAATTCTGTTCACACACTTGGAATGGATTATGGCAGACGAGTACCGGTAACCACTTTGTTTCATTATTATTGGGACAGAATGCAAGAAAAAAGAATCCGAACTCTTTCTTTTTAAATTTATTCAAAAATATGTATTAATTTTTCTCTTCCCAATCCATGCCTACTATGTTTTGGAAGTGCAAATAGGTTAATATTCAAGTACTCCATTAGGCAAGTTAATGTAAAAAAATTAGCCCTCTATCTTAAATGGTTTCCTTGTTATTGGTACCTAAACATGGAAAATGAGTATTAACGGAAAACAGCTGGCAAAGTTAAAAGTGAATTATTCAGAGCATGGGACGCTAATTTAAAAAAAAACGAATTTAAGGTATTTGTAGACATAAAAAAACACAAACTATATATATTTGGATTCAGAAAAGAATGAAGAATTTTATGGCGCCAAAATCAAAAAATCGATATTTTCATCATGCAAGAGTACGTCGTGTCCTTAAGCAAAAGTTTGTAAGTCTCTTCTATTCACGGAGTTCTTGATGTATTTCTCCCGACTATTTTTACGTTGTAGGATTCATGAGCATAAAAGAGTGACAGTTCATTTCTTAAATGTGGGGTAGGCCTATTGTTGATTATGTTTGTTATACAGCTCAAATTTGTCGGAATCTATAAGACTTATTTAAGAATTGTAATTTATCACAGCCATGCGTTAGCATAGAAAAAAGCGGAACATTATTAAGAAAAAAATGAAAATTCACAGCCTGCTTCTAGTCTCCGATTGAGTCAGGAATGGATTGAATGAAGCCCCCCCCCCCCCCATCTAGCAGCGAGGATATGAACTGTGCCGGCTGCCGAGGCCTGACGCACTTCTCTGGGGCAATGATGAAATGAATGACAGATGAAATGAAATGATAGTGGAGAGTGTTGCTGGAATTAAATTTTTGACAGGGAAAACCGGAGTACCCGGAGAAAAACCTGTCTGCCTCCGTTTTGTCCAGCACAGATCTCACATGGAGTGACCGGGATTTGAACCACGGACCCAGCGGTGAGAGGCCGGCGTGCTGCCGCCTAAGCCACGGAGGCTCTAACATTATTAAGTCGGTCCTTAATATGATCTCTGATGTACTCTGATGTTGCATCAGTTATTTCCAGAGAACACCCTTTGAATTTTATTTTAATAATTTTGAGGTTCTAAGGACTTTTTAGATGTCAGTATCTTCAATAATTCCTTAAAGCGCACACGGTTTAAAGAGGTCTTGTCATGTCCTCTAGAAGACGATGATGATGATGATAATTGTTGCTTTAAGAGGCCTAACATCTAGGTTATCGGCCCTCCTCTCTAGAAGAGAGTTCCTGTAAACTTAAGTATAGAACAACTCTAATCACAAGTCCCAGGATCTGCCTATTTAAAGTCACATTCACATTACATTTAAGTGCACTTAGTCTTGCATTTTCCCGTAAAGTGCCAGATATCGTGCTTGTGTGCGTGTTCTAAGTGGTAACTGGTTCTTTAAATGTTGCTCACTGTCTTTGTGTTTGTCCAACCCGCGCGTAATGTTTTGGAAATTTGTTACTGTTACTGTATAGTAAGCAAGGCCAACAGAACAGTTCTATAACTACTGCACAACTATGTGAACTGTTCGAACCAAGATCCCTTGAGATGAAGGCTATAGGACTTTCCGGTTTTATTTCTTTAGTGCACAGTTCTATTAATTTCTTTGGCCACCCACAAATTAATAAATTAATTAATAAATCCCTTTTTGTCTTCATCTTTCCACCTACTGAAGGGAATTTCTAATAAAATTAGTAACGTGTCTTTCACTGCAAACATTATACACTAAAAGCCATCAACCTTCATCAACAACAGGGTAGATAACGTTATAAATACATACTATTCATTGGGAAAGTAAATAAAAGCCTCAATATAAAAGAAAAAGAAGCCTGTTGCAATGTAAACTTTCATCTACTGAACTAGACGATATTGCCTTGCCGACACAGGAACATCTTCACTCGTCTGTCTAACGGCAGGTAATGACGTCACAACTGACGTCAGGTTACCATGGCAACGAGACGATGTAGCTGACATAAACAAGACACTTCGTCTCCTGCTTCCTTCCAAGTTACGGCAGTACAATCTAGCGACAGGGAGTACAACTGCTACAAGGACGTCATGCACCTTGCTTGCGCACCATCTAGCGACGGAGTGTAGAAATAACAGTACACTATGTGAAAAAGTAGCCCAAGACAATGACAACATTTTTATTTAAATAAGAAAAAATAATGTTTATTTTATTTAAGAGATGGCATGTGAAGAGGCTCTTCACTCTCTTCACCTGAATAGCCGCTACTGGGTTCGTTCCTTCCCATATACCTCTATGTTGTCAAGTCGAAATAACTTACTCTTAAATGGTTGTCAGTTAAGTAAATGGTCATATGCTTGTCATGTTCAGTTACACTGTACGGATTCATCAGCAAGTAATTGAAGAGATGAAATCTACTTTAAATAATGTGTTTCAATTGGCCATGGTCTTTCCTTTATTGGCAATTACGACATAAAACTCGAGTGGCATGAACTACAATTTATGTTAACTGTAATTCAGGTAAGGACTGCAGACATTCAATTTTAAAGTAGTTCCTACTTTTGCTACCAAATGCTACAGTCAATGGCAACTAGTTGTGAACTTGGTTACTAGATGCCACTGCAGTTGGCTCCTGGTGACGAACGTTGGAACTTAAGAGCGTAAAACAAATCTAACCTATAATTTAGCTTCACACAAGTGTAATTAGTGGAAGGTTCCTTTACATGCCATAAATCTATGACATGGGACCGCCAGCATTACTTCCCCTTCAAAGGAAGGCATACTGAGGGATTTTTAACGCTCTTAAAAAATCCGACGACTTCGGCCGGGTTTGAACCCGCAACCTTGGGCATAGAAGCTCAGCATGCTACCAACTACGCCACCGAAGCCTCCAGCCACCATTCTCTGGGCCATCATTTCAGTTAGGGCTTTGATATTTCTCTGCTCAAGTTAGTCCCAATCCTCTTGAAATGTTGCCTGCAGATCACATAATGCCTCTGGAGCACATTTTGAACTCTGTTCCATATTCCCAAACTTATCCCTAAGATCCTCTACGAGGGTTTTAGTTGGAACTGTGAGCTGGCTATGCACTGTAATACATATTGTGCTGCAGTGGACAAGTATCATCATGCATGGACATGATTCCATCTCCAAAAAATAGTGTTATCGATGAGAATCTCACTGAGCCTGCCACTTTCAATGAAAACCAGTCTATCCAAGCCTACATGGCATTGCCGCCCCACAAAATCATGGAGTCTTTATGGATACTGTGCACTCTGTATATCACTCTCCAAACTCTCTCCCTATCATCTGGAGATTTCAGGAAGAACCTGAGCTCTTCAAAAAACAGTACACGGTTCCATTGGGTGTGCTGACAAGCAAACTGAAGATGGGTAACTGTATTCTCCGTCAGATCAAGTCCCATACCAGTTCACCTTGATCGAATACTTTGTTCTCTGAGGTGTTGTTGAACTGTCCTCTTATTTACATTTACATCCCAAACCTGCTGCATTCGACTCCAAGCCTCATCCGCGGTAGTAATGATCTCTGATGGCTCTGGCAATGCCTGCAGAGCTCGGAGGCATTGTTTCAACTGAACTTTACTACTGAAATGAAGGGTGTCAGCTATTCATTTCCAAAAGGTTGCTATTGTTCTCTTAACCCGGGAGAGGTCGCGTTGACTCGTCGGAAATGAGAGGTCGCGCTGAGTCATTTAGATCAGGCTGTTTCAAATGACACATTACTTTACTGTGATTATTATTTCCTAGTTTTGTATTTATTTTTTATGGTTTTTGTTTGTTAGATTCATTTTATTGTTTTAAATTTATTTTACAGGGAATCTTCTGGATTTTTGATAATTAAAAAACACGTAACAAAATTTGCTGAAAATCATAATACAGTCATATTCATTAAAACTGTAAACTAAACAACTATTTCTAATAATAATGAAAAAGCAATATCTGCAATAACAATACAACAACAACAAAATTTGTAATAGGCTACAGTACACTTCAGTTCCTCATTCGTCGTCACCGCCTTCTGTTGTGCATGCGACACATGTTGAAACTGTGTGCTGCACTGGGTTTGCGCCAATCACAGTAGGCACAACGACCAGGTCCGGTTTCCGGCCTTGATACTGCAGACTGTTCACATTGCACTTCAGTTGGTTCACTAAGCTCTTTTAGAATGCTGCCTATTCTCATCTTCATCTCCCCGGATAGGCAATAAATTGTTTCTCGATATTGTAAATATTCTAGACACAGTTCCCAGGAGAATTAAGGTTTACTGTGTATTTTCCCTTAGGACAATGAATGCGTTGCTCCCAGCAACATTCAATAACCCATAGAACACAGTGAGTGGCCATCGACAGCCAGCCCTTGAAACTGAATAGGTCCCTTTCAGTTCATCGACGGTATCCCGCCTCCCTTTGTCATGTTGTAGATGGTAGAACTCTCATCGATTGTGTCAGGATCATGGAAAGTGGAAATCAATAGGATGGCGTTATTTTTCTTGGAAGCATAAGAGAGCAGCCCTAAATCCAAAACTACTGCTGTTGACTGGCATTTTTGGTGCAATAATATTGGAGGAATCTCTTTCTTACTTTTCCGGAGTCTCCCTTTGTCATGTTGTAGATGGTAGAACTCTCATCGATTGTGTCAGGATCATGGAAAGTGGAAATCAATAGGATGGCGTTATTTTTCTTGGAAGCATAAGAGAGCAGCCCTAAATCCAAAACTACTGCTGTTGACTGGCATTTTTGGTGCAATAATATTGGAGGAATCTCTTTCTTACTTTTCCGGAGTGTTCCGACAATATTTTTAGATGGTGGTTTTCAAGAAGAGAGATGGCCAGGGGGAAGGACATATCAATTGTCACATTCCTCCCACTGCCTAACATTGGCTGTACTATTCTCTCAACAATGGCTCGTAATGAATTTTCACTTCTAAAGGGTCCTTCTGGTTGTTGACCAGGATACATTTCCATATGAACTGCGTAATATGTTCTGGCACAAACTAAGGCAAAACTTGTTTATGCCATACTTTGCCGTTTTTTGCTTGGTATAAAAAAAAATCGAATTTCCCTTGAAACGACTCGACCATTTCGTCCACTGTACAATATTCACCTGGTGAATATGCCTGCGAGCATCGATCATCAAAAGCCTGAAATATCTCACGGATTTTAGAAAGAGGATCTGATTGAGTTCTCTTATCTCTGTCATGAACGTTATCGAATATCATAGCTCTAGGCAAAAATTTGAAGTGACGCAGGTTAATTGTCGTTCCAAATATTTCTACACATGTCCAATCTGTTGACGACATGTCTTCAAGATTTTGATGCAATGAACGAAACGCCAACAAGGTAAAGCAGCCCAAACACAGCTTTCAATTTTCGAACATCTGTAGAAAGAACATCACATTCTCATGTGAAGTTCGCTAGTCTTTGTTCAATCCACATATTTGTAAATCCCACACTCTTTTCGATTTCGGAGTCTGGAAAATAAATGCTCCAAACTTCTATCGGAGAGCGAGTATTGCGATCATCACCCTTGGGTCCAGGTAGGTGAGAAATTAGATTGTGTCTGCGTGTCCTTCCCCTTTGTTAAGAGGAATGTACTTGCTATGTTGTGACACCTTCATTAGCCATGTACGCTGGTCCAGCATTACTAGTACTTCTTCCAGTAGAGGCAAAAAATGGTGCGTTTTCTGTGTGTTGTATTGTATTTGAATTATGCGACAGGTTACCACAATATTGTTCATCCATAGATTTTTCTGAGTCAGTGTTGTGTTCACTACAAGCCAAGTTGTCCTCTGCACTTCCATCATCATCTTCTTCAAACTTCCCTGCTCTCTGTTGTTCTACGCCAAACAGTTCCCTTCGTACTCTGTCTTATTGCACTCTGAGTACTTTGTTTCTGTTCCGTTCTTCTTTCTCCACACTCTCTAAGAGCGTCCTAATTCCATCTTAATCTTCGGAGTCCATCATAAAATGCAAAACTCAACAGGTCGCGTGTGGTGGACAAGACCAGGTCTGGTATAATTGGTGAATAGTTCAACATACCACGCAAAATTGGATTAGCGGACAGCAGGAAACTGTTGCTGTCCGTGACAATTACATGAAGTATCCTGGTAGGGGCGTGCAGCAAACAACAATGGTGACGTGAACAATACGAACCTGGTCTAAAAGACCGCAATGCAACCTCTTCCGGGTTAATGGAAAGGAGGCTATGTTTGTCGGGGTTGGCGAGTATGTAACCATCATTATATGCAGAAACGACGTAATTAACTAACTGTAAAACCACTGCTTTTAACAGTAATGCAAATGCTCTTTAGTTTTTCATGATGGAACAATTCGGGAATTATCCTAGATGCATGAAACAGGCATAGAGTGAACATATACTGTATTTCTTTTAGAACAGTAATGAGTAACCTTTAAACAAAGCCAGCCCAAGTGATTTTTCTTTGCTTCATTTAGAAACCCCTGGATTCTTGAATGTGTGTGGAATCTATCTGGTAACCTGGGTTATTGAACTGACGATACTAGAGCTCAGAAGAATGCTAGGCAGGGGAATGTAGCCAGCGATAACATTGTGATATGTCTTCCCAAAAACATTGTGCCATAACTTCCGAACAGTGTCCACTTGTCCTTCTGAGTGCACACCGGACCAATATACATTCTGCTGAGAAGGAAGCAGGTCGCCATAGCAACGAATGATTGTAGGCTATGTAGGGAACGCCCCTCCCCTTTTCCTCCACCTCCTCCCACGCTCGCATTCTTCTGAGCTCCGTACAGTATTTGTAACTAGGAGCGAAGTTGGGAAGGAATCTGCTGCGATCTGAATTTACTTTGGGAATCAGCGGAAAACCACTTCTACAATGGCCGAGAGTAGGATATGAATCCACTACTCTCCTCTCAACTGTCCTCTGGATGTTTGCAAACCTCATACTAGATTTAAAATTCATGACAGAGCTTGGAATTAAGCCTAGGCCACCATCGTAGAAATCTATTAGTCATTACCAATTCATTCTGTTTTGCCAGATTACTGGAATTCACTATTCCATTCAAATCAAGCAAGCAATAGTCACAATCCCTAATTGATATTTTACATTATAGCCGATAGCTCCCCAGACCATAATGCCCAGAGTTGGTCCTGTGCCTCTCGACAATAATGTCTAAGCACTTCTCTCTTCGTATGTTGTCGCACACGATATGGCAATCAGTGCGAGAAAGACAGAGGAACAATTCATCACTAATGATGACACTATGCCATTTGTCAACCCACACTGGTTTTCTCAACGGCACAAGAGTCTTTCACGTCGATTTTGTGGAGTGAATGGAACACCTGCAGGAACACTGGCCTGTAAGCCAACAGCACGTAGACGATTCTCCACTGTTTGTTATGTAATGTAGGGTGCTATTATTCCTCAAATTTGCGCTGCTGTTGTACGGGAGTCGATCCGGACCATCCTAATGATGCACCGAACCTCCCCCACAGTTGTCTGTCAAGTTGAGTCTGTGCCAGGTCTATAAGTGTGTGTATCTTCACTTGTCTCCGGGAATTTTGAAATCGTCTTTTTGGGTCCGTTTTGACAAGTTACAAAATATGGCAAAGATTTTGAGTATCCGCCTATTCAATACCTTAGTATTCCAAGATCAATTATAATACATTTCGGTACATGTTTTGGGGGCTATAAATGCTCCCTTCCTCAGCCATAGTGTTAAAATTGTTAGTACATTACATTAATAGAAACATTGATTAAAACAGTACAACACCACTAAAAAGGACATGCAATAACATAATAACAAACTTATAGATGTTTCTACAGTCTACTTCTAGCATCAAGGTATTTTCAAATTTCCACAACGGTGTGGAAAAATGTGTCCAAAAGAATGAAGACTATGTTGAAAAATAAACAAAAGTTTATAGTTTGGAATGCTGTATTCAGTGTATCGCAATGTTAGTAAACATATTTCTCCAAAAAATGTTCATGACTTGTAGTATGCCCCTTGTATAATTTTAATCCAACCCTTGTTATGAGGATATGATGATGACCGTGTGACGGTCGAAAAATGTTATCATAAAATCCCCCTTTATCAGTGAATAATATTGAGGTACATGCAATATTTTTTTCAGATAGGAAGTATATTGATGCTTTTGAGCTCTGTTGGAGCTGTGGTGGTGAAGGATACTGCATATTCCTTGGACAGCCAAGAAGACAAATATATGGGTAATTATAAAAATCAAATCAGATCTGTCTCTTGAAGCTTGATAACAAGATTACAGCTGTCATATTTTGGACACATTATGAGACGTTCTGATTCGTTGGAAAAGACAATTATGCTTGGAAAGAAAGGATGGAAGTTTGTAGTTTTACGTGACAGTTAATCTCGCGATCATAAGCCACGGGACCTCCGTTTTACGTGGAATCCGAACCACAGGACATGGCATTTCACTTAGAAAATCTCACATGCATTGACCGGGAATCGAACCGGGTGAGAGGCATACAGCTTGACCGCTATGCTTGGAAAGGTGGAAGGGTCTTGGAGATGAGGGCGGCCAACATTGAAATGGATCGACTCCATCAAATTCAACATGAATATGTTAGTGAAGGATCTGAAGTATATGGCTGAAGACCCAATCATATGGAGACAGTCCATCTATGCAGTCGCGACTTGACGGCACCTGATCGTCATCTTTTTTTTTTCAGAAAAGTGTGATATATTTAAATTTACCCCGCCTAATCGAATAGGGTGAAAGCATTTTGACTGACTGAAAAGTATTAATTGATTATACAGGCAACACTGAGAAATGGCTTCGAAACCTCACACAGTTTCCCCATTTTCGACTCCATGCAAAAGTTGCCTTCAAGTAGACAACTGCCTCTACCTTCCAACTCTTTGCCCAGTTTCATTTACTTCCTCTCTTGAGGTTGGTGTCGAGAAGGGGATCCTCCTTCACATTACATCTCCAACCCAGTTGATATGGGAATAATACTGGGTAGACATACACGAAGGAGTATTTTAATTAAAAAGTAGATACTGATTTATAAAAGATCATCACACAGTACAGAATTCAGTTGTTTCTGGAATAGACTAAATGAAATGATGAGTTAGTGTACCTTTTTTACTAGTAGAACTTTCGATTTCTTTTGCTCGCCCCCTTTTTATTATATGTTGGAGACACGATTGCCAATAGTCAAGTTAGGAACCAAGCAAGTGCTGACCTAGTGTTGGCGCAGCAGTCTCCCCCTGTCCCCCCTAAGCTGTATCATAAATGTAATTGTCCACTTTTCAATACAATTTTCAGTTTGTCTCTATTGGTACATGTTTTGGCATATCTTCAATATCTTAAATGGTTGACAAAGGAAGGATTTCTGGAATAAATTTTATTTCAAGCGACATTTTAAGAATTTTAAATCTATGTAGATGTCATATGAATCAAAATTAGCTTTTATTTTTTTTTTATTTTTTTAAGGAATGTGTGATGAAAAATTGATGCTAATGCTGTAGTACTGTAGTTGTATGATAATATTGTAATAGGCTGAAGAAGGCACAGCACGTGTGCTGAAACATGTACCGATAGGGACAAACGGAAAATTGTATTGAAAAGTGGACAACTAAAAAATAATATTGATATCAATACGAAAAAACTGAAACCCAAATGATGAATGTCAAGGACAAGCCCCCTAAACTGAACAAACCGTGCACAGCCTTGCACTGTGGCAATTCTATCTCCATGATGAGGGTTGTTGAGGCAGGACAGCAAGGTCATATGCCCCTCGTAACAGTTTTAAAATATAAATTTTGTTCAGTTAACATTTAGAGATGGATTCCTAAAAATAAAAACAGTCCATTATTAATAAAACAAACAAAAAAATTATAATATCAAACAAAAATATAGTTTAACAAAAAGATAATAGGGCCTGAGAAACGAAACAATGGTACGTGCAGAAATGAGGATCTATATAGACAGGCAGAGAAGATCACGGACACCATGCGTAAGAGGAGACTGAAGTTTTATGGGCACCTCATGAGAATGGATGAGAATTGAATAACGAAAAGAATATTTAATTACATCAGCAAGCAAAAGGTGACTACAATGTGGGTAGAAGAAACGAGAAAAGACATGGAGTAAGTTGGCGTACATACTAAAGACAGTGGAATAGGGCTGTGTTTCGAGCAAAAATTGATAACTTCAAGGGGTTGAAGGAAAGACCCAGTAGAACAACCAAGAACACCTGGTCAGAGGAAAGGAGGAGGAACCACAGCGAAAGGATGAAGAAATTCTGGGTGAAGGAAAAGCACATCAATTGTTTCCCGTGACCCACAGTAGGCCAAATTCAAAGAAAGAAAGAAAGAAAGAAAGAAGAAGAAACAAAAATATAGGGAATACCAAACAGCAGTGTCAAGGTCATGGGTTAGTTGCACTAATGGTTGTTGTGAGAAACATGAATCAATTGACTGCAACAAATTCAAAGAGTCGGTACACACAAGAAAGTGGAATCGTACATTCTGTAGGGCAAACTGCAGAGCTTCATAGATAGCAATGAGCTCCGCAGTAAAGAGGATATAAGTTTGTCCCAAAGAGATCTTCATATTTGCACCATCAATGATTTAAGCTCAACCCACTTTCTCGTCCACCTTCGAATCATCCGCAAAAACATCCAGAAATTGTTGAACTGTGCTGTTCACCTTAAGATCTCGATGTAGATCTAACCAAACTTCCGGACATACAATACCTCGTTAGGTGTCTGAATCATAAAGGGACCTGCAGCCACTCCTATTTCATTACACGAGCTATCAAGCCTAATACCCACCGCCTGGTTGGTGTACTTCTGGTGGGATCAGGTATTGAATAGAGATTGATAGCTAGGATAATGCATCATTTGATGCAGATTGGCAGCATATGATGAAAGCATATCTTGGAGTCTGACACAAAGAGGTGGAACACCTGATTTGGTGAGTAGGCTGGAAACCGGGCTGGTCCAGAAAGCATTGGCTGTCAGCCTAATTCTGCTATACTGTCCAGCATTTTCGAAGTTAATGACTTTGCTGAACTGTACACTGCAAAATCATAATCTAGTCGGGACAGGCTGAGGGCTTGGTAAAACAGTAACAGGACCAAAGCTATCTCAAATTCAGTAATTTGCTGCCTTCGGTTGATTTCAGGGTCTTTTTTGTTGTTGTGTGGCCTCCTGAGAGGCAAAGTGCAGGTCTTTCTAGTCGACCCCTGTGGGCGACCTGCGCAACGGGATGAGAGATGGAATGATGAAGATAATGAAACTGGTCAAGGATGTGGAGGGAAGCAGCCGTGGTCTGTCAGAAGGTACCGTCCCAGCATTTGCCTGGTATTGAAATTGGGAAACCACGGAAAACCATTTCAAGGACGGTCGACAGTGGGGCTCGAACCCACGCATCTACCGAGTCAGCAGAGAGCTTGGCCACATGGCCTAACGCTGCGCTTTAGCGAGCGTAGCCACTGCAGTCGGCATGTTTTAGGAGCTAGAATATTGTTATTGTGTACTTTTGTATGATACCAGAATAAAAACATATTATTGTGATGTCTGTATTAAGGTAAGATTCAGATGAAATGAGAAAATTGTGATTGGGCCAAATGAAGAATTGCTGGGTGCATCGCAAGAAGCAAACAGTACAACCTTCTAAGAAAAGTGCGTAGAACAGTTCAAGTGGTCCAATGTGATCAATAAAGTTAAAAAAATAAAAGTACATACTATACATTCATTTTCATTTGAGACTGTTTTGTCCATCAGTATCCAGTCTAGTCTGCAAGCCTCTGTTTGCGAACAAGTTAGATCCATGATCCCGTATTAGCAGTCAGCACTGCGGCTTTCTCTTCTTCTACACCTCTCACTTTGAAATTGCCTCCTAGGTCTACCTGTGCTTCTCTTTCTCTCTACAGCTGAAATTATTAACTTCTTTGGTAATATCTCTTCCTGCATTCTTTTCACATGACCCCACCATCTGAGTTGGCTCATACAAACAGCTTCATCTAGCGTGCTAATTTTTAACGAAGCCCTTATCTCTTAATTATGAGTACCTTCCTGCCAATGCTCCAACCTGTTTGTCCCAACAATCATTGAAGCTACCCTCATGTCAGTTACCTCTAGCTTATGTAACAGATATCCTGAATATACCCAGCTCTCGCTTCCATACAGCAAGGTCGAACTAAATACTGAGTGATATAGGGAGCGTTTCATTGCTACACTAACTTCCTTCTTGCAGAATACTGTAGATCACAACTAAGTACTCACTGCATTGGCTTTTCTGCACCTTGACTCTATTTCCTTCCCCATATCCACCATCCTGAGAGAATACACAGACTAAGTACCGCCACTTAATATGTTCCACCTGCTCCAATTTAGTTCCTCCTATTTGACATGCTATTTTCTTGTGCTTCTTCCTTGCCGGCATAACCATCATTTTTGAAATGTTGATTTTCATACCTACTTTATTTCCTACATTTATGTTCAAGTTCTAACATTTTGACTTGTAAGCCTTTGACGGAGTCTGTCATCACAACCAAGTCATTGGCATAGGCCAGAATGCTGGTTTCCATCTAATTGAATCCCAACCAATCAGTTTATGCCCTTCAGCAAATAGTCCATGTAAAAATAATCAGTAGTAGTAGTGGTGAGAGATTACAGCCTTGCCTCACTCCTGAAACAACCTTGAACCAAGAACTAATCCTACCATCAACTCTCACTGCAGCCTGATTATCAACATAAATTATGTTGATTGTCTGTAGCAGCCTTCCCTCGATACCATATTCCCTCTGGATGCTCAGCATCTTCACCCTGGGTACTCTATCATATGCCTTCTCTTACTAGATCTACAAAACACAAATGTCTATTCCTCTTGTAACATTCCTCTATAACTTGGTGCATACTAAATATTTGATCTTGACATCCTTGTTGCGATCTAAATAATAATAATTTTATTATTGCAGCCAACGGCCATGTATTTTTCTTTTCAGGACGGGTCAGGGAAGGGATTATGAAAGGAAATCGGCCGTGGACCTAGTGAAAGGAACCGTCCCGGCATTTGCCTGGTAGTGAAAATGGGAAACCATGAAAACCATTTTCAAGATGGCCGAGGTGGGATTCGAACCCATGCTCTCCCAATGCCAGCGAGACACGAGGTAGCGCTCTCGGCCACCGCGGCCGGTTGCGATCTAAAGCCACGCTGGTTTTCATCCATCTTACTCTCGGCCCTCCTTTCTACAATGCCCGGGACACTTATCAAAGAAATGCCACAATAATTATTGCAATCTTTTCTGTTACCTTGTTTATAAGTTGGGGCGATTACTGCTTTTGTCCAGTCAGGGAGCACATTTCCTAAAACCCATGCCAATTCGATTATCCAATGCAATCATTTCAGCCGTGCTTTCCTACTATACCTCACCGTTTCTGACCGAATTGCATCTACCCCTGCCTCTTTGTCACATTGTAGTTTATTTACCACCCTCTCTACTTCTCAATGGTAACTGTTATTATTTGGGTAACTGTCCGGGATTGTGAATATCTATACTAATATAATAAAGCTGAAGAGCTTGTGCGTTTGTTTGTGTGTTTAAACGCGCTAATCTCTGGAACTACCAGTCGGATTCGAAAAATTCTTTTTTTATATGATAGCCAGATTCAAGAGGAATAGTTTAGGCTATGTTAAATTTCGGACAGATCACTCCATTCCCTGCATTTAGGCCCTTTGGCACAAATCTACACCGTTTCACAGATCTGAACCAAATGTCACATAGTTAGGCCTACACTTTGGAACCCGACGAGTAACACTGTCTGCTTGAAATTTCGGACACACCACTCCATTCCCTGCATTTAGGTCCATTGGCACAAATCTACACCGTTTCACCGATCAGAATCACATTTTGTACACGTACCCTTTGGAACCCTGCGGGTGACACTGTCCACTTTAAATTTCGGACAGACCACTCCATTTCCTGCATTTAGGCCCTTTATCACAAATCTACACCGTTCCTCCTAATTGCACCAAATTTTACATACCCTTTGAAACCCTGCTGGTAACACTGTCCACTTGATATTTTGGACAACACTCCCCATTCCCTACATTTAGAATAACAAACAAACTGAACTTGAAAACCATGTATTAAGGCCCTAGAATCATTCATGTCCGTAGTAGTGTAACTGTAAGAGTATTTTAATAAGTCTATTGTTGACTGACAATTCGGGCTGTATCACGTCGCCCCTACCAGTGTTCTGGTGCAGAATGGCGGAAATAGTTAAATCTTGTGCTGCTTATAAATTGCAGTCACGGGGAGTAATTAGTGCAAAAAGATTTCTTTTGTCCCTTAAAACAGTTATCATCATGAAAGTATTATACCTCTGTATAAGTGCAATGGTGTTGGTGCAATACATTGAGGTTATCAGCTGCAATAAGCGTTGGTGCTTTCAAATTTACCGTAATTTATTCCGAAACTTATCGTTGAGCGCTATGTGGCCATAAATGATACTATAACTACTATTGCTTCCAAAGTGTTCTGATTATTTTCCTATGGTGCTCTGCGTCAAAAGACGACACTATTGGTCTCTACATTTCTAACAGACAATGAGATATAGGCCCTAGGCAGTGACTTTTATTTCACTTACTCCTCTTTCTAATCATTTTTAGAAATTTGTTTGTAAATTACATGTGTCAGTGCTGTAGTTAGTAAATAGCCGTTTCCCTGTTCATTATTATCATTAGGGGAAAATGATCTAAATGTTACGTCCATTATACTGTACTGCATATTACCCTCACTACAACCACCACCACCACCACCACCACAAAAAGTTTAGTTTAAGTATCATGTGCCAGTTCTGTAGTAGTATTCATTGTCATCCATAAAGCAAATAAATCCTCCAGGTGAAGCCGGGCACTACTGCTAGTATTACATAATTATGTATATTGATACAATTTACAAAGAAACTATAATCCAAGTTTCTCAATCTATTTTACCAGTGTTTCACTCCAGTGCACCATTGGGTTTATTAGTTGGTACAGTACACTTCTTCTTCTTGTGCCATACCCTCATTGGGTGTTAGTTATTGATGTTTTAAGGGGTGAAACTACGAGGTCATCTGCCAATCTCATTGGATGTTGGTTGTCATCAGGGCGATTTCTTTTACCAGCTTGGAATAGTGCAGGAGTGTTGATTCCATACCATTCGCGTAGGTTCTTCAGCCAAAATATTCTCCTCCTTCCTCGACCTCTCCTACCTTCAATTATGATATGTAGGAGTTAATATTTATCATTGCAAATGATATGGTCAAAGTATTCAAGTTTTTTCTGTTCGGTGTTATGCAAATCCTTCTGTTCTTTATGCAGGCGTTCCAGTACTTCCATGTTACGTCTCTATCGATCCATGACATTCTGAATAGGCGCCAATAGCGCCACATCTCGAAGGCTTGAAGTTTTTTACTGATGTTCTCCGTGGGGAGGGTCCAGGCTTCACTGCCATACAGCAGGATAGAGAAAATGTAACACCATAGTAAATGGAGACGAAGAGCAATTTTAATGTCTCTGTTGCACAGTAATTCTTTCATTTTCATGAATGCAGCTCTAGCCAATTCAATGCGGGATAGCACTATTCCAATAATGATCAAGTATGCATCCAAGGTATTTCACGTGTTGAGCTTGTTCCAGTGTTGTCCCAGCTACAGTAAGATTAACAGGTGGAATTACATGTTTCTTCAAAACCATTAGCTTTGTCCTTTTTGTATTCAAATTTAGACCTGCTCTTGCACTGTGTTGTACTACAGAGTTTAGTAAGGTTTGTAGATCTTCAGCACTTGTTGCAAGCAGAGCTGTATCGTCTGCATACTGCAAATCATTTATGGTTCATCCATTAACAATACCTTCCTGTTTTCCTTCCAATGCTTCAGAAAATATTTCCTCAGAGTAGATATAGAAAAGATGTGGAGATCGAGCATAAGACTTGTCTCACTCCTTGTTTTACTGTATATTTTCTACACTACCGGTGTTGGTGCAATCTACTTTTACTGAAGCCGTCTGATTCCAGTACTTACTTAGACTTAGTTCCTCCAATACTAGATAGCATATCAGGCAACAAGTTTCCCCCAGCGAACTCTATCAGCTGCCAGGTTTTCAGCTTCCTCCCAGTTCATATCCATGCATTCTAGATCCTTTGCAAAAGTTTGTTTCCAGGTGTTACGAGGTCTTCCTCTACTTTGGTATCCTTCCGTTGGTTTCCACAACAGTGTTGATTTGGGTATCCTTCTATCATTCATACGTAGAACATATCCCGCGAACTTCAGTCTCCTTTGAGCAACGATTTTGTGCTAGCTGCGTAGACCACTTCTTCTCAGTACTTCATTATTTGTTATGTGGCCACAATAACTGATCTTCAAAATTCGCCTCAAGCATCGTTGGTGAAAAACGTTGAGCTTGTGTGCTGATTTTACTGATATTTTCCAGGTCTCACATGCATATATGGCGATCGGTAAGATGATAGAGGAATATAGCCAAATCTTTGTGGACATACTTATAGAGTCTAATTGCCATATGAACCGCATTCGTTGAAAGATTGCCGAAGCTTTCCCAATTCTGCTGATGTCTGCATCTACGTCCCTATTACTACAGATAAGGCTGCCAAGATATGAAAATCGATCAACATCTTGTAGAATCTTCTGTTGCACTATAATTTGTGTAGATACATTCCCATTTTTTATGCACATTATATTTGTCTTGTCACCATTTATCTATAGTCCAGCAGAACTGGCCATTCCATCCAGCTTGGTTGTCATTAATTGTAAACTTTGTGGTGTTTCTGCCAGAAGAACCATGTCATCAGCAAAATCCCGATCCGTTAGCCTAGATTGCTCATTCCAACGTATCCCCATATTGGGATTGTCCATAGCTTTTCTCATTAAAAAATCTATGACCAATATGAATAGGAATAGTGACAAAATGCATCCTTGTCTGACGCTTGTGAGAATGTGAGAAAGGGGTGTTCCTATCTTCTGTTCTTATACAACAGCTCGAGTGTAGATAGATAAGATAAGCCTGTAGATCCCTGATGGGCAAGGGCCTCCTACCGGAGTGGTAGGGGGTGGATCATATAGTCTCCCAAGAGGAGCCAGTTCTTGAGAGATGTCTTTCCTAATACATATTGACACACATTAATAAAAAATAAATTAACACACACCCTTACTATGGTATTTACATTGTTACACTATTACACTGATCTGAATTTCCTTCCATAGCTTCCTATCCCTGGCATTTCTGGTCCACGTAACACCTGCCTCGAACCTAAATTCGTCCGACCATCTGCGACGGGGGCGTCCTCTGCTTCCCTTGCCAGCTCTTGGATTCCACATAGTCGTGGAGTAGGCTCATCAATCCTGGTTCATTCTGGATATGTGTCCACCCCAGCGCCATTTCAGTTGCCGAGCTCTTGTTGTTGTGTCCTCCAATCACTTCTTTTTCTCAGATCCGTGTTACTGATTCTGTCGCTTAGCTTAACGCCTAGGATTCTCCTTTCCATTTTCCGTTGACAGATTCCATATTGGCTCACAATATTCCATAATGATTCTCGGTGTAGACTGCGAGAAGAACAGGCTGGCTTTCGAACAAATATTTATTCTACAAAATGTAATAGAACAATGCATAGAATTTAACTGTCCGTTGCCCCTAAACTTCGTTGATTTAATATTGAGATCAGAGATTTGACAGAGCTTTGGAAGACTAAAGCAGGTACAAAGCACCGGGCATAGATGATACAATACCGATTGAGTTGCTACGCTGCATAAGTGATGATGGTCTGGTCAGGTTATTTCACTTGGTGTGTAGGATTTATGAGACAGGTGAGGTACCCTCTGATTTCAAGAAAAATGTTATCATCCCTAAACCGAAGAAAGTAGGAGCTGACAGATGTGAAGATTACCATACAATCTGCTTGATTACTCATGCTTCAAAGATCCTGTCTAGTATAATTTACAAGAGGATGGAAAGCCAGATAGAAATGGAGTTGGGTGAAGACCAGTTTGGTTTCAGGAGAAATGTAGGAACAAGGGAAGCTATACTGAGTTTTAGGCTGATTTTTGAAGATAGAATAAGGAAAGATAAGAGAACGTTCATGGCATTTGTAGACTTAGAAAAGGCTTTTGATAACGTTGATTGGTGTAAGTTGTTTGAAATATTAAAAACGATTGGAATAATGTACAGGGAAAGGAGGGTGCTCTACAATCTATACAGAAACCAGACAGCAGTCATTAGAGCTGAAGGACATGAGAGAGAAGCTGGTATTCAGAAAGGTGTAAGGCAAGGCTGCAACTTATCACCCATACTTTTCAATCTATATATTGAACAAGCAATGAAGGAAATTGGAGAAAAATTTAAAGTGGGAGTATAGATTCTAGGAGAAATATTTTCAACTCAGAGATTTGCTGATGATATTATTTTGGCCGACATGCCAGAGGATTCGAACGAATTTTTGAATGGTATGGAATCCGTCTTGAGGAAATAATTCATGATGAAAATCAATAAATGTAAAACAAAAATATTGGAATGCAGCCGAAATAAATCAAAAACCTCTATGTACATCAAATTGGCAGGTAAAACGCTAAAGGAAGTAGGAGACTTCTGTTACTTAGGAAGCAAAATAGCCAGTGATGGGCGAAGCAAAGAGGATATAAAAATTAGGTTGGCTCAGGCAAGGAATCTGTTGAAATCGAATATAGATTTAGGTATAAGGAAGTCATTTTTGAAAGCCTTTGTCTGGAGCGTGGCACTATATGGATGTGAAACTTGGACTATTGATGCAGCAAAGAAAAGGAGAATTGAAGCATTTGAAATGTGCTGTTACAGGAGAATGATGAAGATCAGATGGGTAGATAGGGAAACAAATGAAGAGGTATTAAGACGAGTGGGGGAGGAGAGATGTTTCTGGCGACTGCTAATGAAGAGAAGGGATAGGTTGGAAGGGCACACACTAAGACACCCAAGAATAGCAAGCTTAGTTATAAAAGGAAGGGTCGAGGACAAGAACTGTAGGGGTAGACCAAGGTTGGAATATGTTAAACAGATTGCTTCGGATGTAGGGTATGGTAGCTATGTAGAGCTGAAATGATTAGCTCAGGACAGGGAGCCATGGCGCGCTGCATCAAACCAGTCAAAAGAATGAAGACTCAAACAACATTAACTAGAAAAGCTATACTAAGTATGACAAAACATATTTCTAAATATTTGTATAGACTAATCTTAAACTTCAACCCTAGGCTAGTGATCAGATGACCACGTGACGGTCGAAACGGGTAATCATAAAATTACATTTTATCAGTGATTAATTTTAATACGGTATAAGTAACTTTTTCATGAAAGTGTGTTTTATATACCGTATGTAGTTACCCCGCCTAATCTAATTGGGCAAACCCATATTGGCCGACTGAAAAGCATAAATTGATAATGGGAGAGGGAGACTATGAAAGACCATTTCAAGGACGGTCAACAATAAACTTCAGGCTCGCTCATCTACTGAGTCTGGAGGTTGCCTTACACTGCATAGCTATTACATTTGGTAAACTACTCCTTTGTATAATATATAAATTCAAATAAAAATAAATTCATGGTTGATGAAACCTACACACGATTACAGGCCAGTGTTCCTGCAGGTGTTCCATTCACTCCACAAAATCGACGTGAAAGACTCGTGTGCCGTTGAGAAAACCAGTGTGGGTTGACAAAAGGCATAGTGTCATCATTAGTGATGAATTGTTCCTCTGTCTTTCTCGCACTGATTGCCATATCGTGTGCGACAACATACGAAGAGAGAAGTGCTTAGACATTATTGTCGAGAGGCACAGGACCAACTCTGGGCATTATGGTCTGGGGAGCTATCGGCTATAATGTAAAATATCAATTAGGGATTGTGACTATTGCTTGCTTGATTTGAATGGAATAGTGAATTCCAGTAATCTAGCAAAACAGAATGAATTGGCAATGACTAATAGATTTCTACGATGGTGGCCTAGGCTTAATTCCAAGCTCTGTCATGAATTTTAAATCTAGTATGAGGTTTGCAAACATCCAGAGGACAGTTGAGAGGAGAGTAGTGGATTCATATCCTACTCTCGGCCATTGTAGAAGTGGTTTTCCGCTGATTCCCAAAGTAAATTCAAATCCCAGCTGATTCCTTCCCAACTTAGCTCTTAGTTACAAGTACTGTACGGAGCTCAGAAGAATGCGAGCGTGGGGTGAGGTGGAGGAAAAGGGGAGGGGCATTCCCTACATAGCCTACAGTAATTCGTTGCTATTTTTTTTTTTCTTTTCGTGTAGCCTCCTTAGAGGCCGAGAGCAGGTCTTTCTATTCGACGCCCGTGGGCGACCTGCGCGTCGGGATGAGAGATGGAATGGATGAAGATGAATGAAACTGGGCAAGGATGTGGAAGGAAGCGGCCGTGGCCTGTCAGAAGGTACTGTCCCAGCATTTGCCTGGCGTTGAAAATGGGGAAACTACGGAAAACCATTTCATGCACAGCCGACGGTGGGGCTCGAACCCACGCGTCTACCGAGTCAGCAGAGAGCTTGGCCCCATGACCTAACGCCGCGCTTTAGCCAGCGTAGCCACTACTGTCGGTATTCGTTGCTATGGCAACCTGCTTCCTTCTCAGCAGAATATACAGGGTCTTTATTTTTGCTTCGCAAGGCGACCTTCGCTGGCTGTTACAGGTTGGCGCGCGCGGTGCCCGGCCATATTCCCACGCTCTTGCTGCGGTATATGTGTGAACTCCAAGCTAATTGGGTGTTTTATAAAGCTACTGTGTACTGTATATCGCATTGTATAGTGTCTTATTGTGATTGTGTATAGTGCTGTAATGCCCTATGTGAAATATTCGTTACGTGAACATGTATATTTGCACAATACGTACACAAAGTGCAGGAAATCGTGCATTAGAACAAGGCAAAAGTTTCGAGTGAAATTTCCAGGGAGACCCATTCCTATAAATCGGACAATAAAACAACTGGCTAAGAGATGCAAACGTACAGGTTCAGTAAACAATGAAAATAGACTTTGTTATTTCCTTACTGATGCTACTGTAAATTAACCGGAGTAACCGGGACATGGGCGCCCGCAGGGAGGGGCAAGGTGGGGCTGTGGCCCCCCTCTGGAATTCCGAGAATGTTGATATTCGATTGGTCAATGTCACCAGTTATTTCATAAATTGAAGTTTCTGATAATCAACTGACAAATGTCACAATAGAAAACTTCATTAATGTTGCTGACATATATGTATTTATATTCAAAAATATATGGTTCTAATGATGTCATGCACTAGACCACCAACGGAAACATAGCTCCATTTTTCAATATGGTTATGCCTAGTGTGAATACCTTATGTTTACCCAACACTAGGGCCGGATGGCCTCGTAGTTCCGCCCCTTAAAACAACAATAACAAACTAACCCAACACTATCAAACGTGGTTAGGCCGGCTACTACTTTCGCCACCTCACTTTGGCAGTGACGATATGAGAGCACGTTCTGGAGATATTTTTATACATTGTAACACCGATAGCAGATTTCAGCCCTTAAAGCGAGGTTTTCTTTGCTGACTAGTAAATTATTGGTCCCTTAAGGTCGCGCTTACAATATAGGGACATTTACTGTTTTGAGGCCCGTAAATACGGGGGAACAAACAGGGCAGCTGCCCAGGGCGGCAGGATTTAGGGGTGGAAGAAAATTTGGAAAACTGTACAAAACCGCTTGGGCATTAAACGCCAAGTTATTAATGTTTAATCCCCCTACACACACACACACACACACACACACAAGAGAATTATTCATTGTCACACATTTGCAATGTTCATTATTTAAGGACACATAAAACGGGATTGTGTTAGTCATCGTGGTGTTCTTGCTTTTGAATCGGACTTGAAAGTGAAATTGGACTAATGAAATCCTAATCTTGTTTGCAAATGACAAGGCAGGAAGGAATCCCCTTGTTATTTAAATAATTGGTGTTTTTCTTTTTACGTATGGCTTATAGTGCTGGGAATGTCCGAGGACATGTTCGCCCGAGTTTGTAGCTGCTTGTATGCGGACCCCCTTGGGGTGAGCTACAAATACCGTCGCGTGTGGAATGTTGTCTGGGAAGGAAAGTGTGAATGTAAGGACGAGGAATTGGAAGGTAGTGGCTGTGGCCTATAGTTAGGGACCAACCACGGCATTTGTCTGGAAGGAAGATGGGAAACCACAGAAGACCATCTTAAAAGTCGCCGGCGGGGGGATTCGAACCTCCTCGCCTCCCGGATGTGAGCGACTGCCTGCAGCCACACCGTAACGACCACGGCTAACTCACCCGTTTTTGCCATTGGTTGTGTATATCTTTTGAAATTTAAATGTAAATTCTTTGTATTAAGTTCTTTTTTTTCAATTTATAAGTTTAGTCAACACATAGTTAAATACACTCTCATTGAAGAAACAGCCCCATAGGTAAAGGACACTTTAATAAATCGACATATATTAAATCGGGGGTAGCAAAGATTTTTTATTTTTCCTCAGGGGCTTCAGGAGCCCTAAATGCGGGCCAGACTGTGTTGTACACTCGTCTAAATTTGCGTCGTTCTGCCTTACTGCGATCGTTATTCATGCTGCAAAATGCCATACCGGTAAATTTTTATTCAAGGTGTGCCATACTACAACTGTGGTCCATTTCTTGAGGACAGAGCAATTATTGCTTCAACTGAACAGCAATCTACCATTGTTGTAGATTCTTAGCCTGTAGTGTTAAATCTTCTACGATCGAAGCAATTTACACGCTAATAGTTAAATAGTTCTGCGGTGTTTTTGTGCCGTTATCAAAGCGAGATCAGTTGAGACAAAATGGTGAATTCAGTGATAGACTTCGTTATGTTGTAGTCTATATGATTCCAATGGAATCTACTTGCAAGGCAATTTCCGATGCGCCAAAATGTAGACTTATATGAGTGGAGAAGCTAATTTAATCCTAATTTAATTGGGCTCGTAGTCGTATTGACCGACTGAAAGTTACAATTCAATATAGATCAATAGGTGACAACGCCAAAGTTGAAGGGGGGATTGATAATGTGCTTCTGAAAGAAGAAAATTACAGAATAGACATTAGCAGGCGCTTAACTCAAGGAACATTCATGTGACATTCTTAAGTGCAAATGTATAATAGGCCTAGTTAAATGATCCTGCGATGTTTGTCGTTATCAAAGCGACTAAGAAGTACATGATTTAGTGAGTTTTATATATTTTACTTTACGGTCAGCCATAATCAAATGAAATATTTTCTTTCTAACAGGAAAATTTGCTAAAACCAAGGGCGTCACAAGTACGAGTAACGTACAATACGAATTTATCATTTCGTACTAAATTCATTATGTTAAGAAGAGCAATGCGAAGTATTCCCCGTAACTTGTTAAAAAGAGGAAAAACGTGATGGACCCGCTGTAACGGCCAGTACAAACTAGATATTTGGAAACAGTGCTATTTGAATTATTAGGCAGATTCATATGTAGAGATATCTCCACAGTTCAATTTAACTCAGTAATTTGAAAATATCTGAAAATATGTCCTCCAGTTACCATATTTAGAAAATAGGCGAACTGGATTTACATTAGCATTTTAATAAACTGCTTGATTTTTATATTATTGTCGATACATGGTGATACCACTAATTTTTACGTGTTTTTAAGAACTGTACATTATGACAATGAATGACAAAAGAAGAAACGCGAACTTCCATAGACAAAAACTGTGAACTTAAAACAAAACATTCCTCCCAATCTAGCCATAAAGCAGCCAACGGTTTCAGTCCCGTCAAATAATGATGATTATGATAATTCTTGTTTCAAGGGGCCTAACATCTAGGTTATCGGCCCCAGTCAAATAATGAATTTCACAAAGCAAGTATGAAATGAAACAAGAATAGGGGGGAGGGGGGGGGGGGGGGGGCTGGTGGCAATGAAATGAAAATTATAACTTGGCCCCCCTCAGGAAAAATCCTGCGGGCGCCCATGAACCGGGAACTTCGTAAGGAGATGCCAATTGTTTGGCAGCGGGTGGGAAACATTTTCTGCGTCTACTGTAAACATGTGAGTAAAAATGCATGATACTGATTTTTAGCAACGTATTCTGCCGTACATATGCGCATGCGGTTGCTGGCAACTGAGCCGTCACTGGCGGAGCGAGAATGTCCTTGTCAAGCAAATATAAAGACCCTGTATATCTGTCCGTTGTGCACTCAGGACGAGTGGACACTGTTCGGAAATTATGGCACAATGTTTTAGAGAAGACATATCACAATGTTATCTCTGGCTACATTTCCCTGCCTAGCATTCTTCTGAGCTCTAGTATCATCAGTACAATAACCCAGGTTATCAAATAGATTCCACACATATTCAAGAATCCAGGGGTTTCTAAATGAAGCAAAGAAAAATCACTTGGACTAACTTTGCTTAAGGGTTACGCATTACATTTCTGTCAAGGAAATACAGTATATGTTCACTCTCTGCCTGTTTCATGCTTCTGGGATAATTCCCAAATTGTTCCATCATGAAGAATTAACAAGCATTTGCATTGCTGATAATAATAATAGCCTTTATTGCAGCCAGTTGGCCATTGCTGTTAAAAACAGTGGTTTTACAGTTAATTAATTAATGTTGATTCATTTACAGGTTTTTGACTTTGTGGTCATGTGTACGTGAGGTGTTGGCTCAGTTCTGCCGCACAAGGCAGAATTAAATTCCTTGTCAGAGTCAGGAATCAAACCTAGACCTTTAAGGTGACAGCCAAAAACTCTAGTTACTATGCCACAAGGTGGATTGCACCAACAAAATGAAGTAGCTGTACATCACTCATTCCGATAAGCCAATGTTAATTACCATAATTCTTCAGATAAAGTAAGTCATGGTGTACACAATTACCATTTTAACTTTTGCAAAATATACAAATGCATTTTTTTAATAAACCTGGTATTTGGTGACTTTCTGTAATATTGGAACGGTACAGTAAAAAATGGTGTGAAATGAAGAAGGGAATAAGGGTTTCTTTATTGGGGCATTATATTCTTTCTTGCATATCTGACAATTTCCACACACAATGCTGCACTGTACTGATGAAATTAATGGCTCGAGAGTAACCTTGAGATACCTTTTTTTAATACCGGTACTTTCAATGCACAAGCAAAACTGGTCAGAATTTACAACAGGATTCCACTTGCAACTACATTGTAGGCCTATACAACATATCACTCTTTTCATAACTTTCTTATTACAGGAACTACTGGCCCGGCTCCTTTGCAAATGCCGCCATAGCAAACCATTTTCCAGCCCAAAATCTAGGATTTGCTCTCTGATGCCAGTGAGTTTCTTCAAATAAAATATCAAGAAAGATAGGTCATATAATAATCACCGACCATTTTGTAGGCCTATCTCAAAAGTTTTAAGTACTGGTTACACGTGTATCTAGCATTTCAGTCATCTCAGACATTTAAGGACAGATGAGCTACTTGTTACGTTCCTTAAAACCACATCTTAAACAAAACCTAACGCATCTCAATCAGGTACGGTATCACAATATAAAATGGTTCTAAACAGTGGCATCGAAGCTTACTAAACTAAATCAAACACCACTAAAAAAGTGTCATACATAATATCTATAGTATATATAGCAGCAAATACTTTAAAGTGATCATTTTATTGAAACCGTAACTGAACAATACTATACATAACCTCCATGATCGAATTTCTTTGTCAGAAAAAATATCGCTACTGATTCATTAGATACAGTATGCTCAAGTGCAGTCTAATCATAAATTGTCTGACCAAAATTGCATTTCCATCGAAAGTATAATTAATTTACACGGTAAAATATCACAGAAGGCTTCCTCGCCACAATTTTATTCCACAGTAGCCTACATCATTGTGGAAAACAATGAACCGTCACAAGTTTAATTCCGTGACTTAATGCAGTTTATAGATTGCTATAAATGCCAGTCTCTATCACCGTTTCCATCCTGGAAAAATTTGCGAATGGTGTATTGCTTCCAGATTGCATCACATCGTCAAACATTATTTACCGCGCCATATTTGATTTTATAAAGCAGCTTCCGGTTACATTACTGACCACGGAGAAAAAAGCTTTGGTTGTTCACCACTGACGCATGCGCACTGGAGCAAAACCTTCCGCTCGCTAGACGCGTCTGGGGTAAGGCCCTGTACTGGATGTTCTGCCAACTAATGAAGAATTAATTTTAGCACTAAGGTTCCGTAGTTGGCACTCATGAACGTTCACATCAAACCGACTGGCGGAAATGTGTAGTACTGATATCACTAGGTCTATTGATGAAAGATAGTTGAAGGTGCAGTGGAGTAGTGCTACCAACTCAACAGTACTCACTTCATTATCTCTCATAGCTCTACACAGCAGCTCTCATAGCTCTAGACAGAAGCGATAATTCGCACTCTGGTGTTACATTTTTGTACTAATTCATTTAACAAATTGGCTGTTCAAAAGCGATGATGCGTACTCTGAAGTTATATTATTGTACTAATCTGTTTTAAAATTGTGATTGGCTGCGATTGGCCACCATTACAGTAAATATGTTCCTATCGATTTCAAATTAGAATTTATGTCATTTAAGCGGGCAACGCAATTAGTACGTAACCGTATTGAAATTGATATGAGTTTGCCATGTAAATTCTTCTTCTCGTTGGGGTTTGGGCATAGACGAGCTCAAAGAATATGGGTAAGAACGATTACTCCGGGTTTGAATTCAATTCCGATTACGCCCACACGCCGCTGCGCACGCTGCACAGCTGCACTTCATAAGGCCACGGCACGAACTAAAATTTACGCGCGGGTAATTTGAACCGTAACCTGCGGCCAGATAAAGCCCCCCCCCCTTTCCCTCTCCTACATCCTCACTCTTCCCGGAATATGTTTTGTTTTTACGTTGGTACACATTATTCTTATTTATTTCTTTTGGTTTCATAGAGTAAACTTGCATAATCAACCTGAAAGTTGGCCCTTGCCTCGGAGGAATACAAGATATTGTTTAAATAGGCCTAACATCTAGGTTATAGGCCCACAAGTTAATATACACTGTTATAAACAGATTGAGAAAAATCACAGCAAATAAATGAATATGAAATAAACCATCACCAATATACAATTCACCCAAATTTTGCCCTTAGCCTACTAAATGAAATACTCAAAGGAAATCAGGATGCAAATAAGGAACTTAGAAGTAATAAAATAAGTACAAAAATAAGTCCATTTACAGTAGTATATAATATACTTTTATAATTTTTACACATATAGCCTACAATCCAGAATACTGTATGTAATTTCATCAAATTATTGCTTCAATTTAATTTGTCATTCCAACGCACTGCCTCCACACCTTACAAACCTGCAAGAAAAAAAAGGGTAGTATAACCAAACATGTCAGTCTCAACAACAAAGTACAGCATTCCTAAAGGAAAAATAAATGAGACACAATTATTGCAGTAACATGAATATTGTTCACTCTTATTCAGAGCATCTATTTTGCACCACAAACTGAATTCTATTTGGTCTTTGGCCATTACATCCCCACCTATGCATCTAACACAGGATTTACAGTGACAGCCATAGGCAGTATTGAATCCCCTTTTCGCTCTGATATTAGTCAATCCAGCCTAAATGTAATCCATGCACTCAGACAAAACACAATTTTCACATAGTTCCCAGTAATGTATTTACAATAGTTAAGACACAAGGGGAATGTTGATTAGAACATTATAATTAAATGATTCAAGTAGCCTAACAAATTGTGTAGTTATTTGGAATTATCATGCAGGCATTCTACATTGAAGTAAATAAAAGAAATTCATTGCTTGTCAACTATCATGCCTTAGTATCCAGTTTAGTAAGCAAGACTTTATAAATAAACACACAAATAAACCTCCATGTGATTCGATGACATTTGGGTATTCACCCATGTGGCTCCGGGTAGTCCTTCTCTTCCCAATTTAGTTGTAAAATAGTTTTAGCCTCCCATTTGCACAAGGTTGATGAAGCTACATGATTAAAAATGTAATCATCATCATCGTCATCGGCTTTAACTCGAATCCGAGTATAAATCTTCTTCCTTCAGTCCAGTTTGTGAATGTGTTTACGGTGACTAAAGAGTCCAATCCTGGCATGGAACAAGCGTCCACACAAGTCACATAGTATTGCTGGAGGAGGACGTGGTTGGGCTGCTCGAAGTTTCCTAGCTTGACGCTTGGCTTCGTCATGTGTGCGTCGATCCCTTTCAAACGTCTTTACAGTATCCGAGATGGTACGGCGCCAAGTTGAGCGGTCTTCAGCCAGCATGTCCCAGGTAATCTCGACGAGGTAATCTCACATCATCCATCCGATGGACATGACCAATCCATCTAAATTGGTGACCTATTATGGATGATTCTATGCTGTTGATTTGAGCCTTTTCCAAAACAGCAATATTGGTAATGCGGTCTTCCCATTTAATCCTCAGGATTGATCGAAGTTTTTGTCGGTGGAAACGCTCAAGCTTCCTAAGATCACGTCGGGAAAGGGTCCACGTTTCACAGCCATACAACAATGTAGAAATGACTACTGCTTAGTACACCATAAGCTTTGTACTCATGGACAGATCTTTATTCATGAAGACCCGGTGCGCTAATCGTCCATATGCTGCATAGGCTGTGCCAATTCTCTTATCCACATCCTGCTCACAGGTACAGCTCACAGAAATGGTACTGCCCAGGTACGAGAAGTGGTCTACCTGTTCTAATAGCAAATTTGAGACGGAGATATTGAACTGAGGAAGGTGTGTGCCTGGTGAAGGTTGTGCCAAGACTTTAGTCTTATTGACATTTATGGTATGACCAAAGCGATCACATGCACTTTTCTAACAATTAACTGACTCTTGCAGCTCCTCTGGTGTGAGAGTTGGTGACGCAGCATCATCTGCATACAACATGTTAGTAACCTTAGTAACCTGAGTTTTCCTCAAGGAGCAGAGACGAGTTAGGTTGAAAAGCCCTCCATCAAAACGATACTTGACCTCCACACCTGGGATGTTTGTGGGTGAATCATAAAGCATTGCAGCCAAGTACAGCGCAAAAAGCGTTGGAGCCAGTACACATCCTTGTTTCAGTCCATGGGTAATGGGAAATTCATCGGACATCTTATTCTGATGGCAATCCTGACCTGTCATGCCATCATGGAGAGCCTTGATTAGATCTACAAAACGCTGAGGGCAACCAAACACTAGAAAATGGTAGTTGACATTTAAGTTACAGACACAATTTCTGTTCTCCTCCTAGTGCTAGGGCCAGATTACAGTAATTCTCTGCCACTTAAAACAACTCCCCCCTCTCGGCTTAATGGCCATGGGTCACCCCACCCCTTTTGGCTCGCAAAAGTCATTTAATAACTTATTTATTTGTATGTCTATTTACAAAGTCGTGCATACTAAACTGGATACTAAAAGGCATAACAGTCTACAAACAATGAGAAAGGTACTGCTTCTCACTTTTCTTTGACCTGTGGTATGAATATGAATAAACACAACCCTAGGGGCAGATGACCTCACTGTTCCACCTCTTAAAACAATAACTAGGGAACTAAACAAAACTCTGTGTGAGCACGAGGCCTCAACCAGCCATTGCTCCCAGTAGAAATCCTTTAGATACTAATATTTTACAGCTGGCCAAGTTGACCAGGTATCACACATCATTGTCTAGAAGCTAACATTTTTGGCTGTCGCCCCGGCACAGCCAAGGAAGCTGGAACGGGATCCACTCAGCTTCGTGTTGCAAAACTGAGAAGAGGTGGGTTTGACCCCCAGCTCTGCCATCCTGGAAGTGGTTTTCCGTGGTTTCCCATTTCTACTCCACGCAAATGCTGGGAGCTAACGACCATGTCAGCCTCCTTCCCAATCCTCACCTGAATTTCAAATAGCCTACACACACTAATACATTCATCTTCCATTTGTGAATCTAACACCTTGCATGCTAAGCCCCCAGGTCTCTTACATAGCTTAACAAAATTATGTAAAATAACTTACCTTCAATCACAGTGGGTTCGATATACAGCAGGATGTGCTGCAGTCGAGCATTGTTTATGTTCCTCATTACCTGTGAAACAAAAAGAAACAGGCCACTGTTATCTATTGTTTTTTCCTACCCTCATAATATGCTGGTAAAACTACAGTATGTCAGGACAGAGCCCTGGTGAATAAATGCAGCCATATTACTTGCGCGGTGTCAAAGTAACATGTGAACTTGTCACAACTTCGACACCACACGACTCGCATCAGGAGATTTGCTCACTGTTCGAATGGGGTAACATCACATCTAGGAGATAACATACAACATTTACAGTATAAAGATGTCGCCAACCATCGAGTTATTTTATTTAAGATGAACTCCATCCTCGAACTATTTTTAATTTCCGGTTTTCAACAAACAGCAGCACAGCACATTTATTATCTCATCATCTCCATCCAAAAGGAATGA
The DNA here is from genome assembly GCA_946902985.2 of Meconema thalassinum. Lineage (NCBI taxonomy): Eukaryota > Metazoa > Arthropoda > Insecta > Orthoptera > Tettigoniidae > Meconema > Meconema thalassinum. Next base: position 555,472,895 of record OX336389.2, on the reverse strand, counting down.
GCAGTTTCAAGGACTTTTGTCAAAACTTTCATCTGGAGCAACAACACACAGTGTCTAACCTTTTAATAAACAAGAAGGTTCTATGTTAGTAATAGAATATTGGACCTACGAACAAAGTTTTATGTGTTTTAACTAATTTTAACGTGTAGTATTAAATTTTAGACTGTACTATGTTAGTGCAAGTGTCAATTTTATTATAAGTGATTGATAGTGTGTATCTTACTTGTCCAAGTTCTAACTATGTATTGAGGCTGAAGAAGAACATAATGATGTTCGAAACATGTACCTAATTAGTTAAATAGATAATCACAATATCGTATTGAACAGGACGGAAATTATTAATAGTTTGTTAGTATATAATGCATTTTATTAATCCCTTAACGAGTCAAGGACTCATATACAAAGGAATTGTACAGTTCTTGTTGGCGACAAATTACAATACAATGTTTAGTTTACAAAGTTTTCAGTATGAAAATATATACAACATTTTGTAGCTTTCATAAGTTTTTGTACACAATATGTTCTTCTTTTGTCTTCTCAGATTATGAAATTTCTTAAAGATTCCGATACATAAAAAGAACTCGCATATTCACGTAAGAGGAGATTTTTGGCTGGAAAAAACACAAAAACCGTCAATTTCTTTCTATGTATCGAAATCTATATTTGAGCTATATAGTTCAATTAAAGATTCCGATACATAAAAAGAATTCGCAAATTCACGTAAGAGGAGTTTTTTGAGTGGAAAAACACAAAAACCGTCAATTTCTTTCTATGTATCGAAATCTATATTTGAGCTATATAGTTCAATTAAAGATTCCGATACATAAAAAGAATTCGCAAATTCACGGAAGAGGAGTTTTTTGGGTGGAAAAACACAAAAACCGTCAATTTCTTTCTATGTATCGAAATCTATATTTGAGATATATAGTTCAATTAAAGATTCCGATACATAAAAAGAATTCGCAAATTCACGTAAGAGGAGTTTTTTGGGTGGAAAAACACAAAAACCGTCAATTTCTTTCTATGTATCGAAATCTATATTTGAGCTATATAGTTCAATTAAAGATTCCGATACATAAAAAGAATTCGCATATTCACGTAAGAGGAGTTTTTTGGGTGGAAAAACACAAAAACCGTCAATTTCTTTCTATGTATCGAAATCTATATTTGAGCTATATAGTTCAATTAAAGATTCCGATACATTAAAACAATTCGCAAATTCACGTCATATATAATCAATTTCCGCATCGAAATATATAATTGGCCTAAGTAGATCAATTACAGATTCCGATACACATGCTAATTATTTTCTTTTCGTAAATAAAAAAAACATTGCATCGAAATCTATAATTTACCTATATAGCTCAATTAACGATTCCGATACTGAATAAAATTTCGCAATTTAACGTTATACTTTACAATTTCCGCATCGAATTCTTTAATTGGCCTATATATGTAAATAACAGATTCCGATACACATCGTAATTTCAGTTGATATTTTTAATTTTACGCATCGAATTCTATAATTCGCCTATGTAGATCAATTACAGATGACGATACACATCGTAATTAGTATAATTTCATATTAATAAAACATTGCATCGAAATCTTTAATTGAGCTATATAGGTCAATGCCATCATAAAACATTGTGGTCAATAATGTTGTTTTTGCTGGGGGGGCTGCGCCCCCTCCCCCCTCCCTCCCCTCCGATAGGTTGGTATTTTTATGTTTTCCAATATTGGCTGCAAACACCAAAACAAGACCTATAGGCCTATAGGTCTAATACAAAACATTGTCATATCTATTTTGCAGGTGTTCATGTACATGCCAATTTGTCTAAATCCATTACTATTTTAACAGGCGTATTCCCCAACACCGTTCCTGACGTAATATTATCGTTTAGACAACTTTCATATTAAATGCAACAACCAAAATATATGTATGAACAACGTAAAAACTCACCGATATATTCCAAATGCTGTATTATTCCACATGTACAAGCAGAAGCACTGATTTTCCACCACAAGTAACGGATTTTATTTTAATGCAACAACTTCAGGATTTAAACAATTTTAATACAAATCGTCAACACAATCGAGCACACGACACTGCTAATATCAAAATCTTGTTTTACAGGTTATTCACGGGAATATTTATTTTAATATTACGCTTAGAAAACGCGATCGCGTGACTATACAAAAATGGCGAACCGACTCCAGCAAAATCTCGCGACGAACTGACCACGGAACTGACGTAGTAATCAGCTGACAACCAATAGCGTTACCGATAGCAATACGTCAGCCGTGAGATCACGGTGACGTCACCGATCTCCCTGAAAACTCCCCAGAAGCCGCTGTAGCGCAATGTATAGTTGAACCATGACGAATAGAAGGACCTAGTGTGAGGACTCCGTCATTATAGCACGGTAGTTTGTGGTCCCGCCGCTACAAGCACTGCAAGCGATAATGTCCAACAACGTGTCCTGTCGTTGGGTCGAGCCGGGTCTTAGAAAAGTGCGCGAGAAGTTACTATGTGAGATATTTGTGTGAATTAAATTGAATTTTCTTTGCATTCAGTTCTTAAATTCAGTTCATTGTGTCTTGTGTACATCAGCGTTTTGTGTTGTGAACTTCAAACATATTTCTTATGCGGCTTTGTTAATTTAATAGTTCAACATGCCGTACTGGTTTTTGCCTGGCTGTAAGTCAGGATATGGTAGAGTAGTTGACGATATACGATTTTTTCACCACCGAAGAATACAAATCAATTTGAAAAATGGGCCAGAACTATTCCACGAAAGGATACGGTGTTAACGCGAAGTATTAGAATTTGTCAAATTCATTTCTCTGATGATTTGATAGTAAAATCAGGTAATTTTATAGTGAATTTTGAAGAATTGGAAATCTCTCGTGTATGGTGGAAGTTACGTCCTGGAGCAGTGCCTCATTTTTTCCCTAATTTACCGAAGTAGTGAGAATAAGTCCCGTAAAGCTCCCAACAGGAAAAAGAATCTCGACACCACCAGAAAAAGAAGAAAGAAGATTGAAGATGGGAGTGGAGCAACGAATGAGGCATTAAAAGGTCAGTCCAGTGTTGATAAGAATTTGGGTCATTCTAGTGTACTTATTGATGCTGAAAAGACTATAGTATTGCTCAAAAGGCGCCTAAAGAATGCTAACCGTAATTTAATTCGCGTTAGATCCTGCCTTAACTCAGCAAAATCGAGAATTAATTTTCTGGAGAAGCAGGTTCGAAATTCACAGGCATTTAATTACAAAGATGACGATTACAGTGGCGAATCCAAGCCTTGCGAGGCCCTGGGAGATATGATAAGGTGGGGCCCACAACAATAGAAAAAAATATCGAATCAAATGGAAAATAGTTTGGTAATAATAATAATAATAATAATAATAATAATAAAATAAAGAATAGTTACAATATTTTGAATACACTACAATACATTATTTTAATAATATGAAAGAAACCTTTAAGTCCCCTTGAATAAGATTATTTAAGCAATGAAATATTAAAATATTACTTTGCGACTTTTTTCCCGGCTGAAGTCTTCTATTATTTCACTGAAATCTTAACTTGCTAAACGGTCACGAGAGGTCATAGATGCACTGAAGAAAGGAATATGAATTACAAATTAGTTTGAAAAGTATACTTAATTAATTAATTAAATGTAGAAAAATCCATGGCGCGGGGCCCTGGGAGGTCGCCCTCCTCGCCCACCCCTGGATCCGCCCCTGATAACGAACACCTTATCAGGAAGGAAAAGATGATAATAGACACTATGCTCAAGAAATGACAGGAAAAATCTCGCAATGGAATGAGGTACAGCAATGAATTCATTTTGGAGTGTTTATTGTTGAGAATAAAATCACCGAAAAGATTCCGTCATTGTCGGCGACATAATCTCTTGCCTCTGCCTTCAGAAAGTCACTTGAGAAAACTTTGGAAAGGACGTAAGTGCCCTTATGGAGTTAATACGCATAGTATAAATGCTATTTCAGACTATTTTAAGGAAGAAAAGAACGATAATATTCACGTTACGGTGTTGTAATTTTCGAAGAAGAGAAGCTAAGAGAAGAAATCGAGTTAAATATCTTTTCTGATAAAGTAGATGGATTAGTGGATTTAGGTGAACACACACCTGACCTCCAGAAGAACGTACTTGCAAATCTCGCTCTAGTGTTCATGTTCGTACCTTTCATGCATATATTGGGTGCAGCCAGTTGCAGTTTATGCAAGCAGAAATGCTACTCCAGGGAGCATTCTCGCAAAAATTCTAATATAGTCTAGGTGATTTTGCAGTTAGAAGAGGCTGGGGCGAGGGTGGCTGGCTTTACTTGTGATGGTAGTCAATCAAATAAAAAGGTCAGGAATTCGTTAGGAGTCAGTGGCAAGACAAGCTCTCTACAACCTCACATCCTTAATCCTGCAGATGTTACGAGAAAGATCTGGGCTTTTTCCGACTGTATATTCCAGGAATCTGTGTGTTCCGTAACATGTAATGAAGACCGTAGTTCTTATTTCCGTGAATTATATTTTCCAATGTGCCCTGCCATGCTATTTTAATTGTAACCGCTAATTACTTTTTGAAAGAGTATTTATTAGTTACAAAGTAATTCGTTTCTCTTAGCACCATCCCTAAGACCAGCTGACCCCGGCAGTGTGGAACTTGCCCACTTTAGCGGTGCCTGGCGGGGCGCGCTTGAACTTCAAGAGTCTTCTCACTTTCTCCTTCTATTCGTCATGGTTGAACCAAAATAAGATAGGCAAAATCATTGTTTGCAGACTGTTATGCCTTTCAGTACCCAGTCTAGCATGCAAGCCTTTGTAAATAAACAAACAAATAAACCTACAAGTGATTAAATGACATTTGGGTGTTCACACATATGACATTTAGAGGTAATCCTTCTCTTCCCCAAAGCAGCTGTAAAATAGTTTTAGCCTCCCATATGCACATGGTTGATGAAGCTACACAAAAATGTACAGGATAAAATTGAAGACCAGTATCACATAATACTGACAGACAGTAGCAGACATTTACAGACAAGATTTGCATTCTCCTCCTGTTGATGGGGCCAGATGACAGCAATTTTCTACCCCTTAAAACAACTCCTCACACCCACCTTATTGGCTGATACGGTTTGAGGAAGGTAGCCTAATGATGATGATGATTATTGTTGTTTTAAGGGGCCTAACATCTGGTTATCGGCCCATTAGCCTAATGCTACTCACTTGCTTTGATCTGTGGTTTGATACGAATAGGCACACCCCGTGGGGAGCCTCAAGCAGGCTACTCATCTTTCTCACAGCAGGAATCAAACCCAGTCCTAACAGTTGTGAATCCTACGCCTTGCATAGTGAGCCACCAGGGCTCTTACATAACCTAAAGACATGTGAAATAACTTACCTTCAATCAGAGTGGGTGCATTATACAGCACGTATCAGGTCTCGCTGTCGAATAACTGTGATCGACTAGGATGCACTGCAGTTGTACGGTGTCCCATTACCTGTAAAACAAAAAGAAACAGGCCATTGTTACCTATTGTTTTTGCTTACTCCCATAATATTCTGGTAAAAGTACAGTATCTCAGGACAGGGCCCTAATGAATAGGCTACACACAGTATTACCGGTACTTACATTTTTACATCACTTTGAAGTACAAGTAAGTTAGGTGCTATTATTCATCAAATAATATATATATTTGAAAGAATTCTTACCTTGTTAGATAATAATCCTGAGAAATATCACATTTGAACCATTCACAGCTGATGACTAAAAGACACACAAACTTGGTTCAAATTAAACAGAGTGACGCCATGTTGGAACGTCTAACCAATAGGAGCGAACATTGGGCTTTAGCCAATAGGAAGCCTGGCTTGCTTTCACATGGGTGAACAGCACCTCTTGAGAACGTACAACGAACTTGTCATTTAAAATTGCAGATTTCAAAAGTGACGGATCCATATATGTATCGGACGTGGTTACCACAAGACCTCTTTTCCCAGAACATATAATTATTTTTTAAAATGCGTCTGGACAGATTTTCTATTCCGAGAATAAATGTCCTGGTTTTCTACGAACATTTTAAAACGTTGAATATAACCATAGAAAGTCACAATATATTCCTCAGATGTCAGCAGCAAAGAATATAGGTTTAAATTTAATACCGATAACCACCACCGCCCACGCATGCATAGTGCTGCCTCTTTAGGCAACACATGAAACTAAAGTTTCTACGCGGGAAATTTGAACCGTAACCTGCAACCCCCCGCGGCCGCCCGCGGCTCCCTCTTCCCCTCTTCCAGAGAATGTGCATTTCGATGGTTTGTATCAATCTCATTTATTTATTTATTTTGGCTTCATAGAATAACCTTATACAACTAGGCCCTTGCCTGTGAGGAATAAAAGTTAATGATGATAATTGTTTTAAGAGACCTAACATCAAGTTAATATACAGTAGGCCTACACTAATAATAATAATAATAATAATAATAATAATAATAATAATAATAATAATAATAATAATAATAATAATATCGTATGGCCTCGGGTGCCGGGTGCAAGCTTTGTAATTTGCCACCCAGAGGGTAGCTTGCATGTCGAATTTCGTTGTTCCTTGAATCACTATGTAAGTCAAGGTGGTTAAATATCTAAGCTCCTTGAACACTATAGCGCTCTCTAATAGAGAAACTCCCGAGATTAATTTTGCCATTATGAACACGGCCTACTGAATTCAAATGGGTTCTTTGACATGCCAACATCGTATGACATGCTTGTCGTCTTTTTGCCGCCTTTCAAAAATCACTTACCACGGCCAGGAGTGAATCTCCAATTTTGGGGTTAGTAGACCGACACACTATCCACTCACCCACCGTGTCAATAAATCCTACACTGTTATAAATAGATTAAGAAAAGAAACATAGGAAGTTAATAAGTATGATTAAAAACCATCGCCAATACAAAATACACCAAATTTTTGCCCTTACTAAATGGAATACTTCAAGGAAATCAGGATGTAAATAAGGAACTTGGAAGTAAAAAAATAATTACAAAATCAAGTCTATATAGGCTACTGTGGTATATTTATTATACATTTCTCTGTCTTACATAGCCTACATTTAGAGTACTTCATTTCATCAAATTATCGTTTCAACATAGATTTGTCTTTCCATGGGAGTGCCACCACACATTACGAATCAAGAGAAAAAGGTAGTATGACCAGAAATGGCAAAGTACATCCCTAAAGGAAAAATCATGAGAGACAACTGCAGTAACATTGGTCATGAATATTATGCAGTTGTATTCAGGGTATCTATTTTGCATGCAACTCAATGTGGTTTTTAGCCATTACCAGGGCTAGATTTGTGACGGTACGCACCGGTACGCCGTACCAAAACCTCTGATCGGGGGAAAAGTCGAATCAAAATTAGATTGCTCTTTTGCCTACTGATTCATTTATAAAGGTGTTCAGGAAGGTGTAAAAATATCGTTTTTATAACTCTATATTTCAATATTCCATAAAGCCCTCACCCCCCTCCCACCCCCACTCGGAAGCCCACAGTACCGGAACCTCTTTTTTTACAAATCAAGCGCTGGCCATTACAATTCAATAGATCACCCACTTTTGGATTTAACAGAATATGCAACGACATCCATTGCCAGTATTCAATCCCCCATGCCACTCCATTTTGCAGTCCAGCCTAAATATTATTCATGCACCCAGAATAAGTACGATGGTGATGTGTATTTTCACAAGTACCAATTACCGTAGTTAACCCAAAGAAAGCCTAACATTAGTTTCCAGAATTTACATTAGTTTAGTTACGAGAGGAATGTTGATTAGAATATTGCAATTAATTCATTTAAATGGCTCAATAAATTGTGTAGTTACTTGGAATTATCTTGCAGGCAATCTACATTGAAGAAGGAAATCATTGAAGAAGGAAATAAAAGAAATTCATTGTTTGTAGACTGTTATGCCTTTCAGTATCCAGTCTAGCGTGCATGTCTTTGTAAATTAACATACAAATAAACCTCCAAGTGATTAAATGTTATTTGGGTATTCACACATCATATGACTCCATATGAGGAAATCCTTCCTTTCCCAAATGTGCTGTAAAATAGTTTTAGCCTCCCATATGCACATAGTTGACAAAGCTACAGAATTAAAAATTTACAGGATAAAATTTACGATCAGTATCACATAACTCTGACAAACAGTAGGAGACATTTACAGACAAGATTAGCATTCTACACCTGCTGATAGGGCTAGATGACAGCAATGTTCTGCCCCTTAAAACAACTCCCTATACCCAGCTTATTGTCCAATGGGGTTGGAGGAAAGTAATGCTTCTCACTTGCTTTGACCTGTGGTACGATACGAAAAAACTCAACCCAATGGGGAACACAAGGTCTCAACCGGCCTTTACTCCCAGAGGAAATCTCTCAGGCTACTCATTTTTTTTGCAGCTGGCTGAGTTGACCAGGATTCAACTGGTAGTGAAGGGCAGTTTAACAATCTCACCACTAGCAGATATCAAACCCAGTCCTTCTAGTTGTGAATCTAACGCCTTGCATACTGAGCCACCGGGGCTCTTACACAGAGTTGGGCAAAATACTCCCCAAATGTATTTTAGATACAAAATACTCACACAAAAGTATTTTAAACACAATATACACTTATAAATTTCCGGAAAATACAAAATAGTATTTTAAAATACAATACAAAATACATTCATTAAAATATGCTTCTCATCCATTCGAACTGTTAAAAATAACAACTATATATTATTACTACTAACAACCCGCCCCGGCTTCACCCGGTATCTTTATCGGTTTACCCAGTGTAAACTTAAAAGGCGTATTTTTTCAATTTCAATGAAATACGATCCATATCTGTTTCCCGTTTCGGCATGATGGGTTAAAATCATCTACTTGACTATTAATTATATTATCATGGAGATAGCATGTGCAACAAATTCTTGTCAGACGTAATTTAAGAATGGCGAGGTGCATGAAACACAGATGCCCCTTCCGTCCAATCTAAACTCGACTGTATACTCTGCAGAACGAAGGCTGAAACTGGGGTGATAGGCTCGCTCGCTAACTAGCTCGCAAACTGTCTCTGAAGCTAGTAATTGAATTGAGATTATTGGAAGAAATGAAAACGTAAAATCACTTATAGTGGGCGGTGTATTCAAGATAGAGACATGCTGTCCGGGACTTTTATGTAGACCTTTTCATGCTGAACAATTCATACACTCATAGTATATAGATATTTTAAAGGTTTACCCAGCATAAGCTTAAAAGGCGCACGGACGGTAGGTTTCTTTTCAACTCCATTCACTGAAATCGTTACTGTTTGGCTTCCTTTCGTCATAAATAATTTTCTATAGAAACTGTCCTCAAGAAATCCTTTACAGAATGGTGAAAACCGCATCAAAATCCTCCAGTGTTTCTCGAGATTACCGTTACATCCAAGGATTGGGGACTTAGTTTTACACTAAGTAGAGAATATAGATATTACTCTTATTATTGACCTGGACGGATATGCGCATTAACGTTCGAGGCCAAAGGTTCAAATCCCACCATCAACATCTGACAGAATGGTATCTTTCGACGTTCATCTAACAAAGACTGCTACCAAACTCAAGACATGGAATAACATTTTCTGGAACCTTTGTGGTACCACTTCAGGTTTAGCACCAATACTCTCCACTGTCCAGCTGTTCTATCTCTGAATAATGTGCCCCAGTTTGATAAATAGTTTGTTATTGTTGTTGATTCATTTAGGGGCTTTGGGACTTCGTGGACATGTAGCCCCTTGTACTTGGGTGTGTAAGGAATTTGTCTGATGACGTGTGTTATTGTGATGGCTGTATTAGTGTGTATTGACATATTACAAGCTATTTTTCAGTGTTGCCTGAGTAGTACCTTCTTGCTACGATTGTAGTGCTGACAGACAAAAAGTGAGGCATATCATTCAGGACTGCCTTCTGAGATCCTACAGCGCTGCTGAAAGAGATCTGTACCAAGGAACAACACAGTCCAATTGACAACACATTATAAACAACCAAATAAATAAATAAATAAATAAATACATTAAAATTAAATTAAATGATCCTACCTCTTCAGGGTTGTAGTTATCCAGACCTGGAAAGGTTGGGTCAATTTTTATTATCATTATTACCAACAGACAGCGGCAGCTGGGACTCGGACTTTGGGAGACGTGGGCTCGATCCACACCGCCCTTCAAATACTTTTCCGTGGGTTCCTTCTACAGTGAAAAGGAACCAAACCAAATCCCCATAGCACTAGGCCTAGTGAATGCTGCTCAGCCATTTGGCTTGCAGATCAGCGCGTCGGGTTCCCTCAGCCGTTAATCTTGGTCACCTCGACAGGGCGCTGCCTCGCTGTCAGACAGCTACTCCATTGCCCTCACGAGGCTGAGTTCACCCCGTTCCAGCTCTCACGTCAGTTTCTAAAATACCTGACGAAGCTGGGAATCGAACTCGGGACCTCTAGGTGTGAGGCAAGCATGCCGCCCCAACAGCACGGATGACGTTCTTCTCCAAAGAACGGAACCTCACCAGGCCCGTGTGACGGGTGGAGAGCAATACGTTATGGCCAGATGACTAGCATCTACCGATTACACAAGAGCGGATCAGGAAGCTCTAGATGCTGTCATAGCATTCGGAGCTGGCATGATACCTTACTTGGGAGAGTTAAGACTTGTGGTGAAGTACTGTAGCCTATCTCGTATCCCATGAACAGGGTTAGGTATAGAACAAAACATCGAAATTTCCAAGTGGAAACTTATATTCTCAAGAAGTCTTACCGTAAATCTATTCATAAGTTTCAACGCCTTGCGAATTTACTTGTGGGGGGAACCTCAAACAAAAGTATCGAGAAACAATCCGCGTACTCTGGAGGCTCTCGAGAACAAAATAACTGCACCGATATGATATATCAGCGAGGGTAAATTACAGCGAGTGTACCAAAACTTCCTACGATGGTGCAAACTAATTGGGCACTACGCTGTTGCTAACGCCTTGCTCGACAGGTACCTACACACAGTGGTCCGGCCATCACGCGGCGATTGCGAGGTTCCATTCTATAGAGAAGCACCTCACGGCCGCTTCCTTCCAACACCTTACCTAATTTCATTAACCTTCAATCATTTCATCTCTCATTATCTCCTCTCATGAGGTTGGCATCATTAAGGGCATCCGGCCGTAAAATCACTCACCACAGGAAAGAAAAACATCATTGCAATCCATCCCCGAACCCATTGAAACGGGAACAATAAGGGGTAGACATACATTTGATTATTATTATTATCTTTTGTTAACATAGACAACTAACCAAGGAAATTTAAGAGATAAGATTCGCGTTTCGAATTCTTGCATTGACAGCAACCATTCTCAGTGTGGTGTTTGGATTTTTCCCACTCTCCGTCTAGGCACATGACGGAATGGCAACATACTTCAAGTCCTGGGGCATCTGCTCATTTCTAGACCATAATAAATTCAGCCACGCAAACTATTACAGACACCACACAAACACACGTTATCAGAAAAATTAAAATACATACATGGGGCTTACGATCAGGATTTAGGCGTACCCATAACAACCGGCATACATATTTTGCAGCCAGTCCCGGGTTCGATTCGCGCCTCCATTAGGGATTGCTGGAACGGGGTGCACTCAGCTCAGTGAGGCAGTGCACCAGTCATGGAGGCCAAGGGGACCCGGCGCACTGACCGCATGTCGCCTCATAATCTCCAGGCTAAATGGCTGGGCAGCGGTCGCTTGGTAGAGCTGCAGTGCCACAGAATTTTGTTTGGTTTATACTTATGTTACGGTGGCTCGTGGTGCAGTCGCTAGCATTCGTGACTCTCATCCCTGAGGTCCGGGTTCGATTACCATCTCTGCCTAGAAATTTAATCCTGGCCCTGAGGGCTGGAATAGGGTATATTCAGCTTAGGGAGAGAAGAGTGAGACACCTCGAAGTGATTTTCTGTTGTTTTCTCACTTATACCCCACACAAATGTCGGGATGGTTCCTAAATTAAGGCCACGGCCACCTCACCTGAATTACAAATACGCACACTACTACAGATTCTACAATAACACAGGTCATCAGACAAATTCCACGTGTAACCAAGTACATGGGACTACTGTAAATGACCACAATGTCCCAAATTCCTCAAATGAAACAACTTGCCCCATTTTGTACAGCCCTTATGAGAGCACTTCTGGGAATTTTGGAGAATTCTAGTGAACAGGTTCAGACAACTACTTACATTTTGGAATTCCATAGTTAGGTAGCCTGAGGCTACTGGTTGGAAATGTTTCCAAGATTAACGACACTGGTAACAGAGCATCCGGCAGACATTCCTCAAGAGATTTTGTTCTAAATGCATCCTAAATATACAGCATTGCACATAGTCTCAGAAGGGTGGTGTGATGCTAGAACAGTTGTATTGTTCTCAAACTTGCCTGTGCCATGTCTAGCAATTAACTCAAGTTATGAGACAGGAAGATGATGGAGGATTGAACTAAAAATCACCCAAAACAATGAATTTTTCAATGTATTTTGTGTATTTTGAAAATACAAAATACTCATGAAAAGTATTTTCGATACCAGTTGAGATACAAAATACATGTTCCAACTGGAGTGGATGACAAAACACTTGATTTCTGCTCTGTGTGCAAAAAGAGGGTAGAAGAAAACGAAACAGCTGTGACCAGTGACTGGCCATGCCAGAGATGGCATCATCTATCGTGGGCGGAATTGCAGCAAGGCCAATTTAACGCACTAAAGTCAACTAGTAAGAAAAAATCAAAACATTTATGGTTATGTTTTAATTGTGAACAGGACTTCACTCTATATAAATCGGGAAGAAGCATGCAAAAAGAACTAGAAGAGATGCGTGCGGAAATGTGCAAGAAAATGGATGAAATGGCAAAAAATATATCTAAACTTACAAGACTATGTCTTTCAAGGGACAATAAGATCATCGGATTCCACGAAACAGGAAGATAACCAACGAAAGAAAAACGCTTCCTCCACAAAACAGATATGCGAAATGGCAACACAAGCAACTACCGAAGACATGGTTGGTGCATGTGATCAGAATATGAAATCTACAAATCTAAACAAGGAAAACTATGAGGAGCTGAAAACTAAAATGGACCAAGTCTCAGAAACTATGATGCAGAAAATGTCACTGCTGCTTGAAACGCAACTGCAACAAACAGAATTCTTGACAGCTGTCAATCAGAGACCTTCAGTAATAAAAGAGAAAGCTCCAAACCCACCGACTGCACAGCAAAGCCCAACAACAGCCACGGAAACTCTGACATTCTCCAGAATCAGGATGAGAGGGATCCAGGTAGTAAGAATGAACGTCACTCCATACTAAGGGAGGATAATGAAGAATATACTATAGCAGAAGTGGAGAGAACTCCCTCACCAAGACACTTAGGAATTCAGGGGACTAAACCTTTTGATATAACTTGTAACCTAAGAGCAGTGGAGCGTAAAGCTTGGCTTTTCAAAGGCAGACTTCATTCAACAACTGAAGCAAAGACACTTATTTCACACCTCACAAACATAGGCATACTGGGGGAAATATTATGTGAGCAAATACAGTAGAAACAAAAGGAAAAAGCAAAGCATTCAAAATAGGCATTCCATTTGAGGACAAGGAAAGTGCAATGACACCAGAAATCTGGCCGGAACGCATACTGGTTAAACGTTTTTCATTTCGTCAACCCTTTTTCGAGGGAGTACGACTCGCATAATAAAGTGCGAAAAAACGAGTGTCCAGTACAAGAAATTAGAACTTCTAGTAATAATATAGCAGAAAGGCAACATAAATTAAGGATTATTCTATGGAACATTGAAGGTATAAAAAACGCGCTACAACTAGCTCTAAATAATATTTTTATTAATTATGACATAGTACTGTTAACAGAGACTTTTCTTACAGAAGACTGGGGAACAAACGGTTTTTACTGCGTCCATAATACCGCCATCAAAAGTAACATTGGCAGGCCTAAAGGAGGTATCTCTTGTCTGCTGAAACCCAGCCTATATCCTTTTACAGTGAAGCACCGAACAAACAACATACTAATCGTGAAGACACAAATTTTATACATAATTTATGCGTACTTTCAACCAGATTTTCGAGAAGAAGATTTAATAGATGATCTAACTGTAGTGATAAGTCATGTAGCGAGAAATGATGCTCTAATAGTAGCTGGTGACTTCAACTGTCGCATTGATGTACCTTCTCGTAAAACGTCCACACTTCTGCATTACATGGAACAAGAAGGCCTGACACTGACTAACAATAAAGAAACAAAAACATAGGCCTACATATGTCAAAATGGGTCAAGTACAATTGACCTTGTATTCATTAATAAGGGTTTCACCATTCTCCAACAGCATGCGATTGACAATGTCACCGTCAGAAAACACCTACCCATTGCCACAGTTCTCTATCAGGGAATACCGATGACTCCTTTGCTAACAACCAAAAGCAAAGTATCGAGGAAATTGTATCTCACCAAATTGCAAACAATTAAGGTCTCAGACATACATGATACCATAATTGAAGGAAACATTGATGAAGCACTATGGAAATTAGAGAATTCCATGCGGAATTCTGCGCATTGAGTTGAAGAAAGACCGCGGAAAGCCAAGCCATGGTTTAATGAAGAATGCTTTTAAATAAGGAAACGAACAATCAATGCTCTTCACGCTGTGAGAAAGCAGGAAACGGAAACAACACTGAAAACATATGCAGATCTACGGAAACACTATAAGATCATCATCAAAAAGGCTAAGAAAGTATTTTTAGAAAAGAAGGAGGAAATACTAATTGAAGAAATTGAACAGGATCCCTTCAGAGCACTGAAACCCATACACCCAAAATTTCGAAAGGACATACTAATTGAAACATGGGAACAATACCTTGGTCTCGTTTTGCAAGAAAAAGACACCAGACCAGACACTGACCCTCACATAAGTGCTTTCGATCCCATCACAGTAGAGGAACTTTCACTTGCAATAGAAATCAGTAAAGATAGAAAGGCATGTGGGCCAGACTCGATTTATAATGAACATCTTAAAGAAGCCACACCGATGCTCGTGGGAACGTGGACCGATCTTATGAACGAATGCTTATGTCAGGGAAGGATACCAGACTCATGGGGACGATCCATAATAAAAATGCTGTATAAAGGGAACGGTGACTCCAGTGATCCTAATGGAAGATACTCTCTTCAAATTTATGATGAAAATATTTACAACAAGACTGACACAACTGATAGACGATAAAATTCCGGAAGAGCAGTTTAGCTTCCGCAAGCAGAGATCGTCACTGCAAGCTGTCAATTACTTGCTCGACATAGTACAGGACACTTTAAGGCTTCCAAAACAGAAAGTATATGCAGTCTTCATAGACTTCTCTAAGGCCTTCGACCGCTTTAATAGAAGCATACTAGTAAAGGAACTCATAGAAATTATTGGTCTGTAGCACCACTACATCATCAGATTGATTAAGGATATTCTACATAACAACCAGGTAGAAATAGATAACGGAATAACTATATCTAATCCTATCGATCAAACAATGGGAGTATTTCAGGGTGACCCTCGAAGTCCTCTTCTATTTAATGTCGCGACTGCAGATGTGGTATATCTCTTACGTTCCCAGAAAGTAAAAATCATCATATATGCCGATGATTTGGCTCTGACCTCGTCGTCAAGAGAAGAGCTACAAGACAGCTTGAATCAACTTGCAATATGGGCCCAAACCAATGATCTTGAAATAAACCTTCAGAAAACGGTAGCAATGATATTCAGAAAGGGCGGAGAACTGCCAAAGATGACATTCTTTACCTCAGAAATGAACCTTTGCTTCAAACCAGTCATTACAAATACCTAGGAATTACTTTGCAAATACAAGGGAAATTATTTACACGTCACATCAAAGATAAAATGATTTGTGCTGTCAGGTCAATGAACGACATTAGTCATCTCAGGGATATGTCTTTGCAATCGGCACTGAGACTCTTTAAAGCAAAAATTACACCAATTGCAACGTATGGATTGGATATAATATGGGTTAATTTAAGCAAAAATAACCTGAAAGACTTAGAGAAAGTGAAAGCCTTATTGACGAAGTTTAAAATAGTCAGTAAATTATAAAACCTTAAGTCAATAACTAGTTGGACTATTATATTGTATTATCTCCCAATTTGCAACAATCGATTGGAAACTATCGATCTATCTATAGTTTTGTAAAAATGGTATCGTAATAATCGATTCATTAATTAATGTATTTTTTTACAGTAAGAGACAGAATATGTAATTTTACATTTAAAAAATATATGTAAATAAAATGTCATTATGATCAAATATGTAACAATAAAATGTAATTAGGCCGGTCCCATGGTGTTGGGGTACCGCGCGATTCCCGGCTCCATCAGGCATTTTAGAACCGACGTGAGGGCTGGAACTAGGTGCACTCAGCCTCGTGAGGACAATTGAGTAACTGTCTGACAGTGAGGCAGCGCCTCGGTCACGAAAACCCAGATTAACGGACGAAGGGTACCCGATGCGCTGATCACGCATCACCCCAATATCTGAGGCCAAATGGCTCATCGCTTGGAAGGCTTAGGCCCTTCATGGGACTGACAGAACTGTATTATTTTGTAACATTTGTGAGGAACCTGTAGCGGCAGACATGAGTTAGCAATCTACACTGCAAAACGTGAAATGTGCATCATTAAAGAAGCGACACAACGTTTGCTTCCCAAACAGCAAGATATAGACCTTTTGACTTGGATCCATTGAGGCGATCTAAACTCCAATTTCAACGTTCTGTTTAACACTGCCATCTGGTAGTGAAAACCAGAACTCTACTGAGCTACATGTGACTGAGATTTAATTAATTTTAGACTCTAATCACAAAATGTAATATGAGAGATCTTTCACGAGCCAACATCGTACAACAGTGCTTAGATTTTTGCCGCCCTACTTGTAGCGGTTAGCATTCATGGCTGTCGCCCTGGAGGTCCGGGTACGATTCCCGGCCCTGTCAAGAAATGTTAATTCTGGTCTCAGGGCTGGAACACTCAGCCTCGAGAGGCAAAACTGAAGAAAGGATGGTTCGATTCCCACCTCAGTCATCCTGGAAGTGGTTTTCTGTGGTTTCCCACTTCTACTCCAGGAAAATCCCGGGATGGTTACAGACTTGAGGCCACGGCCTCCTCCTTTCCAATCCTCACATGAATACATGGGGCTGTATAACAACGATGTCGAAAAGCCACTAAAAGATTCAACAACAACTGTAGTGGAAAGGAACAAAACCAAACAAATGATAGTAGAAAGGAAGCTTGTAGTTTTAGATGACCGTTAGTCTCGCTTCATGAGCTGCGGGACCTCCTTTTAGCGTGGAATCCGAACCAATGGAGGTGACATTTTACCTTAAAAAATCTCACATGCACTAACCGGGAATATAACCCGGCGAGCCTTCGTGAGAGGCAAGCAGCTTGATCACTGTACCATCACGCTCCTCATCAAAATGTAGTCGAGTTCAAAAGGAAATCATGGGAGGAGTTTGGAAATAAATTAGAAAAGTTATGTCAAGTGGCACGAAAACCATTCAGGAGTGTTATAAAGAATCTTAGAAATGGAGGAAAGAGAGAAATGAGTAGTGTCCTGGATAATTCAGGGAAACTCATTGTAGATACCAAGGAAGCACTGGGAAGATGACAGGATTAATTTGAAAACTTGATGAATATTAATGGAGACTTAACTGGCAATGTGACCGATTTTGAGATTATGCAAGAGGAGAATGAGGATGGAAACAGGATAACGCTTAAGGAAGTAAAGAGGGTGGTAAATAAACTACAATCCCACAAAGCGGCACGAGTAGATGGAATTCAGCCGGAAATAGTTAAGTATGTGGAAAATCAGGGCTGAAATGGTTGCATAGGATAATAGAATTTGCATGGGAATTAGGAAAGGTACCCTCTGACTGGACAAAATCAGTAATCAACCCAATTTAAAGCAAGGTAACAGGAAAGATTGCAACCATTATAGAGGCATTTATTTGATAAGTGTCCTGAGCAAAGTGTACACAGGTATTGAATGGAGTTTGGATATAAGATGGATGAAAACCAGAGTAGCTTTAGACCACAACGAGGATGTGAAGATCAATTTTTTAATATGCGCCAAGTTATTGAGGAATGCTACGAGAGGGATAGACAGTTGAGCTTGTGTTTTGTAGATCTAGAGAAGGCATACTATGGAGTAACCAGGGAGAAGATGCTAAGCATCCTGAGGTATTATAGTATCGAGGGAGGGCTGCTACAGGCAATCAAAAGTATTTATATTGATAATCAGGATGCAGTGAGAGCTGATGGTACGATGAGTTATTGATTTGAAGTTATTACAGGAGTGAGGCAAGGCTGTAACCTCTCACCACTATTCTTTACTATTGATCATTTTCTAAAGGGCATAAACTGGCTGGGTGGGATTCAATTAGGTGGAAACCAGTTAAGTAGTCAGACTTATGCTGAAATGTAGGAAAAATGGCATGAAAATCAGCATTTCAAAAACTAAGGTTACATCTGTAAGGAAGAAATGCAAAAAATAGAATGCTAGATAGGAACTAAATTGGAGTAGGTAGACCATTTTAAGTTCTTGGGCTGCATATTCTCTCAGGATGGTCGTATGGGGGAAGAAATAGTCGAGGTGCATAAAAGCCAATGAGGTGAATTTTCAGTTGCGATCTACAGTAGGCCAATTCTGTAAGAAGGACGTTGGTGTAGACTCTCTACATCCCTTAGTGTTTAGACCGACCTTGTTGTAAGGAAGTGAGAGCTTGGTAAAGTCAGGAATGATTGCTGTGATGAATAAATGGGAGCAATGGCATGAAGATACTCATAATAAAGGGATAAAGTTTAAGTTAGCAATGAACACGTTAGATGAAGTTGTTCGTATGAGCCGACTCACATCCTGAAGAGTAGAAATTACCTAAGAAGTTAATGAGCTCGGCTGTAGAGGGTAAGAGAAGCAGAGGTAAACCTAGGAGGCGATGGTTGGATTTAATTTTCAACGATTTCAAAGTAAGAGACCGAAAAGCAGAGGGGACCGTATTGCCAACTGCTATCAGGGCTACATGGAGGTGACTTGTTCACAAACGGAGGCTTACAGACTAGTCTCGACGCTGAAAGGCAAATCAGTCTCAAATGAAAATGTTCTTTTAGGTAGATTTCATTAGAAAGCTAACTATTGCAATAGGTCCCATGTTTCGACTTCCGGAAAATTTCGACATATCTTCGCGTTTCACATCCCCCAGACCCCAAAACCACCGTCAGTTCAAAAGTTTATATATAATTTATGTATGTATATATGTATATCAGTTTCTTGTGGACACGATAACTGCCGTAATTTTGCACCAATCACTTTGAATTTTTTACCGAATATGTATACCTATAAAATCTCGGTCGAGTTCGTTACTGGGCTAAATCGGTCCAAGGGGGTGAAAATGGGGGTCTTTTTTCGAAACAGTGAAATATTGCTATAACTCTCATAATATGTGAAATATCGAATCCGTTCAACATTCATACTATGTGTCGGATAAAGCCCAAAAATTTATGTTTGAAGAGGTTTTTTTATAGCACCAACCATTGACCAAAGGGGTGGGAAAAAGTGGGGTTTTTGGGAAACATTAATCATATCTCTCTTAATAGGCACAATAACAAAACCGTACAAAATGGGCAATATTCCCCCTAATAATTACCTAAATCTTTTGTCTGAAAGAATTTTTGATATGACCCACCATTATGCCAAAGGATGAGAAAAATTATTTCGGAATTATAAGAAAATGCCAAGAGCTATCAGAGGTTGCCATGGCAACACTACTAAATTGATGAGGGATGAGCCATCAGACGTTGCCATGACAACGCACTTGCACGAGATCAGATTCGGATTTCCATCTGACTAAGTGTGAAGCGGCTTCGGTGACGTAACTGGTAGCATGCTGAATTTCTATGCCCAAGGTCGCGAGTTCAAAGCCGGCCGAAGTCGTTGGATTTTCTAAGAGCGCTAAAAATCCCTCAGTATGCTTTCCTTTGGAGGGGAAGTTCCAACGTTCGTTGCGAGTTGCTGGTTACGGTGGCATCTTGTAGCCAAGTTCCCAGCTAGGTGTCGTTGACGGTAGTACCTGGTAGCAACATTAGGAACTACTGCTTGAAATTGACCGTCTGCAGTCCTTACCTGAGTTACAGACTAATACAGCCATTCCAAAGTACACGGGGTTACATGACCGCGTTGTCGCAGCCCCTAAACTGAGGAACCAACCAAAATCTCTGCTGGAGATATAATTTTGCGTGAAGAAGTAACAGACCGTTACATAGTTACACATCAGTGTCGAAACCTTGCATAAGGACAGTGTGACCACAAGTATAAAAATGGACCCCAAATAACAAGAAGGTTACCGTCCCCATAAGACAATAAAATGTTTAAAATAAGCATGAAATGACGAAAAACAAAGTTAATTAAGCTCCAATTATAAAATACCTTCTCGCAATAAATGAGGTCTTATCCTTCTACGAAAACTTGCATATTCTGCCTATTTTCGCCTATCCCCAAGTTTGTCCGGTGAAATCTACCTCCGCCTTCCGGCGTGCCGAGAGGACTTTTTTTGCTTTTGTTCGTTTTATTATTGTATAATGTGTTTTTTAAATGTCATTTTCGTTCTAGCTGAGCGAAAAATTTACTCTCATCGTAAGATTATTATCGTGTTGGAAGCCATTTTTAAATGTTGTCTTAAACGAATTTAAATGTGTTGACCGATTGAAAAGCATTTAAATTTTGTCTCATCATAAGAATAAGTCGAAAGTCTTTCACAACGGTATGAACTAGAAGTCAGACTGGGCAAAGGTTATTTAGACTTCAACGTTACCGGTATGTAAAGACTCAAAAACTTCGGAAACTTAAACTTTAATGGTTACTTACGAAATACTTTGCATGTTCTCTTTGTAATATTTTGCAGTCCATTCACAAGTTTCGGATAACTTACATTGAATATAACTCTATCAGAAAATGTAATGCCGGTACTGTATTTGTTTGGAAATTTAATTGAGTCAATATACCAACTTCCTCAGTGAGCCTGCTCGATTCTGAAGCCCATGATATTCCAAGCCCTAAAGTAATAACAATATAATAATAATAATAAACTCTCCTTGAAGGCTCATGTCGACAGTGGTGTTCTCTGAGTTAGTATCATTTCCTGCCGACCTCTGCATTCTACTCGCCCCCTCAAATATTGAAGACAAAGTTACGCCCGTGAATATGAGTGACCTTTATGTCGTAACTCTGCATGCTTGTGCGCTATTTTAATGTTATTAATAAAGCTAAGTCACCTCCATGGTGTAGTGGTCAGCGTGCTTAGCAGCCACCCCGGAGGTCTGAGGTTCGATTTCCGGCTCTGCCACAAAATTTGAAAAGTGGTATGAGGTCTGGAACGGGGTCTACTCAGCCTCGGGTTGCTCCAAATTAGTAGAGGGGGTTCGATTCCCACCTCGGCCATCCTCGAAGTGGTTTTCCAATTCGTCTTCGGGCAAATGCCGGGATGGTACCTACTGTCAGGCCACGGCCGGCTCCTTCCCTCTTCCTTGCCTATCCCTCCCATTCTTCCCCATCCCTCATGAGGCCCCCTGATCGCTTTGCAGGTGAGGTCGCCTGGGCGAAGTGATAGTCCCGCCTCCCCAGTTGTATCCCACCATCCAATGTCTCAAGGACACTGCCCGAGAGGCAATAAAGGTGGGATCCCTCGCTGAATCCATGGTAAAAGCGTAACTGGAGGGTAAACTGACTAAGAAAGAAAGAAAGAATTAATAAAGCTACAGTAAAGAAATTCGGTCAAGAGGTTGGTGACTATATGATACTTAGAGTGCCCAAATTTTAAAAATTCCTTAGCTTAATACATTCAAGACAGCAGCCCTTTCGACTTATTCATTAGAAAAAATTATTAGAGAGCATTTGCCATGAAACTAGGTACAAAGGAAGTAAAAATACACTCAACATCTCTAAGTCACAAGGTTGTTGTATTAAAAGTTACGTGCAGTCGCAAGCTGTATTATATAAAAGACTGTCGTCGTTAACGGTTTCATGTTGTCAGAATAACAACAATAGTTGACGTCAATGCTCATGGCACTGGTGAGAGGAGGTTAGCTGTGACTGCTCTGTCAGACTTAGTGGACCTTGTTTGGTCACCACTCGGGTGATTTCGCAAATTTTAGCCTGTTCATTGTTCTGCGTAGAATTAGGTGCTGATTAAGAAGTGAAGTTAGGGTGACCACAACAACTATATTTTAAATGTTGTGTGGCCTCCTGAAGTCCTGGTGTAGGTGTCCATAGGCGACCAGCCTGTCGTAATGAGAATGAAATGACGATTACATCACACACACCCAGTCCTCAATCCTGGAGAATTAATTGGAGATTAAAATCTGCATGGTCCAACCGGGGATCAAACCTGGAGCCCATCGGGCCAATGTGTAACATTCTAACCATTTAGCCACGAATTTTGGAGAACAATAAACATTAAACATGAAAATTGTAGAGAAGTAAGGAGTATGATTGAGGAAATGTATATATCACTTTATCACAGTGCGTCTCAGAGAATACACAATTTCTTGATAGGGCAGCATTTAGAATGTATCTCAGTAAGAGTTTGTTCCATTGTAAGTATTATAAGTAACCCCTGGCACTGCAGCCCTTGAAGGGCCTAGGCCTACCAAGTGACCGCTGCCCAGCCATTTGGCCTGCAGATATTGGGATGACGCGTGGTCAGCGCATCGGGTCCCCTCGGCCGTTAATCTTGGCTTTCGTGACCGGGGCGCTGCCTCACTGTCAGACAGCTACTCTATTGTCCTCACGAGGCTGAGTGCACCTCGTTCCAGCACTCACGTCAGTTTCTAAAACCTGACGGAGCCGGGAATCGAATCCGGGACCTCCGGGTGAGAGGCAGGCGCATCACCCCAACACCACGGGAAGTATTATAGGCTGAATATGTTCATACTGTAAATACATTTTCCGTGACTTTTGTTCTGAACTAAACCAACCCTTATTACACCCCAAAACTATTTAAGGCTTCCTTTTTACGCCTTCCCCACAGAGTATTATTCAAACGATTTGTAGATTGGTACTCTTCCAGGGATACCTTCTACTTAAATACCAATACTTATCCATTCACCCCAGTAGTTTTGACAAGGGGCATCCCCATCTGTTAGGCCTGAATGAGGCTTTGCCCTCCATTTATTCTGCCTAGTGTGGTGTAGTGGCTAGCATTCTTGGCGGTACCCCTGAGGTTCAGGTTCGATTCCCGGCTCTGCCATGGCATTTAATTCTCATCTGAGGGCTGGAACGGGCTTCACTTAGAGGCAAAACTGGGAAAAAGTTGGGTTCAATTAGAATTTCAGCCACCATGGAAGTGGTTTTCAGTGGTTTTCCATATCTACTCCAGGCGCATGCCAGAATGCATCCTAACGTAAGCCCGGATCCACCTCCTTCCTAACCCTCAACATAATAAATACTACACTACCACGTGCTGTGTGTGAGTCTTCAGTCTTTGGACTGGTTAGATGCAGATCTCCATGGCACCCTCTCCTCAGCTAACCGTTTTATCTCTACATAGCTACCACACCAGGCCTGATGAGAGGGTGGATGTATGCATTTATCCTAAATATACCATAAGGAAATGAATCCTACTTTGCTTCTAACAGGTAACAATCATTGAACCGTTGTCATCATATCGCAGTCAAACTTAGAGTGGAAATCCAATTCTGGAATAAAAAGCACACTGCAGGCTACTAACATACCGGTAGTATAGTCAGAATTAGGCAAAATACTCCCAAAATGTATTTTAGATACAAAATAATATTTTAAAATACTTTCAATAAAATATGCTTTCTTTCATTCAAAAAAACAATATACAGTTTTTTTTTTGTCGTGTGGCCTTCTTAGAGGCCGAGTGCAGGTCTTTCTAGTCGACGCCCGTGGGCGACCTGCACGTCAGGATGAGAGGTGGAATGGATGAAGATGAATGAAACTAGGCAAGGATGTGGAAGGAAGTGGCCGTGGCCTGTCAGAAGGTACCGTCCCAGCATTTGCCTGGTGTTGAAAATGGGAAACCACGGAAAACCATTTCAAGGACGGCCGAAGGTGGGGCTCGAACCCACGCGTCTACCGAGTCAACAGAGAGTTTGACCCCATTGCCTAACGCTGCGCTTTAGCCAGCGTAGCCACTGCTGTCGGTACAATATACAGTAGATATTATTGACCTGGACTGATGGCTCGTTAACGTGCAAGGTCGAAGGATTCAAATCCCACAGTTAGTCTCCTTGATTTTTTTTTTTTTTTTTTTTTTTTTTTTTTTTCAGGGTGATGCTCTCTGTAGGGCAAGGGGAGAGAGGGATGCAGCGGTCAAGCTCTTGGCCTCTCACCACGGCGGACCGGGTTTGATTCCCAGTCAATGCACGTGAGATTTTCAAAGGTTAAAAGCCATGTTCTGTGCTTTGGATTCCACATAAAAAGGGGGCCTCGTGGCTCATTATCGCGAGATTAACTGTCACGTGAAACCTTATCTGCCTGAACCCACTCCATCTCATCTCACTCAAACCTAGTAAGTCCAACCTGTAGCGCTTCATCTCCCTAGATACTTCGGCCAGTCTACCTGTCTGCCACATTGTTTATACGTTACAAATTCCAATTCTCGTGTCCGATTTCATGCTAAAGGTCAAATCCGTTTTATCCATCTGGCTTCTATTCATTTCTGTTTCTGTAATAGGAGTAATCTGGGGTGTGTAGGTTATTGGCCTTCAGCACCCAAAGCCTGGAGAAGGGGTTGCCTTCTAAGTATCCAGGCCTACTGATTTTCTATCAGGGTTTCTTCCCTTAGCCTTTGAAGTTCCCACTTCTGTCCACAAGGCAGTGGTGGTCCTGACCTCTTAACCCTGGTCAGCTGGGCTGCCTCTTCCGCCAGCTCCGCCGTACCAAAGACCATCTTCTCCGCCCTCGTTGCCTTTGAGGACTTGAGGGTTCTGGGTTGCTTTTTAGTGTGGATTTTCACCCTTGGCCTGTCCGGCAAGGGAGGCCCTACCAGTAGCTATGCTACCACCGGCATAGCCCAAAGGATCATGCAAGCACTCCCACCACGTCAAGGTCATGCAACCCCTAGGGAGTGATTGGAGCACTATATTCAATCTATATACAGTCAAGTCTTAGGAATATTAGTTACAAATTTGGCTTCTTCTTCTTCTCCCAGAACTGTTTCATTCTGTCTGACCTGGCGGCCCGTTCTTCGTCCGTTATGGTGTATTGTTTGCGTGTAGAAGTTTTTGGACTAGGTCTCACGTCTTTGTTTCTCAGGATCCTCTTCTCTTCCCGGTGTTCAATTTGTTGCATTGTCAAGCCTAATTCATCTAGATCAGGGCCATCCACACAGCGCTCCGGCCGCACTCTAAGCCAGTGCTCCGAGAGCTTTGGTGGGTGGTAGTTTCGGTCATGGTGGGAAGAGCATGGCTGGCTAAGCGAGCGGTCTGCCCGCCGTGCCGAAGTGAGCAGCCGATCCATCAGTCGGTAGTCTAGTCCAATGCGCTTTGTTGACAGCGTGTAAGTAAATCAGTTTTGCAGTGGTCATGACTGAACATCATACAAAAAAAAAAAAAAGGAGTGTTGAAGCAGCAGCTTTCCGCAAGAAGAATACCCCCTTTTGTATAAATATGCATGTTAAGTTCTGTCAATGTTTGGCTCAACTTACATTTGTGGGCGTTTCTTTGCGGTTCTTAAGCTTACCAAACGTAAGCATCGTGCGACGATGAGCGATAGAAACTAGCGCAATTGTTTACGGATAGCTGTGTCCAGAAATATTGTACCCAAATTGGAGAAGATTGTTTCCTCCAAAACTAAAAGCTCGTAAAACTGACGAAGAAAAAGTCATGATGATGATGATAATTGTTGTTTTAAGGGGCCTAACATCTAGGTTATCGGCCCAGAAAAAGTCACTCCAGGTCTGTATTATTTGTTCATATTGGTAAAATGTTGTTGAATTTTTCTCTCTAATATGTTCGAATTTTAGTTTGGAATAGATCACAATATTCTTTACTTAACACTTGCGTTCATTTCCTGCACATTCCATATATCGGAGTGTCATTCGATTTGTATATGCGGTATATTTTTTTTATGGCAAAACGGCCCTATCAGTATGATGTCAACAATCCCACAAAAGGCGTCGGTCGCACGACTGTACGTATGTATCCAGTCAGCGCGGACCGATCATCACCCGTCTGTCTCATGCCTCCTCGCTGCCACAGTGTAGTGGTGGTAGGGGGAGGAGCGCTAGTCTGACTGCCCAGTGCTCCCCGAGCGTGGCTGCGCTCTCAGAGCACAAGGACTGGATGGCCCTGATCTAGATCATCTAGGACTTCTTTGAAGCAATGATTTTTGGTTTTACTTTTCCAAAAGTATTGGAATAGCTGTCTGAGTATCCTGGTCCCTGGTAATCATGATATGTGACAGAAAATTACTTTTTCTTTATTATAATTTGGAGGTTGGATTTTGACAAATGCTATCGAAGTAGCTTTTAAATGTTGTACGAGTTGAAATAGGTTCCTTTATATGATGGGACTTTCTTTCATAAGTCTTAGCTGAAGACGAGCTATGAACCCATGGCCTTGTAACACTAGTAGCGAGCAGTGGCGGCTGGTGATTTTTCACTTGGTGGTGCCAGCAAATTAAAAATTTGCAATAAAATCATTCAAAGTTGCAAGTACGGATAGTGCATATTTTATGCAATAAGTTATATGTTTAAAATTATTTAACTGTGCTATTGTGGAAGACGTTTTAATTGAAGTGTCAGCTGAAGCGAATTTAGAAATTGCGTAACTACTACAAATATTTTAATCTCGGGATTTTTTGCCAACACAAAAGTTCCTCCTTTCTCTACTAGAAAGCGCTATAGTGTCAAGGAGCTTAGATATCTAACCTCCTTGACTTTCATAGCCCTCCAAGGAACAACGAAAATTCGATATGCAAGCTGCCCTCTGGGTCTCAAACAACAAAGCTTGCACTTGGCTCCGAGGCCATACGATATTATATCATACACATATTTTGATCCATATGCATTTTAAATAAAAACCCTTTTTAAAAATATAATTGAACAAACCTCTCAGAAAAATCATTTAAAGAAAACAACATTTATACTAGGCCTACTCACCAAATATATTTGTTCCAAAACCTCGATCGACACCTTCATTTGAATTAATAAGAGCGGTGCTGAAAGTCCATTCTTCGTTCTTTCTTGTTGGCAAATACGTCTATCACCTTTGAATTGAAGTTCTCAATCTTGTTCACAAATGATTTCTCACACGACAACATTCCTAAGGCACTTAATCTCTCTTCCTTCATTGTGTTCCGAAGAAAGGTCTTTATCCGTTTGAGCATTGAGAAACACCGCTCCGCTTCCGATGTTGAGAGAGGCATTGTGATCAGCAACTTCAAGATTTTGATTGTCTCTTCAAAAGTATCACATAGCTCATCTTCCAGAATCAACGAAAGGAATGGAACGGCACCAGAGACCGCTCTCAATTCAGGCCTAGCATAGAATACTTGCAGCTCACCCTTCAACTTTCTTTTATCAAGAAATGTATATACGCTCGTCATTTCGTCAAGATACTGGTCTGGGAAGCTTTTGATATAATTGTCAAAATATTGAACTGCAAATAGGTTGGTAGCTGTGAGGTGTCCAGTGAACTGAAAGCGAATTTTTATCTCTGAAAGGATAGCAACACTTACTTCCTGAGCGTCCCTTTTTCTACAGTCCTCACCAATTCGGGGTCTTTTAGAAGGTAAGGATTCGCCTCTTTTGATAAAAGTCTCGTTCATTATTTCATCAATATTGTCCCTGATTGCCTGTATGATACCTTCAAAATGCTGAATGTCTTGTTTCACTTTAATTGGGTCAGTAATTCTCTTTTGCAGCTGATTAAAAATTATGTCAACATGAGGCATTATCTTATTGAAAAATGTTAGCCAGAAAATGAAATTCTTGTCATTAAGCCTTTGCTTGTAGGCTCCAGCTTTTTCAATGGTGGAAGGTAACTTAATGGACTCATTGCTTTCGATGGAGTCCATAACTTTGACGAGGTCTTCTCTATTTTCATAAATATCTTTCACAGCACGCGAATGGTAATTCCATCGTGTGAGTGATACTCGAGGCAAACTTTTCTCTATGATCTCGCGCAACACTTTCGATCTTTGTGGCGAATGCGAAAAAAAAGAACAAATTCCTGTGAGATGAGCGAAAAAGATGCGAGTCTGTCGATTAACGGAGGCTGCTGTAGACATTATGAGATTAAGTTGGTGCGCATAGCAATGAATAAAATTTGCATTAGGGTACTTATCCTTGATTAGCTTTTGCACACCATTTAATCCACCACTCATAACGGATGCTCCGTCATAACTTTGGGCAATCAATTTCCGGGGTTGATCACCCACTAAGGGGTCGATTTCACTTAAAATGCTGTCTGCAATGGCATGAGCATTTTGGCCTTCGGGATTAATAAAGTTCCAAAATCTTTCTACTGGTCTTCCTTCAACAATGTAGCGCAAAACAATAACCAATTGAAAATTGCAAGACACATCAGTTGTTTCATCAGCGATTATTGCTATATTGTCAGCCTTTTTTATTTCTTTGGACACTTCGTCGTGATACACCTGGAGCATGCATTCGAGCAGTTCGTTTTGAATAGTCTTGGAGATGCCTTTAAACACAGACGACTGGCTGAGATGAACTTTCAAGTCCTTATCCAATTCAGCACTAAACAGAATCAAGTCGCGAAATACGCCTTTGTTTTCGGATGTTTCTGTTTCATCATGTCCCCTAAGGGCTAATTCCAAGGCACCACAAAAGCGGATACAGTTTATAATCAAATTTAAGACATACCTATTCTTATCTACTTGTTTGTTGTGAGTGATAATAGTTTGTCTGTACTGACTATCCAACCTGCTCTGAATGTTCGTTTTGCCCAGAAATGAGAGGCTTAAAACATTATCCATATGTCGCTTTGATGAATCATGGACTTTAATTTTAGACCATATGTGCCCTATATCCCTAATACCAGTCTTACTCCAACTCCCATCACCGCCGAACAACACACAAGGAAAACAGAAGAATGCATTGTCTTCTTCGGAACCACAAATCCATTTGTTTTTGCTATAAATCTCCGGATTGAATTTGCGGCATCGATTTTTTGACTGTTGCTGGAGATTTAAATTTGGAAGTGGCCTACCCAGATTTTTAATGTCTATTTTCTCAGTGAGGGTCCTATTGCTAAATGGAGATTGTAACAACTCGCTTATTTTATTCATTGTTACACTTGCGAAAGGTGACACAGAGCTCATTGTGAATCTTACGGATTCGTACGTCGCGCTCGAACTGTGTGATCTTCAATCATGAAACAAATCAAATTTTAATAAGGAACCTAGCTTGCATAATATAACGATTCAAAAAGCACACTTAGATTAAAACGTTTTTATATGGTCAATGCCGCATGATACACAATGCTATGCAAGATTAAGTAACATGCCTATATAAGAATAAATAAGCATGACTATTGCAAACACACACGCGTGCACAGCCTCTTTGTCGCAATTTCAGTTGCAGTCTCTAAATAAATAGATGAGATGAAATTAACACGATGTCCTACCTCTAAGACAACCTTACTTATCGCACATACATATAGATTGCATCTAATATAAATGAACACAAAAGCTATTTAACGACGGACACTATTCATACACATTTGCAGTCAAACTTGAGAATTTGTGTTTACGCTTGGGACGTGAGACTGTGCCGCCAAATTAAACTAACGAAACACAGTAAAACTCGTTGAAAAATTCCGAATTTTTACGTTACAAAGAGAGAACAAATATTCCCCGTCATCAATATGCGCCTAAAAAGTTGCTAAATGTCAAACAATAAAGAACTAATACTATTTTGTAGTTTGAATTTATTTAATAGTCAGACACAGTGATATATCGTCAAGCTGGTACCACTGGAGGTGTGCTGACAAATGCTGTACTCTAGTGGTGGAAAGATAAAGCAGTTCAGCAGTTCTAACGTGTTTGTAATTTGTGCTTGTAGCCTACCTGTGACGTGCTGCTATCTCGTGGATAGAATTGAAGCTCCGCGTCACGGGGCCGTTGGCTCTACCTCAGGGTAATATGCGTCTCAACACAACACACTCACACTCAAGCCAAACTAGTCCTTATTGCAGTTCAGTGTCTGATGCGGTCTGATGTTCTTAGGTAGTGCCGGTTGGGTCTGGCTCAGTAATTCAATAAAGCGCCACCAGAACGCATGTCAGTTTGCTCGCTCGTTCAAATAAATGCAGAATATGCATACAATTTCCTCAAAATGTAAATGTAATATAAACTGTTCTTGAGAGGGAAAAGTCACATATTCTCTTTTCATTACATTGGTGGTGCCATGGCACACGGGCACCACCTCAGGAGCCGCCCCTGGTAGCGAGTAAGTCAATCATCTATTCCACAGTAGTATGTTATATTATATTACCAGACAGGTAGAAGTGTGGTTTAGTTGCCACCAGTGTTAGCAGTAGTGAGATTGCTTCTAGCCTGTTGGCAGGGATATAAGATATGCAATCCCTTAATCCAATGGCACAAGAACATACATGGCCTCAAGTAAACAACTGTTTAGGTCACCTCAGGTGTTGACAAAACTTACTACACTGTATTATTAGCATATCAAGAAAGCAGCACACAGCAAACCAAAGGCCTTGCCAATACTACATATTAATTTGAAACTATTTTGCCTTTCAGCATCCAGTCTTGCCTATAAGCCTCTGTTTGCGGACATGTCAACTCCGAGATCCCCTATTAGCAGTTAACACTGTGACATCCTCTGCTTCTACACCATTCAACACTGAATCGAACCATCACCTACTTTTTGCATTTCTTCCCTATAGACGTAACCTGTTTTTGAAATGCTGATTTTCATGCATTTTCCCTACATTTCAGCATAAGCCAGACTACTTACCTGGTTTCCACCTAATTGAATCCCGCCCAGTCAGTTTATGCCCTAGAGCAAATGGTCCATAATAAACAGTAGAGGTGAGAGGTTACAGTCTTGCCTCACTCCTGAAATAACTTCAAATCAATAACTCATCCTACCATCAACTCTCACTGCATCCTGATTATCAATATAAATACTTTTGATTACCTGTAGCAGCCCTCCCTCAATACCATAATCCCTCAGGATGCTCAGCATCTTCTCCTTGGGTACTCTATAGAACACCTTCTCTAGATCTACAAAATACAAACGTCCATTCCTCTCATAGCATTTCTCAATAACTTGGCACATATTAAAAAATTGATCTTGACATCCTCGTTGTGGTCTAAAGCCACACTGGTTTTCATCCATCTTACTCTCGACCAATTATCACTTTCTCCTTTCAACAATACCTGTGTACACTTTGCTCAGGACACTTATCAAAGAAATGCCTCTATAATGGTTGCAATCTTTCCTGTTACCTTGTTTTAAATTGGGTCGATTTCTGATTTTGTCCAGTCAGAGGGTACCTGTCCTAATTCCCATGCCAATTCTATTATCCTATGCAACCATTTCATCCCTGCTTTCCCACTATAATTTGCCATTTCTGGCTGAATTTTGCTGATCCCTGCTGCTTTGTGACCACCCTCTCTAATTCCTCAACCGTGAATCCTGTTCTTATTCTCCTCCTGCATAATCTCAAAATCTGCCACATTTACATTTAGCAAATTTTCCAAGTACTGTTGCCCTCCTCCCAATGCTACCTTAGTGTTTACAAAGTGTTCCCCTGAATTATCCAGACACTTTTCACTTCTCTTTTCCTTCCATTTCTAAGATTCTTTATAACACTCCAAAAAAGCTTTCCTGCCGCTTGGCCTAGCATTTCCCCCCTTATTTCCTTTTAGCTGTACTATTATTTGTTTGGTCTGTTTCTTTCTATTACATAAAGCTGTCTGCTGGATTCCTAGTTTGGAGCCATTTTTAAAGCATTCTTTGACATTTACAAGCCGAATTCACTATGCCATTTCACGAGGATGTGTGCTTTTTTCTGTCTTGACCCAGTTTTCCCCAAGACATCCTTGTTCTCTGACCTCTCCTTTTCATTGTGTTGTAATTCTTCACCCTCTACTCTTTGGAATATTTCATCAATCATATCAATATATTTCTGCCAAGTTCCTTATCGCGAAGATTTCCAACTATAATCCATCTGCAAATAGATCACACCATATCAGTTTGTGGTCTGTTTCAGTAAAAAATACCCTGCAACTCCTTAACAATTTCCTAAATTGAAAGTCAGTCGTCATGACGTCAAGAGGCTGGAGTAGGACAAACTATGAGTTGCGACACATGCTCACCAGGCTCTATGGTTTTCATTACAATGTCGAAAGAAGACTTACCAAAATCCTGCCGAGGACTGCGAATGTGAAAGGTGCAATGAAAAATGTGAAAGATATCACGTCATGAAGTGTCATAAACAACAGAATCCCTAACAGTGTTTTGCACAGAAGACTGAGAACTTAGTATTGAAAAGCAGTAGTGCTGAAGATTTCATTTACGACTTTGTACTAACTGATTATGTATATTTTTGCCATTGGCTGCTCTCATTACATTATAAATTGAAAGCGAGTAATGATATAGTGTATTATCGACTTGGTATCTGTGAATCTCCTTGTGCTTTGTGTATGAGTTCGCAACAGCTAACCCCATGTTAGCACATAAGTCTAGTAAATATTCTCCATTGGTGTTCGCTTCTCTATCATCACCCCACTTACCCATTACCTGCTCATACCTATTTTCTATTCTAGCATTGAAATCTCCCATCAGTACTACACCATCTTTATTGTTAAACTCTCACTACCATATCACTCAGAGTCCCATAAAATCTGACTACTTCGTCATATTCAGCCCCTTGATGTGGAGCGTACACTGAAACAATCCTGTAATTTCCAAATCTATCCACATTAATTGTTCATTTACATACCTTACAAAGACTATGTTACGCTCTAAGTTTCTCTTGACATACAACCCTACTCCCCACTTTGCCCTGTCTCGTTTTACACCTGACAGGTACACCTTGTAATCTCCCACTTCCTCCTCTCTAGCTCTCTTTATCTGAACTTTACTAATCCCTAGAATATCCAATCCCTTCCCAATTGCTGACTCAGCTAGCTTTACTTTCTTCCTTCCATAAGCCCCGTCGATATTAATAGCACCTCATCGAATACCCAATCTATTGCTCGTTCGTTTCCAAGGAGTCCCTGATCTGTCAGATGGGAGTGGGACTTCATCACTCCGTTAGGTCCGAGGCATGCTCAAGACATTTTTAGCAGGTTTAAGAAGTACACGTGAAGCAGGTTGCTAGCCTTACTTACACAGGGCCCCACGAGTTTCACCTCAGGGAATAAACAAGGGAGTTGGGTAGTCTAGCTGCCTAAGCACAAGGAGGGCCATGACTCAGAATATGTCCAAGATGCCCACTCATTCCATAGTAACTGGTAACCAGACTGTCAGGAGCCCTTACTAGGCTACTCAGCTGTTGCCTATGGTTCACGAACTAAGACGTGACTACACCGTGAACCACTATACAGCATAACATAATTAACTACTGTTGAATGAAGTATGATACTGGAAGAAATCAGGATGTGCATAAGGAATTATGAAGGAATGATATTGGGACAAAAATAAGTGCATATGCTGTATTACACATAGTTTATATTCTTCTTTTCTATTTTTTAAAGAAATAAAATCCACATAACATTTTCATAAAAAGAGCAATATTGAATTTCATGAAGTCATTTTCCCAGTAGAGAACTGTCATTGAATGGTAGAGCCACGTGCATTGCAAACCTGCAAGAGAAAAATATTAAGTTAACATACCACTCTTAATAATGTTGTTCATTCATTAAGGAGCCTTGGGACATTGGGATCATCTAACCCCATGTAGTTGGTGTGTAATCTGTCTGACAACCTGTGTCACTGTGATGGCTGTAAGTGTATTTGTATTGGAGGCTAGGGTTTGGAAGGAGGTGGCCATGGCCTTAATTTAGGAACCACACCAGCATTTGCCTGGGGTAGAGGTGGGAAAAAGTTTTTAGGTTGGCTAAGATGGAAACTGAACCCATCTCTTCTCAGTTCTGCATCAAGAGATTGAGTGCATCTAGTCTCAACCCTCAGACCATATTATATGTCTTGGCATGGCCAAGTCATCTGGATCTACACGTACACAGAAGGCAGAAGATGAATTATTTTTAATAATAATACATTCTTCATTGCTCTGGAGGAGTGTAATAGGCCTTACCAGCCACCTCAATGCACCTGAAACCTTGATTTTAGGTAGTCATATTGAATGCCACGAAGTAAAAATATGACTTTTCATTTTCCACTCACACAGAAAGAAAATTTCAACAAGAATATTTTCCACCCAAGAAAGGGCAAGACGATCAATACGCATGAAGAAGTACTGGGATGACTGCAAGGCTTGTACAGTTCCTACAAGTCGACGAACGAATGGTTGGTTCAAGTGATCCTATGTGGTCTCAAAAGGCGAGAAGTAGTAGAAGAAGAAGAAGAATGCCATTAACTTACATTAGAACAAATAGGCCTACAACATAATTTAATGCAAGCACAATATGTGGAAAGGGCCTTGTGCACCCTGTCTTGCTGTGATATTAGACAGACCACCTTAAAATTATACCGAGGGCATGGTGATGCAGCGATCAAGCCGTTTGCCTCTTTCCAAGGCGGACCGGGTTCGATTCCCGGTCAATGCATGTGAGATTTTCAAAAACAGAAGTACAAGTTTGATGGGGTCAGATTGAGAATTAATGTTCACAAAAATTCATGTCTCATCCCCTTGCAGTCAACATACAGCTTGATCAAAAGTAACAGGGCTGCTAATATTCACAACGGCTCTCTGTCAACTGTTATGAGAAGAGGAGCTGTAATATTTTGTAATGCATATTGTGTTCATTTCTATTTGTGTTTGATTGGTTTGTTGTTATATTGATTGAATATGAGGAATGAATAGGTGATTGATTTTTCGATTGAATGTACGAGCGAGCGAAGTAATGTAATCTTTTGTTTTTCGATCCTAAATGTCACTTCCGTATATATAATTTTTCCCGTTTCTGGAACTTTTTCTTTCTAGCTTTTCATTTATTGTATATTTTTCCCATTTTGTACACATTTTCTGTGTCTCCAGGTTTCTGTTTAATGTAGATAGTTTTTAATTTTCAGTAAATAATGTTAATGTTTCTTGAACATTTGGGACTGTATGAATGACTGAAAGCTAGAGGTAATTTTCTTACATGATGTTTGAGTATGTTTGTAAGGTTGATGTTGTTCATAGATAATAGTATCAAGGACCGTAAACATTTCCATATCACTTCAAAATTTCCATTGGAGCAAGAAGATAAATACAGTACATATTCCAACCACTCTACAAACAGCCTTTATTCATCTCATAGACCATATCAAGATGTTTTTAAAGATACATATTTTAGACTAATTTACAGGAATATACAAAGCCTCCGTGGCTTAGGCGGCAGCACGCCGGCCTCTCACCGCTGGGTCCGTGGTTCAAGTCCCGGTCACTCCATGTGAGATCTGTGCTGGACAAAACGGAGGCAGACAGGTTATTCTCCGGGTACTCCGGTTTTCCCTGTCAAAATTTCATTCCAGCAACACTCTCCACTATCATTTCATTTGTCATTCATTTAATCATTGCCCCAGAGGAGTGCGTCAGGCCTCGGCAGCCGGCACAGTTCATATTCTCGCCGCTAGATGGGGGCTTCATTCATTCCATTCCTGACCCGGTCGGAGACTGGAAGCAGGCTGTGGATTTTTTTACAGGAATATAAAAATACCAACTATTTAGAAATATGTAATTTTCACAAAATTACTTTTATATTATACTGGCTATACCCGGCATGCGTTGCGATGCCAATCAAAGACAGATAGAAAGACTGGAAGATAATAATGTTATTGGTTTTACGTCTCTTTTAACTACTGTGGCTTTTAGAGACGCCGGGGTGACGGAATTTTGGCCCGAAGTCTTTAACGTGCCAGTAAATCTACTGATATGGCCCCCTCGCATTTGCGCACCCTCAAATGTCAACTGGCTGCACCAGGATTTGATTCTGCAACTTTGGTCACAGCAGGAGAGAACATTACCGCTGAGACACGCAGCCAGCCCAAGAAAGAATAAGAATAAGTGTTTGAATTGTAATTTAGTTTACTGAAGTGCCGTTGGATAACAATATTCTTTGTGTTTCTGTCTGGTGCGTATATAAATAAATCCATAGGTTTTCCGACGCATGAGCACGCCACACCCAGCTGACCATGTGAGCATTTGTTGAAACTACTCGTGTGCCATCTAATGTAAAATAGATTTACTTATTCAGAAAAATTGGTGGGAGTGTGCACAACAACTCACCAAAGTTTCATCGCAATTGGCGGAATTGTATATGAACGCTTACAGGACTCTCCTGAAACGATTCGCTGGCCGACAATCATTTGTTGAAACTACTCGTATGCTACCTACTACCAAATGGTTTTTCTAATTCAGAAACCTTTGTGGCAGTGTGCACACAGGTGCAGTGGCTCCGTCTTTTTTAAACAACACAGGAGGATGCCATAAGTCGTACGTAACGTGCAGATGTTACTGTCACAGTTTTGGCCTCCTCTTCAGAATGGTAAGGGACTACAATACTAAAATCAAGGCCAGCGCATCAAACAGTCACACGTTCGCTGTGGAGGTTCTGTCTAGGATTGGTTGCGGACCAGTACCGAAAATTTTGTTTACTAACGTAGCCCGACAAATGAAAGTGCGCTTCATCACTTTCCAGTAGCCTGGAGTCAGCTGCCACAGCTTCCAGGATAGTCTCACAACACGCTCTGTGGTTGGCCCAATCACATTCACCGAGTTCCTGCACACCTACCATTTTATACGGAACTTCATACCGGTGTGTAAAAGTCTCCGTACGGTGCGATCTGAGAGTAAGGAATTCCTCCCTGCACGGATGTTCTCTGACGCCACGAGGCCTACCACATGGATTCGCTCTAACACTTGAACCAGTTCCTTTCAAACACGCCATGCTAGCAACTGATGAGACGAGGCGATGTACGTGTTCTCCAAGGCCACACGCACATCGACAATAATACCTGCTTAAGCGCTGTGGCCAATACAGGTGCTAGATATCATAAATGGCAAACATTCCTCTTTTAAACTGCGCAATAAATTTGTAAATTTCGTGTTGCGTTGCTGTATTATTTATGTTCGAAATTAGAGATTGGTTCTTAAGTTTAGGGGCTGCGACAACGCGGTCATGCAGCCCTGTGTACTTTGGGTGTGTGTAGAATCTGTCTGATAACCGGTGTTAATTGTGATGACTGTATTAGTGTGTGTTATCTGTTTTTTAAATTAAGTACTGCAACATAGAATTTTTCAAATAATTCCTACTTTTTCCGCCAAGCGCCACCGTCAACGACTACTAGGCCAAGTTCAGAACTTGGCTACTAGACGCCACCGCAGTCGGCTCTTGGCAACGAACGTAGAAACCTAAGAGCGTTGTTTACATTCTTAACCTATCCAATTCAGCTTCACACAGGTGCAATTAGTGGAAGGTTCTTTAACATGCCATAAATCTATGACATGGGACTGCCGGCTTTACTTCCCCTGCGAAGGAAGGCATGCCGAGGGATTTTTAACAATCTTAAAAAATCCGACGGCTTCGGCCGGGTTTGAACCCGCTATCTTGGGCATAGAAGCTCAGCAAGCTACCAACTATGCCACCGAAGCTGCTTGAAATTAGAGAGTTATTTCTGCTGCACCCTGTACTTGAGCTCTGGCTCATTGGGACCTATGTAAATAAGTGATTGACCCTACAATCATATGTAAAATGTATGTGTATGGATAACTTAACTGCTTAGAATTCCCTCTATATCTGTCCCCACTCTGGTGATGTAAATGCTTTTGTTATTAATGACAATCAGTTCTAGAGGCATAATCATGGGGCAAGGAATTGCCTAGAAATTATCCTTGAATTTAACAACATATTGGTTTCACCATGACAATAACAAAGAGGTAGGGAATTTCATGTAGATATGTCACATCACTTCAGAGGGATTATAAAAACCAGAGAAGTATAAGAGGCTGGAGAGATTACATACTGCTTTTTACGTCAAAGTAAACGACTTCTGTATTTCTTGTATTTAAGAACTTACCATATTAAACTTCAAAGACCACAGAGAATTCAGTGTATGTAAATAGTGTTACATGCAAAGTATATATTAATTACAACCATTTAACAAATTGGTGCCTTAGCACAAAGTTCGTAATGTACCATACGTAAATTAAATGTATTATTAGTATTAAACATGAATTC
Source organism: Meconema thalassinum (assembly GCA_946902985.2). Lineage (NCBI taxonomy): Eukaryota > Metazoa > Arthropoda > Insecta > Orthoptera > Tettigoniidae > Meconema > Meconema thalassinum. The sequence goes on along the minus strand of OX336389.2, from coordinate 555,434,337 downwards.
AATGATGTTAGTATTCTAGGGTTAAATAAATTTTAAAAAGACTGTCCCATTCATATAGGTTAAGTTGGGCTCTCAAGAGTACTTCACCAGACTATTCTAATAATAATCTAGCTAAAAGCTATATTGAATAATTAAGAATACTGCAACGGAATGAAACAATAAAACTCATGAGTATCAAAATCTTCTAATAAACACAAGCACACATGACCATAAGCACAACATGTTCTTCAGCCATATGACATGTCGAACAGAAAAAGCGACGGGAATCTACAAGTTACAAGTTGAGAATTTATCACCATGGACGTTTACAACAGAAACAGAAATCAGTTGGTGACATTGGTATTTTCCTCTCTCTCAGCTCTCAACAGTAGAAGGATAATAAGAAGACAAATCTAGTGTTAGAGATATATTCTTTGGATATCAGTACATCGCATCTGGCGGAAGCGGGAATAGTCTGTTTTGATTGATTTTCCTCGTGGTGTTGTTGGTTGTTTTGATTTGTTCAGTATTTTGATTGTTTATTTGAATTGAGTCAATCATGCCATTGCAAGGGAGGAAAAATTGCCAAGCACCGGGATGTAAGAATTATATTGATAGTAAGAACAATACGGCAATTTTCATCTTCCTGGTGTTGACCATGTGTAAAACTAGTGGGCAATATGGACTACTCTCGAATAAAAATATATAGAGAATAAATGTGTGCATCTCATCTGTTGTTTGTTTTCTTACCCATTCTCCTTTGCATTGCAATAAAATTTGTGGTTGGGGGCTACGGGGAGGGGGTGGTGGCAGCGGGCATGCTAGGCAAAAAGTGAGGTTATGGCAATGTAGTGTGTGCATTTGGACAGTTTTCTTTATGTTCATCGAATATCCCAACAATTCTGTAGAGTATGAGAGCATTTTTAATTAGCCTAGAGGTGAATTAAGCTATAGAACGGCATAACTGTGTCCTTCGTGACAAATCTATTGCCAACATTGATATATATCGAAATGTATTATTTTCCTATCTGGACGTATATTTCAGCGCCTCGCGAAGGGCGCAGTTATGTTTGTGTTATTTTCATCAATAACTCATCGCAGAACATACTGTTCATTTACGTGTAATAAAGGCTACATTCATATGGCTTTTTACGTTGCCAGACTTACCAGTACAATCCATAGCCTCAGGCGGTGTTCTCTCTCGGAAATTCTATAACCAAAAGTGACGAATCTCTTATACTTATATGATCCTTGGTAACGGCGACACACCCTTGCTACTCTCTGACCGACTCAAAAAAATTTCAAACCTGCTGGGCTCCAAGCAACCAGGCCTAAGAAAGTCCATACTACTTTCTCCGTCCGTTAAATAATTATTCTTTTGTTTGGGCCCGAACTCGGTAACTTATGTTTCTAAAGTTGGTTGTCACTAGATTTTAGGGGCTTTCCGTTTATTTTGTTGGTCATTGGGAAAATTATTATATATTGCCATGGCAACGTAATCATGGACATACGTCTGTAGCCTGAAATGATACTTCACCTGATTGGTCAGAAGAAACTCATTGCCTTGAAATCTGATTGGCCTCCTAATATACCCGTTCCATGTGTATTTTACTGTTCCTTTCCGCTGCTTGTGCCTGACAAACATCACGTAACCGTTGCAGATTTGAAATGCCACAGCTGGGGCCGCCATTGAGGGAGGAAACGAATAATGGAGATTATTTACAAGAAAAAGCAAGTATGCTATGCTTTCCAACATGTACTTACCGCTTATTTCATTCATTAGGGTGCGTGTTACAATATTTCCTTTCTTTTCAGACGGATGCAGAAGAGTTTGAGGGGCAGATGACATCGTAGTTTCGACCCTTGAAACCTCAATAACCAACTAACTAGAGTTTCAGAAGAGAGATTTATACGAAACAGCCTGTAAGTTTTCTTTATGAATACAATTTGCCGTTATTTTATTCACTTTTCCAAAGGGATTTTTTTTAATATTCGTTCTATCAAACCTACATTTTTGCCTCATGTGTATACAGCGTATGTTAAAGCCGAGGTACCCTACTGTATTTGATTTACTGTAAGTGGGCATATGCAAAAATCTTGTTACGATACAATATAACATTTGAGAATAGGCGTTGCCCGGGAATTGAACCCGGTCCGTCTTGCTGAGAGGAAACTGACCACTGCGTCATTACGCCCCAAATTGTTGATGTCCGGTTGGGAGCCTATTGATATTGCGGATTTTCAGTCTCAACACAATAGGCCTATTTTCCCAATTAGGCTATTGGGACATCCTAAATTATAACCTGAAAAAAAATAAGATTTTGGTGGTGCATTTCTATTATTAGGCTACGGTAGTTATTTTGTTAGCATCTCTCAATAAATTGTTTGATTTGTAGTGCAGGACACAGGAACCTGACTTATCAGTTTCAGTTAGATGTTGAATGATAATCTATTGAAATTGCAGTTCATTATGACTAATATACTGGAAATATGTGCTAAATTACGTAATTATATACGGTATGTTTCATTCTTGTTGAATTTGAACTACGGCAGCCATGTTGCTCACTCCAGCTGACAAGGGGAGGATACGATGCATGGGTCATCGATTCGAACCATTCTTAGTACACGTGTAGGGCATGACCAGGCGTATATCAGGTGCAAGTAGTAAGGTGCGCTTCTCAGCCGATACCGAGAAATTAATTGCAGTGCAGCGGTAAGAGCCCTGCTTCGTATGCGCTGGGTCGAATCCCACCGGTGAGTTTTTGCAATGAGTTTTTTTTTTGTAAACATTGCCAATTCGTACATGTGTATGTATCTTGAATGTTTATTTTGCAGTCAATTGTAATAACGTGTTATGTGAGCGGGAAAAGAGATTCCGAAATCGTCGTATGGGGGTTAAACGTTTGTGACTACATAATATACAGCATTGGCATTGCAAATACATTGTTATTATACACGGTCAGGTATATTCTATTATATATGTATATGTATAAATATATACATTTAAGGCCCAGTCTGTTCCGTTCATTGCACGTCTGTGAACCATCAGACCACTCTCGTACCCCGCAAGCGGTGACTCGTGTTATCGGTACAAAAAAAAAAAACCACACAACACACTGCAAAGGCTCACCGGTGGCATTCGATGCAGCGATCCCGCGCTTATTAAGCAGGATTCTTTGGATTCTTGCTAGCGTACGACGCACGTAGACGCCGACATGTAATTGCAATTAATTTATTTCTCGGAAACTGCTGAGAAGCGCACCTTACTACTTGCACCTGTTACACGCCTGGTAATGCCCTACACGTGTACTAAAGATGGTTCGGATCGGTGACCCATGCATCGTATCCTCCCCTTGTGAGCAACACATGACGAGACGTTGGTGTCACGGCAGTGTGCCCAACATGTAAGATATAAAATACACCACCACTAGGCAAAACCCATTCGTCTGCGGCTGGAAGCTAGAATCTAGACGCATTAGGCTGTAACCGTTGATCTGGGCCCTATTTCAATAAACTGGACAAGTCGACATATGCCAGATGACTTAAAATATCCGGATAATTTGATAGTTCGACAAGTTTCCGTTTCTTCGTGATATATTGTCAGAAATATGTTTCATAAAGTTGTAATGCCGACAGGTAGAAATCTGACAAATATGTCACACGTCACCAGTTTTTCTTTATGAACTAATGAATATGTCAGCCGTGGTTGTACAATTGTCATCGAAAACTCTACAGGTGCCTTGTTTACATGTCTATTATTACCTTAACCTATCTTTTCGTATTTCTGTGCGTTGGGAAGTTTTCCGTTATATTTATAGCCTACAGTGTGTTAGAATCGCTGGAATGGAGCGATTAAAAAGCGGCAGTAGTAGAGTGATTAAGATCAGTGACGTACGTAGGATTTCCTTCTGGGGGGCTCCATTCATATAATAGGCCTAAGGTAGTTGTACATTAATAAGGTAACTGGACGGTACCGGTTTTCGTCACTGAGCCAATAGTCGTCACTCTCGTATATAAGTGCATATAATAAGGATGTCAACGGGTCTTTCACAATGCACGAAGTCTTACGAGATTCGTCATATCTTCGTTGCCGATAATGAGCAACTTTGCGAAATCATGCGTGCGATGTAATATGTTATCCCAGCGTCAAACATCTCGTGTGAGTTGAGCTGTCTTGACGCGGCGTATTGCTTCTCGCATGTCCTAAGCAGGCACGCGTGTTAATTATGTGCGTGCGTGTTATGTTCCGACATTTTAAAATGTTACAAGTGTGTGATATAGTTGGTAATTGTTTCTGTAACATACGCGATTTGCTATTTCGTGCGCATGTTCCTAGTTTGGTTAGAAATGCTGGCGACGAACACGGGTTTTTAAAACAGCACTTTACCAATGCTAGTCATTTGTGACGATAAATGGCACATTGTCATATCTCCTTGTAAGACCTAACTAACAGCGGCAATATTGTAGTTCTGAAGCACCCTGCATTAGTTAAATTGTCGTTTGATGATCGTGTCCATAGGTCGTCATAGCTGACGATCTTTAGAGCACATGTGTGACGAACACTAGTGGACGATAATGTTAAAGTTTGCGTTAACGTTTCAGAACCAATAAACAGGGTCTTTCATATAAAATCAGAACAGCAAGCGGCAGGTTTGTTATTCGCTGGTGCGGTGGCCTCGGCCGAGCTTGTGCCACGCCATGGCCCCCTGCTGTACTATTGAAAGCGCACGCGTAGTACATACGAGGGCTGTTTTCTTTTTCAATTTCCGATGGACTGTATAAAAACAACAGATTGACATACCAAACTGATTTTACTACTCAATGTTTGCTTGTTATATTCGTAAGTCTCAACATAATCGCCAAAACAATTGAAACATTTGTCGTACCAACCATTACACCAGCTTTCCAATGTCCTCGGCAAAATATTCGGCCGCCACTGAGGTGGGTACCTCTGGACAATCTCCTGAAGTTTTTTCTTTTTGACGAGGCGTTGCCGCCCAACCATACCTTCAATTCTCGAAAGAGGTGAAAATCATTCAGTGCTGGTTTGGACTAAATGGCAGATGGTCCAAAACTTCACAGTTGAATTCTTTGAAAAATCTATCGTAACGTTGGTACAGTGTGGTTGTGAATGGTTTTCACCTTTTTCAAGAATTGAAGGTATGTTTGGGCGGCAACGCCTAGCAAAAGGGAAAAACTTCAGGAGAGACTCCAGACGTACCCACCTCTTTGGCGACACAATGTTTTGCCGAGGGCATTGGAAAGCTGGTGTAACGATATGACAAATGTTTCAATCGTTTTGGCGATTATGTTGAGACATAAGAATAAAACAAGCTAACATTTAGTGTAAAATTCAGTTTGGTATGTCAATCTATTATTTTTATACAGTCCATCGGAACTTGTAAAAAAAACAACCCTCGTATGTACTACGCGCGCGCTTTTAACAGTACATCAGGGGACCATGGCGCGCCACAAGCTCGGCCAAAGCCACCGCAGTAGCGAATAACAAATCTGCAGCTTGCCGTTCTTACTTTATATGAAAGACCCTGTGCATTTACAGTGTGCTGTTATTATGTAGATCTCTCTCTTTGACAGCGGTAGGTCTAAGCTGGCTGCGTGCGCGCAGCGGTAATGTTCTCGCCTGCTGTTGCAGGATCGAATCCTGGCGCAGTTATCTGGAATTTGAGGGTGTGCAAATGCGAGGGAGCTGTGTCAGTAGATTTCCTGGCACGTTATAGATCCCCTTTGGGGCAAAATTCCCCCAGCCTGGGGTCTCTAAAAGCTGCAGTAGTTGAAAGGGATGTAAAACAAATAACATTATTATTATTATTATTATTATTATTATCAGTAGGTCTAGGCCTAGGATTTTTAGGCGAGCTAAAGGGGATTCTTTGTAAGTTGAGATGGAAAAGTATTTTCAAAGACTAAATCTTTGCTTTCAAGTAATATGACAGAGTCGTGCGGAAGAAAATAAATCGAAACACGTAGGCTACTCTTAATGAGAACGAATTTCTAGTATATATCATACTTAAAATATTTTATTGCTCCCTTGACCATAGAAACCTGTTGAGTTTTATGAAATAGGGCCCAGGACACGTTAGACTGGAACCATTGTCAAAAACCATTGGATTGGACTAAACTAAGGTTAGAATGGTCGCGGGAAGCTAGCGGGGCACAGTTGACAAAAGGAACATTGATCTGGACGAAAGACCACCTATACAATTAGTACCGTTTGCGTGGGGTTGGCAATACTGTTGTAACGCCGATAATGGCAGACACAGCTGGAATTTTTACTATACCCTATAAGTCATGTTATAATTCGGGATGGCGGGTGGGTTATACATAGTGATGTGCTTGAGCTCGGCTCGAACAGATGACGTCCGAGTTCGAACAAGTTCGAGCTTTCGTGCGCGCCGTGACTTATCGGTGTGCTCTTATGAGCCCAGAAACCTCAAGCAAGCTGTGTTCGAGCATTGTGCTAGGCGGTACCGGCTCGTCCTGTGTTCTGCTGTATAGTTTGTGCATATAACCCCTTCAAACAGTAGCTGTAATGTGGAGACAGCCACGATCTGTTTTTGTGCGATGATTCGATGCACATGTCTCCCCAGAATATTCAAACTGCCTACAGATCAAAGGCAACGGGTCACAACACGTTCTTCGTACAATCGTGTGGCAACAGTATGTGTATAATATGCAATTAATTTGTTCCGTTTCAGGAACATACGTTTGTTAATATCCTCGACAGTATTACATCCTTCCCAGAAACCAAAGACTTATCAGTGAGGGGGGGAATAATCCATATTAATATTGTTATTATTATGTACAATTTGGTTTACGTCTCACCGACACAGATAGGTCGTATGGTGACATTGGGATGGAAGAGGGCTAGGCGCGGAAGGATGCGGCAGTGGCCTTTTATTAACGTACAGCCCCAGCATGTGCCCAGTGTCCAAATGGGAAACCACGGGAAACCATCTGCAGGGCTCTCGACAGTGGCATTCGAACCGCTAATAGTCTTAATACATTCACAAATACCGTACAAGAGGGAAAGGTTGCATAAAACATTGTCTAGGCCAGTGGTTCCCAACCTGGGGCACGCGTAGCCCTTGGTGGTATGCAACGAATTGCTTAGGGGTACTCCAAAATTAAACGGTAATGGCGGGCGCCATGTTCCCATCGTACGTTTCAGTCGTAATGTACCGGCGCGCAGTGCCGTCTTATTCACGCACATCAAGATCGATGTTCCCACCCTATCCCATCCCCTGTCACTTTCACCGACCCATGCTATTGTCTTGATTTGTCTAGTTTTGCCAAACTAATCGCTAGAATTAGTTTCCAATAAAATCAAAAACAAAAAGATGTTATGTACTGTACTGTTTATTTTCCTCAGCTAAATATTATACATCTTCATTTGCCCAAGTAAATGAAAGTAAAATTGAAAAATTATATGTAGCATTTTATTGAAATGAAATGCATACTAACAGCAAACAAATAATACATGAAAAATATTAGTTATACGGTATTCAAATAATACGTTTTATCATTAATGTTTTTATTAAGTTATGTACATATTGCCCGTAAAATATTGAACGTTTTAGGGGTACTATTTTAGATAAATATGTATAAAGGGGTCCGGGAGGAAAAAAGGTTGGGAATCGCTGGTCTGGGCCGTCAGTGCTCCGCTTACTTTATGTGTGAGGTCGGCTAACAGTTCGAACAGCTTCGATACCGTATCTAGCCGGCGACACCGCACAATGCACGATTCCCAGTCTGCTAACCAAGTAGCTGCCAATGGTTTCTTTCATCAAGGCAGCCGTCGAACCAAGTAGTGATGTATAATTTGGTCTCATCCAACTTTTACATCAGTAATTTTCGGCCAGACAGGCATCTAACCTCACTACGTGGGAGTGCGCTGAGGCACATTATAGGAGTCTGTCAAGAGCTGTGAGATATTGTTGGTGTTAGGAAATTTTGCATTTATGACACATATTATATTATGGGCTTTATACATAGTTCGGTCATGCATCGGCACTGCAAAAGAAGAGCCAAAATTACTGTAGTACAGAAGAGGGATCTGGTGCATATGCCCCAGGTTAGGTTTGTGTTTGTATGTAAAGCCTTAGTCGACGTTCGCCACTTTTGAACTCAGCAGCAAAACCGGCACCAAACGATAATGTTGGCACTGCTGAAATAATGCAATAACACCCTCGTAATCATTTTCCGTAATCAGTTGGTGGCTCTCTTATATTCTGCTCTCGCAACATAAATATCTCAGCTCTCCACACAAAAAACAAAAGTTTGTCTTGTGTTTGTATCTTCTCATCCTTGTCCCATAATTCAGTCACGACTGGAATTTTACTATGTAAGTTGTGATGAAAAAAGGGGATGGGGGATGGGTTATAGTCAGTGGAGAAGAAAACCTCGATTACCACAGCATTTACACAATTATTATTTATTACAAAAGTTTGGTGCTTTTCAGTCGGTCAACACGATTGTAACCAAATGAGATGGGTTATTCCCTAACCCTGAAAAAAAATTAGGCTACATGAGATTAATAAATTTTGTTTGTTACAAAAAGGAACTCATCATCATCTTGTAGAGTTTCCAGCCCCAGGCTGGGTCTGTTTGGTACATAAGCCTCGCCACTTAGTTCTTTCATCCCACCACCTCTCCGCTGTCACTCTGGTCCAGTCCTCGCCTCTCTTCTTTACACATTCCTCCACTCCTTTCAGCCATCTATCTCTTGGCTTCCCCTTGGTCGTTTCTTCTGCATCTGCATCTCATGTATCCTCTAGGGAATCATCTTCTCATCCATTCTCTTTAAGTGTCCATACCACCTCAGTCTTGATGTCTCGATCCTACCTTGCAAGGGCTCCTCCTTCACCATTTCCCTGACCTTTTCATTCCTCACCCTGTCTCTTCTTGTTACTCCGATCCTACTTCGCAGGAACTTCATTTCACCTGCCTGTATTCTGCTTATGTCTCTTTTCTTCATTGTCCACGTTTCTGAAGCATAGGTCAGTACCGGGATATAGTAGCTTCAACTTTGAAAGAATTATGGATTTTCCGCCTGTCCAGGCTGAGGAAGGGGGAGTATTTACCCCCGAAACTAGTCCCTGTAAGCAATAGTAATAAACAGTATTGAAGGCGGAAAATTCATTATTCTTTCAAAGTTATAGTTACGTCAATACGGACCTGAATAATCGACATTATGAATATAGTAGCTTCTGTATAACACTTCCTGGCTGCTTGTAATGTCCTTGCCTGCTGGGTCCAAGGTTGAAGATTCGTATCCTGGCACAGTCAGTTGGCATTTGAGGGTGCGCAAATGCGAGGGAGCCGTGTCAGTAGATTTACTGGCACGTTAAAGATCCCCTCCGGTCTTCGCATAACATGGCCATACCACCTTATCCTGGACTCCAAAGGTTTCTCAGTTACCGGTATAGGCGCTACTTTTAAACTGCCTCACACATGTTCATTACGGATTTTATCTTTTGAGAGTAACTCCACTTGCCCAACGTAACATACACATTTCAGTGGTATGTAGCTTTTGCTCATGTGGCTTTGTAGTAGCCCATGTTTCAATACCATAGAGTAGGATTGGTCTTACGGCAGTTTTATAAACTTTACCCTTCGTTCTTATGGGTTGCTTTATGAATCATCATTTTAGAGATGGCTTTCCTAACTTCCACTTCTGTGATTTCATTAATAAATCCTTGCGTCATAGGTAGTTCCACTTCTTGTCACCTGAGACAAAGACTAACACAGGGCCGCCACCTAAGAATTACTGGTCTAGGCAAATGTAACTTTTACAAAAGCAATTAGTAACAGTATGCATGGGGTTGGCGCTGCTTTAGTTGTGCATAATTCATGCTGATGATGGCCAACACAGCTGGAATTTTACTCTGTCATGATATATAAGGGAAATCTATTTTGAATCATTACAGAAGGTATTGACATAGCTAAAATCAGTAGTTTAGTAAATTTTTTCAAGGGTTCTCGTCTCCTCAACTGTTGCCAGCTACTCTGGAGAACACAGAAGTTTCAAGGATGCAATGTAATTCTATGTGCCAGGGACAAATGACTTGCCTTTCAATATGCTCTACCTTCTGTGCCCACCGTTATTACTTTTTTTACTATTACACTGTAGGTTGGTCTTGTTTTGTGCATCAGAACTTTCTGTTATGTTTTTCTCTCTGATTGTATATGATAAAGGCCCAAATACCATTATATCTGGTAAATTGTAAAAGATGACCCATCAAACGAGAAAGGAAATTTCTACTATTATTACCGGTTGGTTGTGTGTTTTACAGAGAGTGGGCCTACAAACCACATAGATGACGCTAAAAGTTAGAACGTACGAAACATGTGGGACACAACCTGTGACATCCAGCTCTAACTGCCTTTGCCCTGTCTCCGAGCAATTATGTCCGACATGGTAATGCATAGAAAAACCAAAAGTGTCTCCACATAAGCTCAGAGGTAGAGTAACGGAAGCCAAATCTGGAAGTTGTGAGTTCGTGTTGTGCTTTCTATCCTTCATCTATATGGTTTGTACACTCTTTGTACAATGAACGACCTAATAGCCCAAGTCCACTATGGCCATTGACAGTATATTTTCTTGATAAGCATAGCCTGCATTCTTACATGTTCAGTGCCTTATAAGTTACATTCCACATTTATTATATTAATAGCTTCATGTTTGTATTCTTACAGATCTGTCCACTAGATCCAGTTGAACTGCAAGTTGCTTGGAACAGACCTGGGCGAGAATGCAGTTTCAGTTGTGTGGTTCTTTTTATAATATGCAGTAATTGTATTTCTTGTACTACATTGTGTAATGCAAAATAAAAATTACTTTTTCAATTACCAACCTCCTGGGTTTTAAATTTGATTGTTTCTCCTTCCTTCTCATAATCCATTTGCAAAAGGGTCATGGGATTCAAACAAGAATTTGGAACCTATGCTGGAATAATGGGACAATGAAGAAAGGGGGGAGTAAGGTATGTGCACTGGAATTTGGAGGTTGTCTCTTTGGTAACCTGACTCAGTTGATTTGATAGCATTTAGCAGATAATATATTAAGTTGTTTTATTTGAACTAACATCAATACAAAAGGAACTAATAATATCTATAGATATGTACAGTTCACGCCACGGTATTTGGTCGGTGAGTTCCGATTGCACAGTCCTCTGTACGACTGTGCAATCAGGACTAACCGACCAAAATCGTGGCGTGAACTGTATATTTGCTGCCAGTGTTACATAATGAACGACAAATTTCAACTTATTGAATATAGTGTTGACTGCATGTAAAACATTTTATCAGAAGTTATTATATTAATGTTAATTGATCCACAAATGATCTAGCTCTGCGGATTATTTATAAAAATGTGATATCTCAGGGGTTTAGTTTACGGTATGTGTGGTTTTTTTAGTGTTTTAAGGAAAAATACTGTATGATTTGTTTTTATGTAGAGCTGAGCAAGTGGCACAGCCAATTTTAGTTCTGGTGCCAATTAATGTGTAAAGTCACCAGGCCTTAACAGAAGCGATAATGTGCTCTGCAGTTCAAATTTTTTACTTATCAACTTGAAATTTTGTATTGGCTTTTCAGTATTGGGTAGCTAACATCATTGCAGGTTGAACACCATGACAAGTTCCCATTGATTTCAATTTATACTACTTTCTTTGTCATGTTAGCAGCCAACGCAGTGAATTCGGGACCATATAGAAATTGATTTAAGTTTTCATCTAAATGTAAAAGGGTTACCATAAGACCTTTTTATCCCTGAACACTTCCAATTTTTAGGTAATGGAAAGAGCAGATTTTCTGTTCGGACGATTTAATATCCTGTTTGTCTACAAATAGCCCTTTAAAACCTTGAAAATAATCGTATATCACAATACATTCGACAGATGTCAGCACATCGCACTGCAATGTGAGTGCAAACATGTTGCTTGAGTCTTCAGTCTTTTGACTGGTTTGATACAGCCCTCCAAGCCTCCCTGTCCTGAGCTAATCATTTCATCTCTACATAGCTACCACACCCTACATCTGAGGCAATCTGTTTAACATACGCTAACCTTGGTCTACCCCTGCAGTTCTTGTCATCGACCCTTCCTTCCATAACTAAGCTTGCTATTCCTGGGTGTCTTAGTATATGTCCTACCAAGCTATCTCTTCTCTTCATTAGCAGTCGCCAGAAACATCTCTCCTCTCCCACTCGTCTTTATACCTCTTCTTTTGTAAACCTATCTACCCATCTAATCTTCATTCTCCTGTAACACCGCATTTCAAACGCTTCCATTCTCCTCCTTTCTGCTGCACCAATAGTCCAGTGCCACGCTCCTGACAAAGGCCTTCAAAAATGACTTCCTAATCAACAAAGTCAACCCCTGGCACTACAGCCCACGAAGGGCCAAGGCCGACCAAGCGACAGCTGCCCAGCCATTTGGCCTGCAGATATTGGCGTGACTCGTGATCAGCGCATCGGGTCCCCTCGGCCGTTAATCTTGGTTTTCGTGATCGGAGTGCTGCCTCACTGTCAGACAGCTACTCAATTGTCCTCACGAGGCTGAGTGCACCCCGTTCCAACCCTCACGTCAGTTTTTAAAATCCCTGACGGGGCCGGCATGACTTCCTAATACCTAAATATATTCGATGTCAACTGATTCCTTTTCTGTAGAAATGCTTTCCTTGCCTGAGATAACCTACTTTTTATATCCTCTTTGCTTCGTCCATCATTGGTTATTTTGCTTCCTAAGTAACAGAAGTCTCCTGCTTCCTTTGAAAATATCCATATACTAAAATTATGGGTGGGCTGATGGCAATAATAAAGTTTTATGAAAGTAATCCTGTATGCTCTGGAGTTTCATTCTTGTACTGATCTACCATAGTGATGACAATCTATTGGTACAAAATAAATCCTTTGCTCCTTTAGATATATTTCTTGAGTTGTTGATTCATTGTAGGGACTTAGGGTGTTTCTGATAACCTGTATGATGGCTGTTCTAGAGTGTGAATTTCTAATTGAGGCTAGGATTTTGGTATGAGCCTGCAGAGGCCTTAATTTGGGTACCATCCCGGAAATTCTTGACTGCATTTCGAATCACTGTGCCGTCAGCAGCCATCCTGAGTATGGTTTTATCTAGTCCTGTTTCTTCAATCCTGGTGAATGCTGGCAATTAACCTCATTTTTGTTTTATTTTCGTTAATCCCTCACAAAACCCAAATTATAATTTGATAATGGTTGTCATATAAAGGGGCGGAACAGCGACATTATCTGTCCTTCCTACAATTTTAATCTCTACCTACTCTAAAACAGAGTCCCCCCATTCTTGGATGTTACGGTAATCTCCAGAACCACTGGATGGATTTTGATGCAGTTTTCACCATTCTGTATCGGATATCTCGAGGAAGGTTTCTATAGGAAATTATTTATGATCAATGGAAGCCACGCAGTAACGATTTTAGTGAAAATCGCGAAAAAAGAAACTGGCCTCCGTGCGCTTTATAAGCTTCCCCTGAGCAAACTGTTAAAAATATCAATATACTAAAATTAGAGGTAGTCTGACCCTTTGGCCTTGTGCATAACTATTAATCTGGGGTTTGGCATTCCTTTGGGGCGTGATGCTGCAGTGGTCAAGCTGTTTGCCTCTCGCCAAGGTGGAGCTGGTTCGATTTCCGGTTAATCCATGTGAGATTTTCGAAGTGAAATAGCCTGTCCTGTGGTTCGGATTCCACGTAAAATGCAGGTCCCGTGACTCATGATCGCAAGATTAAAGGTCACGTAAAACTACAACATTCGTTGTACGTAACAAGAGTTTTTATTTATTAGCGTAGCAGTAAATCTACTACTACGCTCTCTTTTATTTGAGCATCCTGACTGCCAAAATTTGATTCAAAGTGATAGCATAACCGGTACCCTACGGTACGTTAAATATAGCCTACCGGTATAATATATTCTCCTCAACTAACGGACTAACCTGAACTCTAGTGGGCTACATGTGACTGGGATTTAATTATTTGTGTCTTAATATGTATTGTGTAATCTGCCTTGCCAATACACATTACCATTGGTCAATATGGATAAAACTTTTACCAATTTAACACATACGCAGTGTCTAGTAATCACCAAAAGTCGTACGACACGGAATGCGGTGGAGTTTTGCCGGAAATCGAACTCTGTTGCATGCGGTGGATCCCCTGCCACCGAGAAAATTATTATTATCTTTATCAGCGGCTTCGATGGCGTAGCATGCCGGCGGTCCTATGTCATAGAGGTATGGCATGTTAAAGAACCTTCCACTAATTACACCTGTGCGAAGCTAAATTAGGTTCAAGATGTTCGTCGCCAGGAGCTGACTGCGGTGGCGTCTAGTGGCCAAGTTCTGAACTAGTAGTTGTTGACGGTGGCGTTTGGCGGCAAAGGTAGGAACTACTTGAAAAATTCAGTCTGCAGTCCTTACTTGAATTAAGAAACAGAAACACACACTAATAATAGTCATCACAATTAACACCGGTTATCAGACAGATTCTACACACACCCAAAGTGCACGGGGCTACATGACCGCGTTGTCGCAGCCCCTAAACTGAGGAACCAACAAACCAAATCTACAACCTTCCTTACTTTTTTAACATTACGTAAAATTGAGGTGGTTGTAGGTAACAAAAGGTTTTTTTTATCGTGGCAGTAAATCTAGTCTACTACTGCGGTCTCTTTTATCTAAGCATCCTGGCTGCCAGAATTCGATTCTTTAACCTCGGAGGTGAGAATATAACTGGCAGTTTTGTAGCTACCCTCCGGCATTGCTTCCACTTACTTGTGCCGGGCTCCTCTCTTTCTTCTTTCCTGTCGACCTTCCTTGGTCAACTCTTGTTCTCTTCCGACCCCGACGGTATTAGGGTATCCGAGGCCTAGGGAGTCTCTTCCTTTCCCGCCTTAATTGGCCCTTGTCTCATCTTTTCTGATACCCTCCTTCTGCGAGGGGTCAGCCTTCTTTTTCTCTTCCTTTTACCTCCTGCCTTGTGCTCTAGGCCCTTAAGGAGGCAGGGTGTATGTAGCCCCACCACTTCTGGTGCACCCTAGATAATGCTACACCCTCAGGGGCTCACGGCTGGTGAGTTCGGGAGTTGGCGACCCCGAGGGATTCCTGAGCTGGGTCCGTTTTCCCCTTTTGTCCCTTACCTTTGGGGTGGACCCTCTCCTCTTTCACTTTCCTATATGCCTTTCATGGCTCTCCTTCCTTCCAAGTCCCTCAATCCGCCTTCTCCGAGGGTTGAGGGCATTTCTTTTCCTTCTGTCCTTTTATTTGCCTTATTCTCCTTTAGTTTTCCATTTCTTTTTCTAGGATGTAGGTTAGTAGTTAGTTTTAGTTGTAAGTTCGCTTTTCATTTTCATCTTCACGATCACCCAAACCATCAGGGGCCGATAACCTAGATGTTAGGCCCCTTAAAACAACAATTATCATCATCATCATGTAGCTACCCTAAAAGAAATTATGAAAATACCTGGATGACGAATCCTTGCCGGCGGTAGATGTATGAACTACAAGCTTGTCAGCTATGTGATGCAATCTGTGTTTCTGGGGATATCGGTACTGCTCGGGTTGAAGCTGCGTGAACCTGAGAGGAATGTGGATCGCGCACTATGAGAAGTGATGGTGTCGAGTGATTAGGTTTCCCGGTCCGTGCCTACTAACAGAACCAAATACATTGGTCGGTTACTCACTCACTCATTCGCAACGCCACACTGGTTTCAGCAAAGACCCCATGTTAGCAGTATTGGAATAGACGGGAATATCAGGTAACACGGCGGTCTGTTAACAGGCTTCTCAATTCTCGCCTGACCCTTCCCTGCCTCTGCTCTTCACCCCGCAAGATCACAGAGCTTAAACCCGAGCAGTACAGTGTCCACTGTATGTCAATAGATGATTGTGGCACGAGCATTGCGATTGGTCAGTTGGGTATTTCAAATTTGTGATATGGGAATAGTTTCAAGGGATTCATACCCTTAACGGAAAAGTACCTAGTTCGTAATTACAGTAGAATTGGTATTATTAGCAGCTGAACAACACGCAATCTCCTAGTGTCAACAGCGCTTGATGCGGAGTGTACTTGCCTTCCCTCAACTCACACTCGCCCTGATCCGCCGATTGACAGATGTAGAAACCGTGCTGTTGGTAGAATTGGCAACACTGTGGGGAGGCCGTAAGATGTGAAAAAATACGCTAAGCTCCATGCTAAGCTCACGTGCTAGCTTTTGTTGATGATTACAGTAACAGGACAGAACTTTAAATCAGTCTATTGCTTACTCTTCCAACACCGGTGCAATTCCTCGTGGTAGATGAGACCTGCTGAAAGTTGTTGTTCCATTTAGGGCTTGGCGACATCGTGGTCATACTTGCGTGTGTGTAGAATTTGTCTGATAACCAGTGTTATTGTGATAGCTGTATTAGTGTGTGTATTTGTAAATCAATGAGGATTGGGAAAGAGGCGGCCGTGGCCTTAATGTATGAACCAGTAGAAGTGGGAAACCACGGAAAACCACTTCCAGGGTAGCTGAAGTGGGAATCGAACCCACCTCTTCTCAGTGTACCTCGTTCCAGCCCTCAGAATTACATTTCTTGACAGAGCCGGGACTCCGCGGTGACAGCCAAGAGTGCTAGCGGGGCGGACTGCTGAAAGTTGTAGAAGTGATCTATTGGCTTTCACGGCCGGTGAATTAAAACTCAGCAATTCTTCTAGGTTTGTGCCGTGTCTTGTGTGGGGTTTCGCCTAGGACACCAAGCTAGGCTCATCGGCGGGCTCTTGGTGTCCCCGCCCGGACCCCCACAGGAGTGACGAACTGCGCGCCACCTCCCTTTATATAAGGTGCAACTGCACCACTTGACTACGAGAACTAAAAGTTCAAGCAGCCTTAACCTCCCTATGAAGGCTTCCAAAAAGATGGTCTATTGGCTTTCACGGCCGGTGAATTAAAACTCAGCAATTCTTCTAGGTTTGTGCTGTGTCTTGTGTGGGGTTTCGCCTAGGACACCAAGCTAGGCTCATCGGCGGGCTCTTGGTGTCCCCGCCCGGACCCCCACAGGAGTGACGAACTGCGCGCCACCTCCCTTTATATAAGGTGCAACTGCACCACTTGACTACGAGAACTAAAAGTTCAAGCAGCCTTAACCTCCCTATGAAGGCTTCCAAAAAGATGGTCTATTGGCTTTCACGGCCGGTGAATTAAAACTCAGCAATTCTTCTAGGTTTGTGCCGTGTCTTGTGTGGGGTTTCGCCTAGGACACCAAGCTAGGCTCATCGGCGGGCTCTTGGTGTCCCCGCCCGGACCCCCACAGGAGTGACGAACTGCGCGCCACCTCCCTTTATATAAGGTGCAACTGCACCACTTGACTACGAGAACTAAAAGTTCAAGCAGCCTTAACCTCCCTATGAAGGCTTCCAAAAAGATGGTCTATTGGCTTTCACGGCCGGTGAATTAAAACTCAGCAATTCTTCTAGGTTTGTGCCGTGTCTTGTGTGGGGTTTCGCCTAGGACACCAAGCTAGGCTCATCGGCGGGCTCTTGGTGTCCCCGCCCGGACCCCCACAGGAGTGACGAACTGCGCGCCACCTCCCTTTATATAAGGTGCAACTGCACCACTTGACTACGAGAACTAAAAGTTCAAGCAGCCTTAACCTCCCTATGAAGGCTTCCAAAAAGATGGTCTATTGGCTTTCACGGCCGGTGAATTAAAACTCAGCAATTCTTCTAGGTTTGTGCCGTGTCTTGTGTGGGGTTTCGCCTAGGACACCAAGCTAGGCTCATCGGCGGGCTCTTGGTGTCCCCGCCCGGACCCCCACAGGAGTGACGAACTGCGCGCCACCTCCCTTTATATAAGGTGCAACTGCACCACTTGACTACGAGAACTAAAAGTTCAAGCAGCCTTAACCTCCCTATGAAGGCTTCCAAAAAGATGGTCTATTGGCTTTCACGGCCGGTGAATTAAAACTCAGCAATTCTTCTAGGTTTTGGAAGCCTTCATAGGGAGGTTAAGGCTGCTTGAACTTTTAGTTCTCGTAGTCAAGTGGTGCAGTTGCACCTTATATAAAGGGAGGTGGCGCGCAGTTCGTCACTCCTGTGGGGGTCCGGGCGGGGACACCAAGAGCCCGCCGATGAGCCTAGCTTGGTGTCCTAGGCGAAACCCCACACAAGACACGGCACAAACCTAGAAGAATTGCTGAGTTTTTGTAGAAGTGACTTTGTTGTTTTTTGTATTAAGTTGTATGTAGAATCAATAAATTTAACAATCAAACTCTTCACTAATATTTCATTACAATACTCCAAGACGCCAAGGAAGCGTTATGTACCTTGCTGTGAGGCAAATTATGGCACTATGAAATTAAATGGATATGCCGCTTTGTTTATTGCCAGAGTTGGTTTGCGGATAAATTCGAATCACCCTGGTAATTAAAGTGGCATTCTCATCAACATGTTCGGCTGGCTGCGTGGCTCAGCGGTAACGTTCTCGCTTGCTGTTCCCAAGGTTGCAGGATCGAATCCTGGCGCAGCCAGTTGGCAATTGAGGGTGCGCAAATGCGAGGGAGCCGTGTCAGTAGATTTACGGGCACGTTAAAGATCCCCTTCGGAGCAAAATTCCGGCGTCTCTAAAAGCCACAGTAGTTAAAACCATTAACAGTATTATCTTGAACATGTTCACAATCAGTAGATACCGATACGGTGAATTGTTTTGGAGGTATGGAGTTACTCGATGATGACCGCAAAGTTGATATTACCTTATTACCTTTTATTTACTGTATGTCCCGGACTGATATCATGAACCTACTTTTACATTTTTAGGCTAATAACATGTATCCTTGCTACCCCGAAAATTATAAATAATTATAAAAAGAAACTTTGAGATCAGTCGTAGAACTCTTTCCGCTTCGTCAGCTTCGTTGCCTAGTGGCTGGCACTCTTGGCTGTCACCGTGGAGGCCCGGGTTCGATTCCCGGCTCTGTCAAGAAATTTAATTCTCATGGCTGGACAGGGTACACCCTGCCTCGTGAGTCCTCGATTCTTACCTCAGCCATCCTGGAAGTGTTTTATGGTGGTTTCCCACTTCTACTCCAGGCGATTGCCGAGATGGTTCCTAAATTAAGGCCACGGCTCGTCTCCTTCCCACCCTCATCTGAATTACAACTACACACACGAATGCAGCCATCACAATAACACAGGTTATCCGACAAATTCAACACACACCCAAGTACTTGGGGCTACATGACCACGATGCCGCAAAGACCCTAAATGAATCAACAACAACAACCCTCTTTCGGATCCGTCTGTTAAATATATAATCATCATCCTTTCATGTAGGCTAATAGCCTAGTCCTAGAAGAAATGTTACGGTCTATACAAAAGATATGCATTTTCCTGGGGGGACCTAGAGATCTCTTCCCATCGGGACAGTAGTTGACGACTGCTTCAGGGATCTGCTTCTGTCCATCCTGTTGAAAAATAATGATAATCTGTATCCTTCTTAGCCGACTTTTATGGTCTCGGGGTTCATGTTGAGACTCAGGTTCTAACATCCAGGGTTCGATTGTCTGCTCTGTCAAGAAAGTTAGTCTAAAGACGGGAACAATGTTCACTCAGCCTTGTGAGACAAAACTCAAAAAAGGTACGGTAGGTTTAGTTCACACTTCCACCTTCCTGGAAGAGATTTTAATAAGTTTCCCATTTCCACTTCAGGCAAATGCCGGTATGGCCACTGTCACCTTCTTCCCAATACTAGCCTCAGTTACAAGTACATGGAATACTACAGACAACTCAGTAACAGGTTTTCAAGCTAATTCTACAAACATCCAAATATCAAGGGATAAATGGCCACGATATCCAAACTCCTAAACGAAACAACATAATAATAGTGCTATTGGTTTTACGTCCCTTTAGCTACTGCGGCTTTTAGAGAGGACTGGGTGCCAGAATCTCACCCCGTATGAGATCTTGAACCTGCCAGTAAATACTGACACGGCTCCCTCGCATTTGCGCACCGGCAAATACCAACAGACTGCGCCAGGATTCGATGGTTCTCAACCAACAGGCGAGAACGTTACTGCTGCGCCACTCAGCCTGTCAAACGAAACAACAATATAAAAGAACTTTGAGCATTTCGCTATGCTTTCAGTCCCCTGGCAAAAGGTAATGCCACAGACAATGGACTTCAATAGGATGTACTGTAGGTAGTGTTTCTGGCCTGACGAGAAGGACTCACTGGGAGTCAAAAAATTGGATTTCCAAAGAAATATGAAATTTTCTTATAGGGATATGTTATTTATATGTATCCAAATCTTGTGAACGGACTGCAAAATTTTACAAAAAAAAAAAAAAAGAGTGCCATATCACCTCCAGGGACGTAGGCGACCTGAATTAGAAAGGGATCACTCACCAGGCATCCCGAGCCGAAGTTCGCGTGTGGTCGGGTGGCCAGTTCCTTTCCACTCCTCCTCTTGCCATAGCATCCGCCAGGTTCCCATTTTGCATCACCAAGCTGGGAGACCCCGTACCAGACCATACCAAGACTTTTAAATTCTTGGCAGAGCCGGGGATCGAACCCGGTACCTCGTGGGTGACAGCCAACAATGCTAGCTACTGCGCCACGAGAGGATCAAGATTTTACAAGGAGAACATAAAATGTATTTAGTTAATAAACATTATGATAATATGGGGTTTGAAGCCATTTTTCAATGTTGCCTCAGTAAACAAAAGTTTGGTGCTTTTCAGTCGGTCAACACGATTGTACCCAAAAGAGCTGGGTTATGCCCTAATCCTGAAAAAATTACATGAGATTAATAAATACCATAGGATGGCCAGTTTCGATCGTCAAGCGATCATGATCACATCCATTACACTTAGGCTATAAAATCGATATTTGTCAATACGGGTGAAACTATTTACAATATGTACATTTATTTAGTTGCAGTATTGGTATTGCAACTTGTCGGTATATGTTAGTTGTAATCTATATGGCGTTTGGTGAAATGCTAAAATGGTGATAGAACTGGCACATGCTACTGTTACGGCTGTGAGTTTGTTTCATCGCTCGCCGCATGAGTCACAACTGCCCCAGGGCTGGGCTGTTCTGCCTCAGTGTATTGCGCGCGCCTTATGCAACAGGACTACCAGGACAAAGGGATGGTCCAGAATATTCATGACTCCGCCAGTGAAGGAAACCTCGAGAAGCCGTAAACCCTGGATGGGTCTAGAAGCATTTATTGAGTCACCGGCCTGCTATATAAGAGCGACCGGTCAAGCAGTTGTTGTTGTGTTTTACGAGCTAGTGCGAGCGTTTATCCTGAGCGACAGAGGTGTGGTGACTTGTGAAACCCCTAGTGAAGCCGATTCTCTTGACAGCGAGGGAGTGAGAGGCATACAGGGGACTGCCTGTGTTTGAGCGAGTGCGCTTACCTAGTGCGACAGAGGTCATTGTGGTGAGTTGCAAAACAGTGAAAGACAGACTTAGTGCAGCTATTTCCAGCCAGCATACGGGACCGGACTCATTAGCGAGAGGATTAACTGTGGTCTGTTGACAAGTGAAAGGGGGGCAAGAGACTTGAGGAAACTGGAGTAAGGTAATAATTGCTTGTATTTGCTGTTGAGTGGTGGATCTTTCTGGCCGCAATAAAGTTAATTATTTCTTTAAAGGAACAATCTGTGTTGTAATTCAACCCACCGTAATCCAGTCAACAAAAGTGCCACTAGGGGGGTGGCACGTAACAATACTTAAACTGACAGAAAAAAATATTTCAAATATATAATTATTGTGGTGGTTATGGTAGTGGGGGTGATAAGTAGTGCAGTATAATGGATGTGACATGTAATGATAATGATAATAATGAATAGGGAAACGGCTATTTACTTACTACAGTACTGACACATGTAATTTACAAACGAACTGAAAAATATGATTAGAAAGACTGTGCCTAGGGCCTATATCTAATTGGCTGTTAGAAAAGTACAGATCAATAGTGTCGTCCTTTGTCGCATAGCGCCGTAGAAAAATAATCAGAGCACTTTGGAAAACTTCGGTTGTCAGGAGCTCCTGAGGTATCGTCACATACCGCTCAAGGATGAGGATCGGAATAAATGAAAGTAAATTTGAAAGAACCAAAGCTTATTGCAGCTGATAACCCCTATGTATTGCACCATCACCACCGCACTTATTCAGAGGCATAATATTTTCATGATGATACTGTTTTAAGGGGCCTAAGAAATCTATTTGCACTAATTACTCACCGTGTCTGCAATTTATACGCAGCTCAAGATGTAACTATTTTCGCAATTCTGCACCAGAACACTGGTAGGGGTGACGTGATGCAGCTCGCATTGCCACCCAACAATATACTTATAAAATACAGTTACACTACCACGGACATGAATGGTTCTAGGACCTTGAAACGTGGTTTTCAAGTTCATTTCGTCTGTTGTTCTAAATGTAGGAATGGAGAGAGTTGTCCAAAATATCAAGTTGGCAGTGTTACCCGCAGGATTCCAAGTTAAGTTTGGTTCAGATCGGTGAAACGATGTAGAATTGTGCCAAAGGGCCTAAATGCAGGGAATGAAGTGGTCTATCCGAAATTTCAAGCAGATAGTGTTACTCGCAGGGTTCCAAAGGGTAAGTATACAAATTTTGGTTCAGATCGGTGAAAGGGTGTAGATTTTTGACAAAGGGCCTAAATGCAGGGAATGGAGTGGTCTGTCCGAGATTTAATGTAGACGGGGTTACCCGTAGGGTTCCAAAGGGTAAGTGTACAAATGTTGGTTCAGATCGGTGAAACGGTGTAGATTTGTATAAATAACAGACAGACAAACATTGAGCTTTATATATAGGTCTATAGATAGATATAGATTATCATCTGATGATGATCGCTTGACGATCGAAACTGGTCATCCTATGGTATTTATTAACCTCATGTAATTTTTTTCAGGATTAGGGTATAACCCAACTCGTTTGGGTACATTCGTGTTGACCGTCTGAAAAGGCCAATCTTCACAACCAGAAAAACATCAGTCTTTATAGAGCGCAAAACGTCTAAATAACCTTTTTCATAATTCATACGATTGTGAAAGGCCTTCGACTTATTCTTACCATGAGAATTACTTTGTCGGTCAGGTGCAACGAAAATTACATTTAAAATACATATTGTACATAATTAAAACGTACAAAAGAAAAAAATGATACTATGACCTTGTGCGCCCAATCTAGTCTGTAAGTCTCTCTTTTGTAACAAGTCGCCACCATGATTCCCTATTAGCAGTTAGCACTACGGTCCCCTCTGCTTCTACGTCTCTCAGTTTGAAATAATTCAAACTGAATCTAAACATTGCCTCCTAGGTCTGCTTCTCCTTCTCTTACCATCTACAGCCGAACTCAAGGTAATATCTCCTCTCCCATTCTCTCCACATTACCCCATCATCTGAGTCGACTCATACGAACAGTTTCATCTAGCGTATTAATAACTAACGTAGCCTTCATTCAAGACCAACTACAATACTCAGACCTTAATGCAGGTCTCGAAAGCGTGAAAATGGCGTATGCTGAAGCCCCGGCATATTGTTTGTTTACATTCGTTGCTGGGATACACTATTTAGCTTTGATTAGCTTCATTTGATGAAAGTTGCGATAAACTGTCACTCGTCTGTAATTTTTAGTGTCTTCTGTATGTCTGTAAAGTCCAGTTCGCGTCAATGTACTGCAATCGTATGTAAATATGTGATAATACGCTTAATAAGGACTGGTTCGTTTGTGTGAATGATTGTCTAGTCAACCGATGGCATTGTGTCATTTACTTTGGATGTTGAAGTACCTGAGACTAAAGCATAATAGAAGTGACTCAAGAATATACACCGCAATGATTTGCTAGTTAGTGGCAATATAATAATAGCTTAGTACACTTCATTAGTGCCGAACTTAAGTACGTAAAGGGAAAACGCAATGAGCATCTACGGCTAGACCAAACCATTGACGTCTTTATGAACGCTCAGCAATATGTGCCTCCGTAAATCCTTACCAGTCTGACAGATGTTCTATACTGCCTTGTATGCACGCCAAATAATACAGTGAACTTTTTTATCGGTTAAGGAAGATGTTCCCCCTGTGCCAAACAGTGAACTCATTGTGTTCCGTCATTATTCATACTATTGTGATTCTTACAGCTTGCAAGTTATTTTTATTATGATGTGTGTAATAAAGTGTTGTGAGTACCTTGCCAATTATGTTCTTATATTGCGAGATGGTGTGCCGCGATAATTCCGTAAGAGGGAGATGGTGCTTTCCAACCTATAGTACTGTACTAAATCAACTATTTCCAGCGTACAACTATTCCAAACGGTAACAGCGAATGTTTAATAGGTTAGATGGTAACATATTATCGTGTCCCTTGTGTGTAGTATTCTCCATAATTATGTACTGATATCCACACGACGATTTCTTTGCATATTTCAATCAACTAATTCAGTGTGATGTTTTACCCGAGATTTTAGACAATTCCACGAGAGGTCTTAATTGAATTGTATCTCTATGGTGTTGGTTCGATTATTTCAGGCAACTATTCTCATTCCGATTGTGTACACAAATACTCTGCATGTGCTGGGACAGCACTTCAGTAACCGGGTACTTTCTTCTCTCCTACTTCAGAATCTATTTGATTTTTTGCTAATAATATTAATCTATAATTACTGAACTTAAATACAAATCGTGATAACTCGCCAAAAAAGCGTCTTATTCAACCACAGGAACAGTGAGGCTATTGTAGCTGCCCCTTGGGTGAAGACGAAGAAACCTATATTTCGAGGCCAGCACTATATAGATAAATTAATTCAGGTAAGTCTAAATTATTGATGCATATTTCTTCGGAACCTAGTCTCGTCTTGTGATATCTTTTATGATATTAGGTGAGTAAAAATAATAATTTACACGAACTGTGACAAGCCCGATGACATGATCTTAGCTATTGGTAGGGCAACCGTCGCCGCCATGTTTTTTCTACATTAAGGTCTGAGTATTGTAGTTGGTCTTGCTTCATTACAGTGCCCACGCTATAACTGTAACGATAACCTTCGGATTCGAGATTCGATAATCGAAACATACATCTCTGGAATACGTTGCGCAACTATGTCAATTGTTAATACTTCAACATACATAATAAATGTTGGCACTAGTCTATTATGTTGTTAGTTATTATTTGATTACCCTATAAACCTGTATGTGAATGTTACATGGTGTCAGAAGTAATTGGTTTTTCTGAATTATAAAGCATCAAAAAAAAAATGGCCAACGTAGAACAAAACGCCCAAAATCAGAGGCTAACTCATAGAATTCATATTCGACAACCTAAACCCCTGGAGTTTGGCAAAAATATGGCACAGGAATGGAAAACGTGGAAAGTGTCTTACAACTGGTACTCAAAAGCAATTCAGCTGGATAAAGAACCGCCCGAAGTCCAAGTCGCTACGTTTATGACAACAATAGGTTATGAAGCCGAAGAGATTTTTCAGTCATTTAACCTCACTGAGGCAGAACAAACAAACATGCAGGTAATCATGGACAAATTTAACAATTATTTTGTGCCTAAAGCTAATGAAACATATGAAGCATACGTTTTTCATAAAATGTTACAAGAATCAGACGAAAATTTCGAACAGTTTTTGATTCGCGTAACAACTCAAGCAAGAAAATGTAGTTTCGGTCAATCAGAGAAACGAATGCTAAAAGACAAAATTGTTAGTGGCATCAATAATGATATGTTACGTGAAAGATTGTTGGGTACAACAGACCTAACCTATGACAAAGCGGTAGACATGTGTCAAGCAAGCGAGCTGGCACACAAACAAGCCATTGACATGAGTAAGAATAGCGAATCAGAATCACAGATGTCAGTCGCCGCACTCAAGAAAATGAAAAGACAAGGAGTTAACATAAAAAATACTGATCAGTTTAATTGCAACAGATGTGGTATGACACATGGAAAGCGATCTTGTCTGGCGTATAAGCAAAGATGTAATTTGTGTGGGAAGTTAGGACATTTTGAAGTCTGCTGCAAGTCCAAAAAGGAGATTCATGCAGTACACGGCTCTAAAGACGACGATGCAACCACTCAATCGTCACGTGATAGAGATATGATGTACATTGGCAGTGTTACAGTACCACCAAGACAAGAAGATTGGAAAGAATTAATAAAAGTGGGAAACAAAGCGTTTCATGCTAAACTAGACAGCGGTGCTCAATGTAACGTTCTTCCGACTCACATAATCGAGAAACTGGGAGTCACTGCTGAGATAACACCATCCAAAGTAAAGAAGTTGGTAACATTTAGTGAACACAGGCTCAACGTTGTCGGAGAACTGAAATTGAAATGTAAGATCAAGAATCGTCAAACAGAAGTAACATTCTTGACTGTGAATGAACAAGTTCAACCTATAATCGGCAAAAAGACTTGCGAAGAAGAAAATCTGATTATTAGAGTACACAGCGTGAAGATTAGCAACCCGAAGTTAAATAACGAACAGATGTTTAATGGATTGGGATGTTTCAAGGGTTACGAATACGACATAGACCTTGTAGAAAATCCAAAGTTCGAGATTAGCTCAGCTAGAACGATTCCGTTGGCCATAAAGGAAACAGTTAAGCAAGAACTTGATAAAATGGTTAAAATGGACGTCATCAAACGAGTCACGAAACCCACTGTAGCAGTATCTCCTCTTGTAATCGTCAAAAAAGGGGGCAAACTTCGTTTGTGTATCGACCCTACAGATGTAAATAAAGATATCAAGAGAAGGCATTTCCCATTAAACACGATTGAAGCCATTGCCGCAAGAATGAATGGTAGTAAGTACTTCACATGCCTAGATTGCACTCGAGGTTTTTGGCAAATAAAAGTCTCTGAGAGAACACAAGAATATTTAACATTTGCAACACCTTGGGGACGTTATTCCTGCAAACGTCTTCCGTTCGGACTCTCTTCAGCTCCGGAAGTATTTCAGCAAATTATGACAGAGATACTTCACGACATTCCAAATGTAGAATGCGCCATGGACGACATATTAATTCATGCCAGTACAGACCAGAATCTTCGGGATACCACTGAAATAGTACTTCAAAGACTACATGAAAACGGCTTTAAACTCAATAAAGAAAAGTGCATATTTAACGTACAAAGAGTTCGTTTTTTAGGACACGTTTTGTCAGACAAGGGACTTGAAATTGATGAGACAAAAGTCGATGCGATAAAGAAACTCAAAGTACCAAAGAACAAAGAAGAGCTACAGAGATTGTTGGGTATGATAAATTACTTGGGAAAATTTATTCCCTGTCAGTCAAAATTGACAGCTCCATTGCGTGTACTATTGAAGAATGATGTTGCATGGATTTGGGGTCCAGAACAGGATCAGGCGTTCAAAGAACTAAAAAAAAAACCTGTCCAGCACCCCTGTTTTGAGGTACTATGACGTAAATGAAGACGTAACATTATCAGTTGATGCATCATCAAGGGCATTAGGAGCTGTTCTAATGCAAAGAGGACAACCAGTAGCGTATGCTACAAAATCATTAAACAGCACCGAACAAAATTACCCGCAGATTGTTAAAGAGGCACTTGCGATTCGCTACGGCTGTAAGAAATTTCATGACTACATTTGGGGTAAGAAATTAACAGTCGAGTCGGATCACAAACCCTTAGAGTCAATCTGGAAAAAGCCGCTTGTGAATGCACCACCGAGATTAAGAAGAATATTATTAGATCTCAAGGAGTACAACCCTATCATCGTATACCATAAAGGAAGTGAACTGAAGATTGCGGATACACTTAGTAGAGATTGTGAAGATTCTTACGAAAACGATGAAGAAGAACTCGAAGTTCTAATGGTGTTATCAATGTCTGAAAGCGCCACTGAAGACTTCAAAAGATCAACGCTCCAAGACCCAACTTGCCAGGCATTAATCAAGATGATGAACAATGGTTGGCCTAACGATATCCTTCAAGTGCCGCAGATATTGAGATGTTTTTTCACTTTTCGTGATGAATTATCACATTGTGATGGACTCATTTTCAAAGGAGATCGCGTTTTTGTCCCAAAAAGCGAAAGACCTAGAGTTCTACAAGTTATTCATAAAGGGCATCCGGGTATACAATCAACACTGAGAAGATCAAGACAGTTAGTGTTTTGGGAAACTCTAACAAAGGACGTAACCAAATTGGTAGAATCCTGCAAAACCTGCCAACATACGCAGCGTAAACCTGTCAAGGAAACCATCATAATGAAGAAAATACCTAAATTACCATTTGAAATAGTATCTTCAGATGTCTTTTTCTACAAAAGCAACAGCTATCTTGTTCTGACAGACAGTTACAGTGGATACTACGAAGTGCAAAAGATTAACAAAACAACAGCAGCAGAAATAATTAATCAACTTAAAATTTGGTTTGCTACACATGGAGTTCCACAAGAATTTCACGCCGACAACGCAACATATTCGTCCAGAGAATTTGTAAAATTTTCAAAAGGATGGAACTTCAAATTAGTTACATCGAGTCCTTGTTTTGCAAGGTCGAACGGATTAGCTGAGAAGTACGTAGACATTGCGAAGCGACTGGTGAAGAAATGCGACATCAGCGGAGAAGATGTACAACTGGCCCTGCTAATGTCGAGAAATACACCACGAGACCCAGAACTAGGCACACCAACCTCGAGATTGTTTGGAAGGAATACAAGAACTCCAATTTCCTTTTCTAATAACAATCTTCAGCCCAAACTACAAACCGATGTACCAATAAAACTTAAGGAAAAGCGGTCAAAACAGAATAAATATGCTGATCGCGGAGCCAAGGAATCACGACAGTATCAAAATGACGAGAAAATCTTGATCAGAGATCTAAACAACAAGTGGTACACGGGGAGAATTGTACATCCAGTAACTAATCGCTCATATGTGATTCAGAAAGATGATGGAACAATTTTGCGAAGAAATACCAGTTTCATCAGACCATCGAATATTGGAGGCACAATAACAAAAGAAACACCAATTCAGGCCGAGTTAAACGTTGAATCAAATCAAAGTACAAACGAGAGAATGCAATCGTCAATTCAAGATCCACTAACAGACATCCATGGAAGGTCACGTCTACCCATACATCCAGATGATCCCAACAAAGGAACATCTCCAGTTGAACCGAACGTAGAGAGGAAAGAAGCATCAAAAGCACCCTCATTAGAATCATTCAAATATACTACAAGACATGGCAGAACTGTAAAACCAGTAGTTAGGTTAAATCTGTAAATCTAATCAGCGTAGATAAATATTAATTTTATTTTGAGAAGAGAGATGTAACGATAACCTTCGGATTCGAGATTCGATAATCGAAACATACATCTCTGGAATACGTTGCGCAACTATGTCAATTGTTAATACTTCAACATACATAATAAATGTTGGCACTAGTCTATTATGTTGTTAGTTATTATTTGATTACCCTATAAACCTGTATGTGAATGTTACAATAACTGTGCCGGTCAGCTATACCATACTTCCAGGTAAGGTACCGTACTGTATATCGAATGTAGGCCTACTAGCCTGAGCAGAAATATTTCTCAAATTGGCACGCTGACAATAGTGTGGCAAACACTGATGTGTGTGCCGAGTGCATTAGACTAAGTCGGTCGACAGAACTCCCCAGCCCCACAAAGTGGGTTAATGTCTTATGAATAGGAGTTGACAGCTCGAATTCTCAGAAATGCAACGGCCACTCATCGGCAAATATATAATGCGAGTACCGTACTGTTCGAGTACCCTCCAGCCATTGCTCAAATCCATGTGTCCCAGCAATCATTCATGCTACCCTCATCCGTTACCTCTAGCTTAGTCTATGTAATCCTGTGTCTACCAAACTCGCACTTCCGTAATGCAAGATCGGTCTCAATACTGAGCGATGTAGGGAGAGTTTCGTCGCTACACTGACTTCTTTCTTGCTGAATACTGTAGAGCGCAACAGAAAGCTCACTTCATCAGCTTTTCTACACCTCGACTCTGTTATTCTGAGAGAATAAACAGCTTCAGTACAGTACGGTACTTAAAATGATCTACCTGCTCCAAATTAGAACCTCCTACCTGGCATTTTATTTTCTTGCTTTTCTTCCCTACCGACATAAGCTTCATCTTTAGAATGCATGTGAGATTTCCGAAATTAAATGCCATGTCCTGTGGTTCGGATTACACGTGAAAAGGAGGTTCCGTGGCACATGATCGCCAGTTTAACGGTCACGTTAAACTAAAGCTACCTTTTTCTTTGGAATGCTGATTTTCATACCACATTCCCTACAATTCTGTTGCAAGTTCTAACACGTTGGCCTGTAAGTTTTCGACGGAGTCTGTCATTACAACCACGCCATCAGCATAGGCCAGACTGCTTACCTGGTTTCCACCCAATTGAATTCCACCTATGCCTTCAGCAAATAGTCATATATAAAATAAACAGTAGTGGTGAAATATTACAGCCTTACCTCACTCCTGTAACAACCTTAAACCAACCATCAACGCTCGCTGCAGCCTGATTATTAACAACTAAAAAGTACTGTAGGCCTAAATAAAACTCCACAGATATATTTTTTTGTGGGGGAGGGGGAGCTTGAAAATGGGAATGTCAAGATAGGAACAGAGATGGACTGGCTCGCACTTCCTTGTCCTAGAGCCCGTGTTTGCTCTCCACAGCCCTGCTAAATACACACATCAAAAAGAGTTTTACATAACATAACACTTGTTTGCCATGATGCAGAGCGTATGTGGGGTTGTGGGCGAGGCTATTACAAAAGAGACGGCATTCTGACAAATCCTGCAGACTTTATTCATGTGTGAACAGAAAATTACTGTTACGTGTTAGCCCTAGTAGCACGTTCGTTAATTCGACTACAGTGGTTAAAAGCACAACACAGTTTGGCCCTTTAAAGAAATATAAGTTTTATTGCAGGTCTAGCAAGTTACAGTACACCACAAAATAAACAAATACAAGCAATTAGTATCTCACTCTAGTTTCCCTCTTGTTCGGAATACTTCCCTTTCACTTTTTCGAGCAGCTGTCGGTTCACTAACTAGGTAGACCGTGTCCAGCCAGTCTATCACTCACTGAAATACCTGCACACTTCCTTGAGTACACAAACGACAGTTACTTACGAGTCTGCTACACACTGCTCTGCTCGGAAAGAATCTCACTGGGTTTCGCAATCCACACAACACTTCACTGCAATAACCTCTGTCGCACAGTGGAACACACACATTCGCTCAGAAAACACAGTCCGTCCTCACCGGCCAGGGTCGCTCTTATATATCGGAGCTGATGACTCAATGGATGCTTCGAGAGCGGGCCAGGGTTCACGGTTTCTCGAAAGTTCCATTTCTGGGAGGGCTGCGTAGGTTCTAGACCTTGACCTTTTGTTTTTACAGCCCTGTTGCGTAAGGCGCTGGCAACACACAGTCTGGAATAGCCTAGAGCGGCCTGAGTCACGCGCGGGCGACGAAACTGTTTAGCATTCGTAACATTACTAACAGGAAGACATTTGGCCGGCCTGTTAAACAGGTTCTGACTGATATCTGTTGTAATTTTGCCATCCTGTGACGTTTCAATTCGCCGAGACTCAAATCAGCCGTGTTTTTTATCTTCTGGAATACTAATTTGCATCAGGTTTTTCTCACGTTCTTGGCACCACGTCTATTTAGTTGTTTTTAAAATTCTAGAGTTTCTTAGTCGGTATTCAATCATATGGAATATGTGCCCATAGAACAGGAATTATTTCCTGTTGATAGACGACATTATTGGTTCTATCTTAGTGTATAATTGTTCACTGAATCTCAATCATACCTGCCCATCAACCCATCTGTTGCCTAAAATCTTCCGTAATAGGCCTATCCTTCGATTTAATAATTTATTATTATTCCTATTATCAAAGGGCTGGTAGATGAATTACTTCGGGCCTGGGATACTAATTAATAAACTAACAACCCGCCTCGGCTTTGCCCGGGAACGTGATAAGCACTTTTTCTTTTATGTCAATGAACCTCTATCCGTTTTTCGTCTCGGCATGATGGGTTAAAATCACTGACTGGACTATTAATTATATTATCATGGAGATGCATGTGCAACGAATTCTTGTCAGACGTAATTTAAGAATGGCGTGGTGCATGAAACACACATCGCCCTTCCATCCAATCTTAAAATTCACAGGCGAAATGAAGAACAGCCGAGTTCCACTTCCAGGGAAACTCCAAAACACAATCCCTCTTCTCTGAAGTCCTAATACAACACAACTCGACAGTTTGCTGCTGGCTGTATCTGGGGTAATAGGTTCGCCCGCTAGCTAGGCTGTAACTGGGGTGACAGGCTCGCCCTTAGCTTATTCGTAAATTGAATGGAGATTGTTGGAGGAAATGAAAAGGTAAAAACACTCACAGTGAGTGATGTATCGATAGATATATGCTCTACAATACTTTTTTTTTGTAGAACTTTCCATGCTGAACATTTCATACACTCATAGTATATTGATATTTTTAACAGTTTGCCCAGCGTAAGCTTATAAAGCGCACGGAGGCCAGTTTTTTTTCTCTCGCGATTTTCACTGAAATCGTTACTGCGTGGCTTCCATTGATCATAAATAATTTCCTATAGAAACATTCCTCGAGATATCCGTTACAGAATGGTGAAAACTGCATCAAAATCCATCCAGTGGTTCTGGAGATTACCGTAACATCCAAGAATGGGGGGACTCTGTTTTAGAGTAGGTAGAGATTAAAATTTTAGGAAGGACAGATAATGTCGCTGTTCCGCCCCTTTATATGACAACCATTATCAAATTATAATTTGGGTTTTATGAGGGATTAACGAAAATAAAACAAAAATGAGGTTAATTGCCAGCATTCACCAGGATTGAAGAAACAGGACTAGATAAAACCATACTCAGGATGGCTGCTGACGGCACCGTGATTCGAAATGCAGTCAAGAATTTCCGGGATGGTACCTAAATTAAGGCCTCTGCAGGCTCATATCAAAATCCTAGCCTCAATTAGAAATTCACACTCTAGAACAGCCATCATACAGGTTATCAGAAACACCCTAAGTCCCTACAATGAATCAACAACTCAAGAAATATATCTAAAGGAGCAAAGGATTTATTTTGTATTTGTACCAATAGATTGTCATCACTATGGTGGATCAGTACAAGAATGAAACTCCAGAGCATACAGGATTACTTTCATAAAACTTTATTATTGCCATCAGCCCACCCATAATTTTAGTATATGGATATTTTCAAAGGAAGCAGGAGACTTCTGTTACTTAGGAAGCAAAATAACCAATGATGGACGAAGCAAAGAGGATATAAAAAGTAGGTTATCTCAGGCAAGGAAAGCATTTCTACAGAAAAGGAATCAGTTGACATCGAATATATTTAGGTATTAGGAAGTCATGCCGGCCCCGTCAGGGATTTTAAAAACTGACGTGAGGGTTGGAACAGGGTGCACTCAGCCTCGTGAGGACAATTGAGTAGCTGTCTGACAGTGAGGCAGCACTCCGATCACGAAAACCAAGATTAACGGCCGAGGGGACCCGATGCGCTGATCACGAGTCACCTCAATATCTGCAGGCCAAATGGCTGGGCAGCTGTCGCTTGGTCGGCCTAGGCCCTTCGTGGGCTGTAGTGCCAGGGGTTGACTTTGTTGATTAGGAAGTCATTTTTGAAGGCCTTTGTCGGGAGCGTGGCACTGGACTATTGGTGCAGCAGAAAGGAGGAGAATGGAAGCGTTTGAAATGCGGTGTTACAGGAGAATGAAGATTAGATGGGTAGATAGGTTTACAAAAGAAGAGGTATAAAGACGAGTGGGAGAGGAGAGATGTTTCTGGCGACAGCTAATGAAGAGAAGAGATAGGTTGGTAGGACACATACTAAGACACCCAGGAATAGCAAGCTTAGTTATGGAAGGAAGGGTCGATGACAAGAACTGCAGGGGTAGACCAAGGTTAGAATATGTTAAACAGATTGCCTCAGATGTAGGGTGTGGTAGCTATGTAGAGATGAAACGATTAGCTCAGGACAGGGAGGCTTGGAGGGCTGTATCAAACCAGTCAAAAGACTGAAGACTCAAGCAACATGTTTGCACTCGCATTGCAGTGCGATGTGCTGACATCTGTCGAATGTATTGTGATATACGATTATTTTCAAGGTTTTAAAGGGCTATTTGTAGACAAACAGGATATTAAATCGTCCGAACAGAAAATCTGCTCTTTCCATTAACTAAAAATTGGAAGTGTTCAGGGATAAAAAGGTCTTATGGTAACCCTTTTACATTTAGATGAAAACTTAAATCAATTTCTATATGGTCCCGAATTCACTGCGTTGGCTGCTAACATGACAAAGAAAGTAGTATAAATTGAAATCAATGGGAACTTGTCATGGTGTTCAACCTGCAATGATGTTAGCTACCCAATACTGAAAAGCCAATACAAAATTTCAAGTTGATAAGTAAAAAATTTGAACTGCAGAGCACATTATCGCTTCTGTTAAGGCCTGGTGACTTTACACATTAATTGGCACCAGAACTAAAATTGGCAGTGCCACTTGCTCAGCTCTACATAAAAACAAATCATACAGTATTTTTCCTTAAAACAGACAAAAAAAACACACATACCGTAAACTAAACCCCCGAGATATCACATTTTTATAAATAATCCGCAGAGCTAGATCATTTGTGGATCAATTAACATTAATATAATAACAGGAAAGATAGGAGAAGATAAGATGAAAGCAATGGTGTTTGCAGATGATCTCATGGTCTGGGGAAACAAGGAGGAAATTCAGGAGCAACTGAAGGCTTGGGAAGAAACAGTGGGAGAGTACGGATGGAAGTTCAACATCAGTAAATGTGAGATCCTGTTAACGACCAGGAAAAAGGACAGACCAATGAGTGGGATAACACTTGGAGGTGGACAGCTGAAGAAGGTGGAAAGTCTCAAGTACTTGGGAAGTCTAGTGGAGGAAAATGGGAGAAATGACAAAGAGATTACGGAACGTAGCAGACAGGCAGAAGCATTTCTGAGAAGCATTAGGAGCTTAGTGTGGAATAAAGATGTCCCACAAAAAAGCAAGGAAGTGTTATACAGAAGCTACTATATCCCGATACTGACCTATGCTTCAGAAACGTGGACAATGAAGAAAAGAGACATAAGCAGAATACAGGCAGGTGAAATGAAGTTCCTGCGAAGTAGGATCGGAGTAACAAGAAGAGACAGGTTGAGGAATGAAAAGGTCAAGGAAATGGTGAAAGAGGAGCCCTTGCAAGGTAGGATTGAGACGTCAAGACTGAGGTGGTATGGACACTTAAAGAGAATGGATGAGAAGAGGATTCCCAAGAGGATACATGAGATGCAGATGCAGAAGAAAGGACCAAGGGGAAGACCAAGAGATAGATGGCTGAAAGGAGTGGAGGAATGTGTCAAGAAGAGAGGCGAGGACTGGACCAGAGTGACAGCGGAGAGGTGGTGGGAAGAAAGGACTAAGTGGCGAGGCTTATGTTCCAAACAGACCCAGCCTGGGGCTGGAAACTGTACAAGATGATGATGATGATAATAACTTCTGATAAAATGTTTTACATGAAGTCAACACTATATTCAATAAGTTGAAATTTGTCCTTCATTATGTAACACTGGCAGCAAATATACAGTTCACGCCACGATTTTGGTCGGTTAGTCCTGATTGCACAGTCATACAGAGGACTGTGCAATCGGAACTCACCGACCAAATACCGTGGCGTGAACTGTACATATCTAGATAGATATTATTAGTTCCTTTTGTATTGATGTTAGTTCAAATAAAACAACTTAATATATTATCTGCTAAATGCTATCAAATCAACTGAGTCAGGTTACCAAACAGACAACCTCCAAATTCCAGTGCACATACCTTACTCCCCCCTTTCTTCATTGTCCCATTATTCCAGCATAGGTTCCAAATTCTTGTTTGAATCCCATGACCCTTTTGCAAATGGATTATGAGAAGGAAGGAGAAACAATCAAATTTAAAACCCAGGAGGTTGGTAAATGAAAAAGTAATTTTTATTTTGCATTACACAATGTAGTACAAGAAATACAATTACTGCATATTATAAAAAGAACCACACAACTGAAACTGCATTCTCGCCCAGGTCTGTTCCAAGCAACTTGCAGTTCAACTGGATCTAGTGGACAGATCTGTAAGAATACAAACATGAAGCTATTAATATAATAAATGTGGAATGTAACTTATAAGGCACTGAACATGTAAGAATGCAGGCTATGCTTATCAAGAAAATATACTGTCAATGGCCATAGTGGACTTGGGCTATTAGGTCGTTCATTGTACAAAGAGTGTACAAACCATATAGATGAAGGATAGAAAGCACAACACGAACTCACAACTTCCAGATTTGGCTTCCGTTACTCTACCTCTGAGCTTATGTGGAGACACTTTTGGTTTTTCTATGCATTACCATGTCGGACATAATTGCTCGGAGACAGGGCAAAGGCAGTTAGAGCTGGATGTCACAGGTTGTGTCCCACATGTTTCGTACGTTCTAACTTTTAGCGTCATCTATGTGGTTTGTAGGCCCACTCTCTGTAAAACACACAACCAACCGGTAATAATAGTAGAAATTTCCTTTCTCGTTTGATGGGTCATCTTTTACAATTTACCAGATATAATGGTATTTGGGCCTTTATCATATACAATCAGAGAGAAAAACATAACAGAAAGTTCTGATGCACAAAACAAGACTTCAACCTACAGAGTAATAGTAAAAAATGTAATAACGGTGGGCACAGAAGGTAGAGCATATTGAAAGGCAAGTCATTTGTCCCTGGCACATAGAATTACATTGCATCCTTGAAACTTCTGTGTTCTCCAGAGTAGCTGGCAACAGTTGAGGAGACGAGAACCCTTGAAAAAATTTACTAAACTACTGATTTTAGCTATGTCAATACCTTCTGTAATGATTCAAAATAGATTTCCCTTATATATCATGACAGAGTAAAATTCCAGCTGTGTTGGCCATCATCCGCATGAATTATGCACAACTAAAGCAAC
The DNA here is from genome assembly GCA_946902985.2 of Meconema thalassinum. Taxonomy (NCBI): domain Eukaryota; kingdom Metazoa; phylum Arthropoda; class Insecta; order Orthoptera; family Tettigoniidae; genus Meconema; species Meconema thalassinum. The sequence continues at coordinate 555,397,218 of OX336389.2, read as the reverse complement.
GCCAACCCCACGCATACTGTTACTAATTGCTTTTGTAAAAGTTACATTTGCCTAGACCAATAATTCTTAGGTGGCGGCCCTGTGTTAGTCTTTGTCTCAGGTGACAAGAAGTGGAACTACCTATGATGCAAGGATTTATTAATGAAATCACAGAAGTGGAAGTTAGGAAAGCCATCTCTAAAATGATGATTCATAAAGTAACCCATAAGAACGAAGGGTAAAGTTTATAAAACTGCCGTAAGACCAATCCTACTCTATGGTAGTGAAACATGGGCTACTACAAAGCCACATGAGCAAAAGCTACATACCACTGAAATGTGTATGTTACGTTGGGCAGGTGGAGTTACTCTCAAAAGATAAAATCCGTAATGAACATGTGTGAGGCAGTTTAAAAGTAGCGCCTATACCGTTAACTGAGAAACCTTTGGAGTCCAGGATAAGGTGGTATGGCCATGTTATGCGAAGACCGGAGGGGATCTTTAACGTGCCAGTAAATCTACTGACACGGCTCCCTCGCATTTGCGCACCCTAAAATGCCAACTGACTGTGCCAGGATACGAATCTTCAACCTTGGACCCAGCAGGCAAGGACATTACAAGCAGCCAGTTCCTTTTTGTAACAAACAAAATTTATTAATCTCATGTAGCTTAATTTTTTTTCAGGGTTAGGGATTAACCCATCTCTTTTGGTTACAATCGTGTTGACCGACTGAAAAGCACCAAACTTTTGTAATAAATAATAATTGTGGAAATGCTGTGGTAATAGAGGTTTTTTCCTCCACTGACTATAACCCATCCCCCATCCCCTTTTTTCATCACAACTTACATAGTAAAATTCCAGTCGTGACTGAATTATGGGACAAGGATGAGAAGATACAAACACAAAACAAACTTTTGTTTTTTGTGTGGAGAGCCGAGATATTTATGTTGCGAGAGCAGAATATAAGAGAGCCACCAACTGATTACGGAAAATGACTACGAGGGTGTTATTGCATTATTTCAGCAGTGCCAACATTATCGTTTGGTGCCGGTTTTGCTGCTGAGTTCAAAAGTGGCGAACGTCGACTAAGGCTTTACATACAAACACAAACCTAACCTGGGGCATATGCACCAGATCCCTCTCCTGTACTACAGTAATTCTGGCTCTTCTTTTGCAGTGCCGACGCATGACCGAACTATGTATAAAGCCCATAATATGTGTCATAAATGCAAAATTTCCTAACACCAACAATATCTCACAGCTCTTGACAGACTCCTATAATGTGCCTCAGCGCACTCCCACGTAGCGAGGTTAGATGCCTGTCTGGCCGAAAATTACTGATGTAAAAGTTGGACGAGACCAAATTATACATCACTACTTGGTTCGACGGCTGCCTTGATGAAAGAAACCATTGGCAGCTACTTGGTTAGCAGACTGGGAATCGTGCATTGTGCGGTGTCGCCGGCTCGATACGGTATCGAAGCTGTTCGAACTGTTAGCCGACCTCACACATAAAGTAAGCGGAGCACTGACGGCCCAGACCAGCGATTCCCAACCTTTTTTCCTCCCGGACCCCTTTATACATATTTATCTAAAATAGTACCCCTAAAACGTTCAATATTTTACGGGCAATATGTACATAACTTAATAAAAACATTAATGATAAAACGTATTATTTGAATACCGTATAACTAATATTTTTCATGTATTATTTGTTTGCTGTTAGTATGCATTTCATTTCAATAAAATGCTACATATAATTTTTCAATTTTACTTTCATTTACTTGGGCAAATGAAGATGTATAAACATTTAGCTGAGGAAAATAAACAGTACAGTACATAACATCTTTTTGTTTTTGATTTTATTGGAAACTAATTCTAGCGATTAGTTTGGCAAAACTAGACAAATCAAGACAATAGCATGGGTCGGTGAAAGTGACAGGGGATGGAATGGGGTGGGAACATCGATCTTGATGTGCGTGAATAAGACGGCACTGCGCGCCGGTACATTACGACTGAAACGTACGATGGGAACATGGCGCCCGCCATTACCGTTTAATTTTGGAGTACCCCTAAGCAATTCGTTGCATATCACTAAGGGCTACGCGTACCCCAGGTTGGGAACCACTGGCCTAGACAATGTTTTATGCAACCTTTCCCTCTCGTACGGTATGTGAGAATGTATTAAGACTATTAGCGGTTCGAATGCCACTGTCGAGAGCCCTGCAGATGGTTTCCCGTGGTTTCCCATTTGGACACCAGGCACATGCTGGGGCTGTACGTTAATAAAAGGCCACTGCCGCATCCTTCCGCGCCTAGCCCTCTTCTATCCCAATGTCACCATACGACCTATCTGTGTCGGTGAGACGTAAACCAAATTGTACATAATAATAATATTAATGTGGATTATTCCCCCCCTCACTGATAAGTCTTTGGTTTCTGGGAAGGATGTAATACTGTCGAGGATATTAACAAACGTATGTTCCTGAAACGGAACAAATTAATTGCATATTATACACATACTGTTGCCACACGATTGTACGAAGAACGTGTTGTGACCCGTTGCCTTTGATCTGTAGGCAGTTTGAATATTCTGGGGAGACATGTGCATCGAATCATCGCACAAAAACAGATCGTGGCTGTCTCCACATTACAGCTACTGTTTGAAGGGGTTATATGCACAAACTATACAGCAGTACAAGGACGAGCCGGTACCGCCTAGCACAATGCTCGAACACAGCTTGCTTGAGGTTTCTGGGCTCATAAGAGCACACCGATAAGTCACGGCGCGCACGAAAGCTCGAACTTGTTCGAACTCGGACGTCATCTGTTCGAGCCGAGCTCAAGCACATCACTATGTATAACCCACCCGCCATCCCGAATTATAACATGACTTATAGGGTATAGTAAAAATTCCAGCTGTGTCTGCCATTATCGGCGTTACAACAGTATTGCCAACCCCACGCAAACGGTACTAATTGTATAGGTGGTCTTTCGTCCAGATCAATGTTCCTTTTGTCAACTGTGCCCCGCTAGCTTCCCGCGACCATTCTAACCTTAGTTTAGTCCAATCCAATGGTTTTTGACAATGGTTCCAGTCTAACGTGTCCTGGGCCCTATTTCATAAAACTCAACAGGTTTCTATGGTCAAAGGAGCAATAAAATATTATAAGTATGATATATACTAGAAATTCGTTCTCATTAAGAGTAGCCTACGTGTTTCGATTTATTTTCTTCCGCACAACTCTGTCATATTACTCGAAAGCAAAGATTTAGTCTTTGAAAATATTTTTCCATCTCAACTTAAAAAGAATCCCCTTTAGCTCGCCTAAAAATCCTAGGCCTAGACCTACTGATAATAATAATAATAATAATGTTATTTGTTTTACATCCCTTTCAACTACTGTGGCTTTTAGAGACCCCAGGCTGGGGGAATTTTGCCCCAAAGGGGATCTATAACGTGCCAGGAAATCTACTGACACGGCTCCCTCGCATTTGCACACCCTCAAATTCCAGATAACTGCGCCAGGATTCGATCCTGCAACAGCAGGCGAGAACATTACCGCTGCGCGCACGCAGCCAGCGTAGACCTACGGCTGTCAAAGAGACAGATCTACATAATAACAGCACACTGTAAATGCACAGGGTCTTTCATATAAAGTAAGAACGGCAAGCGGCAGATTTGTTATTCGCTACTGCGGTGGCCTTGGCCGAGCATTTGGCGCGCCATGGTCCCCTGATGTACTATTAAAAGCGCGCGCGTAGTACATACGAGGGCTGTTTTTTTTTTCAAGTTCTGATGGACTGTATAAAAATAATAGATTGACATACCAAACTGAATTTTACACTAAATGTTAGCTTGTTTTATTCTTATGTCTCAACATAATCGCCAAAACGATTAAAACATTATTGTCATATCGTTACACCAGCTTTCCAATGCCCTCGGCAAAACATTGTGTCGCCAAAGAGGTGGGTACGTCTGGAGTCTCTCCTGAAGTTTTTCCCTTTTGCTAGGCGTTGCCGCCCAAACATACCTTCAATTCTCGAAAAAGGTGAAACCATTCACAACCACACTGTACCAACGTTACGATAGATTTTTCAAAGAATTCAACTGTGAAGTTTTGGACCATCTGCCGTTTAGTCCAAACCAGCACTGAATGATTTTCACCTCTTTCGAGAATTGAAGGTATGGTTGGGCGGCAACGCCTCGTCAAAAAGAAAAAACTTCAGGAGATTGTCCAGAGGTACCCACCTCAGTGGCGGCCGAATATTTTGCCGAGGACATTGGAAAGCTGGTGTAATGGTACGACAAATGTTTCAATTGTTTTGGTGATTATGTTGAGACTTACGAATATAACAAGCAAACATTGAGTAGTAAAATCAGTTTGGTATGTCAATCTGTTGTTTTTATACAGTCCATCGGAAATTGAAAAAGAAAACAGCCCTCGTATGTACTACGCGCGCGCTTTCAATAGTACAGCAGGGGGCCATGGCGCGGCACAAGCTCGGCCAAGGTCACCGCACCAGCGAATAACAAACCTGCCGCTTGCTGTTCTGATTTTATATGAAAGACCCTGTTTATTGGTTCTGAAACGTTAACGCAAACTTTAACATTATCGTGCACTAGTGTTCGTCACACATGTGCTCTAAAGATCGTCAGCTATGACGACCTATGGACACGATCATCAAACGACAATTTAACTAATGCAGGGTGCTTCAGAACTACAATATTGCCGCTGTTAGTTAGGTCTTACAAGGAGATATGACAATGTGCCATTTATCGTCACAAATGACTAGCATTGGTAAAGTGCCTGTTTTAAAAACCCGTGTTCGTCGCCAGCATTTCTAACCAAACTAGGAACATGCGCACGAAATAGCAAATCGCGTATGTTACAGAAACAATTACCAACTATATCACACACTTGTAACATTTTAAAATGTCGGAACATAACACGCATGCACATAATTAACACGCGTGCCTGCTTAGCACATGCGAGAAGCAATACGCCGCGTCAAGACAGCTCAACTCACACGAGATGTTTGACACTGGGATAACATATTACATCGCACGCATGATTTCGCAAGGTTGCTCATTATCGGCAACGAAGATATGACGAATCTCGTAAGACTTCGTGCATTGTGAAAGACCCGTTGACATCCTTATTATATGCACTTATATACGAGAGTGACGACTATTGGCTCAGTGACGAAAACCGGTACCGTACAGTTACCTTAATAATGTAGAACTACCTTAGGCCTATTATATGAATGGAGCTCCCCAGAAGGAAATCCTAAGTACGTCACTGATCGTAATCACTCTACTACTGCCGCTTTTTAATCGCTCCATTCCAGCGATTCTAACACACTGTAGGCTATAAATATAACGGAAAACTTCCCAACGCACAGAAATACGAAAAGATAGGTTAAGGTAATAATAGACATGTAAACAAGGCACCTGTAGAGTTTTCGATGACAATTGTACAACCACGGCTGACATATTCATTAGTTCATAAAGAAAAACTGGTGACGTGTGACATATTTGTCAGATTTCTACCTGTCGGCATTACAACTTTATGAAACATATTTCTGACAATATATCACGAAGAAACGGAAACTTGTCGAACTATCAAATTATCCGGATATTTTACGTCATCTGGCATATGTCGACTTGTCCAGTTTATTGAAATAGGGCCCAGATCAATGGTTACAGCCTAATGCGTCTAGATTCTAGCTTCCAGCCGCAGACGAATGGGTTTTGCCTAGTGGTGGTGTATTTTATATCTTACATGTTGGGCACACTGCCGTGACACCAACGTCTCGTCATGTGTTGCTCACAAGGGGAGGATACGATGCATGGGTCACCGATCCGAACCATCTTTAGTACACGTGTAGGGCATTACCAGGCGTGTAACAGGTGCAAGTAGTAAGGTGCGCTTCTCAGCAGTTTCCGAGAAATAAATTAATTGCAATTACATGTCGGCGTCTACGTGCGTCGTACGCTAGCAAGAATCCAAAGAATCCTGCTTAATAAGCGCGGGATCGCTGCATCGAATGCCACCGGTGAGCCTTTGCAGTGTGTTGTGTGTTTTTTTTTTTTTTTTGTACCGATAACACGAGTTACCGCTTGCGGGGTACGAGAGTGGTCTGATGGTTCACAGACGTGCAATGAACGGAACAGACTGGGCCTTAAATGTATATATTTATACATATACATATATAATAGAATATACCTGACCGTGTATAATAACAATGTATTTGCAATGCCAATGCTGTATATTATGTAGTCACAAACGTTTAACCCCCATACGACGATTTCGGAATCTCTTTTCCCGCTCACATAACACGTTATTACAATTGACTGCAAAATAAACATTCAAGATACATACACATGTACGAATTGGCAATGTTTACAAAAAAAAAACTCATTGCAAAAACTCACCGGTGGGATTCGACCCAGCGCATACGAAGCAGGGCTCTTACCGCTGCACTGCAATTAATTTCTCGGTATCGGCTGAGAAGCGCACCTTACTACTTGCACCTGATATACGCCTGGTCATGCCCTACACGTGTACTAAGAATGGTTCGAATCGATGACCCATGCATCGTATCCTCCCCTTGTCAGCTGGAGTGAGCAACATGGCTGCCGTAGTTCAAATTCAACAAGAATGAAACATACCGTATATAATTACGTAATTTAGCACATATTTCCAGTATATTAGTCATAATGAACTGCAATTTCAATAGATTATCATTCAACATCTAACTGAAACTGATAAGTCAGGTTCCTGTGTCCTGCACTACAAATCAAACAATTTATTGAGAGATGCTAACAAAATAACTACCGTAGCCTAATAATAGAAATGCACCACCAAAATCTTATTTTTTTTCAGGTTATAATTTAGGATGTCCCAATAGCCTAATTGGGAAAATAGGCCTATTGTGTTGAGACTGAAAATCCGCAATATCAATAGGCTCCCAACCGGACATCAACAATTTGGGGCGTAATGACGCAGTGGTCAGTTTCCTCTCAGCAAGACGGACCGGGTTCAATTCCCGGGCAACGCCTATTCTCAAATGTTATATTGTATCGTAACAAGATTTTTGCATATGCCCACTTACAGTAAATCAAATACAGTACGGTACCTCGGCTTTAACATACGCTGTATACACATGAGGCAAAAATGTAGGTTCGATAGCACGAAAAGAAATGAAAATCCACAGCCTGCTTCCAGTCTCCGACCGGGTCAGGAATGGAATGAATGAAGCCCCCATCTAGCGGCGAGGATATGGACTGTGCCGGCTGTCGAGGCCTGACGTACTCCTCTGGGGCAATGATTAAATGAATGACATATGAAATGAAATGGTAGTGGAGTGTGTTGCTGGAATGAAATTTTGACAGGGAAAACCGGAGTACCCGGAGAAAAACCTGTCTGCCCCCGTTTTGTCCAGCACAGATCTCACATGGAGTGACCGGGATTTGAACCACGGACCCAGCGGTGAGAGGCCGGCGTGCTGCCGCCTAAGCCACGGAGGCTTAGGTTTGATAGCACGAATATTTAAAAAAAAATCCCTTTGGAAAAGTGAATAAAATAACGGTAAATTGTATTCAAAAAGAAAACTTACAGGCTGTTTCGTATAAATCTCTCCTCTGAAACTCTAGTTAGTTGGTTATTGAGGTTTCAAGGGTCGAAACAAAGAATATAGGGGTCGAAACTACGATGTCATCTGCCCCTCAAACTCTTCTGCATCCGTCTGAAAAGAAAGGAAATATTGTAACACGCACCCTAATGAATGAAATAAGCGTTCAGTACATGTTGGAAAGCATAGCATACTTGCTTTTTCTTGTAAATAATCTCCGTTATTCGTTCCCTCCCTCAATGGCGGCCCCAGCTGTGGCATTTCAAATCTGCAACGGTCACGTGATGTTTGTCAGGCACAAGCAGCCGAAAGGAACAGTAAAATACACATGGAACGGGTATATTAGGAGGCCAATCAGATTTCAAGGCAATGAGTTTCTTCTGACCAATCAGGTGAAGTATCATTTCAGGCTACAGACGTATGTCTGCAGACGTATGTTGTGTCTCAGAACCCCCTGTTCTTCTTCTGCTGTTGAGGGATTTTGGACGCAGTAAACTCTTTACCCAGTCACTAATCCGTGGATTGTCAAAAAAATTGCTATTATCAGGCGGAGAATAGACGATGAATCAGGAGTATGACATGAAGGGGGCAGACACTTAAACAAACAAGGACACAATAAGGTGCGAAACTTCACGCCCAAGTGTTGCATCTTGACGACTTACTACGCATAAACAAACACGAGGCGTCACACATAAGGGAGAGAGTTAAAGAGTTAATTGTGGTGTTTGAAGCCATATTTTCAGTGTTGCCTTAGTAAACAAGAGTTTAGTGCTTTTCAGTCGGTCAACACGAATGTACCCAAAGGAGATGGGTTATGCCCTAATCCTGAAATAAATTACATGAGATTAATTAATCCTAGTGTTTTATTAATCTCATGTAATTTATTTCAGGATTAGGGCATAACCCATCTCCTTTGGGTACATTCGTGTTGACCGACTGAAAAGCACTAAACTCTTGTTAAAGAGTTAAATGGCAATCAGAAAGATATGTTCCTGGGCCGGTTTTACAATGTCCAGATATTGTGGCAGACAGCTATCTGTCAGGTATTTTATTCCCTCAGTCAACTGGCTGATAAATTGCTCATGCGTTCTACAAACCATTTTTTTTTTCTCTCTGATATCTATCCGAAACTAATCTGACACATTTAAGTGTCGCAGCAGAGATTGGCAATGAAAAAGTTGAAGACGATGAGGCATATTTGACAATTTGTATGTAAACATAAGCACGTTTTGATATTTACGAATACGGTGCGATAGTTGTAATGACCAAGATAATTGGAATTCAAACAGAATGTTTGAAATAACTGTACATTCAGTGCTGTTAATTTATGTATGTTACCAAAATTTTAGGTGCGGTCTATATTTATAGACTTATGATAACAAAATATCAGTTGAATGTTGGTAAATTTTCAGAAGTACCGTGCAGTAATATAATTTCGAACTGTTGGTTCGTGGAAATAAAAATATATTTCATAACAGTATTGATTCTTGAAGAATGAAATGAAATAAACGGAACCTGTACGACCTTAATAAGTGCCTATAATAGCGAAGTTTTAAAGTGAACACAAAGTGACGATTCATGGAAAGGAATCCAGATGCACCTAACTATTCCAATATTCCCATGTTATATGATTGAAATAAATAAATAAACAAATTATTTAAGAAGGATTTGTTAGTTGTGATTTAGTTCGAGTTTCCAGGTGATGATAATCGTGGTTTTGGTGGTTGGAACTTCCGAGGTTATCTGCCATTAGGGCAAAATAAGTTGCCTCGTACCTTTGGTGTCTTAAGGATCCTGATGTTGCACTTGTAGGTATCCTTCATCTATATGCTTGACTATACCCTACCTCAATTCTTGAATTGTCACTAGAAGCTCAAGTAGTAAACATATAGAGAGAATAAAACTCATACTTCCACCAACAGTGTAGCCTAGAGCTAGGCATGGTACCTTGATTTTTGAAACAACCCTAAGTGCTTCAAAAAATTATATTTTAAGTTCACACAGCTCTTTTTGAGAATCCTATACAGGGTGAGCATTAATTCCATCTTCCTCTGGCTTTAAACTTGGACTGAATTAATTTGGCCTTACACATGGATGTGTTTCTATTTTTGAAAGAAACCAACTTTCTTTGTTAATCATTCCAAATATCTAATATACATTTGATTTTGTAATAACTACTGTTTGCCTGGCTTTGGTACGTTGTTCGTTAATCCAGACCATAATTTCCACCCATTACTTCTTCTTATCAAACGAGTGATGAATTTCTCTCGGAGAACAGGTTAGGTCAGATATGGTTAGGCCTATATACTCAAAAAACATGTTCTTATTAAAGTGAAATGGATTTGGAATTATGGACATAAGGCTTATTTTATTTTTAAGTCACATTCATGTGTTTGCTGCATATTCATCACTATTTTAACAGTAGGCCTACCCTATTTTAATACTGGGGTGTATGCAGTGGTGCATAATTGGTTTTAGCTGTGGCTAGGATTGGGAAGGATACATTAAGATAGGTGCCATCCCAGCATTACGACCCCACAAGCTTAGTAGCCTATAAAGTGATTTGTTAGTACCAATAAGCATCGATAAATTTAAGGAAGTACGGTACTGTATCTGTAGTGAGTCATGAATGCAACCCCTACAGTATGTATTGGGACGAGCCTACTAACCAAGTTTTACTGCAGTACCAGTGCACCAAGCAGCTGGTATGTTTTATAATGATTACCGGTATGTACTGGATATTCAACACACACATATTTCTCATCTTGCATCACTAGAGAAACTGCACGTTTAACACAGCACTTACCCAGTTTGCACATTATTTCCTTCCCTTACCTCAAGACTGACTTTTAACACTTCACTACAGTTCAATGATGTAGCATAGGCCTACTTTACTCTAAAATCTGTGCATTCTATCACATATACAGTAGTATTTGCTGCTGACCACACAAGATCTGATATTCTTGCACACCATTTTTGTTCAAAATACAGTATATAAAACTAAACCTGTTGCAATTAGGCCTGCTCTATTTTAATAATTTGTCTTCAGTCTGGAAAGTGGTCTACATGGCAGATATTACATCTCTTAACATTTGATTTGGCAATTCATACACCAACCATCACTTGACCAGGTACGGAATATGTTGAGAAATGAAGGATTTGTGTCCACAAAGTTATGCCTTTTCCTGCTGTTTAGACTTGTGCAGTAATAATTTTTAAAAATTCCATTCTCCCTAATTTTTCCTGTGCAACTGGACCAATTTTCAGACAACTATTTTCACCCAAGAATCTGTGGCTTTACATTTCTCAGCTTTGTTAGATGAGCAGTATAAGAGATATGATGAGACCAGTTGCCTAAAGGTAATAAGATGAAGACAATGAACTGCCAAGTTATGTTGTCCCTTATCTTTAGGTACGGTGCCATACTTATTGAGAGGAATAAATAAGCGAGGTTCAACAAGGATAATACAATCTCATATCAGGATTTCCTTCGCTTTAGATGAGGGTTCCAGAAATATTTTTTCTAGGTTCTGGTGATAGTTTTAAAGGGTGGAGCCTTGAAGTCATCAGCCCCTAATAGAGGGAGGAGGGGAAATGACTCAGAAAAATACCTCTAGTTGAGAGGTAAGGGCAATCTGATTTATATTCTTGCAGTGTTTCAAAATATTTTTGCCATGTAAGTAGAGTGAAAAAGAAAATTGTATTAACTAAACCTGTATAGCACAGCTAGGTTAATAAATCCTAAGAAAGATCCAAATCGTGATACAGGAAACTATAGTAAAAGATGAGATACCAGTAAATAAAGTGCCATACCAGGAAAGTACCAACAAGAAAAGTTCCTAGGAACAAATGAGGTACCATAGATGAAACAATGCTAAAGAATAATAATTACAGATTATGTGGCATGTGTGGATGACTTGAAAGAGGTTTAATGCAAGGCTTATAGACTCTGTTAAAGTGGCTCAGGGAATTCTGTGAGACTTGATAGATAATGGTTCCATATGGTAGCCTACCGGTACTTATTTTAATGCTCTGGAGCTTGTCAGTTCATAAAACTGATTACTGTAACTGACCAGAAAATTTAAAAGCATGGTTATTTATATAATGGACTGAGGACAAGAGTAGCCTTATACTCAATTTGATGAAATTTATTAATTATCTTGCCATCTGGTGGTGGTGATAGTTCTCAACACCAAAGTCATCCGCCCTACAGTATCTTGCCACCTGATGGTGGTGATTGTCTCAACAGTGATTAATCCTTATTTTCTAAAATTTATTTCTGTGGTTGTATTTTTTTTTTTTTTTAGTTACAGTAATTTGCCACCAAGGATAGCATCCACATTTGCAAATAAATTATGTATGTATGTATCAGAGTCATTCCCCTTCAATAACTTCCACTTGCCACCTGGTGGTGGTGATTGTTCTCAACATCGAACTCATCCCCCTTCAATAACTTGCTACCTGATGGTGGTAATTGTCTCAACATCAGAGTCATCCCCGCTTGAAAAACTTGCCACCTAATGGTGCTGATTGTCTCAACATCCCCCCTTTTTCCTCCCCTCAATATGTTGCCACCTTGGCACCCTGTTTGTGTGTCTTCCCACACCCCTACTTTTCCCATTTCTTTGGGGTTGGGGATGAGATTGAATGTGGCAATAGTTTTTACGGCTGGATGCCCTTCCTGACGCCATCCTCATGAGAGGAGTTAATGAGATATTACATGAATGACACTGGGTAAGGATTTGGAAGGAAACGTCCGTGGCCTATTAGATGGTACTATCCCGGCATTTCCCTGGAAATGAAAATGGGGAACTGCGGATGGGGTAATATACTCTTATTAACACCAAACATTTAAGCTATCATGATTTTTCGAATGAAACATTTGGCATATTCAGACTTGTGCCTAACCTAGCTAGTTAAATTTGAATGGCCGAATTAATATGCGTTCGATAGTCCGAATCAATGCCGTACATTAAAATGAAACGAATAGCCTAGCTTGAAGTATTCTCTATCGTATTTGACTAGCCTACCACTTAACACAATACTGCACTTGCACAATACATGCCATATCAGAAAGACAAGAAACATAACCTACCGGTCCGTATCGTAATACCGTATTTTCGAGGGCAAGTTATGGTTTGATTTGATACATATTCGCAACCTTCGGTACCTAGATTCAGAGCAATTTCATCCCGACTTACAGAGCTAAGGGTTGCATTGGTAAATTAGGCATTGATCTAAGATATCAAAAATACTGTAAGCTTTACTTCGTTCTCCATGCAGTGGTTATGTCAGTAGCAATGGAATTAATCTTATCCAAGTACAAAATGGCACTTTCAGATTAGCACAAATAACATAGAACTGAAGTCCTGTGTTGAATTAGCACGAAATTACGTTCTAAAAACGTGATATAGCGTATTTACGGACATTGGTGTTTTCATCGTTGTATGATTCGCCATTTTAATCTACCAGATAAAGACTTATCAGCCTCTCATAGAGCGGGTTAGTTTATTCTGGGACGTATCTCTAGGATAGTCATATCAGCAACATATCTGATTATTGTAGAACGCACTCAGTGACTGATAGCGTGATTTATCTGAAACTGAAAGATATCTGGACATTGTAAAACCGGCCCTAGCGGTTAGGACAGGAAATGTAGGGGAATAAAAAGTACCGAAATAGATAAGGGGAGCGAACAACCTAGCGTACTGAGTGAATGAAGTAGTGTAGTTCGTTGAGCTATATATAAGGGACACTGAAAGACGAGGTGATCAACAGTACCTATCGCAGTATTACATGCACAAACCTCGGAGGCTTGCAAGTTGCACTAAGCCATAAATACCGGTGTGCGCCCATGATTAAAACGTAATCGAATAATGGTAATTATATGCCGACGAGTGTAGCGACCATTATAAAACCAGGGAAGATGGGGTTTCGACGGTTGTAGATTATAATACAACTTAGCCTTATCTCTAGAACAATCCCGCCATTGTAGCGACCAGATATCTTCCAATTGATTTTTCAGAAGAGGTATAAAATCAGAGGCGTAAGTGACAATGGTGATGGGGGTGCCGTGTCCACGAGCAGCACGTCTGGCGGCCTGATCAGCGTGTTCATTTCCTAAAATAGCTGTATGGCCGGGGATCCAAGAAAACACAACCGTGAATCCCGACTGGGTCAATTCATACGTGAACCTGAGTATTTGAAGTATGAACCAGTTGTCGATGTGAATAAAATTTTTCAAGGCCTGGAGAACACTTCTGGAGTCAGATAAAATAAGGGAGCGAGATATCACATGCCTTTTGACATATAAGAGGGCTTGACGGATAGCGAAAGTTTCAGCGGAAAAAATAGATAAGTTATGAGGTAACGTAAAGGAAGCAAGATGTTGTTTTGCGGAGACATAAAAGGCTGCCCCCACACCGCGAGGGGAGTCGAATTTAGAGCCATCGGTGTATATGGTGATACAACTGGAGGCATTTTCTTCAAGTTGACAGACAGATCGACGGGCGATAGAAGAGTGGGAAATAAATGAAGCTTTTTTGAGAAAAGTAGGGGGAATGGTGAAGAACATCAGGAAGGAACTGATAAAGATTGAAGGGCGCATTATAGCAGAGCGGCTTCCGGGTTCGGAGAATGTCAGGACGAATACTAGTAAGACCGATAAAAGATTGAAGAATAGAGGGGGGTGGGAATATTTTTTAAGTAAGTGTTGATGATGATATTCTTGTAGTAACTGTAATTTCGGGAGAATGGGAGAACCAGCAAGAGCCATTTTGCGAAGGAGATATCGAGAAGACAAATGCGTCCGTCGGAGACCAAGAGGTGGATCGGTAGCTTCAACAAGAAGGGCTTGTGTGGGAGTGGAGGAGAGAGCTCCCAAGATAATTCGCAGAGCGGCATACTGTAATTTATCTAGTACTATGAGACGAGGCTAGGGCATGATGTCATAAAAATGACAACCGTACTCCATGGAGGCCCTGACGATAGAGCGATATAAAAGTAGCAAGACTTGGGGGTCAGCACCCCAAGAACGTCGCGTTAACGAACGTAGGAGTTGTAATTTTTTTTTGTGACGTGTGATCTTAGGTGTGCCAGTTGGGGTGCCCATGTCAACTTATCATCTATCAGTAGCCCTAGATATTGTTGGAATATGTGACCATTGTTTGTGTTGGTCTCACTGTTAATCAGTAAACCTGCTCCATAGTGATATGTTTCTCTTTTTGTTTTGTTTTGGTGTGTATAAAAGAATGTTGTATCACCTTGTTCGTTCAGTTCTGTTCTAGTAAATGTCAAGTACATTAAACGTGTGTTCCATTTCAATTGCCTGTGTGCCTCGTAATCCTACAAGTTATGGGCCCAGCCACGAATCCACCGTGCGAATATAAAGTGCGTATGATAGACTGCTCGTTATATGAACTGTGAATTTCGCTACGTATCGAAATCAACATGTCTGCAACCAGCACCTCGTTACCGGCTATAGACCTAGTGCGCATGGATGTTGCTGCGCTCTGGCGGCCAGTCGTTCGAATAGTCCATGTGGCGCTTGTCAATGAAGTGAAGCAACGTGATTACCAGGCTGCGTTTGTTGAGGTGCGAATTGAAGTTCGAGATGGAAGAAAGTTCTACAAAGACTAAAATAAATTGTTCTGTGGTTGGATGTAACTATTCCTACAGAAATTATCCGCCTGGGACGAAGTTCTTCATATTCCCAAACAATAAACAGCACATTCATAGAAGGAACGCTTGGACTGAGGCATTAAAACGGGACACGAGTGATGGTAAACCATGGCATCCTACAAATAATTCACGTGTTTGTAGTCGGCATTTTATAAACGGAACATCGACAAGAGACCCTGACAGTCCCGGTTACATACCGAGGCTCTACATGAAGCCATATTTATCAGATCAGCACCAGCAACGAGAGGGCAGTAGAGTAACTGCGAGATACAAGAGGCGAAAAATGAGGCATGAAAATGACGGGGGTGAAGGAAGTGTGATGGAGTATGGTTCATTCAGTTACGCGAGCACACAGACGGATATTGTGACCGTATGTAGTGACAAGACGGAGGTGAACATATTGTTTTCTTCTTTGAGAAATAATTGCGAAGCAGAAGTCCAGACAAATCTGCCAATGCCCCTTGCGAACAAACAAACAAACAAACAATGACTGACACTTGTTTAAAACAAGACTGTAGTGTTTTGTGGACCTTGTGGATAATAAGTATTATTTTTGTGGATACCGCTCAGTGAAAGAAAGCGAACATAATCTTGTTGAAATAGCGGGTGTAAAGCTGGCAGTGTTTCGTATCCTCTTATCGTTGTTACCTTCTGTTTATCATAATTGTACACTTGACAAGGAAAATATGTTACTTCTCCTGTCAATGAAGTGCAAACTGCGTATTAGTTTTGCTGCACTCGGCGTTATGTTTAACTGTCACAGGACTACGGCTTCTTGTTTCGCTCTGTTCTACAGCATCATCCACGATAGCTTCAACAATAGACGTGGAGATAATTATGGATTCACCTTCACACTCGGCTTTCAAATTTCTTGTAAAAGCACAGTCTATATTTTTAATTTTCTCGTATAGTTCAGTTTTGGTGAATGTTTCTAATCCCACACTTTCCGACACGCTACAAACTGTCCGCTTATTTAATCTATCTTTGAGCATTTCTCCTAAATGTTCACCTTTAAAATATTCCGCGATAACATTCTTAGGTTTCTCCCATTGTTGCAGGAAGAAAGTCTTCGAAGAATCTGTCTCGGTATTAACATAAATGCAAAGCGCAGCAATGTGCTTGCAGCATTTGGAAAGGCCTGCTTTGCATTCACACTCGGCTGACTGAATGTTCCTGTTGCAATCGATCTGTTAAATATTTACAAAAAAGACTAACATTAAATAATGAAAAAATAATTAACAACTGCAATGGATACGGGAAATATATATAAGAAAGTTATGTTTAAAATTAATAGTCTAAATATACATTGGGACGATAAACAGAATTCCTGAAGTGCCCTCTGCTCATTATCTCTTCCGTATCTCACCGGCCGCGGTGGTCGAGAGTGCTAACGCGCTACCTCGTGCCTCGCTGGCATCGGGAGAGCGTGGGTTTGAATCCCACCTCGGCCGTCCTGAAAATGGTTTTCGTGGTTTCCCATTTTCACCACCAGGCAAATGCCGGAACAGTTCCCTTCAATAGGTCCACGGCCGATTTCCTTCCAATATCCCTTCCCTGACCCGTCTTGAAAAGAAAAGCACATGGCCATTGGCTGCATTAATAAAGTAATAAATATACATATGATTTGTGGACCAAAAAGAAAGGTAAATAATACCTTAAGTTTAACAGCATAAGGTGGTTAATTAATGCTCGTTTCTCTGTAACAGAAGCTGTATATTTCTTCTCCCAATCGTTCCTTCATCTGAAATATGTGATTACTTTCATTGAGCTGTTTGGCTTTCTTTAGCGTAGAAGCTCTAAAATACGACGTATCCCACCGAATCTTCTGAAATCCCACGTGAACCTCTATGGACGACGACATTTCGGCTTTTAATTTCTTCATTCACTACCACACTTCATTCTCCCGCACAAGCCAGTGCACACACTCGCCACATGGATGTTCTGAACGACTTGCCGCTAGGAGCGCCAGCAGGTAAAATATCGCCATGCGCACGAGGTCTATAGATAAGCTGCGAGGTAGTCTAAATTATGTGGATTGGCGATTCGATATGGAAAACGTCCTAAGACTCGAAGATCTGTGGAGCTGTATAGTTGGCTACCTGGATGGAGATACTACAACATCTGCGAAGAAAGCGAAATACGAAAGTCGGGCTAGGGCCAGACTTAACCTCATGGTGGATAAATCAATTTTCCCAATCGTCATGCCTTGTAAGATCGCGAAGGAAGTCTGGGAAGCTCTTGAAAGGGCCTACTTAGATAAAGGAGTGAATCGACGGATCGTCATCTTGAAGAAATTGTGCAAAGTTAAATTAAAGCACTACAAGACGATGGAATAGTTTGTTAGTGAGGTTATGGGACTTGCTCAGCAACTTGCGTCTATTAATAAGGCACTGGACGACGAGTTTGTGGCAGCTCTTATGCTGAAAGGTCTACCAAATGAGTTTAAGCCTATGATTATGGCCTTGGAAAGTTCCGGAACAGACCTTACTGCAGACACAGTCCGAACCAAGTTGCTATAAGATACTACTTGGAGTGGGAAAAGTACTTCCAAGCCATCCAAGGATTCTGTTCTGTTTTCACGAGAAGACAAGACGAAGAAGAAGCCCTTTTGCTGGAAATGCAAGAAGCCAGGACACTGGAAGTGGGATTGCAGGAAAGAGGAGATGCAGAGCTCAACTCAACAGAAGTCGAAGAAAGACAAGATGATGCTGGCAACCGATGGACAGGCATTAAGTGCAAGGGCCTCTACAGAGGCCTGGTTCGTTGACTCTGGTGCTACTAAGCATATGAGTTCAAGCAAGACTGCGATGGCGAACTTCACTGCTGGTCCTAATCTGGAGATCAGTACAGCAAACAATCAAAAATTGTATGGCCAAGGATCTGGTAATGTAACTGTACAATTAGAAAATGGTACTTCACAAATTGTACAGCTTCCTCGATGTAAGGGTGGTACAAAGCGTGCATCAGACAGAAATTATCAGTTTACCTGGATCGAGACACATTGGAATGTAGTAAAGCACACTGGAAGACAGGAAATTTCGAACTACAAACGAACGTGAAGGCAAGTGGCATATCGACCTGAAAGTCAAATGCAAATTGCTAACTTGGTTAAGATATCACAGCGAGATTGAACAAGTGTACTGCAAACTGCCCACTAAGAGAGCGAGACCCGCGACGAAAACGCTACCTGGCGGAACAAGGCTTAAACGAGCAAAAGTCATAGGAGGCAGATACAGCTTACGTGTAACACAGGAGGCAAGGCATTCTCAACTGGCAACGTCATAGTAGACAGAGACAGCTCTCGTGTAACAAAGGAGGTAGGGCATTCTCAACGAGTGCACTCGAGAATTTCGGAAGACATACAACACAGCGGAGATTAAACGCACGCATGTTCAATTTACAGTAAAGCATTCACGATAGATACTAAGCACCGACACACTTGCTAGAGGGACTCGTAGAATTCCAACCCGCATACCCTCGCTAAAGCTAAGAACCATATATGCATATACGCGTCTAGAACATAGGTCTCAATAACAACTGATTCACAACTTGATCAACAAAGAAGACAACATGAAACCCTTCTAGAAATCAATAAACAAAGACGCACGCGAGAAACGGAAGTCGAGAGCTCCCACAAGGTACCGCTCACAAAGCTCTGAAGAAGAGACTCAAGCAGTAAACCAACAAACCCAAGGGAAGGAATAAAAGGAAGTAAAAGACATGTTTTCTGAAATTCTAACAGAGCTTCAAAACTTAAAGAAACAAAATGAAAACTTTCGAAAGGAAACACGAGATGAAATAAACAGTATCAAACAAGAACTAAGGACAACCGAAGAAAATTCACGTAAAATAAACGACGCCCTTGAACGGAAAATAGAAAATGTGGACAACAGAACGCAAGAGAAACTAGACACACATCCGAGAAAATTAATGCCCTAGAGCTACAAGAAGATCAAAGATTGAAGAGGGAAAGAAAGAACAACGTTGTCATTAAAAGTAAAGAGCTACTACATGGAAACCTAGAAAACAGTGAGCTATTAAGCAAAGTCAAATCTATACTGGACAAAATAGAAACTGAAGTCAAGGTAGAAAGCGTATTGCAGATTGGGAGAGACAGCCACGATAAAGGGATAGTGAGAGTCACATTTAAACACTTTGCAGACAAGCTGATAATTATGAGAGACAAACACAAGCTAAAGGGGCAAGACCTCTATGTTGACGACGACCTCACCAAGAACGAAAGAGCAGTACAAGCGAAATTAAGACAGATAGCCAGGGAGGAGAGGAGCAAAGGTAACAGCGAGGTGAAAGTGGGCTACCAGAAGATCCTCCTAAACGGTCAATGGATTAATTGGGAGGATCTAAAAAACGGGGAGCTGACCACCGCACTGTGATCAAGCAACCGGCGGTAACCAAGAAAGAAATAATACTTGCCACACTCAACGTAAGGTCTCTGAGAACTGAAGACAAGGAACTTGAGCTGGAAAATGCTCTCTTAAATATAAAGTACGACATACTAGGACTTAGTGAAGTAAGACAACTCGGCGAAGGAATCCGAGAAAAACCGAATGGAGACATCTTCAGCTACATCGGTGAAACCAAAGGGCAAAAAGGAGTGGGCTTCATGATCAAGAAGCACCTAAAAACAACATTCGGGAAATTCGAGGAATCTCAGAGAGAATTGCGCTACTGTCCTTAGATCTAGAAGGGAATACCATCGTAATTATAGAAATCTATGCCAGTACAGAGAACAGCACAGAGGAGGAAATTGAAAAGTTTTACGAGCAACTAGAAGACACACTGGACAACTCCAAAACACAAAGAACGTTCGTAATGGGGGACTTTAACAATAAAGTAGGAATCAAGGAACATACAGACGAAGCACCTATGGGACCATTCGGATATGGAATTAGAAACGGGAGAGGAGACAGATTGATCCAGTCTGCTCAAGGACACAACATGAAAATTGTGAACACCTTCTTCAAGAAATTGCCAGAGAGTAGATGGACATGGAGAGGCCCGAACGGCAGGACAAAAAACGAAATTGACTTTATACTTACCGACAACTTGAAGGAAGTAATGGATATTCAAGTGATCAACGGGCTAAAATTCGACACCGACCATAGAATGGTGCGCTTAAGGCTGACGATAAAGAATAATAGACGTCCATACTTCAAAACCAGGAAAACTAGCCCTGGACAGATCAACCAGACCGAATACGCCAAAGAAATCCAGCAAAATCTAAATCACCTGAAGCAACAAAACCACCTAAGCACACAGCACCTCTACACAGAACTCATAAATTGTATAACATCTGCATCTAACAACTCAGCATTATCAAGAAGTAAGAAGGGACGACGCGATAAGCTAAAAGACAGTACCAAACGCCTAATCGAGGAAAGGGAAATATTGAAAGCACAAGCTGTAGATAACAACCAGAAAAGGTTAGAATACGGGCAGCTTAATAAGCGCACAAAAAGGGAAATTAGAAAGGACATTCGAGACCACAACACAGAAATCATCAGAAAGTACGCAGAAGATTCAAAATCAATAAGAAAGATGAGAAAAGATTTAGCACCAGACAAACAGTGGATGCTTGGAGTGAAAGACAAAAGAGGTAAAAGACAAGCAACAAGGGAGGAAATAACGAAACAGGCCACAGACTTCTACAGAGAGCTGTACTCCAGTACACACCAAAGAAGAGACTCAGACCAAAGTGATAAGGGGCTGGAGGCACTACACGACGAAGAAATTCCTCCCATCATGACCAGTGAAGTCAGAGCAGCAATAAAGGAGGTGAAAAACGAGAAATGCCCCGGAGAGGATGCCATCTACAACTAATATCTGAAAATGGGTGGTGAGGATCTCATAGAAGTAATAACAAGGCTATTCAACATGATACTTGAAACAGAAGAAATTCCAACAGAATGGAAACAGAGCGTTATTGTTCTGCTTAACAAGAAAGGCGCTAAAGATGACATTAATAACTACAGACCAATCAGTTTAATGGCCAGTCTCTACAAATTTTTCACGAAAATCATGACTAGAAGGATGTCTAAACTACTAGATGAAAACCAGGCAGTGGAAAAAGCCGGTTTTAGGACAGGCTTTAGCACAATTGACCACCTGCAAGCAATGAACCAGCTCTTGTAAAAAACGCAGGAATTTAATCTCGAACTATACATTGCATTCGTAGACTATAACAAAGCTTTCGATTCTGTGGAGCATAGTTGTGTGCTAGAGGCATTGAGAAGCTAAGGCATACAAAAGAGATATGTCAGACTACTGGAAAAGCTCTACGAAGGCTGCCAAGCGAGGGTAAGAACGGAGAGGGAGGGTGCGAACATCAACTTAGAGAGAGGCGTGAAACAAGGCGACCCCCTCTCAACAAAGTTGTTCACATGCCTACTGGAGAACCAATTTAGGAAGTTGGAATGGGACAACAAATACGGCATTGAAATAAACGGGGAAAGGCTGACACACTTACGGTTCGCAGGCGATATTGCACTGCTAGCAAAATCGGCAACAGACTTGGAACAAATGCTAGTGGACCTGGACACTGTTAGTAAAGAAGTAGGTCTATCTATGAACCCCCTAAAAACAAAACTGATGACCTAGCCACTGGAAGTACAAATCCTCATCAATGGCAAACCACTAGCGTACACACAGGAATACGTCTATCTTGGACAAAACCTGTCATTTGACTGCTCCCAGGAGAAGGAAATCAAGAGACGAGTTGGACAAGCATGGAAGATGTTCTGGTCCTTAAAATTTATATTGATGGACAAATCCCAGAAAATAAGTCGAAAGTCAGAAGTGCTAGAAAAGTGTGTAATACCGGTACTGCTATACGGCTGTCAAACCTGGGCTTTAACAGAGAATCAAAGGCAAACAATCCGGGTATGTCAACGCAAAATGGAACGGAAGATCCTTCAAGTTTCCTTGAGGGACAGATTACGAAACGAGGAGATAAGAAGAAGAACTGCCATGAAAGATGCTATGACAACAGCTGACAGGCTAAAATGGAAGTGGGGAGGCCACGTGGCCAGAATGAAAGACGATCGATGGACACACAACCTAACGGTATGGGACCCCAGGACAGGAAGAAGGAACGTGGGTAGACAGAGGACCCGCTGGGATGACTCAATCGTAAGGAAGACAGGCAAACACTGGACGAGGATAGCAAGGGAGAGACAAGAATGGAGACGTATGTAACTATAAGAAGGGAAGAGAAGGAGAGCTTCAACAACGAAAGATGCTGGTAGACGGCACAACTATGACATGAAAGATACACTTCTGCAATCTGTTACAAGCCAAATAACGCACGTAAAGCGAAGTGAAATGTAGTGTTAGTGAAGTGAACTACAGTGAAGTGTAGCAAGTGGAGTAAAAAACTTGTACACAACTCCTTAGGACTTGCTCGCCTAACGAGTTTAAACCAGAGCACGTCCCTGTTCGCAGGAGGCCTTTGCCCTTATGGGATTATCTAGGCTATATTTATTATTATTATTTTATTAACTTCACAAACCTTGTGCAATGTAGAATATGTTCCTGGTCTCACTGCTAATCTTTTATCTGTGTCTGCTGCTACTCAAAAGGGTTTTGTTGTGGTATTCACCGACAATACTTGTGAAGTTTATGATAGTGAAAACGTTGTTGCTACAGGTAATGTAGCACTGACTGCGAGTAATGTGGGGGGTGTTTACCAAGTCAATGCTCTCAGTGCTCAAGCTAATATTTGTGCAGAGGACTCAGAATATTTATGACATAAACGACTGGGCCATCTTAACAACCACAGTATGAAGTTGTTAAGAGATGGTCTCACTCATGGAATTAATTTTTCAGATAATGGTTTTAAAAACTGTTTTTCATGTGCTGAAGGTAAAGAGGCTAGAAAACCATTTAAGTCAATTATGAGTAAAACTGTATGTAAAAAGAAGCTAGATCTTATTCATTCAGATTTATGTGGGCCTATGCCAGTTCCATCTTGGAGCAATGCTCGCTATTTCTTGACCTTTATCGATGATCATTCGAGAAAGGTTTTTGTGTATTTCCTTGCTAAGAAAAGTGATGTTTTGGATTGTTTATTGATTTCAAGGCACAGTTCGAGAATCAGTGTGAAAGATCTATTAAGGTCCTACGCACTAATAACGGTGGTGAATTTTGTAGCAAAGCTTTTGAGAGGCTACTTAAATCAGAAGGTATCCAGCATCAAACTACAACTAGCTATTCTCCACAGCAGAATGGTGTAGCTGAACGCATGAATAGAACATTACTTGATAAATTTAGAACCATGATGGGCGAGTCTATAGTAGATAAACGCATGTGGGCTGAAGCAATAAATACAGCAGCCTATCATGTAAACAGGTCCCCAACCAGAAAAATTCCAAGTAAAGTTCCAGAGGAGATCTGGACTGGTAACAAGGTCAATATGGAGCATCTAAGAATTTTTGGTTGTGTAGCACAAGATCATGTCCCTGATCAAAGGAGAAACAAGTTGGAACCTAAAAGTGAAAAACACATTTTCTGTGGTTATTGTGAGGACAGTAAAGCCTATAGATTCATGCATCCTGTTACTCATAAACTTGTTAAGTCCAGGGATGCACAGTTCTTTGAAGATGTGTTCCAGGAGGTGTCTAATGTGTCTCCAGGTAATGTTGGCCCATCCTTGCAGATTAATGAACCTGCAATGTTGCAGATCTTAGTTCCCACTGACAGTGAGGCAGAACCCAACAACTCAGAGGATGGGGCAGAGAGCATTTCGGAACTTGAAAGCGTATCACCCATCAGCAGTACTGGTGTGGCTGATACTGTTGACTCAGCTGATTTAAGCTATGTCCCTAGTGGAACAGATTCAGCCTGCAGTGATTCTGAGGGCTCTGCCACCATCGTCAACGAGTCAATGGAGGGGGATGCCGAAGGTAGTCAAAGGTATCCTAGGCGCAAACAAAAGCCTGCAGACATGTCAGACTATGTGACAAACTTTACTCTCACTGATGGCTCTGAACCTAGTACAGTTAAGGAGGCACTGTCCATGCCTGATAGGGTTAAGTGGGAGCAGGTTATGAAAAGAGAAATGGAGATACTTCAGTTAAATGACACCTGGGATCTAGTTGATAAACCCCAGGGCAAGAATGTTGTCAGTAGTAAGTGGGTTTTCAAAGTAAAAAGAGACTCTAATGGTAACATTTAAAGGTATAAAGCCAGACTTGTGGCCAGGGGCTTCATCCAAAGGTACGGAGTAGATTTTACAGAAACTTTCTCTCCTGTTGTTCGACACAGCACGTTAAGGATGCTGCTTGCCTTGGCTGCCCAAACAGATCTGAAGGTGGTCCATTGGGATGCTGAATCTGCTTTCCTCAATGGAAAGTTAGATGAAGAGATCTACATGTATCAGCCAGAAAGTTTTCTGAAGAAAGGTTCAGAGCATAAAGTTTGCAAGTTAAAACATCTATTTATGGCTTAAAACAATCTTCTCGTTTGTGGAATGAGAGAGCTCACTCTGTTCTTGTCAAATTGGGTTACAAAAATTGTTCTGATGAACCCTGTGTGTACTTTAAGAAACAAGCCCAAGGTATGGTAATTATTGCATTATATGAGGATGATTTCATTGTGGCTTATAATGATGAGTATGAGATCAAGTCATTGAAGACCTGTATTGATAAAGAATATTTAAGGTACGAGTTCTAAGACCAATTTCTTATATTTTAGGTATTTAAGTAGGGGAAGATGAGAAGAATGGCTTACAATGTATCTTAGCCAAGAGCAGTAAATCAGTGAGATTGCAAAGAAATATGGTATGCACGATGCACGTCCCATTGGTACTCCTTTGGAATGTAAACCAAATCTTGGTGTTTCTGATACAGAAACTAGTAATCTTCCTTTTAGAGAACTCATAGGTTCACTCATGTATTGAAGTGTTTGCACGCGTCCAGATATAAGCTATGCGATATCATATCTCAGTCAAGTTAATCATTGTTAAAATGAATCTCACTGGTCTGATGCAAAGCGAGTGCTGCTTTATATAAATTGCACAAAAGACTTGTCACTTAAGTATGTCAGGAATGGAGGTCAATTCATGGGATTTGTTGATGCTGACTGGGCTAATGATAGCACTGACCGAAAATCATACAGTGGTTTTGTGTTCAAAATGGCAGGTGGTGCTGTATCATGGGGGGCTCAAAAGCAAAAATGCATTTCCTTATCATCTACTGAAGCAGAATATGTTGCACTGAGTGAAGGTGTAAGAGAAGCTGTTTGGTTGAAACGTGTTTTGTCTAACTTTATAGATCTCAAGTCACCCATCATATTCTTGAGTGATAGTCAATCAGCTCAAAAACTGGCAAAAAATCCAGTCCACCATAATAGGACTAAACATATTGACACTAAATATCACTATGTTAGAGATGCTTTGGATTCTAACGTCATATACATCAAATATGAGGAGACTTCAAAAATGACTGCAGACATCCTAACAAAGCCGCTTCCTAAGCCTAAGCATATTTATTTTTGTAAAGACTTGTGTCTTGAATCATTTTCTCTACTCCCACAGGTTTAAGGAGGTGTGTTGGAATATGTGACCATGGTTTGTGTTGGTCACACTGTTAATCAGTAAACCTGCTCCATAGAGATATGTTTCTCTTTTTGTTTTGTTTTGGTGTGTATAAAAGAATGTTGTATCACCTTGTTCGTTCAGTTCTGTTCTAGTAAATGTCAAGTACATTATACGCGTGTTCCATTTCAATTGCCTGTGTGCCTCGTAATCCTACATATATTTGGTATGATGGGTGATGGTAATAGAACCCTGTTGATATAGAAGCGGGGAAGGGTCGTAGAGACGTTTATGGGTAAAAATTAAGGCAGATTTTTTTTGTGGTACTGTATCAAGGCCGTGATTAAGAAGCCAGGAATGTAAAATCGTGAGGGCATGGAACATGTTTTGTATACACTGAGATAAATCGGGGTGTGAACAATATAATAGAAGGTCATCGGCATATTGAATAAGCCATACATGTGGTAGTAATAGATCCTCGATCCCTCTCGTATAAAGGAGATATAGTATAGAATATCGCCCTGTGGTAAACCGGAAGACATAAAACGCGAATTCAGGACAGTGGGGAAAGTTGCAAGAATGACGTGATGGGAGTGAAGAAAGGCGGCAATCAGTTTTATAAAGGGAGGGGGGGGATTTCCATATACAAAGTACATCCAATAACGAGACGTTGACATTATCATATGCGCCTTGAATGTCTAAAAAAAACCGCTACCGTAAAATGTTTACGACAGCTGGCCAAGAGGAGATCGGTTAGGAAGATATTCAGAGCAGCGGTAGTCGATTTTCGTTTTACAAAAGCAAATTGGGTTTTTGGAACCAAATCGTAATACTCTAGAACCCATATCAGTCTCGCCAACATTATGCGCTGAAACGTTTTTCTGATACAGGACCCGAGCTGAATTCCCCTATAACTGCTGTGGAGGGCAGGATTTTTGCCGGGTTTTAAGATGGGAAGTAATAAAAATCGTTCCGTATGGAAGGTATATGACCCGTACGTAAAACAGTATTATAAAATTCGAGGAGGACCAGATGTGCGGAAGAGGGTAAACTATTGAGCACTTGGTAAGAAATGTAATCGGGACCGGGAATGGAGGATTTTTTGAGAGAGAGGGCATGTCGGAGTTCAGCTGGTAGAATCGGTTGGATGAGACAGGTAAATTTGAAAGTCGTGACATATTGATAGGATGGTGAGGCACAGGCGACAAAATCAGGTGTTAAACTACGATAGAAACATAAGGAATTTTCAAAATTAAGACGATGTGGGGGCGCATATTTTGTACTCCTCGATAAGTTTCCTGTAGAATTCCAAATTTGAGTAAGGGGAGTTTGTTGATTAATGGAATTGACATATTTCTGCCAAGCAGTGCGACGTTTGTCATTGAAAGTGCGTTGAATAGTCGCAACAAACTTTTTATACTGTAGATAAGTATAGGCTACGGAGTATGGTGTTTGCGACGGAGGTGAAGTAACGCTTTGCGACGCTTGACCAAGCGTATACATTCGGCGTCCCACCAGGGGATGTGAAAAATGGCTTGACCAGATCGTTCTCAACAAGGAATAAGTGGATGGTAAGTGTCAAAATATCTATTAATAATTAATAATGGTAATTAAAGATTCATATGAAGAGCGAACAGGCGGAGCGGCATGGCAAAAATGTTGTTGGATATATTCGTAAAACAACACTTGATCAAAATATTTAAACTGTCGAAAGAAGTGAGGAGTTTGCTCGGGAGGTGGGGGCAGGGGTATAGAAGAACCGGAAATTATGGTGGGATAATGATCACTGAGATGCAGATCTGTAGTTGTTTGCCAAGGGATACAAAGATTAAGTCGACAGCGCTGAGATCTTGTGTAGGAGCAGAAAGACGGGTGGGAGAACCATCATTAAGGAGATGAAATGAAGCAAGTTGGGACGACGTCCAGATATGACGACCTTTAGGAGTAATTCGGGCGCTGACCCATTCCATGTGATGGGCATTGAAATCACCGCCCAGAAAATGATACGGGAAGGATTAACAATAAGTAAAGAAGGATTTCCACTGTCGTTCGTTGCCCTTAACATCTGGGGGAATGTAAAGATTGGTAATATGATACTTGTCAACTTGAATACAGTAGTAAGAAAATATGTGCGGGGAAGATGAAAAAGAAAGGGTATCACTTTATAGGCAAGTGACTCGTGAATGAGAGTAACCACTCCACCATAGTGGGGCCTATCGTGACGTTCAACTACATAATTCGGTATATGGAACGATACAGAATGATACAACCATGTTTCTTGTAACAGGACAACCTCTGGCCGGTATTCCTGTATGAGAAGAAGTAGTTCATGCCGTTTGTTTAATATGCTATGGGAATTCCATTGTAGGATCTTCATGGGACGGGAGATGACTGTACATCCCGGGGTGACTCACGAGGTTGGGAGGAGGGAGGAAGAGAATGGAATGGGAGAAGGACTATTTAATGTTACATATTTTTTAAAATGTGGGCCCATTGAGCATTCGTGCCCAAAAGGTCCATAAGTTGGAGATAATCTCTAGTGATTTCAGGGGGGCACACCGGTTTTGGGTGGCACAGGATGGGGAGGTGAGGGGCTAGAGTGCATGGTAGAGGTCGACGGAGTGACGTCAATGGGAACTGGACGAGGCGAATGGTCTGGCCGAACTATCGAGAGATAGGCCTGCCGGTCATAACCCAAAGGTGGTATCACTTTGGGTGGGCTTTGAACGATGGACGTAAATTTACGTTTTCTTAGGTAACGTAGTGTAAGCAGGGGTGTTAGTTTGAGAAAGTGGGGGAAATTGCTGAGGAACGGGGAGTGGTTGAAAGAGATTAGTAAATGGGGCAACAATTTCTTAGCATGACTTATTTTCAACACACATGCGTGTTTTTATCTCAACTTGGTTTTGATGGCACACACACTGGGGTGAACCACTAATATGGTTCTCATCACAGTGCATACATCGCACCATGACTTGGGAACATGTCGAAGTGGCATGGCCTTGAGCACAGCGTCCACATCGGGGAGCTCGTGCACGGCAATTTTGACCGGTATGTCCATACCGCTGACATCGATTACATATAATCGGCCTAAAGATAAAGATGTGAACCTCAAGGACGACATGAAAAATTGAAACATATTGTGGGAGAGTCTGCGCTTCGATAAAAAGTTTTATCGTACCCGTGGGGAGCATCTCAACTTTACCATCTATCATTTTACGGCGATTCTTGCGTTGGAGTTTGATTATGGGGCATGGAGACTCGATATACTTCAGGATATCGTCATTCGATAAGGATAAATCGACACCTCAGATTGGATGTTCGAGGACGGAATGAAAGCTTTCAACTGTTTTTTGCTAAGTAAGGGGTTTTGAAGGAAAAGGTTGGCGGCTTGAGCCGTGTTAAAGGTAATCTGTATGCGATTGCGCCCCTTTCGGTGAATGGCTGAAATTCCTTCAATTTTTCTCTCATAGAAAAGTCGTCCTAAACCCATCGGGTGTAAATGACCAATATGCAAATTGTCGACAGACTCGACATTAACATGATAGGGCCCAGAGTGGTTTAAGGGGTACGGTCTCGGAGGATCGGCCCCAGTTGACGGAGTTGAGGTAGTCGAAATTACGGGAGGCAAATTCGTATTGGATGACGGGGTATCAGAAGATAAGGCTGGGGTAAACGGGGCAGTTAAAGACACTATCTCTGTAAGGATAACGTCCATGGCATCGTCAGGTGGGCCCGGATTTTCCGCACCCCCACTGGTGGCAGGCATGTCACCGATATGTAGAACCGAGAATGGGCCTACTATTCACTGAGTAATATCCACTAATAGACACTTAGTCACACACAAATAGACGTGAACACACACGGACACACTAACTTAACAGGAGCAGTCACTCTCCCCACACGAGGTGACTCGAACTTACGAGCGAACAGAAAGACCGACCCACACGCGACGGAAGAGCACACGCAACTGTGTACCCGCTGTTATTAACCCTCCAGTGGTTATGTGGGGTGCTGTTGTAGAGTTACTAAGTTGGCTATGCTGGTGGCGGGCTCAGTACTGTCCGTCCACCAGCTCATGGTCTTAGGGGGCTGAAGGGGAGAGGAGAGACATTCCAGCTGCGTTGATTGAGTGCAACAGGGGGATGACAGATCATAGGGAGCGCGTGGGTCGGGGTAAGGACTTGTACCAGATGTTCTGCCAACCAATGAAGAAGTAAGAAGAACGCTCACACCAAACTGACTGGCAGGAGTGGGAATAGTCTGTTTAAATTGATTTTTCTCGTGTTGTTGGTTGTTTTGTTCGGTATTTTGATTAATTCTTGACCTCAACCCTTTCTTCCATAACTAAGCTTGCTATTCCTAGGTGTCATAGTGTGTGAGTGTGTGACTATATACGTCCTACCAACCTATGTTTAGTTTTGTTAGAATATGCTAAAACGCTTGATAACCTGTAAGAGTGTGTGTAATTTTAATTCAGATAAGGATTGGAAGAATGCGACCAAGGCCTTTAGTTAAGATATGTCACAGCATTTGCCTGGAGTAGAAGTGGAAAACCACAGAAAACAACTTCCAGGATGGTTGAGGTAGGAATCAAACCCACATTTTCTCAGTTTTTGCCTCACAAGGCTGAGTGTACCCCCGGGGTCTTTGTAAGGAGAGGGGAACATCTTGACCACTACGCTATTACGCCTTTTTTCTCTCTCTCTCTTTAGTGTTGCCTGTTCTAGTCCTAAGTCTGGATTCAAGTTCAGACCTCAAGTACAAAAGTACTCACCACTGGACCATTAAAATGGTCGATCTTGGTTACATAATAATGTTATTCCATGTCCGTATAATAAAGCTAATTAAACAGGTTTTGCTACTTCAAAGCATGTCACGACCGGAAACAGATTATATTTCTGTCAACGCATTAATAGTGTCTGTTGGGCGATGTAGTAGCAGTCTTTGTCTCTGGACTTGCTAAAGGAATATTTTGGTCATTAGTATAGCATGTTTAAGTGTAAAAAAAATGGAATAATGTGGTCATCAGGCCCATGTGTTTACATGTATGTAGGGACATTTCTGTCATCAGCCCCGTGTGTTGTGTTTTTTAAGTTTTCCGCCGCTAGTCACATGTAGCTTGAAAAAAATATAGGCTGACAGCCTAGTAAACTTAAGTGTGTAAAAAAAACTTTGGGACACCTTGGTCATCAGTCCCGCGACATTTTAAAACAATTCTAGGAATTGTAATTAAATATTCACCAATTTAAAGGAACCGTGTTCATGTATATAGTAATTAGTCAGCGCCAGTTGACTAGCATCTACCATTATATTATAGTGAGTTAAAAAGCACAGAATGCTGTTACAATTTGGCATCCTAGGCGCAGATTTCCTAATATTGTTGGTTTTGTTAAACACCTACTGTTGTCTTCCATGGATAAGCGAATCCCAATACAGGTGAGTGTTAACAATATTATATAGTGCTGTTCGAGTCTTCAGTCTTTGACGGTTTTAAGGCTGATGACAGAAATGTCCCTACATACATGTAAACACATGGGCCTGATGACCACATTATTCCAATTTTTTTTTTACACTTAAACATGCTATACTAATCGTTTCATCTCTACATAACTACCACAACCTACATTCAAGCAATCTGTTTAACATATTCTAACCTTGGTCTACCCCTACAGTTCTTTTCATCAACCCTTCCTTCCATAACTAAGCTTGCTATTCCTGGGTTTCGTAGTATGTGTTCTACCAACCTATATTTTGTATTTTGTTAGAATATGCTAAAAAAACTGAATAACCTGTGCTATTGTAATGACAGTAAGAGTGTGTGTACTTGTAATTCAGATGAGGATTGGAAAGGAGGCTGCCGTGGCCTTAATTTAGGAACCATCCCAGCATTCACCTGAAGTACAAGTGGAAACCACCTAAAACCACTTCTAGGTGACTGAGGGGGGAATAGAACCCTTCTCTTTTCACACAAGCCTGAGTGTATCCCGTTCCAGCACTCAGACCTGAATTAAATTTCTTGGCAAAGCCAGGAATTAAATCCAAGCCTAGCGGTGGCATTCAAAATTACTAGCCGCTACACCACGAGCTGGACATTAATATTTCATTAGTTGCTGTTGTTTCAGTTGAGGGGACTTTGACATCGTGATCATATAGCCCCGTGTACTTGGTGAGTGTGGAATTTGTCTGATAACCTGCATGATTGTGATGGCTGTATTAGTGTGTGTATTTATAATTCTGATGAGGATTGAAAAGAGGCGGCCGAGGCCTTCAGTTAAGATATATCCCAGCATTTGCCTGGAGTAGAAGTGGAAAACCACAGAAAACTACTTCTAGAATGGCTGAGGTAAAATTCGAACCCACATCTTCTCAGTTTTGTCTCATAAGGCTGAGTGTACACCATTGCAGCCCTCAAACCTGAATTAAATTTGTTAGCAGAGCCATGAATCAAACCCTGACTTGATAGGTGACCGACAAAAATACTAGCCATTACACCAAGAGATGTTTCATGAATATCATTTGTTGTTGTTGTTGTTGTTGTTGATTTTTTGTGAGCCTTGCAATATTGTGACCATGTAGCCCAGTATACTGTACTTTAGTGTGTGTTTTGTCTGAGTAATCAAATCGTTAGATTTATCACATACATACACACACTCACAGTAGAGCCAGCTGCTGCTTTGGCGGAAGAGTAACGTAACACTTATTGCAAGCTACGGTGTATTCTTATAAAGCCAGGTCGGGCAAGGCCTACTGTACATTGTAATCATTTTTATATATACATCGCCGTGCGTGTAATGTGTGTTTAGGTCTTCAGACTTTGACTGGTTTAACACAGCTCTCCATACCTCCCTGTCCTGAGCTAATCGTTTCGTCTCTACATAGCTACCACACCCTGCATCCGATGCAATCTGTTTAACATATTCTAACCTTGGTCTACCCCTACAGTTCATGTCCTCGACCCTTCCTTCCATAACTGGGCTTCCTACTCCTAAATTTCTTAGTATGTGTTCTACCAACTTATCTCATTTTGTTAGAATATGGTAAAAACACGTTGATAACCTGTGCTATTTTAATGGCTGTATTCGTGTGTGTACTTTTAATTTAGATGAGGATTGGAAGAAGGCGGCCAAGGCCTTCGGTTAAGATATATCCCAGCATTTGCCTGGAGTAGAAGTGGAAAACTCCAGAAAACTACTTCCAGATTGGCTGAAGTAGGAATCAAAACCCAGCTCCTCTCAGTTTTTGCCTCATAAGGCTGAGTGTACCCCGTTCCAACCCTCAGCCTAGAATTAAATTTCTTGACAGAGCCAGGACTCGAACCCGGGCCTCCACAGTAACAGCCAAGAATGCTAGCCACTTCACCATAAAATGGACAATATAAGTCTGGTCTTAATTGTACATGATCAATCAATAATAATAATAATAATAGTAATAATAATAGTAATAATAATAATAATAATAATAATGATAAATATACAGAGGTGCCAAATATTACGGATTGTCCGTAATTATTACAGATTTCAGATCACGATTACGGCATTACGGTCAAAGGGGAAATTATTGCGGAAAAGTGACATCACGAAAAGATCCATTTCTATGAAAAAAATAAAAGGAAAGTTGCAGGGTGTGTACCGTTAACGAAAAGTAACGAAAGTAATGAAAAAGTAGCTAATTTTACAAACAGGTAACGAAAGTAAAAGTAGCTAATTTTTATGTCTGCAACAAAAATTCAAAATTCAAAAATTCGCCGAGGTCGGTTTAAATCGTCTTAACTCGCGCCGCTTGGCTCACAGATTGCAATGGAGCCGATTGCGTATGCTATATTTCCCCATGCCCGACCTCAAGGAAATGCAAACTGAGGATACCTTGAGTGGTATACATCAGTCCAACGTATAATTTCGGTGTCGAGAAGAGTTTCTAGTTTTGTGTGAAATATTTTTCTGTGTTATTAGGAAACCTCACTTTCCGCGAGACGTTTATTCGCGAACATTTCCGAAACTCAACAGAGACCTCTCATTTCTGTTATTGACCTCTGAATTTGGAGACTATCTCAAAATGAAGTCCAGAAATAACGCGAAATAATTTAATGTCGCAATCTTGCGAAATTATACAGTTTCGAAAAAAGAATCCCGAAAATGCTTCGAAATACATTTATTTTAAAAATCTATCCGTCTCGAAAATTTGCGACATCCAGTATGGTTAATGCAAAATTCCGTTATGTCGACTTTTCCTTCGAACTTTGGTCCCATCGGATAATTTATCTGGTTATTTCGAAAACTTGTATAACTTGTATAATTCGTGATTCGGATTCGAAAGAAAATGTGCCCTCTTGTCGTATTATTCATGCAATCCTATCAGAATAATTCGTAATATTCGATACCTACTTCGAACGTTCATCCTCCGAACTCACATGCTCAAGACGGCCGGCTGACTGCACGACTTGCCTGCGGGAATCTCGTCAAACCGACCGAGATCGATACCAGTTGCGTAAAATCATAAAACCCGTGCCCAATCGTGAACTTGTGACCACGAGGACTGCTGGAATCCTGTAAAAGGTGATTGGGCGCCCATCACGAAACATCCCGACGTACTCGCCATTTTCCCATGACCGTATACTTAAAAGCGTACGAGGAGCGAGAATTGCTTCAACCCATTTAGAAATGACAGTCTGCGTAGCATCGCGATACTCATTTCTCCTCGTGATCCACCGTGAACTCCCAACCACGGTATAGGGATAGTGGGAATAACGGCGCCGACCATACAACATGTCATTACTGCTCGTGAATTTTAACCATGCCCAACCTCGAGCTTGCCTCCGCCATTCTGCCAGAACAGATAGACAGGCAGACAATCGTTGAACGGCCGGATGCGGCGCCGATTGCACATTATCGTGTACTCAGTGACCAACCGCGAGGACATCGTGATTCTCGTATAACGACCGAAAGCGGCAGCGATTGCAATACATCGCGATATTTCTCCGCATTCGATGACGAGAACAACTGGATTCTTGTCAAACGTACAGTAAGTGGCACCGATTGTGTAATTATGCTATAATTTCCCGTTCCCACATCAAGGACAATCGAAATCTCGTCGATCGGCTAAAAGTGACACCAATTATGTAAATAGCGGTTTATCTCCGTGTTCTATCGTGAAAACTACGGGAATCTCGTCAAATGGCTGAGGCCAGGGCCGATCGTGTAACATCTCGATATTTTTCTTAGAATGAAGGTTTCCTCTTCATCGCTTGATTATTTTGTTCAAAGATTCCCAAGTTTGGTCAAGGAAAGTTAACATGACAAACTTGAAGAGGAATTTGCTGTTTATCAGTGTGATACCATGACGAATAGAAGGACCTAGTGTGAGGACTCCGCCATTTTAGCACGGTAGTTTCTGGTCCCGCCGCTACAAGCACTGCAAGCGATTATGTCCAACACGTGCTGTGTTTCCGTCGAGCCGGGGCATAGAAAGTGCGCGAGAAGTTACTGTGTGAGATATTTGTGTGAATTAAATTGAATTTTCTTTGCTTTCAGTTCTTAAATTCAGTTCATTGTGTCTTGTGTACATCAGCGTTTTGTGTTTTGTGTACTTCAAACATATTTCTTATGTGGCTTGGTTCATTTAATAGTTCAACATGCCTTATTGTTTTGTACCTGGCTGCAAGTCAGGGTATGGTCGAGTAGTTGACGATATACGATTTTTTTCACCACCGAAGGATACAAATCAATTAGAAAAATGGGCCAGAGCTATTCCACGAAAGGATACGAAGTTAACGCGTAGTAGTAGAATTTGTCAAATTCATTTCTCGGATGATTTGATAGTAAAATCAGATAATTTTATAGTGAATGGTGAAGAAGTGAAAATCTCTCGTATGAGGTGGAAGTTACGTCCTGGAGCAGTGCCTCATATTTTCCCTAATTTACCGAAGTACCTGTCAAGTGAGAATAAGCCCCGTAAAGCTCCTAACAGGAAAAAGAATCTCGATACTACCAGGAAGAGAAGAAAGAAGATTGAAGATGGGAGTGAAGCAACGAATGAGGCATTAAAAGGTCAGTCTAATGTTGATAAGAATTTGGGTCATTCTAGTGTACTTACCGATGCTGAAAATACTATAATATTGCTCAAAAGGCGCCTAAAGAATGCTAACCGTAATTTAATTCGCGTTAGATCCTGCCTCAACTCAGCAAAATCGAGAATTAATTTGCTGGAGAAGCATGTTCGACATTCACAGGCATTTAATTACAAAGATAACAAACACCTTAGCAAGAAGGAAAAGATGATAATAGACACTGTGCTCAAGAAATCCCAGGTAAAATCTCCCAATGGTATGAGGTCCAGCAATGAATTCATTTTAGAGAGTTTATTGTTGAGAATAAAATCACCGAAAGGATTTCGTCATTGTCGGCGACATAATCTCTTGCCTCTGCCCTCAGAAAGTTACTTGAGAAAACTTTGTAAATGACTTAAGTGCCCTTATGGAGTTAATACGCATAGTACAAATGCTATTTCAGACTATTTTAAGGAAGAAAAGAATGATAATTCACGTTACGGTGTTGTAATTTTCGATGAAGTGAAGCTACGAGAAGAAATCCAGTTTAATAGTTTTTCTCATAAAGTAGATGGATTAGTTGATTTAGGTGAACACACACCTGATCTCCAGAAGAACCTACTTGCAAATCACGCTCTAGTGTTTATGTTCGTACCATTCATGCATAATTGGGTGCAGCCAGTTGCTGTTTATGCAAGCAGAAATGCTACTCCAGGGGACATTCTCGCAAAAATTTTAATACAGGTGATTTTGCAGTTAGAAGAGGCTGGGGCGAGGGTGGTTGGCTTTACTTGTGATGGTAGTCAGACAAATAAAAAGGCCTGGAGATCGTTAGGAGTTAGTGGCAAGACAAGCTCTCTACAACCTCACATCCTTAATCCTGCAGATGTTAGAGAAAGATCTGGGCTTTCTCCGACTTCGTTCATGTATTGAAATGCATAAGAAACCACTTTCATGATAAAGTAGAACTTCTCTATAATGACAAAATTATTAATTTCAATTTTTATAGGGAACTGTTCAAAGAAGATCTCTCAGGGTATGCTGGGCTTAGAGCATGCCCCAAGCTGACAGTTGCTCATTTAGACCCATCATCTTTCCAGAGAATGAACGCTAGGCTTGCATTCCAACTTTTCAGTGACAGTGTTGCCAAAGGTATTAAATTTTATCGAGAAATGGGACAGGCAGGATTACAAGGTAGTGAGGACACTGAGACATTTACCAGTGATATAAATGTTGTTGCTGATGCACTCAATGCATTCATTCCGTCTCAGGCTCTTCGTAAAGGTTCACCTTCTCTTACAGCTATTGTTAATTTTCTTCAGACCGTGAGATCTACCAATAACACCTTTGCCTCCAATAGAACCTTGGAATCACTAGTAGTAACCCTACAGAGTACTTTGGAGATGTGTGAATGGCTTTGGGAGAAAGGTTATAAGTATGTGTTGACAGGAAAGCTCACCCAAGATCCCTTGGAACGGCACTTCGGAATTATGCGGTCTTTCAGTTCAGATGATCATCCATCGACGATAGATTTCCTTCATTTGCATCTACTTCAATGTATATACTTCCCTATAAAACAGGCTTTAAATGTTGGTGGAAATTGTGAACCTAAACGGGAGCAGATCTTGACCTCGTATGTTAATCAGATGCGTATATTAGCCCGGAATGTGGAAGTGCATAACAAGTCAGTGAAGGAATCAGTGGAAACTTCCATTAAGGAAAAAATTGTGGTTCGAGATGCAGTAAATATCGAAGACTGGGAAAGCTCTGTACCTGAATTTGACAGCGCAGTTCGAAACTCTTCGATTGATAAGTGTTTAGTGTACCATTTGGCTGGCTATGTTGTTAAGCACTCTTCTAAATTTATTAAGTGTTCGCCTTGTGCTCATTCTCTACGTGACAATAATCTAAATAAATTTTCAGTTCTTACCGAAATAAAGGACTACGGCTCAATGAACAATGAAGTGTTTCTAACACGTCCTTCGAGAAGTGTATGTGACATTCTTTTCCAGGCCGAGAAAGTAATTACCGGAAAATTAAACTCAAAATCGATGTGGAGCGACATATTTTTTGATTGCATCGATTCCATAGAAACAATTTCAGTTGATCCTTCAGGGGCTGGCTGTTGTCTTCAGCATGTCATGGATGTTATCCCCAGACTTGTTTATCATTATATAAAGTGCCGATTTTTCTTCAGAACGAAGGAAATCCGCCGAGATTTGCAATCTCGAACATCCGCCAAGTCTTCACGCAAGCTTTCGAAAGTCCAGTAGCCGACAAAATGAATTGGTAAGTAGAGTGTTACTTTAAATAGTTTATGAGTGCTTGTTTTAATATGCTGGGGATTATGTTCTTTTTTTAATCTGTGTCTGTATACTCCAGGAATCTGTGCTTTTCGTAACATGTAATGAATACCGTAGTTCTTATTTCCGTGAATTATATTTTCCATTGTGCCTTGCCGTGCTATTTTAATTGTAATCGCTAATTACTTTTTGAAAGAGTATTAGTTACAAAGTCATTCGTTTCCCTTAGCAGCATCCCTAAGACCAGCTGAGCTGACACCGGCAGCGTGGAACTTGTCCCCTCCAACGCTGCCTGGCGGGGCGCGCTTGAACTTGATGAGTCTTCTCATTTTCTCTTTCATTCGTCATGGTGATACTTTCCCTGAATATCTTTTACAAGGAACTAGAATTGATGTAACCTGGGGCAAAATTGCTGAGCTTAAAAACGAAAGTGGATAGTTCAAGTATAACATTTTAAGTAAAGTGATATTTGCAATATTACTTGTACCTCACAGCAACTCCCCCACAGAAATAATTTTCAGTGTTGTTAGGAAAAACAGGCAGAATTCAGACCTACATTAAGCCCATCTACATTGGAATCGCTTATGATTCACAAGACGAAAATGTTATCACAGAGGGAAGTATGTTGCAAGAAAAAGTTCACGGAAAACCAGTTACCGAGTGAAAAACAAACTACAATGAATTTGTTATCACAGAACTAGCAGTTAATTTGCAAATTTTATTGTGTAATATGATATTCTTTACTATAGGTTGCTTCCGGGTAGGGCAAAGGTGGTGTGGTGTCATTATCAAGAAGGGAGGAGCATGCTTTGAATTTGACGTGAAAATAATTTTTCAGTAGGGGTGGGAGTGGGGGCCGCAGTATAAGAGGTTTACTGATAACCCACTTCAAAGGTTGGCACCTCTGAATATACCATTTAGCAACTACACGGCCGACCTCCTCCTGTGAAGTCATCCACGGTCTCAGGGCGTGGCGGCCATCTTGCGCATTAGTCCACGGCCCAGCTACGGCTGTCCCGTCCATAAGAAAGACATAGGGCTGGTTGCGCGCGGCTGCCATCCTGCGCATTAGCCCCTGTCCCAGAACCGCCTAACATTACCTACTGTCCTCAGTGTTTGTAAACAAATCACTCACCGTTACGTTGTCTAGAAGTCTCGTAGTGCACTGAATCACAGCTGGCCACTTCCATGTTGAGACCTGACAGGTCGTAGATATTGACAATCTGCATATAACAGACGTACTTGCAGTTACAGTATGTTATCTAATGAACATCTTGCTTGATATACACGACGACTCACCGATTGCCATCGAATGACAGAATCACAATACTCTGACTGTCTGAATAAACTCAAATCACAGAATGATGACTCGAAAAGATCGAATTGGAGTGACTGCCTATCATATCTCTCCACATATATACATTTCATCCCCGCCAGCATCCCAGCGATATTTCGCGGGGTTAGTTTGGCGCCTAGAAACCAACCAATCACTAGCAAGCGTCACTTGCTTCGGGCTGGCCGAATGTTCACGACACCGCCCGCGAGCCCACCAAATCTTGGCGACGGTCTACGATTCAGCCTCAAGCTTTGCCGCGCAGAACACGAAGATTCACGGAGTAGCCTCCACGACCTCAGGGGTCAAGGGCCTGGTAGCTTGGCTTCGTTTGAAAATACCTCCTGATGAAATGTATAATCCCTCTTCCTGTTGCACCTACTCTGTGTCTTGGCTGCCATAGAGTACAGAGATATTTTTTATACAGTAAATTGAAATCCATTGCCAATTCTCGTCTAACTATACATTTTGACCTACAATTTAACTCTGATGAATAAATGGGATGAGACGTAATGATGTGGCCCGAGCGATTATTATTATTAATAATAATAATAATAATAATAATAATAATAATAATAATAATAATAACAATAATATATGAAATACAGAAAATACATAAATTGACAAAATGAACAAATTTGAAGGTACCGGTAATGATAATAATCATGACAATGGAGTAAACAAATGACGTGATTGTGATGAGAGACTTTGCAACGAACGAAAGAAACGTTACACCCCCAAAGACTTGAGGGTAGGTAGATTTTTCACAGTTAACAAAATGGCAGATAAGTTGAGCTTTTCTCTGATCTAGCATAAGCTTCACTTCAGGTTTGTTCAGACACCTATCTGTGGAATAACTAATTATTTCATGGATATTATACAGTATTCTGCAGCAAAACAGGATATTTCAGGAAATAGTATCAAAGTTGAATGCTGTAGGCCTATTAATAAAGCAGTGAGCATAGAGCTTAGGAAAGGCATTGCTCAGGGATCTCCAATCTCACCTGCTTTATTCAACCAGACAATAGACAATACTTTCAAAGTACTCACAGATCATGAGATCATTAAGGAGTATGGGTATCAGCTGTCATTTGAAGTTGAAAATGTCTCAGCCTTAGCATTTGTGGACGATATTGTGTTAGCAGCCAAAGATGAAGGTTCAGGGCAGGAACTTTTAAATACAGCAGTTAATAGTTTATCTAAGCCTCCGTGGCTTAGGCGGCAGCACGCCGGCCTCTCACCGCTGGGTCCGTGGTTCAAATCCCGGTCACTCCATGAGAGATCTGTGTTGGACAAAACGGAGGCAGACAGGTTTTTCTCCGGGTACTCCGTTTTTTCCTGTCACTCACCACTATCATTTCATTTCATCTGTCATTCATTTAATCATTGCCCCAGAGGAGTGCGTCAGGCCTCGGCAGCCGGCACAGTCTATATCCTCGCCGCTAGATGGGGGCTTCATTCATTCCATTCCTGACCCGGTCGGAGACTGGAGGCTGTGGATTTTCATTTCAACAGTTTATCTGCTATAGGTCTTTCCATGAATCCTTCAAAATGCAGAATAATCAACATTAAAGATGGGAATCTTTGTCAGAGAAATGCTGTGACACTTTGGTGTAACTTTTGAAATTGAAATTGTGTTTGACAAGAGTAAATTGATAAATAGTTTAGAAAAGGACTTGAATTCTCTCACAGTTTCTTGTTCACAAAAACCAGACCAAAAGTTAAATATAATTATTAACCAATACATTTGGCCAAGTCTGATTTATACAATACAGTTAAATAAAATTCCATCAAGTTTTCTGGCCGATGTTGATAAACTTTTGCGATCAACTATCAAGGAAATCATTGGGTTACCACATGACCGTCCCAATGATATGTTGTATGCACCCAGGAATGTTCGAGGGCTGATATTAGTTAAGGTTGAATAGGAAGCATATATACAGCATTATAATAAAGTTTAAAAGTTACTCAGAGTGGAAGATGTTCATTTAGATATTTGTCAAAATCTTGATGAGGAGAAGAAGGAAATACTTCAATATTATAATTTTCCAACCAGTGGTGGTACAGAATCAAAATCAGGATGTTGGGCACGAAATGAGCTTCGGAAACGGTCAACTGAAGCTTGGTGCAAACTTCCTCATAAAGGGTAAGGAGTTGAGGTTTACGAACAATATCCTAAGAACAACTCTGAATGAACGAATGTCATCAAAATGTCCTGCAACATCTCAGTGGTGAGAGCTGTGCCGGGGAGAAGACAACACACAACCTTATGCCGACCACCAGGATGTGTCCAACCAGAGATGCTATGATATGTCCTACGTCAATATTCTAAAGGAGAGCTAGTACGAAATTCCCGCCATCACAGAGTACGATCATCAATTGCCACTTCCCTGAGGATATTGAAATGGGAAGTTTATGAGGAGGTGCACTGCATTTCAGAAAATGGCAGTCACCGTGGAGCAGATATCGTTGCCATTGACAGGAAGAACGGAAAAGGTTTGATCTTGTACCCCACTGTACAAATGGAAGTGGACATTAATCAAGCAGTACGAGTCAACGAGGAGAAAGAGGCTATTTACCGACCATGCATACCTCACATGAGTAAGAGATAATCTACCTAAAAATGCATGGAAAGTGACTGGCCTCCTTTTCGGAGCTCGGGGAACATTCTTCAAGTTCGTCGTGAAGATCCTGAAAGGGTTTGGCATCATTGAGGATGATCTTGAGAAGGTCGGCTTTGGCAATATTGAGTGAGAGCTTCAATCCACATGCTGCATAACCATTTTATGGTGTATCGTAATGTATACTGTACGTACTGTAGAGCAAACAATGTACCTATATATGATTCTAGATCTTTATGGTCTCCCGGAATGCCTGGTGGATTTTCTTGTGGAAATATATATATTAATGCACCACTTTGGTATCTCTATACCAGAATTTTCACTCGTTAAGGTTAAGATATACGTAGTAGAAAATGGTCACTATTATTACCATAGGAATCAAATGTTTTCATTGAAAAGTAACTCTCATATGAAAGCAGCAGAAAGCAGTGCTACCCAATAATATATTAAACAATGAATAGGTAAGGAAACCTGAAACACACTACACACAGTGATAGAATAGGTTGTGAACATACCAAATTGAGACATTTTGGTGGTTGAATGGTTAATACAGACTGCATTCAGTCAATACTCCTCATAGTCCTCAGACAAGGACTAGAATTATTCTTTGGCACACAATATACACATATTTAATCATCATCATCATCTTGTACAGTTTCCAGCCCCAGGCTGGGTCTGTTTGGAACATAAGCCTCGCCACTTACTGTCGACCAAAGTATTATGTGTACTCGAGTTTGAAGGTTGTTTGTTAAATAACCAATAGACCTACATAAAATCCAATACCATCAACATTTTCGTCGTTCTATTCTACGTTAGTTCATGTAGGTTTGGATTTTTAATTTATATTTTAATATTTTTTATCGCAGTTGGAACACAAAAAGTGCACGTTTTTAAGCGTGTTTCAACCATGCATCACATTTAAGAATTATTATCTCAAAAGCCCGTCATCAGATCGAATCCAAATTTTAACACAATATACATTGGAATGTTGTGTAACTGGTTTATTAATTTCACAATTGTGTGTGTCCAAGAAACAAAGTTGTTGTCATTGTTGTAAGGTAACTTTTTCTCGGCTCGGGATGGTTGGAAAATGTAGTTCTTGGTTGCGTTGTAATCGGTATACATCAAAAAGTTATGCTGTAACACTGTGATATACGTCAATTAATTCACTTATTTTATATCGGTTTGTATTTCTACGGGGAAATAACACAT
Source organism: Meconema thalassinum (assembly GCA_946902985.2). Classification (NCBI taxonomy): domain Eukaryota; kingdom Metazoa; phylum Arthropoda; class Insecta; order Orthoptera; family Tettigoniidae; genus Meconema; species Meconema thalassinum. The sequence goes on along the minus strand of OX336389.2, from coordinate 555,353,855 downwards.
GTTTCACCTGCTAACCGCTCCGGAAAAAGCTGTACTGCGTTGCTGAGATGGAGGCCATCACTTCCGAGCGAGACGCGCCATGATGCGTGTGGGCACCATTACGGCAACGCTGTACAGCTTTTGCCGGAGCGGCTAGCAGGTGAAACATGTGTTATTTCCCCGTAGAAATACAAACCGATATAAAATAAGTGAATAAATTTAGGTATTTCACAGTCATACAGCATAACTTTTCGATGTATAAGGATTACAATGCAACCAAGAACTACATTTTCCAACCACCCCGAGCCGAGAAAAAGTTACCTTACAAAAATGATAACAACTTTGTTTCTTGGACACACAAAATTTTGAAATTAATAAACCAGTTATACAACATTCCAATGTATATTGTGTTAAAATTTGGATTCGATCTGATGACGGGTTTTTGATATAATAATTCGTAAATGTGACGCATGGTTGAAACACGCTTAAAAACGTGCCCTTTTTGTGTTCCAACTGCGATAAAAAGTATTAAAATATAAATAAAAAATTCCAAACCTACATGACCTAACGTAAAATAGAACGACAAAAATGATGATGTTATTGGATTTCATGTACGTCTATTGGTTACTTCACAAACAACCTTCAAACTCGAGTGCACATAATACTTTGGTCGACAGTAGTCCTTTCTTCCCACCACCTCTCCGCTGTCACTCTGGTCCAGTCCTCGCCTCTCTTCTTGACACATTCCTCCACTCTTTTCAGCCATCTATCTCTTGGTCTTCCCCTTGGTCGTTTCTTCTGCAACTGCATCTCATGTATCCTTTTGGGAATCTTCTTCTCATCCATTCTCTTTAAGTGTCCATACCACCTCAGTCTTGATGTCTCAATCCTACCTTGCAAGGGCTCCTCTTTCACCATTTCCCTGACCGTTTCATTCCTCACCCTGTCTCTTCTTGTTACTCCGATACTACTTCGCAGGAACTTCATTTCACCTGCCTGTATTCTGCTTATGTCTCTTTTCTTCATTGTCCATGTTTCTGAAGCATAGGTCAGTATCGGGATATAGTAGCTTCTGTTTAACACTTCCTTGCTTTTTTGTGGAACACCTTTATTCCACACTAAGCTCCTAATGCTTCTCAGAAATGCTTCTGCCTGTCTGCCATGTTCCGTAATCTCTTTGTCATTTCTCCCATTTTCCTCCACTATACTTCCCAAGTACTTGAGACTTTTCACCTTCTTCAGCTGTCCACCTCCAAGTGTTATCCCACTCATTGGTCTGTCCTTTTTCCTGGTAGTTAACAGGATCTCACATTTACTGATGTTGAACTTCCATCCGTACTCTCCCACTGTTTCTTCCCAAGCCTTCAGTTGCTCCTGAATTTCCTCCTCCTTGTTTCCCCAGACCATGAGATCATCTGCAAACACCATTGCTTTCATCTTATCTTCTCCTATCTTTCCTGCTATCCGTATCATTACCTCATCCATAACCACAATAAAGAGAAGGGGTGACAGCGCACTACCCTGTCTCAGGCCACTCATTTGTCTGAACCAGTCTGTTCTTTCCCCTCCAACTTTCACACAACTCACACTTCCACAATACATCTCCTTCACTCTGCCTACAGTCTCTTTTTCCACTCCCATGTTTTCCATTGCTTTCCAAACCTTCTCCCTACACACACTATCATAGGCCTTTTCGATGTCCAGGAATGCCATCAACAGATCCTCTCCAAATTCGTAGTGGTGTTCCTGGAGCTGTCTCACTGAAAATATGAGATCCACTGTTGATCTCCCTGGTCTGAATCCATACTGCTCCTCCCTCAATGTTCTCTCCACTTTGGCTCGTATTCTACTTTCTAATATCTTTTCATATATCTTGGCACAGTGAGGTATGAGTGTGACTCCCCTGTAATTTCTGCACTCCTTTCTGCTTCCTTTCTTAAATATTGGGACAATTAATCCTTTCTTCCAATCTTCTGGGGTCTTTTTCTCCTTCCATATCACCCTCATCACACGGTACAGCCACTGTTTCCCAACCTCCCCTGCTGCCTTCACGATTTCAACACTCACTTCATCCACACCCGGTGCCCTTCCTCCTTTCATCTTGTCTATAGCCATCTCCAGTTCTCTCCAAGTCAGGTCCTTTTCCATTCCTGTGTTGTCTTCTCCATCTTCCAATACATTTTTTCCTCCCTATGACCATTTGGATTCAGCAAATCCTCAAAGTACTCTTTCCACACTGTCTTGAGTGTCTCTTTGTTGTGTACCTCATTTCCGTTTTTGTCCATCATTACCACATCCTCTCGCAGACCTCTTCTCTTACTTTTGACCATCCCATAAAGTACTTTCTTATTTCCACTGCTGTCTTCCTCCATCATCTCTGTCCACTTTACCATCCACTTCTTCCTCTCCTCTGCGACAATCCTGTTTGCTTCTTTCTACTTTATCTTATAATCTTCCCTTGCCAGATCAGTTCTTTCCTGGAACCACACTCTGAAAGCCTTGTTTTTCCTTCCCACAGCTTCTTTTACTCTCTCATTCCACCATGGTGTCTCTTTACACCGCTTTATGTTGCTTGTTCTTCCACATACTGCCACTGCAGCTTCCACCATTGTGTTTTTGAATTGCTTCCATTCCTCTTCCCCTGTTTTAGGATTGTCTGTTGGCATCCTTTCCCTTATTATCTTCTGGAATTCTTCCTTGACTTCCTTTTCCTTGAGTTTCCATACTTTGATTCTCCTTTCCTGGTACTCTGTCCTCTTGCTATCCTTAACAACTCCCAGGTTCATTACAAGTATTCTGTGGTCGCTATCTAAGGCCTCTGATGGTATTACCTTTATATCTCTGACACTTCTCTTCATTTCCCAGTCGTACAGCATGTAATCTACCAAAGATTTCTTTGTTAAATCACTGCTGTACCACGTTACCTTGTGGCTTTCTTTCTTCCGGAACCAGGAGTTGCCTACCACTAAACCATTTCTCTTGCAAAAATCCAGCAACTTTCTCCCTTCTTCATTCCTGCTACCCCATCCTTCTGCTCCCAATACATTTTCATATCCTTGTCTTTCACTTCCTACATGTGCATTCAAATCTCCCATGACAATGATGCTCTGACCATTCAACTGCTGTTGTAGCTCCTCAAAGTCTTCCTTCTCTTGAGCTGTACAACCAACTTGAGGGGCATATACCTGGTTTATCTCCAGGCTTCTTCCCTTTTCAGTTACTCTGATCTTCATGATCCTGTCACTTATTCCCTTTACCTCTTCCTTCATTCCATCTCTCACAACTACTCCTACTCCGCTGCTCCTTCCTTCACTGTTCCCACTCCAGTACAACCGGTACCCTTTCCTCAGTTCTCTGCGACCTCCTCCTTTCCATCTTGTTTCTGCCAAGCCCAGTACATCCAGTTTTCTTCTCTCCATCACATCTACAATCTCCTCCACCTTTCCTGTCAGTGTCTGTATGTTTAATGTCCCAACTCGTAGTCCATTAGCATATGCGGGTCGTCGTCGTTTGCATAGGTCCTTTCCGAGGCTTGTTCCTGTTTTGAAAGCAAATATGATATCCACTACTGGCTTGCTAGGCCTATCGTAGCTTCACCAGAGCCCCGTCAGCCGTCACTTTTCAGGGTTCCCATAGAGCCTTCACAGCTACCGCATCGGTCCCGGGGCACACAAAGTCCCCACTGTACTTCACCCCTACAGGCAATCCCCTACTTCATGCCGTTGCCCGTCGCCCACCACGTGGAGGAGGGGTTGGACTTGTGGGAGACACATATTTAATGAACATAACAATATATAACCAACATTCATCCAATTGTGGCTATTCCTCACAAAATCACACATCTCCTTATGTCATGCATTTTGCACTTTCATACTTTAGTACATGTGAAAGCTACAAAATATATCAATATGCTCACACGATAAAGAATTAATTTCTAATGGGACATTTGGGCATGAATATATTTTTATTCTAAGGGGACAATGAATTCCATTGTAGAGAATAGTTTGCAGTACAATCGCTTATGAGATCTCACAGGAAACAGCTGCACTCGCTAAGGAGCAAGGATATAAAAACCGCATAAATTGTAGTGCACATGCACAGTGCAAAGTTCTCTATTACGTTACCAATCCACGTAAATAGAACTAACACTCGGCTCTGCCTAATAGAAACCCAAGGTGCTATTGTGAAACTCACGGAGTTTAAGCCGAAGCTTAAACCTGACCAAGCCATTCAAAAAACTTTGTCAGATCAACTGCCATGATTGTAGTCAACTGCTCTACTTCTGTCCAAAGATACATCTTGCTGCCACCCAGCGAATTGCAAATTCATGATTCCTGTTTGATAACCACCCTATATCCCTTAAGCAATCTCTTGTACAACTATCCAAAATTTTTGACATTTCTGATACCCGGTAACCAAGAATTTATTTATTACCCTTCTCTTTTAGAACAACCAACTTATCAGACCGTTGGTCTACAGCGCATTATGGTGAAAACAACTAGTAACGGATGTTACCAATTAAGAAACCTCTCTCCATTACAATTTGATGCAAAATGATTTAAACTTTCAAGACCTTTGTACAACAATCCTAAAAAGCTTGACGTCAATAGCGAATATTTTTTTGATATTCAAATAAGTAATTTTAATTTATTTTACCGACAATAACACATTGAAGAACAATTTTTTTACAAAAGCAGATATTATTTCTTTAGTTTTGAACCCGAAAGCTTTAATTCGCAATATGTGTATAATGTTTTTTAATTTTCATTAAATACCCAATGTTACAGATATGTATTTTTCTTAAATTTACAATATTTTTACCATGATTATTACCATTCTTCAAATAGTATCAATATAGACGTTTTATGTTTTATATTCTAACATTAATTTAAGCAGATTTCATTTTATATTTGGAGGGTTAATCAATGGATATTAATTCTTTTATAGTCAATATTTTTATTTTGGTGCTTAATTTTTATTTATAGATTGTTAATGTTTAGATTATATGATGCTCTAAGTTTAATGTTATTGCAATTTGATTTTAGGTGAGGATGGTTAAAAGTTAACCGAAACTAGTGGTATTATGTTATTCAGTTTCAATATAGTGTTACGTGCCAACCCCTAGTGGCACTTTTGTTAACTGGATTACGGTGGGTAGGAAGCACAACACCAATTACTGCTTTAAAGAGAAGTTAGCTTTATTGCTTGCAGGAAGATACACTACTCATCAGCAAATACAAGCAATTGGAACGTTACTCCAGTTTCCTCAAGTCTCTTGCTTATGGAGAGCCCTTGCCCTCTTTCACTCGTCAACAGTTAATCTTCTCGCTAATGAGTCTGGTGGCCTTGACAGAACTACATATATGCCTACCAGTCAAGCTGATGACGAAGATGTTGAAAAGGTCTATGAAGAAATAGATGAAATTCTGAGGTATGTCAAGGGGGATGAAAATCTTATAGTAATGGGAGATTGGAATGCTGTGGTAGGAAAGGAAGAGAAGGGAAGATAGTAGGAGATGTCGGATTAGGTGAAAGGAATGATCGAGAAAGCAGGCTGATGGAATTCTGCATCGAGCTCATGGTAAACATCTCACATGAGCATGAGTTGGTCATCGCTAACTCCTTATTCAATAACCACAATAGAAGAATATGCACATGGATGAGACCAGGAGATACAAGGCGTTACCAAATCGACTTCATTATTGTCAAGCAGGGATTTCGAAACCAGATTTTGGATTGTAAAACATATCCCGGTGCAGAAATGAACTCTGACCACAATCTGGTTGTTATGAAATTCAGATTTAAGTTGAAGAAACTGAAGAAAATTCAAAAGGCAAAAAGGTGGGCAATAGACAGACTGAAAGAGAAGGATGAGAACGAAAGATTCAAGAAGAGTTTAAAGGAAGGACTAGTGAAAAACCCTAAACGAACTTCAATTGCAGACAAATGGGCTCTTTTGAAGAATAAAATAACAAAATCCGCAAAAGAAAACATGGGTAGGAAAGAAAGAATAGGTAGAAAACCGTGGATCACTCAGGATATACTAGAATTAATGGATGAAAGGCGGAAACACAAAAATGCAAGAGATGAAAAGAGGAAAGCAGAATAGAGACGTCTGAGAAATGAGGTTAACAAGAAGTGCAAGGAAGCGGTAGAAGAATGGTTTAAAGAGAAATGTGCAGGTATAGAAAATTGTCTGATATTAGGAAAACTAGACACAGCTTATCGAAGGATTAAGAATACTTTTGGGGAAAAGAAGACCAAGTACTGTAATAATGACATAGTTGGAAAGCCCCTAACAGATAGGGAAGAAAAGTTGGAGAGATGGAATGCTTACGTAGAGTGTTTGTATAAGGGAAAGGAGATAGATAATCATGTAATGGAAAGGGAAGAGGAAATTGATGAGGAAGTGAAAGGAGATTTAATATTGAGATCAGAATTTGACAGAGCATTGGAAGACTTAAGCAGGAACAAATCACCAGTCATAGATGATATACCGATTGAGTTCCTACGTTGCATAGGTGATGATGGTCTGGTTAGGCTATTTCACTTGGTGTGTAGGATTTATGAGACAGGTGAGGTACCCTCTGATTTCAAGAAGAATGTTATCATCCACAGGGCCGTCGCGAGGGTGGCGCGAGGGTGGCGCGAGGGTGGCGCGAGAGGTGCGGTCGCGCCAGGCCCCGCGCTCAGAAAGGCCCCGCGCTTCACGCCATTTTTTTTTTCATAAATGGAAAAAAATAAAGATAGTGTGTTTGATTCAGTCCATCCCAAATTAAAATAAGACAACAATGTAAAATATCGGTCCTACTTAAATGACAGTGGCCAGATCAAATGGATGCAGCTACTTGACAATATTTAATAGAAATGGGATCTGCTAAAATCCCACAGAACTATCAATTTCAAAAAAATAACAACGGCCGCTATTTTTCACATGACTTTTTAGAGTGCAAGTTGGTTAATGGCGAAACAGTGACAAGAACTTGGTTAGGCCTAGTTGATTAAAAAACAAAAATCGCCGCTTTTTATTTTTGTTGCCGACTTTTTTGGCGGAAGTGATCAGGCAACTGTCACACACCTGAGTAATACGGACGGTTATAGCGACTGGGGGTCATTGCGGAAGAAGCCTAACGTCACACCAGCGATCGGCAGACCATATCAAGTATTTCGCCAAGTGGACGGACCTTAGCGCAAGAATTAGAAAACACTCCACAATAAATCAGGCGCATGCTGATATGATCAACGCGGAAAACAAACACTGGAATGATGTACTCACAAGAATCATCGCAGAAGTACAATACTTGGTCCACTGGTCCAATGATTTAAACTTTCAAGACCTTTGTACAACAATCCTAAAAAGCTTGACGTCAATTCATTTTTGTCAAAAGGGCCTAACTACACTTTCGTTAATATCTCGCTAACTAATAATCAGAGAGGGTCAAGTGAGGTGTCATAGGACTCAGGATGGCCAACCCTTTTCCATGGCCAACGAATTTACCCAAAGACCCAAAATAGCAAGGTCATTGACCTAAGATTTTCAATCAGAGAGGGTCAAGTGAGGTGTCATAGGACTCAGGATGACCAACCCTTTTCCATGGCCAACGAATTTACCCAAAAGACTCAAAACAGCAAGGTCATTAACCTAAGATTTAACAAAATAATCATCGGAGAGGGACAAGTGAGGTGTCATAGGACTTAGAATGGTTAACCCTTTCCCATGACCAATGAATTTACCCCCAAATCCAAACCAGCACGGTCATTGACCTGAGATTTCATAAACTAATAATTGGATATCAACATGTGAGGTGTCATAGGACTTAGAATGGTCAACCCTTTCCCATGGCCAATGAATTTACCCAAAATACCCAATACATCAAGGTCATCGACCTGAGATTTTATAAACTAATAATCGGATACGAACATGTGTGATGAAACATAGCTAGGTAGAGAAAGAATTAGTGTAGGCTACATGTATGGTGACTGATAAGTCTTTCACCATTGGAACTTGTTTTCAGATCAAACTGCAGTACAGAGGGAGAGAGTATAGGTTGCAGGTATGGGTTAATAAATGACAAACGGTGTACACAAAATCTGATATCTATTCAAGAATTAAGAGTAGACTATCTTTAATTGATTGGTTAAAGAGGATAGCTAAAACACAAAATGGTGACTACATCGAACTAAAATGAACCAAGCTGAATCAAATCCAACTAAATCGAACTAAACCGAACTAAACCGAACCAAACCTTATCGAAAACAAGTCAAGGGTTTAAGTGTAAAACTTGTGGGTGGATGAGGTCATTGGTGATGACAAAAAGGAAAGGAATAACGCTCTACATATAGAGGGTAAGGTAAAGCTAGTGCATGCTGTTTTAATGGGTTGACTGTTAAAACTTGCTCAGTGGTTACTGGGACAAAATGGTCGCTACACACAGCAAGCTTTAAATACTTCAGGCTAATAATCTATACACACACACACTTGCTTGTTCTAAACTCAACTGTCTTGCTGGTAGTGTTCACACAGTAGGCAAATGACAGAAATGCTTGGCTTACAAAAATACAATCATTTTCAGTTGTCTAATGTTACCAGCTAACCATTTTGTGCTACAGTGGCAAGCATATGTGCCTCTTGCACTGGAGATCTTAACTCGATTTCCAGCTCCAAGGCCTAGAACGAAACAAACTAAGAAAAAAGGGTATGGTGGCGCAGTGGTTAAGCTGTTAGCCCACTAAGGTGGACTAGGGTTTCATTTTAGGTTAATATGCATGTCATAAACACACACACACACATATATATATATATAAAGCAGAGATAATGTTTAAAACTGATTACACTTGTCTCTTTTCAAATTATTACTTCGATTACAAATACAAAGGTGGACTGGGTTTGATATGCAGTTAATGCTGCCTATCGCACACTAGACTGTAAGAAAGCCAAACAAGCAAAAGGCGTGGTAAAAATCACTATGTGTAGAGAACTACCTAACGGTTTTATGAACTGCCCAAGCTATGTCGCATAAACAGTGCAGGATACAATGCAGCAACCATAATTTCTATCTTGTGGAACAGAGAGAGAGAGAGAAAGCTTGTTTATGTGTGGGTAACATTGATTGTTTGACCAGAGCAAATACGGTGAGATAGCGTGGGGAGAGGGAATATTAAAACTTACATATGAACGGTAAATAGTATTTTTGTTTTTCCATTAGTTTTGTTTTTTCAAATGCAGTGGTAGATAGACGTTATTTTGTAAAACATTCTTACTTGCAGTAGTAATAAGCCTCTACGTTTCCGCTAACACACATACACAGACGGTACTATTGCCATGGCCAAGCACTCGCATTAAAATCATTTACAAAAACATAAAATGAAAAATAAAAATCTTATTTTGGAAATATCATTTTTCAACATACCCAAAATAAATAAAAATGTGGAAACAGCAAAATGTAAAATCCATGTTTCCATATCGACAAAATTTAAAAACTTTAACTGACATTTTAAAAAAATATATAAATGGGAAATTGACAAATGTGTAAATATGAAAATGGAAAAATCCATGTTTCCATATCATGAAATTGAAAAACTTCAAACTGACATTTAAAAAATGCAAATGGAAAATTGACAAATTGCTATGTGTGAAATGCGAAAATGAACAAATGGGTAACATAAAAAATACATGGTGCTCTATGGTTGAGGTGTGAATCAAACCCTCTCTACTTATTTGGACCACCCGAGACTGAATAGACTAGTTTTAGTTGTCATACCACTTTTAAAAGTTTGTGTTAAAGCAAGGAATTGGACCCAAGAGCTTGTAGGGGAGATCAAAGGTTAGAATATGATAAACAGATAGCCTTGGATGTAGGGTGTGGTAGCTATATAGAGATGAAACGATTAGCTCGGGACAGGGAGGAATAGAAATCTACATCAAACCAGTCAAACGACTGATGACTCAAACAACAATATGAGCTCATCAAAATAATGTTGTGTAACGGTAAATGTTAGTCAACGAACAGTAATGCTCTACTAAAACCCATGACACGATACCTAAGAGTTTTTCTAACATTATTTTAAAATGCCTTTAACCCTATATTAAACACCCAGTTCACAAGACTCATAACTGAAATGTTATGGTAAAACAAACAAAAATCTATATTTCAAAACAAGCAAGTGGTTTATTCAATGTATACTGGAAAAAGTTTTATAATCACTCAAGTCCACAAAACTAATTAAGTTAGTAACTGTCAGGTTGACGGAGTGGTTAAGGTGTTTGACTTAAGATCAAATTTTCTGTAGAAGAAAGTAAGGGTTCGAATCCCTTACCTGATATAACTATTTCCTCAACATGGCTTGCCCACACTGTATTATTATGATACTCGGTACACAAACCATAGATAGAGTATATTGTTTAAGGTCACTCTCTCTCCGAACATAGTCAGAGACTGTTGATGGTTAACAATTGCATTAATAGTGGGACATGGGGATAGCAATTAAGAAAAACAGACAATACCCATACACTATTTTTATGTATTTAATGTAAGTACTTGTACACTAGTTATATACAAAATACAACTCTCTTTTGTCTATTACTATCTAGTCCTTTTCAATCCACTTGCATATCAAGGGCAGATGACTTTATAGTTCAGTCCCTTAAAACAACAACAACACTACCTCTTGCATAGTCTGTGATGTTGATGACTCTTGAGCCGCTCCCGGGAAAACTGTACAGCGTTGCTGAGATGGAGCCCATCCTTTCCGAGCGAGGCGCGTCATGACGCGTGTTGGGCTCCATCTCGGCAACGCTGTACAGCTTTCCCCGGAGCGGCTAGCTGGTGAACCATGTCATATTTCCTCGTTCAAATACAAACCGATATAAAATAAGTGAATTAATTTACGTATTTCACAGTCATACAGCATAACATTTTGATGTATAAGGATTACAACGCAACCAAGAACTACATTTTCCAACCACCCTGAGCCGAGAAAAAGTTACCTTACGAAGGTGATAACAACTTTGTTTCTTGGACATACAAAATGTTGACATTAATAAACAAGTTATACAACATTCCAATGTGTATTGTGTTAAAATTTGGATTCGATCTGATGACGGGTATTTGAGATAATAATTCTTAAATGTGACGCATGGTTGAAACACTCTTAAGAACGGGCACTTTTTGTGTTCCAACTGCGATAAAACATATTAAAATATAAATTAAAAATTCCAAACCTACATGAACTAACGTAAAATAGAACGACGTAAATGATTATGTTATTGGATTTTATGTAGGTCTATTAGTTACTTCACAAACAACCTTCAAACTCGAGTGCACATACTACTTTGGTCGACAGTAGGTTCAAAACACTTACAAATGCAATTTAGGTTGGAAATACTTACAAAATGTAATTTAGGTTCAAAATACTTAACAAATGCAATTTATATTGAGAAAACTTACATCATGAAGGCAGCAATGAAAGACTATAGTAGGGCAAAGATGAAGGTAATGTTGTTTGCAGAAGATGTTGTGATCAGGCCGGACGAGAGGAGGGGTGTCAGGCAGAGCTGGTGCCCCGGGGCCCGACCCTCCCAGGGGGGGGGGGGGGGCGGCGTTCTAGGAAGATGGGCCCGATCGGGCATTGATTTATTATTGCCTTTATATGACTTGAATTTGCTACTTTCAATCGTTTAGGGAATGCAATGAAATGTCTGTGAACAATGATACAAGGATTGAGAAACTTATTATGTCAAGTGGATAATATATTACTCTACAAAGTACTTGTGGGAAAAACAACTGTCTCAAAGTGGTCAACTTCGGCGATGGGGCTTCGCTATGTATTGTTCTAAGAATATACCTGAAGACAGAGAGATCATTCCATTATTCTAAATTTAGCTTATTCGGCTTATGCACCAATCCTTCAAATAACTTTCTCATCTCTTCACTTATTTCGCCAAGGCCACGAGAGCCTGGGCTGCCCTGGTGTGATTGGTCAGCTAGCTCAAGAGTTTCAAGTTTGGTGCGTCACGTCGAGCTTAGATAGTTAGAGGTGTTAGTGTCTGAAATGAATATATTGTCTAGCTAGACGTTGCAATTCGTATGCCGTGCAGGCAGGTAAGTAAAATACGTTTTAAAGTAGCGTCCACACAGTAATTCACTTTATAGTTGATTTAAGGGGCAGAACAGCCAGTCATCGTTCCCTAGTGATTCACTTTCGCACTATGTGAAAAATTATCATTGCTGGCTAAATATATTGCGAAAGGGTGGGATGATTCTGCAGTCAAACATAGATACAAGAAATGTATGCGAAATTGTTCATCTTCTCGTATACTGAATTGAGAAAACAATGCTAACGTTTGAATAATCTGTATGCTTAGGTGCAGTTTAATTATTATTATAACTGGTTCATTCAATACGATCAACAATCCTAGGTACTTGGTTTCGTGCGGAAATAATTTCTGATTAAGGGATTTATTGAAAACCAAAATTACTATTGGTACTAGAGTTGGGAAATGTATCCAAAGACTGAGACTAAAGTAACATTCCAGTATTTTTATGGACTGTGTGTTTAATTAACCAGGAGAAAAAAATACCATTAAGCTAGGACACTGAACCACTCAACTTTGTTTCCCAATTCCTCTCATGGGACGTCAGTGGTAAGGAGAGATGACCTAAAGCAGCTGTTCCCCCTCATAAAACAACAATAAGTAACGTCAGTGGTGTGCTTGTCGATGGAGAAATTAATATATTGCATCTAGGCAACCGCGCAGACTTTTCTAAGACCAAATATTGAACTCTGCTTAATTTAGAAGAAAATTAAGATGAAGTATTGTCGAATATTAATATAAATACAATTTTGTTTTCAGCTGGTGCAGTGGCTGTTATTATTATTGGACATTTCTACGCAGTATCTTCCAAAGAGCAGCATCGATCTGCAAAGCAATTATTTTTCAGGACGCGAAGAGATATTTTCCCTTGCGAATCAAACCCTCTCATGATACGCTTTAACGTCTCAGTACCGTTAAACATAAAATGAGTTGCTTCCTTTATCTATGAATTGGAAATGACTCCGGGTGCTGACGAAGCCGCGACAGGAATGCAGGATTTGGCTTACCGACTGCGGTGTCATTCGTAGTCTTACTCAACAGTTAATAATAGGCCTATTTGTCGTTACAGTTGTTAATTCATTTAGGGGCTTGCGACATTTAACCCGTGTACTTGGTAGCTAGTAGGTCTAGTATCACTGGCGGGCAATGAACAATTGGCGCTCGGTTGGGAATCGTTTGCATCAACTAGTACTGTAGATAGCCAATAATTCAGTATATGCTGACGCGTTAATTTTCCGATTTGTTTCTGAAGGCCTCCACATTATTGAATGAAGTTGACTGTAAAGCAGTAGTTTTCACAAATATTAATGAAGTAAATTATAAGATTCTCAAACAGCGAAGAAAATAGAAAACCAAGAAACGTGAGAATTGTGTATACTGGAGGGGAGGCTAGTGGTTGTTGTATAATAAGAGACATGTATTGGCAACATTGTTGTAACTATTTGCGTTGGAGAGTAGAAACTTAGACCATCTTAAAACCACCCACTGCTGGACGAAACGCAGGGTATATACTATGCTGTGCTATGGCCTCTGTGATATGAGCAATCGCATGCCGTATTCTTAGTTGCCGACTGGGAAAAGAGGGAATGCGTTACCCGTCGCGACTATTACTGTAATTATTAGGGTTTAGAATAGGGTAGGTGTCCCTGGACTTGAAATAAGGTACTATCCCGGCATTTGTCAGGAGGGAGTGTGAAAAAACACACTCAGGATAGCCGCTGTCAGCACCGGGATTCAAACCTCTGATCTGCAGACTTGCAGTAGACCCCCATCAAGGTCATTGGTGGGCTACACCGCGGGGTCTTACTTGAAGGTTCGGGAGCTTTTACCTCAATAACGGAGAGTCTTCTCTATAGCCACTAAATATCAATGGTCACCAAATTTTTACTCCAAAGTATCACAAAAATAATCACCCAAATGGCCTATAACTCAATAATTTGGACCAAAAATTTCCGGAGGAGGACCCCCCCCCCCTACTCTGAGCTTGGTGATATTCCATACCTCCAGATCCCCGGTGTGTCTACTCCCCCATAATCTTGGCTTAAATCCGCCCCCGATGGTCACCAGTCATAGATAGGATTAGGGATTTCTAGGAGAACCTGGCTCTAGGTTTGCTTACTGCAAAGCAATATTAAATTATAGTAAGTCCACAGACTGCAAATTACAAAATATAGTTCAAATTCACATGTTCTTCTTTTGTGAAAACAATCACTGATCAGCTGCAATCTACTTATAGCACATAATAAATAACTTGACTTACGTATGAGTATACCTGTGGTTAGTAATGAAAATATATTTTGCTTTGTTTAATGTACAATGATGTGTGATCGCCGTTCAACCAAAACACTTCCTAGTGTTTAGGCTCAGACCCAAGGGCATGATTCTTCAAGGGCAGCAAGTTTTAAGAATGTCAACATAAAAACCCTATATGTAAAACGTATTTTAAAATACGTCTTGACTTTGTGTAAAAATCATGTTTTCATAGTGAAAAGAGATTACGTCATATGTCACACAGGCCGTAGTACTGCACAGTGTACAGTATACCCTTTCCACCTCTTTTAACATGCAGTTCAGTGAACTGAACTTCCTGTTGATTAATTTTAGGGCCTCGGGGGCCCGGGAGATTCCAGCCCCGGTGCCCATCGCCGCTCTCCACAGCCCTGGTTGTGATCTAGGGCGAGGATGAGATGGGAGGTACAAGAACAGTTAGACGTAATAAATGAAAAATTGAGCAATGGGCATTGAAGATAAATGTGGAGAAGTGTAAAACAGTGGTGATGAGTAGAGGTAAGAAAGAAGGGAAAGGAGTAATCAAAGTCGGAGATAAGGAATTGGAAGTGGTGAAACACTTCAAATACTTTGGAAAGTGAACTGACTGAAGAGGGAAGACTAGATTTGGAAATTAGCAGAAGAATACAACTCGGGAGTGCTTTCTACCAACAGGTACGGGGACTAGTATGGAACAAGGATATACCAATTAAGGCTAAAGAAGTTATGTACGAAACATATTATGTTCTTATAATGACATAGGCAGCAGAAACTTGGACAATGACTAAGAGGGATGAGAGCAGAGTACAGGCAGCTGAGATGAGATTCCTGAGAAGTATGGTCCAGAAAACGAGGAGAGACAGCAGGAGCAAAGCAGATTGAGATGGTTTGGACATGCCAAGCGGATGAATGAAGTAAGGCTACCAAGACGAGCACTGGAACGACGGATGACAGGGAAGAGAGGACGAGGAAGACCAAGAATGTGTTGGATGGACTCGGTGAAGTATAGCATTAGAAAACGGAACCTGGATTGGAACACCGTGTCGGAAGAGAAATGGTGGAACGACAGAACAAAGTGGAGAGTAACCATATTTGCCCCCACCCTGTGTCAGCTGGAAAAGGGGAAATGAAGATGAATGAAGATGAATGAACACTTACAAAATGCGATTTAGGTTGAAAATATTTACAAAATGAAATTGAAATTCAAAATACCCACGAAATGCGATTTAGATTCAAAATATTTTTCAATAATGCAATTTAGATTGCAAATGCCAGCAAAATGCAATTGGGGTTGAAAATACTCAGAAAATGCAAGTGAAAATCAAAATGGTTACAAAATGCAATTTAGATTGAAAGTACGTGAAAAATGCAATTTAAAACGAGAAAACTCACAAAAACGGAATTTAGACTCAAAAGACATATAGAATGTAAATTGGAAGTGAAAAGACGTACAAAATGTACAAGAAAAAGAATGAGGGATCCGGAAAGATGAGAGAAGGGCCAATTAAGGCGGGAAAGGAAGTGACTCCTTAGGCCTCAGATACCCTAATAGCGTCGGGGTCAGAAGAGAACAAGAGTTGAACAAGGGAGACCGAAGGAAAGATAACAGAGAGGAGCCCGGCACAAGAAAGTGGAAGCCATGCCGTTGGATTATCAGCTGGATTATCAGCAAGATGTAGCACAAATGGCAGCACTTGTTTATCGAGAAGCCAAATGTAACCTTGTTGGTTCAAGTGAATACAGACTATGACAAGAGGGCCCAATTCGATATATGATAAGTGCCCCCATGCTTCGTGTATAGTCTTCACGGAAGCCTTCATGCGACTGGTGGTGCACTCTACATCTGGCACTGTTACTCTTTAAAAGGTAGTAACAGAACTCATCAAACCTAATGATTCATTTCCAGTCTGCTACTGTCCAGGCTTTGTAGCATTTAGCCCACTGAAGTTGCATCCTTCTGTACTGATGGTGATTATTGTTTTAAAAAGGGTTGACATCTATGTCATTTTCCCCTGTGCATTTTTGTGTAGATATATTATTAGCAGTGATCATTTGCTGGGACTCTATTCCAGATGCATAAAAAATGCAGTAATGAAATCATGTCTTTCTGCCGGTTCATAACATCCATCCTACAAGGCAAGGCACAGAGCTCATACTCGATGACTTGCTTGTTGGCCCTGGCAATAATAGATACAATTAGTATGAATTTTTAACGATGGAACTAATATTTTGTCCAGTGTATGCATACACAATACAATCTAGTCGGTTGCTGACAAAAATGCAACATACGGTATTATAAAAAAAACTATCACAAATAAACCTTGGATTTTACACTGTATAATAGGGTTGAAAGTTGATCATGGACATTATAAAAAAACAGATTTTCAGCACTCAATTTAAAGTAGGGATAGGAAAGGATTTAAAAAAGGATTTAAGTGCACAGCTGCTCAAGTGGAAATCAATCCCTTGAAGATTCAGTGGAAGTGGTAAATTTGATGACTAGTTTGCTATCTAGTGTTCACTTCTAATACAATGATTTATAATGACTGATGAGGAACCTATCCTACATGGTGGTCGTAACTGCAGTTTGTGTTTGGTATATGAAAGGAGGTCTATTGTTAAGAATATAGGCTATTCATGAAAATATTAACTGCTGATGGCTTAGCTTGTACACATGAGAACAATGGAAATTAGCAAGTAGGTGGTGCAGAAAGCAATCCATTTCTGAGTAAGAAGATGTTCTATGGGTGGTAGGAGCTGCAATTTGCAAATTGGTGATCATCAGAGTTTACAAAATGATTAAAACACACCCTCAGCTTGCACCACGAGCAGTAAATGAACAACTACTGACCACAGCAAGCACAAACATTCATACCAAGAAGACAAATTTGGCTTCTGCCCATATACACCATTAGCAGCTAATATTTTACAGTAATAATCGACTCCATGTTGGTCCGTATTGACATAGGTAATTTAAAGGAAAAAATTAATTGTCTGCCTTTTCAAAACAAGAATATTTATAAAACTTTACAGGTACATGTTTTGGGAAAAATAAACCCCCTTCTTCAGCCCTTCGTCTCACCTCCGTATAACATGATAGAAAAATGTTGATTCTCTTCGAGAATGACATACATTGAAAAAAAAAACCACGATATTTATATAAAAACATGCTTGTGAAAATACCATAAATTACTATTTTTTTTTAAAGAGACACTATGTTACATTATACAATCTGTCACTTTAGTTTCGGGACGAGTTGAGTCCAATGATGCCTGTTCACGTGTTATGTATGTTCACCTTTAGTGCTACTTGTAGTCGAGTGATTAAAAATATTCAAAAACATTACAATAACACTTTAAAATCACTGTAAAATACATTAAAATACTGTCGTGTCCTTATTCCATTAAGCTCAAGATCAATATACACCAGTTGGGCTTGTAGCGCCCTCTATTGAGTTCTTTGGAGTTCTTGTAGAGGACCATGGATCCTTTGTGCCCGAATTGAATGGGACAATATGTGGCGGCACTCTCATTACTCTTGTGAATTCTGTTACGATCCCCTATGGGCGATTAAGACCAGAAGATAATTTTGGCCATGATTTAAACTGTTCTTCTGTAAATTTAATACTTAAGTTGCTCATTTTCTTTTGTGATTAGAAGATCCAAATAATTTATGTTGTTGGATTTCATTTTCCGAAGTGAACTTGATGCTACTATCTAATTGGTTTAAATCATTAGCGAGTTGCTCGATACCTAATTTGGTGTTGTCGATAGTTCCGAAAATGTCGTCCACATATCTCCCCCAGAAAATGATTCTCTCTTTCATGATAATGATCTTTTTGCGTTCCAAATTGTCCATAAAAATATTTGCTAAAATCTCTGAAATGGTGAACCCATTGCCAATCCATCTTTCTCTTTGTAAATGTTACCATTGAATTTAAATTGATTGTTGTTCAGAATGAATGATATGGTATTTATGAACTCGGTGATTTCTACGTGTGATAAATTACTGTTGTTTTTTAAGTTGTCTTCTATGATGTTTACTGTAGTGGAAATGGGTATACTCGTATACATATTTTTAATATCTATGGTGTGTAGTGAGTGAATATTCTTTATGTCCAGGTTTCTTGTTGTTTCGCAAAAATGTACAGAATTTCTGAAGGAGACATTGCCTTTGAATTTATAATGTGTGCTTAAAACATTTGGGTAAACTGTGCCAATTTATATAACACACTATTTCTGATATTTACTATTGGTCTGATGGGAGTGTTCTCTTTGTGCATTTTTGACAATGCTCTTAAAGTGGGAAGACTTGTGTTCATGTTCAGTAATTTGCTTTTTTGTTTTCTTCGAGGATGAGTAGTGGAGTACTAGGAGTTCTGCCCCACTTCAAAACCCCCCTTGCTCTACTACTAAGCCTCAGCCATGTTAAATATCTCTTGAACGCATGGTCCGATTTTGACAAATGAGGTATTGTTGGACTCGGGCTGACGTCCTCTTTGCTATGGACCACTCATTATATTTTTCAAAATTTTTTTGAAAATTTTTGTTTTCGAAAATAGGCGATAGTTTGAAAACCAAACAGGATAGAACGTTGTGCCATGGCTCAAACGAACAGTCTTTATGACCTTTATTTTTTGTAATAAAAAATTTTTATTTTTTATATTTTTTTGAAAACACTCGAATTTTGAAAATCCTATATTTTGGAAACTAGGAACTCTACAAAAAAAATTGTTTAACGTAAATCAATGGTCCCTACCCCCTCTACCCCCAAAATAAATTTAAAGTCTCTAGAATGAAAACCTGCAGTAGTGTGGTAAGGACAGAGCTGCTTATAAAAGCAAGTGGTGAGCCCCTGCGACCTTGGAATGGAAGGAGCCATGCTAGGAGGGCGTGCTTGGATTCGTTTTTTTCGTCTCGTTGTGCTCTTTACGGGAATGTCGGTGTCGAAAAGGTGAAAATCTGGAAACACAGTCTTTTTGGGGTAAAAACGTGATTTTAGACTTTTTGCTATATCTCGCGAACCAATCATGCTAGAGGCATGTTCGACAGGTCCAAGGACTCGGGGTGACGTCCTCTCTGCTATGGACCACTCGTTATAATTTTTAATAAAATTGGAAACTCGATTTTGGGGTAAACACATGCTTTTTGTGATTTTGCCGATATCTAACGAACCAATAACGTTAGAGGCATGTACGACGGGTCCAAGGACTCGGGGTGACGTCCTCTTTGCTATGGACCACTCGTTGTAATTAAAAAAAAATGGGAAATGCGATTTTGGGGTAAACACGTGTTTTTTATGATTTTTGCCGATATGTCACGAACCAATAACGCTAGAGACGTGTACGAGGTGTCCTAGGACTCGGGCTAACGCCCCCTTTCAAATGTGGTAGATATTTTTTTTCCAAAAAGATAATTCACAAAGGGCCTAACGCCATACATGTTGAAAAAACGTTTTCTTTTTCTTTACCTGTTTATAATTTTCATGGAGCGTGGTGGTTGAGAGAGACGATACTGCTGGATGTGTGTGTTTCAACAAACTTGTCGCTGACCAAGGTGGCTGTGTTCAATAGATCAATTGATATTTCGACGAGTCGGTGTATGACAGAGCGAGCGTGCGTTTTCTGATATTTTACCTTTAACGTGTAAACGGTGATGAGAACTAGGTTCTATGTTGGTCGAAGCGAGTAGAGAAAACAAACTTACAGGAGGTGAATGTCATTTGAGCTTATTGGAAGGCTCCGATCTGACTTGACAATAGGTGACGCTTGAAGGTGAAATAATCTGACCATCGTGGTGGCAGGGGAGTGTGAAAGGCATGCACACACATTTGTGAAACCACATGTAGGCTAAACCAGTGACATCCTGTCTTGCTTCGTACGTGACAAAATGCAAGTTCAGGTGACATTTGATCTACCTCAGGTGTTCGCTTGGGACGTTATCTATCTACATGCGCGATAACTGTTAACAAGTTACATCCTGTCTTGCTTCGTACGTGACAAAATGCAAGTTCAGGTGAAATTTGATCCGGCACAGGTGTTCGCTTGGGTGTTATCTGTCCACGTGCACGATAAGAGAATGTTCAAAGCGTGGGAATCGCTGAATCAGTAAAAAGTATAATGCAACTTGTCGGAATAATGTCACAACCAATAGATAGGCAAGAGCTGCAAACAGCAGTGGTGGGAGGTGAAGGGAGGGAGAGGGGAGGGGGTGATGTATGAGAGAACACAGGAGGAAAGGGAAAGACAAACATGTATGAACATGCATGAAGCGCGGAGCGCTGTACACATAGAGCTATAGGTGGTGTACAACATGTGTGAATAAATAAAAAGTACACAGGTTCACACAACATGTAGTTTATTGATCCAAGAATTAAACGTAGAGTTAAACCCTAACCATTTGACGTAGAGTTTATTTCCTTTTTGTTTCAACACTTTTTCCACAAGATAATGCTGAGGAAATGCTGTTTTCTGAAGTTCATGGAGATAAAATCTACCTTTTATGGGTTGATGGTTGAGGTCCTCGAGTAAATAGGTGACTGGACTGTCCAAGTAGACTCGACGAATTCGAAATAGTTCAGTCCCCCACTGAGGCGTGTAGCCCTTATTGAAGACAGACTTAAATTTGCTTACACGAACAAAATCCCCAATGTTCAGTCGGTGACGTTTAGGATCAGCTGCTTTTATGGGGTTAAACAGTTTATCCAATCGCTGAATATTTTTAGTCACGAGGCGTGGCTTGGTCCCAATCGTTCTATGTTTGGTGTCATTGTAACGTGATACTAGCTCAGGTAACATGTCCAACCAGCGATAACTGCCCTGAGCGGTAAACGCTTTCCACATATGGGTTTTCAATGTTCGGTTGAACCGCTCGACCACACTGGCTTTCAGATTGCTGTACGTGGTGTAATGGTGAATATCCTTAGATTTGAGAAAACTGGAGAAATCCTTGTTGAAAAATTCTTTCCCCTGGTCGGTTTGTAGCAACTGAGGTTGACGTTTGGAGTGTTGAATAATATGTTGAAAGGCCTTGGTAACTAGTGGACCAGACTTGCGACGCACAGGTTCAACAAAGGCCATTTTGGAATAGACATCAATGACGGTCAACATATAGCGTACACCGTCGTTAACGCCAGCATAGGGTATCATTTCAACCAAGTCAGCCTGCCAAAGTTCATCCACACCTCGTGAAATCACCTTGAGTCGCGGATAGTGACGCCTAGCTGGGCGATGCAACTCGTGAGCAATACCCATTTTAATGGGTGAGGGCTTAAACAATAATTTTGGCATTTCGAAGTTCTTGTTCAATTTCTTGAATTTCCCAATCGTGACCGGTGTGGCCAGCTTGACGTGAGGCATGCAACAATTGTAGCCGCTGGACGAGCTTATTGGGATTGTGCCAGTAGGTAACATCCACAAGGGGTTTTAATGGTTTAAAAGTCACTCCCGAAGCGGACACTTTACGACGAGTACTTTGACTGGTGGGAAACATTTTTGCAATGATGGTTTTATATTTTTGAGATATATTGGCATTCACTTGTTGCGTGGGATCATACTGTCTTTTGTGAGCATGGGTATCCAATAAAATGGATTTATATTTGTCAAGGTCCTCTGACGTATAATCATGGGAAGAGGGGGTCCGAGAAAAGAGCAGCTTTAACAGTCCTGGCGTTAATTTATAGTTGATGTTTTTAATGACAGCTTTAGTACGAGCAAATTTAATGGATGAATCGCCAATTTTAAAACTATCATCCTCATAGCGAACACCATACGTGGTATCTGTGTTTCCAATAAATAGATCGGTGAAATAGGGTTCCAATGTTGATCCATAATATTTTATTAAAATGGTTTTCAGTTGAGCTTTATGTTGAGGGGTGGCCAAGAGTTGTGAAAACGGAGACGCTCTGGAAGGGCAAGGTGTTTCGACCATGGCCAAGGATTTCTTTTTTCTCAAAAACTCTGCAAGGGGTGCGGCCTTTTTTTTGAGGCGTAAACACTTGTTCCTCCTCATCCTCAACTTCACTATCACTAGTCAAATCTTCCACTTCCTCTTCCTCAGGGTCCTCGTGCAGCGTCTGCGTGGCTTGTGAAACGGTGGGTAGCGTTTCAGATGGCTTGAAAGAGGGTTTCAACATGGCTTTTAGTGGAGGTGCTAAATGTTGCTGAATAAACAAAGCATGATTGGCACGTGATTGTTTCAATTGACGAAACTTTTGGCGAATAGTATTTTTTGCTCTAATAATATGCTTTTTCAATTGACTCTCTGCTAACGCCATGGTGTCTTGACAAATGACTTGATGGCGAATGAGACAGGGCCTTAAATAGCAATAAAATGATCAAACCCTAAGCGATACCGTCCTTGGTTGAGTTCACTTTGTTTGTCAATCACTAAACAGGCATGACGTTGAGTGTTCCAGCACTTGGCACACAATTCTGTAAACATTTGAAAGGTCATATCCGGATTCACATGTTCATTATAAATGTGACGACTGTTCCTCTCGTCCTGACGAAATAAAACAATGACATTGGCATTGTCACGAATCAACTGTTTGGACATTTTAGAATACGTTTGCCCAAGATAGAAGCAATCGATATGTTTGTGTCGACCCATGCTGAAATAGCTTTGAATGATGCCTTGACGTTCAGTGGATACATCATCGAAAATCATGAGTGAATCAGGCTTTACCTCATCCGGTGAAATCACATTTTCTTGCATGGAAAATGTAAAATAACCCATATTCTCTTTTTGTAATCCAGACATGACTTGATCCAGAAACACGTAGAGGGGTTGGTAGAGAGATTTTGCAAAAATATAAATATTTTGAAAACGCAGACCATTGGGCGCTGTAATGAGCGTTAGCAAAAGATTAGTCTTTCCACAGCCGGAAGGCCCCACAATGATGCAGCGAATGGAAGATGGAAACAGTGAACCATGGCGTTGTTCACGTGATGTGGGACAGAGATGGGAAACCATGTCCCCCACGGGGAATGACTCTTGCTGCTTAATAATCTTCATTTCAACTAAGGCTTAGAAAGGCTAGCAGGCTGTCTATATACAGGACACCGAGCCTTGTCATAGAAACAGTAGACTGGTACTACAGGTTGACGATGGATGTCTTTGGACGTGCGTTGATGGCCAAAGCTAGGCCTGTCCCCATACATGATCCTAAACAGGAAACAGATCCTGCTAATAAACACTATGTGGATAGGTCAGTAGTGCCACGCACAAAACAGGGAGATTATGACTTTAAGGGAAAGCGGTTAACCCATGTAAAACATCCTCAAGTGTCTACAGACGTTACTACGAAAAAGTATGTGGATAACAAAGTGTATGAGTTTTATGACAAAGTGCCCCAGCTTATGGTGAATGGCTATAGCGCTAATCACCATCGGATTATTCACGTGGAAGACCCACAAGACGAAGACGATGTTTGTACCAAGCGTTACGTGACCCATGAAATGAAAAGGCTTTATAAATTTATCCCATCTGTGTTTTTAGTGTATCTGACAAATGAAAAACCTGTGAATGACAGAAACCATTTACCGCTAGTCCATGATCAGCACTTGACCTATGCGCTTGCTTCGGGTTTAAGCCACTATCGATTACACTATGATGGAACCATTCACATCAAATATGCCATACCTGATGAGAACCATTTACAAATAAAGATAAATGGTCATAGGATGTTGCTTCATAACCATGAAATGGTCAATGCAGGTGACGAATTATCCTTTTATCTCATGTTGACATGGGATGAAAAGCAAGCGGGAAAAACCATAAACGACTTCCCACTTTATGTGGAATTGGAATATACAGCCATGAAATAACCATCTGACGTTAGTTGTGATTTAAACTTTCTTGTGAAAGGTTGTGGGTCATTATCATCATGGTGAAACAAAGGTATGCAGTGAGAAAGACTAAAAAAAGGACTTTGTCCTTGGCAAAGCCAGGGCTTACAACATTCGAGGACAAGCCCTTGCGAAAGAAAAAAAGAAAAAATAATGTATTGACCATAAGGAAAGCCCTTCGAGCAGCACAGAGACAGGTTATTCCAAAACGTCGGCGACAGGTTTCAAACCAAGGGCGAGTGATTCCCGTTCCCAAACGAGCGGGATTTTTACCTGCATTATTTGCTGGTTTGGCTGCTCTGGGCTCACTTTTGGGCGGTGCCAGTGCAGTGGCGAAAACCATTAAAGCCGCGCAGCAGGGCAAGCAACAACTCAAAGAAAGTCAGCGACACAATGAAACGATGGAAGCGATTGCCATGGGGGCTAGAAATGCCAATTTAAAGCCAGCCTTTTATCAACAAGGATTTGGGATTTCACCATTTCGAAATATTAAAAAAAAAAAAATTTAACCTCAGCCATAGCGAGACATGCCCTGACGCATCAACAAGTGGAAAGCTATGCTAAACAACTAAAGCTTTCTCATTTTCGAGGTGTGTTTATGCGAAACCAATTACCCCCACGACCCTGGAAACAGGAATGTGCTGTTGTCAATTTGGATGATCACCGAGGACCAGGAACGCATTATGTAGCTTATGTCAAAGAGGGATCCACGGTATGGTACTTTGACAGTTTTGGGAATTTGCCCCCGCCCATGGAACTAGTGACCTATTTTGGAAACAGGATCAAGATATATTATAATGTGAAACGTGAGCAAACGTTTAACAGCCAACAGTGTGGACGTTTGTGTTTAATTTTTTTATATAAGACGCAGCATAAGCAAAAACGCCACCAGTATGTCGGTAGAAAGTAAAACGTTTACAGTGCATGGACGTGGACCTGAAGTCAGCCTAGACTTTTACCCGCCTATCGAATTGAGTGAAAAACCCTATGGTTTAGGACTTGTTTCTCTTGAAACGTACAATCGAATATACAACATACGTGAAAATGTGAACAACAAGTTTTACTATGATGATTCTATGCTCACCCTGAACTCTGGTGGATACACGATCGATGATATTTATGAACACATTTATGTGGTGTTGATCAATCAGTATGGTTTAAAGTCATTTCTCGACGGAACGCACAAGTTTGAACTTGTAGGCAATACTAACACTCATCGCTGCAGTATTTTCTCTACCTTCAACATTGACTTTAAAACACACCCCGATTCCATTGGCCCATTACTCGGATTTAAACCACGTGTGTTGGAGCCCAACAAAAAACATGAATCGGACCATGAAGTGAAATTCATTGAGGACCATCATGTGTCGGTGACGTGTAATATTATTAGCCAAGTGTACACCAATCAAGAACCATCGCATTCGCTTTATGACTTTATTGTGACATCGCCCAATGGGTATATTATTCGTGAAAACCCTCCAGTGGTGCTTTTTCATGCTGTGGCTGTTGATAGTATTAGTAATATAACATTAAGACTGATCAATAGAGATCAACAACTCATTGATCTAGATTCCACTACACCAGTGACTTACAAGTTGGTGCTAAAGCCACTATGAAATTTGTGTATAAAGCAACAACACCGTCTAGGAATGGTGTTAGTTGTTTGCCGCGTGAATACACGTTAACATCTCAAGGCAAGCAGATTTTACAGCATTTGGGTTACCACGTCAACCCTTATAATGAATTCTATCCTAGAGATAGCGAACCACATCGAGGAGCAACCAGGAGTGGTAAGAATTGATCTCCATTCCTATCAAGCTCAAACACCTGGACTCAATAACAATGATGAAATTCAATTTGTTATCAACAACCAAGATATTTACACCCTACCGCATGAAAGTGTTATTCAGATTGAAGGTCGGCTCACCAAAGCCGATGGCTCTACACCCACTACATCCAAGTTGGCCAACCATGGTTTAGCCTTTCTGTTTTCTGAAGTACGTTATGTCATTAACGATATCGTGGTGGATAGCACTCGAAATGTGGGTATTTCCAGTGTCATGAAACTATACCCCTCTTATAGTGAGGAAGAAGGTAAAACACTTTGCATGGCAGCTTGGTGCCCTGACTCGACCAATGACTGGATGGTACACACCGATGGGACCTTTACTGGATATTTACCTCTTAAACTGGTTCTAGGCTTTGCCGAAGATCACCAACGCATTGTGGTTAACGCAAGGCAAGTGCTTTATCTAGTGAGAGACAGGAGTGATAACAATGCACTCAAGGGGGCCGACAATGCCCCCATCGATTCAAAAATTCAACTACAACGCTTGCTATGGAAAGTGCCTCATGTGACCCTTAACGATAGCAAAAAACTGGACATACTCAAAATGGTAAAGAGAGATATGCCTCTACCCATGGAATTTAGAAGCTGGGCACTCCATGAGTATCCGCTATTGCCCACCACCAACACACACAGTTGGTCTGTAAAAACAGCTCGCTATACAGAGAGACCTCTCTACCTGATCGTGGGTTTTCAAACGAATCGCAAGTATCAACAAACCAAAGATGCCACGCAATTTGATCACCTGCAATTGAGAAATGCACGTCTTTTCCTCAACGGAGCTGTGTTTCCCTATGAAGGACTGGATTTGGATTTTTCAAAAAATAAGTTTGGCCCCCTGTACGACTTGTTTTCTAAATTTCGATGGTCGTATTATCAAAAAGAGAACGGTCCCATGCTACTACCCCAAGCGTTTAAGGCAAGAGCACCACTGATTGTTTTTGACTGTTCTTACCTGGAAGAGTCTGTCAAGCCATCCAATATCGACATTCGACTAGATTTTGAAACGCATGACAATGTACCAGCCAATACGACAGCCTACTGTCTGATTATTCATCACAAACAAGTCAACTATTATCCACTGTCCAACCAAGTGACGAGTGTATAAATAACAGCTCAACCCACGTTAAGTCGCTCAGTCATGTCTTGCTTTAAAGCCTCAAGAGACGTTACATCCATGAATTTAAACTCTGAGGAACAACGTTTCAAGACTTTTGCCACATGGCCAGTGCCTTTCATAAACCCTCAAGCCTTGGCGGCTGCTGGATTCTACTATTTAAAAACAAGAGATGAAGTGAAATGTGCCTTTTGTCCCATCATCATAGACCAATGGCAGGAGGGCGATGAACCCATGCAGGAACATCAGCGCTGGTCACACACCTGCCCCTACCTGTGCAGAATGAAAGTGGGAAATATACCCTGTCATTCAAGCTATCCCTCACTTGTGTCTCTGGGTGATGAAAAAAATACAAGTTATGATACATGTGGGCCGTATGGTATCCATGGTGCTTCGGTGAGCAGATCACCATCAAAAACGCCTAGTTTAGAGACATTGGGACATCATCGGTGTTATGGACGTTACAAACACAAGAGACTATTTTGTTGTATCAGTTGCTATCGTCCTTATCCTAAAATGAGAAAAGCCTGTAAGACGTGTTATGATAATAAAATGATGTAATTCTTAAATTCTTATTTTTGCATGTCCCCCTGTCCTACCCTAACCTTCTTTTTTGAAACTAGCATGGCAGGTAAGTCCATGCCATGATCACACGTGATCGTCAGTCAGTCGTCAGTTGAACTTGGTCCAGGCAAGCGTCAACATGTTGCGCACACTCATTGTGGATTGCCAAGGGTTTAAAATTGGTGACAACAAATTTATATTTAAACAAGTGGCCATAATCGATTGTACCACGTTTTGGATATCGCAAGCTACGCATTTGCTATTTAAACCACCCCATGCTTTTGATTTGTTGTGTGAAAAAGACCGTAAACAAACCCAGTGGATTGAAAATCATAGGCAACTAGACTGGAATCAGGGAACCATTTCCTATAAATATTTGGACGTGGTCATGAAAGCACACTTGTCCTCGGCCAATGTGGTATTTGTGAAAGGTAATGAAAAACGTCAATGGTTGCAACCATTTTTGGCGTCTTACTGTCAATGTATCGACCTCATGGAGTTGGGCTGCCCCTCCCTGCAAACGCTCATGGATACTTGTTCCTGTGGCAACATTACCCATACAGCCCTATCGCATGCGTGGCATCTCTTTCATTGGTTAACCACTCATGCCTGCTGGGAGTTGTTGAACAAAATTATAACTCAAGATTTACCTGTGAATGACGTCAGTGAGATTTCTACTAGCGACGTGTAAACATCTACAGCACATGATACCATGGAGAAAGGCAATGCTACGGACAAAGCCATCGGCAAGTTCTTTGTGTGCAAAAAGAAACTAGACAGTTTTACCAAAGAGGAACTCTTGGCACTGCCCAAGTCGTTCATTTATTATGTGGCCGCCAACGCGGTCAAAGAAATCTGGCAACATGTACCAAAATCATGGACTCAAGACCCTGTGTTGAGTGAATTGCAACCCTGTACGGATTACGATCACCATAAGCAAGTGGCCATGGCAAAAATACCGTCTATGCGTCAGTGTGCGACTTGCCAGCTAGTGAAACTGTATCACGGTCATAAAAGTCCGTGTAAAGACTTTGTTGAATCATTCCACGAGTGTCATGGCGAGAAAAAGCAACAACAACAACAACAAACACAAACATCGTCCACAGAGGAGGAGGAAGACCAAACCTTTTTACCATCGATGGAAAAGGATATGCCAGACCTGTACTGGCAATGGCGTCATTGACAAAGTGATTCAATACTTACCTTACGAAATCCATCTTCCAGGTTATCGTTTTTGCGGCCCTGGAACTCGTCTCGAAAAACGTTTACAACGTGGTGATGTACCCATTAATCTTTTGGATCAAGCATGCAAGGAACATGACCTTTCTTATCGCCATAGTCATTCTGGTTTAAGACATGTGGCAGATAAATTGTTATTGAAGAAAGCTAAACAACGTTTCACATCCAGTGATGCCTCAGTAGGTGAAAGGATGGCAGCCCTAATTGTCATGAGTGCTATGAAAGGAAAGTTGATGATGCATGGACATAAACATTGAGGAGTGAGGAATTGGGATTTGTTTGTATTCTATTTTTCTTTTGTCAATTCACTATGACTATGAAATAAAAACAAAAGTTTTCCAGAGCACGATGTTTTGTTATTTTTAATTTTAAGAAATCGTGATGTTGATGGCTGATTTTTTCATTTTACACATTTCACACATGATGAATTCCACACACTGTCATTTATCATTTTGCAATTTACAGTTTTTGAAAACGTTCGTTTCAAGTTTAACGTTTTTGATGATATGGATTTTTCCATTTTGCTGATGACACATTTTAAACAATGTCCGTTTGAAGTTTTTGAATTTTCAAATTTCACACATGGCCATTTCCAGTTTTTAAAAATGTCCGTTTTAAGTTTTGCTGTTTTGGTGATATGGAAACATGGAATTTCCATTTTGCTGTTTTCATATTTTTTCCATTTGGTGTATGTCGAAAGTTGAGATTTGACAATGATGTTGATGCGAGTGCTTGACCTTGATATACTGCAATGTGTTGATGTGTGTTTGGAGAAACGTCGAGGTCTACGACTACTGCAGGTAAGACTGTTTTTACAAAAATAATGTCTTTTGACTGTCACATTTCAATGAAAAAACGAAACTATTTAAAACAAAATGAATATATAAGTGACCATTTACCCCCACCCCACCCACCCACTCTACCTCATCGTGTTTGCTCTGGTCAATCATACACACCAGTTTTCTCTCTCCACTCATACATTCACACCTGTCTTTGGGAACAAACACAACCACTTTATTTATTCCCAAAAGCACATTCTCGACATGCACACTCATTCCAAAAGAACTTTTTAGTTTATCATTTACATTACGAAAAATAATTAAATACTAGTTATTAAAGTTACTAAAAATCTTACTTATTTCATATTTACAAAAAAAACTCAACTTTGTACAGCGTTAAAAGAATCACACTATTTACCAATCAAAAAAATTTTAAAAAATAAGGTTGCACACAACTTTTTAAAGAGCAAAAGGTCCAAGTGAATTGTCACTATTTACAAAATCTACTATTTACAATGACAGAAACCAATATTTACAAAATTCTAAATCTACAAGTTACAAAAAGCCATGCCCCATAAACGATTAAACAGTGAAATCACACCTCCTCCTCGTTGCGATCATAACCCCAGGGCAGGCTAGTGAGCAGGTCATCAGCCCACACACGCTTGTTATCCATGGAGGCGAGGGTGCGTTTTCTCTGTTCCACAAGATACAAATGATGGTTGCTGGATTGTATCCTGCACTGTGTATGAGACATAGCTTTGCCAGTGCGTAAAACCGCTAAGTAATCGTCTACACGTAGCGATTTTACCACTGCCCTACCTACACCTTTTGCTCTCTTGGCTTCCTTACAGTCGAGTGTGCGGTAAGCATACATTTTTGAAGCCAAACCTACGAATTCCGTCATAATGGAATCACCGCATTCATCTTTTAAAACGCCCATTTCCTTCTTGTTCTTTATGGGCAGCTGAAACACGTTGTCAGCACTATAGCAAGAGGTGTCGAACCAGTCACTATGTTGCCTCATGACGTCATAGGGGTTGCAGTGGCGAATGTGGTAAATGAATGAGTCCGTGTCCATATACAAAAGAGAGACGTCCTCAAAATGGCGTTCGCAAACTCATAGTGGAATCGATACATGACCGATTTAGAAAAGTCTAAAATGACTTGACCCAAGTAAATGGGCTTATCCATGGTCACGCTGGTCTTACTCATTTCAATAGTAGCCAAATCCTCATCGATAATTTTGATCGATTTGAAATTTGGCTTGGCAATGTACCGCCGGGCACCCCACCGCCCCTCCCAGACATTCATCAATTTAATGTCACGGTATTTGCGGACATTCTCCATAGACTTGCCATAGATGCAGTTGTTCATTAATTTAAAAAAATTAATTTCAAACTGCTGTGTTGCCATTTGTCGGTGCTCTGTGTTGAGTCGCATGTATGGCTCAAGCCATGCTTTTTGAGCAAAAGAAATACCCCTGTGGACTTTCTTCAACACCAAGCCTTGGGCGAGGCATTGCACCAACATTTGGATATGTAGCACATACCGATTTTTGTTGTAAAGTGTGCCCATGAGTTTTTCAGTTTTCACTTTACTGTCAGGGGGAACCATTTGCTCAAGACAGAATGGGAAATCGGCATGTTCATCATACAAGGATGATGGATATTCAATATCCACTTCTAGCACATATCCACGGCCTGTTTCTTGGCTAGCCATGTTCACATGAAATTCTGACACTTGTTTCTCTGTCAGCCAAGCAAACTTCCCATAGGGCAAAGGCTGACTCATGGCGTAACCGTACAAATTATTCACGTCATAGTACATTAAGTACGATTCTGGTTTGTCTGGTGAATAATCAGACATGTAGACATTGTTCGCTTCAGCATGGCGTTGGTTAAGTGACACAAAGCCGCCACGAATGCCCTTTTCAAAAAATAGAACCATGTCTACGTCAGTGAGTAAATCCAATTCCACTTGAGTGTATTTCAAAGCGGCATCGAACGAGAGTCCAGGACTCGTGTAATAGTGAGCCGGATCAAGACCGTAAATGTGTTGACACAAGTTACGGAATTTTTCAAACACATCAGTGAGCAGCAATACATCCAGTTTTAGGTAATGCAAAGCATATTCACTTAGCGTCTTCATGCCAAACACTCGCCAAACTTGACATGCATGTGCATAGTCTTCATCGGAAACGGTACTGCGTGTTAGTTTCGAGTAAAATTTCTCTTGTGGAGGGAGTTTTCTTTGCTTTAACACGTCCCAGCTGTTGCAGAAATCATACGGGAATATACCTTTCCGAATGCACAATTGAAATTGCTCAGGATCATTAAAATGCATTCTAGTATTTTTTAATTCCTCCTCATTCAAGCCATTCACAAGGCTGTCTAGCGAGGATGCCATAAACTTAAAGGAATCCAAAAATCGAATGCTAAAGTTGCTCAACCACCATGTCAGGGCTGTAAAACGCTCATGGTTTTGGGGAATAATGGTAAACGAGCCCTTGTTAACATGGCCCAATTCACGAATCAAAAACTGAATGTCATAATTCGCCAGATTGTGGAAAAAGACACCGATGAAACGAGGAGCTGGAAAGTTCAAGTTGCATTTACTATGCGCAGCTCCACGAAACTCCCCCGTAAAGTGCGAGTGATCACGAACGGTGTCTTCAGCATTGATCAGTGGCTTTTCGCAAATATGGCATGTCATGGCATGCTCATACTGCTGCTGTTGTTCTGGAGATAGGCTCATGGGTACTGGGTGGTCCAGTAATTCCTGTACATGGTCGGCCAACTTGACAAGTTCATCCAAGAACCATTTGGCACAATCTGGCCCCTCACGGTATTTGTAAACGGATTGTGTGGGGGTCATGGGCACACACCACATTAAATCCTATGGCAAAGGGTTCATGTTTTTGAATGGGTGTGGTTGAGCTCATGGAGGGATCTGGTTCACATCCCGCCATGGGTGTGGTGAGAGCTTCGAAATCTGCATATACCACATAGGGAACAGTGTCACGCTTATGAATGTCCTTAAACTTTAACACAGCCTTGTCCCCTTGTGGCAATATCAATCTCACCGCTTCCTGAGTAACACAATCTACCCTATGACGTTCCAAAGAAGTAGGCGTCCAAAAGTATTGGAGACAACGGTCACAAATATGCTTTATACCATGTGCTTTGGACATTTGACTGCTTAGCAATCTACTCAGGCTTTTAATGAGGCAATAGTGATTCACTTCTCCTACAGATAAATATAAAAGATGAATGTGATGTCGTTTCGGTTCTTTTTGTGGCATAAAGAGGACCCACAATCTCATCACCGTCAAGGCCATACACCATGAACGAAAAGTCCTGGTTGTCTCGTTCAAACCTATGGATCTCGGTTAAGTCCATAGGGAACGTCACTCGAGTTAAATTTAAAGTATGTTTCAATTCAACAAACTTGGCCTTGTACATTCCTGGTCTGTTAACATGACGATCTTGAGCTGGCTGCAAGTACGCAGCCACAGCCCACAGAAAGCAATCATTGTCATGGTTCTCAATATTCACCACAGCCTTTTTCGAAGCTATTGCTGGAGGTGTTTTAATATAGCTAGACCCAGCATTCAACGGGTTGAAATGACAAATGTTGATTTGTAAATGATGAATTTTGTCTAAGGCTAGACCACTCGGTCCTTGTTGCAGTTTATCAAATTTTGACAGCAAGGCATTCACCACGTGGGTTTCATACCACTGTTCCAAATTATGGGCTATGAATAGCTCTTGCATTTTACTGCAAATATAGAATGTCTCTTTATGCTCTACATCCTTCTTTTTATATACGAAATCGCACACTAGTTCTGTATTCACCTTTAAAGCCATATGCAACCTTTGCGCTGTACAAATTTCAATTTTAAAAATTTCAAAACAAGATTCTAAAAATTCTTTGGGAATCGAACTTTTTCTAACATTCACTATGCGGCCAGAGCACACACGCGATTTGAAACAACTGTTTAGGGTTTCCCAAGTTAACGTATCCGCAGCAGTAAAAGACATTATTTTGAAAGAACACACTCACCTGAGTTTAGAAATGTAGACTGTCTGACAATAATCCAAAAAACAGACACGTTCCTGGTTATTCACAGAGGTCAAGCGTTTTCCAACACTCTAAAAAGAAATAAAATAAACCACCATAAGTATATCCATTCCATATAGTTTATGCATTTCATAAACAAAACAAAATCAAACAGGTTATATATTTAAAAAAACAAATCTCACCTTGACGTGTAATGCTTTTCTAT